>OX376211.1:3367858-3967858 GCA_947363905.1 Lithophane semibrunnea
CCCCAATACATTATTCCAAAACGTATCGTTGATGAGACGTACGCTTTGTATGCTATCAAAACTACAGATTCATTTGAAATTTTCGCAAGATTGTAAAGCGCATACGAATACTGGTTTAGTTTTTTACACACAGCTTCTACATGATACTTCCAATTAAGATGACTATCTTATAAGATGACTATCCAAGTAAAGTCCTAGAAATCTGGCACTCGCGGTTTCCGGTATTTTTTGATCTGCGTATTTTATATTTAAATTTTGTTTTTTTTTCCTTTGTTCGATGTTTGTTGATAAATATGTTTGATGAATGACTTATTAAAAACATAGAGTAAAATCACGTATACAGCAAATATTTTTCCTTCTTTCTTTCTTTCTCTTTCTTTCTCTTCAAACAGGTAATCCAGACATGTAATAAAATACATGGAACTTAAAACATAACTGGCGAAATGTGGGTGTACTAAAGGTACATCTCTGTCTCACCCTTCGGGGAATAAACGCGTGATGTTTTGTTGATAAATATGTTTGATGAATGACTTATTAAAAACATAGAATAAAATCACGTATACAGCAGATTTATTTTCTTTCTCTTTCTCTTTCTCTTTCTCTTTCTCTTTCTCTTTCTCTTCTCTTTCTCTTTCCCTTTCTCTTTCTCTTTCTTTCTCTTTCTCTTTCCTACATTACCAGCAAATAAATGATTTATTTCTTTCTTTCTCTATCTCTATCTCTATCTCTTTCTCTATCTCTATCTATATCTCTTTCTGTATCTCTATCTCTTTCTCTTTCTCTTTCTTTCTTAATCTTTCTTTCTCTTCAAACAGGTAATCCAGACGTAATATAATACATGGAACTTAAAACATAACTGGCGAAATGTGGTTGTCCTATAGGTACATCTCTGTCTCACCCTTCGGGGAATAAACGCGTGATGTTTTGTTGATAAATATGTTTGATGAATGACTAATTAAAAACATAGAGTAAAATCACGTATACAGCAGATTTATTTTCTTTCTCTTTCTCTTTCTTTCTCTTTCTCTTTCCTACATTACCAGCAATTAAATGATTTATTTCTTTCTTTCTCCATCTCTATCTCTATCTCTATCTATATCTCTATCTGTATCTCTATCTCTTTCTGTTTCTCTTTCTTTCTTAATCTTTCTTTCTCTTCAAACAGGTAATCCAGAAGTAATATAATACATGGCACTTAAAACATAACTGGCGAAATGTGGTTGTACTATAGGTACATCTCTGTATCCCTTCGGGGAATAAACGCGTGATGTTTTGTTGATAAATATGTTTGATGAATGACTTATTAAAAACATAGAGTAAAATCACGTATACACCAGAATTATTTTCTTTCTCTTTCTCTTTCTTTCTCTTTCTCTTTCCTACATTACCAGCAAATAAATGATTTATTTCTTTCTTTCTCTATCTCTATCTCTATCTCTATCTCTATCTCTATCTATATCTCTATCTGTATCTCTTTCTCTTTCTCTTTCTCTTTCTTTCTCTCTCTTTCTTTCTCTTCAAACAGGTAATCCAGACATGTAATATAATACATGGAACTTAAAACATAACTTGCGAAATGTGGGTGTACTATAGGTACATCTCAGTCTCACCCTTCGGGGAATAAACGCGTGATGTTTTGTTTTTTTTTTCAAATTCAAATTCAAATTCAAATATTTCATTTGTAGAACATAGGTAAACAAAAATACAGATGTCAATATTAATAAATGAGCGCTATTTCTTGCCGTCAACGGCGTACAAATATTTCTAATTATAATTTTTAATGAATAATTGGTAAAAACATAATAAAGACAGTCAAATTAATAATGAACTCAACTATAACAATAATTAATTAATTAAAATAACAATAAATTTAAGCAGATAATAGTACATTAAAATTAAATAGATTAAATAAAACAATTAAGTTATTGACAAATAAAATGGAAATAAATAAAATGTCATTAAATTACAATTTGTCTTCTAGGTACTCATTGACTGTGTAGTAAGCTTTTTGGCCTAATAAATTAAGAAGAGCCTTTTTGAAATGGTGTATGCTGTCAAGACCTTTTATACAATTGGGTAACTTATTAAATAACTTGGGTGCCATTCCTAAAAAGCTTTTTGAGTAAAGCGCAGTCTTGTGTGGAATAGCATATATTTCTCTATTGCGACGTTTCGATCTAAGAGTTTGAAATAAGTGCACGTTTGATTTTGCGAATACTGCTGTCTCGTAGATGTACATACAAGGCAAAGTAAGGAGTTTATATTGTCTGAATAATGGCCTACAACTATCAGTCTTTTTCAGTTTAAACACAGCACGCACACACTTCTTTTGCGCTTTGAACGCAGTGTTTTTTTCGGTGGAATTTCCCCAATACATTATTCCAAAACGTATCGTTGATGAGACGTACGCTTTGTATGCTATCAAAACTACAGATTCATTTGAAATTTTCGCAAGATTGTAAAGCGCATACGAATACTGGTTTAGTTTTTTACACACAGCTTCTACATGATACTTCCAATTAAGATGACTATCCAAGTAAAGTCCTAGAAATCTGGCACTCGCGGTTTCCGGTATTTTTTGATCTGCGTATTTTATATTTAAATTTTGTTTTTTTTTCCTTTGTTCGATGTTTGTTGATAAATATGTTTGATGAATGACTTATTAAAAACATAGAGTAAAATCACGTATACAGCAAATATTTTTCCTTCTTTCTTTCTTTCTCTTTCTTTCTCTTCAAACAGGTAATCCAGACATGTAATAAAATACATGGAACTTAAAACATAACTGGCGAAATGTGGGTGTACTAAAGGTACATCTCTGTCTCACCCTTCGGGGAATAAACGCGTGATGTTTTGTTGATAAATATGTTTGATGAATGACTTATTAAAAACATAGAATAAAATCACGTATACAGCAGATTTATTTTCTTTCTCTTTCTCTTTCTCTTTCTCTTTCTCTTTCTCTTTCTCTTTCTCTTTCTCTTTCTCTTTCCCTTTCTCTTTCTCTTTCTTTCTCTTTCTCTTTCCTACATTACCAGCAAATAAATGATTTATTTCTTTCTTTCTCTATCTCTATCTCTATCTCTTTCTCTATCTATATCTCTTTCTGTATCTCTATCTCTTTCTCTTTCTCTTTCTTTCTTAATCTTTCTTTCTCTTCAAACAGGTAATCCAGACGTAATATAATACATGGAACTTAAAACATAACTGGCGAAATGTGGTTGTACTATAGGTACATCTCTGTCTCACCCTTCGGGGAATAAACGCGTGATGTTTTGTTGATAAATATGTTTGATGAATGACTAATTAAAAACATAGAGTAAAATCACGTTTTCAGCAGATTTATTTCCTTCTTTCTTTCTTTCTCGTTCTTTCTCTCTCTTTCTTTCTATTTCTTTCTCTTTCTCTTTCTCTTTCTCTTTCTCTTTCTCTTTCTTTCTCTTTCTTTCTCTCTCTTTCTTTCTCTTTCTTCCCTTTCTTTCTCTTCAAACAGGTAATCCAGACATGTAATATAATACATGGAACTTAAAACATAACTGGCGAAATGTGGGTTTACTATAGGTACATTTCTGTCTCACCCTTCGGGGAATAAACGCGTGATGTTTTGTTGATAAATATGTTTGATGAATGACTTATTAAAAACAGAGTAAAATCACGTATACAGCAGATTTATTTCCTTCTTTCTTTCTTTCTCTTTCTTTCTTTTTTGTTTCTCTTTCTTTCTCTTTCTTTCTCTTTCCTACATTACCAGCAAATATATTTCTTTCTTTCTTTCTTTCTTTCTCTTTCTCTTTCTCTTTCTCTTTCTCTTTCTCTTTCTCTTTCTCTTTCTCTTTCTCTTTCTCTTTCTCTTTCTCTTTCTCTTTCTCTTTCTCTTTCTCGTTCTCTTTCTCTTTCTCTCTTTCTTTCTCTTTATTTCTCTTTCTTTCTCTTTCTTTCTCTTTCTTTCTCTTCAAACACGTAATCCAGACATGTTATATAATACATGGAACTTAAAACATAACTTGCGAAATGTGGGTGTACTATTGGTACATCTCTGTCTCACCCTTCGGGGAATAAACGCGTGATGTTTTGTTGATAAATATGTTTGATGAATGACTTATTAAAAACATAGAGTAAAATCACGTTTACAGCAGATTTATTTCCTTCTTTCTTTCTTTCTCGTTCTTTCTCTCTCTTTCTTTCTATTTCTTTCTCTTTCTTTCTCTTTCTTCAATTGGGTTTTTCCATCTGATATTTCTCAGTGGTAGCCCGGAGTCTGGATTTATGGCCGGTCAAACAGGTAATCCAACTTAAGGGCCATAGTTTCCTGACTGACCTTGCGCATGTGGGCGGAGCTTAAGGGGCCACCGAATGATGCTCTCAACTACAATTTGGAGTTCGTGCAAACTTCGTTCGGTGCGCCCGCCGCCGTGTATGTGTGCGTGGTGAGATAAGAGATAAGTAGATATTTGCCATTCATTCTTATCGAGTTGTTCAATCGGCTTTTATATTTATTATTAATAATTACGTATGTTCATTATTTGCTATATTTTTGTTGACTAATTTGGGGAATCGTTATTGAATGTATAGACTAGTAATGCGTTTTTTCGAAATTTCTTTACCATGTCAATATCTCAAGATATAAGATTACTATCTGCGCCCTTCTATTTCACCCGCGCAAGTCTCGATTCCGTAAGAATATCGTGATAAAAAGTATCCTATGTCCTATTCCAAGTTATGGTCTACCCATGTGCTAAATTTCATCTAAATCGAAAAGAGTAACAAACAAACTCACTTTCGAATAGTTTAGAATTTATAATATTACTAGCTGCCCGCTCCGGCTTCGCACGGGTAGCACTAAGTACCTGCCTACCCTACCTACCTACCCTACCTACCTACCCTACCTACCTACCCTACCTACCTACCCTACCTACCTACCCTACCTACCTACCCTACCTACCTACCCTACCTACCTACCTTACCTACCTACCCTACCTACCTACCCTACCTACCTACCCTACCTACCTACCCTACCTACCTACCCTACCTACCTACCCTACCTACCTACCCTACCTACCTACCCTACCTACCTACCCTACCTACCTACCCTACCTACCTACCCTACCTACCTACCCTACCTACCTACCCTACCTACCTACCCTACCTACCTACCCTACCTACCTACCTAGCCTACCTACCACTTAGGGGTATGAAAAATAGATTACGACCGATTCTTAGACCCACCGAATACACATATAAAATTTCATAACAATCGGTCAAGCCGTTTCGGAGGAGTATGGCAACTAACACTGTGACACGAGTTTTTATATATCTACTAGCTGCGCCCCGCGGTTTCACCCGCGTAAGTCTCGATCCCGAGGGAATATCGGGATAAAAACTATCCTATGTGTTAATCCAGGTTATAAACTATCTGTTTGCCTACCTCCAAATCCATTCAGCCGTTTTTGCGTGATTGAGTAACAAACACACAAACTTTCACATTTATAATATTAGTAGGATTAGTGATATTATGTATATACCTATATACATATCACTAATCCTACTAATATTATAAATGTATATACTAGCATCCGCCCGCGGCGTCACCCGCGTGATAAAAAGTAGCCTATGTCCTTCCCCAGGATGCCATCTATCTCCTTACCTTTAGACGAAATCCGTTCAGTAGTTTAGGCGTGAAAAGGTAACATACAGATAGGCAGACAGAGTTGCTTTCGAATTTATATTAGTATAACCTCCGCCCGCGGCTCCGCCCGCGTGTTATGTCGATAAAAAGTAACCTATGTCCTTCCCCGGGCGGCCATCTATCTCCTTGCCAAATTTTATCGTAATCTGTTCAGTGGTTTGGGCGCGAAAAGGTAACATACAGACAGACAGACAGAGTTACTTTCGAGTTTATAATGTTATAGTATGGATATAAAGTTAGGATCTCGAGATCTACGCCTCGTAGAGAAAATCTAGTAAGTAGATAGGTACTTACTTCATTCAAATAAGGTACCTAGTACCTATGCAGCGTTATCGTTGCCTTGGAAATCGACAGACGAACGGGCGGCGCTAAAGTTGACCACCCACGGCGCGTAATTATAAATTAATAGGATTAGGATATATTTATTATTATTGTCTTTATTTAAAGCCTGTACAAGTTTATTTATTTTCTTTAGGGTGGGTGGCCTCAACTTTAAAAAACTAAGGCTTTTCTTTGTTATTTCAGTAAGTAGGTACTTACTTATTTCTTTTACCTACTAAACTTTAAATATTGTGATTAGGAAACACTGAATACAAGTCAAATAATAAAAGTGTACATTAGCAAAGTATTAGTAAAAGACAAAACTTTTATTTAGGTTCTTACTTCAAAGATAATGTTAATTCATAATTTAAAAAATATAAGTAGAATCATGATGAAGTCGTGTAGGGTTAATTATCGACTGAACGAATTATTTACAAAAAATACAATTATCAGAATACATAATGTAGTCTCAAAGATCCACACAAAACACGCAGATTTATAGGATTTGGCTTGTTACCTTATGTTATCTGCAGTACTATTACCTAAGATGATAATCCTAATCAAACGGCAAGAAGTTTTATTATACCTACGAGTGTGCGTAGGGACACAGGTGCACACACACTATTCCCTTACTTTCGTCATCATTTTATGCGTAAACAAACATGCAAAAAAGTCCAACAGTTAAATAATGACTTGTTTTACAACAATTAGACTGACTTATTTTACAACAACTCTCACAAATCTATAACAGCCGGTCAGTCAAGTCCATCGGCGCACTGCCTATAACTATTGATACATACGAATTATCGTTCTACCTGCCAGCCGGGTGTTTGGCACTAAAAGTGTATAAACTTCAACGACTTTGAACTTTTCATTTTAGTTTTATCAATGTAATGTATGTATACTATGTAATAGGAATTTCACAAAAAAGTTCGATCAAAAACCGTACCGAGGCCGAGGCCATAAAGCCGCACTTGTCCAAACAAATCACCCTACCCCGGGTACGCTGGACAATAACTATTGATACATACGAATTATCGTTCTACCTGCCAGCCGGGTGCTTGGCACTAAAAGTGTATAAACTTCAACGACTTTGAACTTTTCATTTTAGTTTTATCAATGTAATGTATGTATACTATGTAATAGGAATTTCACAAAAAAGTTCGATCAAAAACCGTACCGAGGCCGAGGCCATAAAGCCGCACTTGTCCAAACAAATCACCCTACCCCGGGTACGCTGGACAAACATCACTGTCAAGTATTGAGTAGTGTTCTTGATATAATTATGCCGCGCGGCGGTGGCGCACCGCCGCCGCACCGTCGCCGCGCCGCTGCCGGTAGCTAGCACTTTTGCAAGCAGCCGGCGATCAAGTGGAATGGCGCGGCGGCGGCGGCGGGCGGCGCGGTCGCGGCGTGGCTGTGGTGCCGTGTGAACAGTTTAGAGGCGCGGCGGCGCACGGTGGATCGAAAATCGCCTGTAGAAGATATAGGATCTCGATTCCTTAAATGTTATTTTTTTTGCTGGAAATGACTTCTGCTGATCATTACTGTTCTATAAAATGTCATATGAAGTAAATGTGTGCACAAATGGAAGAGTTATAATTTTTATAAGAAAAAAATGTATGGAGCTAGTATGAAAAATCGAATTATCTCCTAAACGGCATGTTTAACCGTAAGATCCTTGGAGGTGGTCATAGTGCTAATTATTTATAATTTTTTGGTTGTGGATTTGACGAAAAATATCATGCCGTTTTTTTTTAAAAATCGTCAAAATATATTATTTGTTTTTTCATATGAAACGATTCCTTTTAGTGTTTATGTTGAAGAACACGGACTTTTAACTACACGTAACATAAAATAGCATCACTCCTATATTTCCGAAGGAGTTGGCAGAGGTTTATAGTACACCCACACGTAGACAACTATGTTTGAGCTAGATATTTATCAACACATCATGAGTTTTAAAACTTTTCATACAACCAAATTACCAATTGTTTACTCTTTTAATGAGTCCGAAAAGAAGTGATTAAGTAACTACACTGATTAGGTCTTCTAATGAGTCTTTATAGGTGATTTAATGATTTTCAATATCTCACGACAATGCCAACTATGAGTTCTAAGAATAGTTAGTGACAATTATAATTTTTCATTAGCTAATGAGAAGATAACTAATGAGGGTAGTTACCTAATTATTGGCGTTTTGCAATAAAAGGGCTTTTATTTTATAATTGAAAGTTTTGTTTTATAATTTAGTTTGTTCACAACTGTGTAACTGCTAACACTAAATCTGCGACTATAAAATCTTAGAATGGAAAGTTTAATCACGAATTTAGACTTGTTTGTTCTTCTACGAAGTGAGAGTACTTAATTTGATCATGAAGTATTGTTCAGTGCAGTTGTATCCCGCATAGGCGATTGCCTGTCTGACGAAGATCGTGTTGTTCTCAAAGAATTTTGTCGGAGATTTACGCGAGCCGCTTTACAAAGGTGGCAGAAATCCAACCGATTCCTTGATAATTTCAGGAGAAAGTACGAGAATTGGTTGGGAGCAAATATTGATTGGCCGAGTTTTGTGCAAACTTTAGTTAATCAAGAACCAAGTGTTGATGAGATACCAAGAGCGCCCTCAGTCTCTCCAGAACCGTTGACATCAACGTCCATTGGAACAATGACGAAAAGATCCCGTAAACCATTTGAAGATCTGGGAAGTAAACAAAAAAAGAGAAGATCTGATGAACACACAGGCGAAGATTCCAGTGAATTGGCATATGCAGCTGCAGCACGTTTAAAAGAAGAAGAAGGGCATGGAGATATCGCCTCTGTCATCGAATACATGATGAAAAATCCTGAAGCAGCCGCTAAATTAAATGAAACGCTTAAGAAACCAGCGAAAACAATCATATTTACGTCAGAAAAGGCTCTTGGATTGCTTCTTTCGCTAAAACTCTCAAAGTGGCAATATATTACGTTGCGAGAGGCTGCCATTCGGGAAGGTGCTAAGGATATTTATCCATCTTACTATAAAGTGCAACAAACTAAGCTTGATTGCTACCCTCCGAAGCAATCAGTGACAGTTACTGATTCATCGGCTAGAATTACACTTCAAGCTTTACTTGATATCACAGTTACAAGAATCCTTCAAAGCCTTTCTAAGGAAGAGCATAACAAGCAGTTGAAGCTGATATCCAAGTGGGGATTTGATGGTGCTTCTAACCAAAGCCGATGCAAGCAGAAAATGGAGAGTGAGGAAGATGACTCGAGCATTTTCATGACCTCCTTGGTGCCACTGACAGATGGAGACAACATCTTATGGACGAACCCAAAACCATGCTCAGTTTTGTATTGTCGTCCAGTTCAGTTTACTTTTGTAAAGGAGAGTGAAGCAGTTGTCCTTGAGCTGAAAAAATAAATGGATGAAGAAATTGAGGCCCTTATCCCCACAGAGTGCAATAATAATAGGGTGACTCATGAACTAATGATGACGATGATCGACGCTAAAGTTTGCACTTACCTTTCTGAAGCTAGATCAAATGCATCGTGCTACCTGTGCTTAGCAAAGCCTACAGAAATGAACCGCTTAGATGCTGTAACATCAAAAGTTGTGTGTTCTGACCTGTATGAATTTGGCTTGTCATCCCTACACGCCCGTATAAATTGTATGGAATGTCTGTTACACATTGCATACAGGCTCGACTTCAAACGGTGGGCAGCGAGAAGTGATGAGCACAAAGAAATGCTACAGACAAGGAAGAAAATAATTCAAAATAAATTCAAAGATGAGCTCAATCTGTTGATTGATATAGTAAAACAAGGCTCGGGAACCACCAATGACGGGAATACTGCAAGAAAATTCTTTGAGTTTCCTAATAAAACCGCAGCTATAACCGGTATGGATGAAGACCTCATCAAAAAATTTGCTGTAATTTTACAAGCAATTACATCTGGAGAGCAGGTCGATATTGTTGGGGAGGTTTGCAGATATAAAGAAGCTAAACCACATAAAATATTGTAAAGCATTATATTGTTAAGAAGGTATAGAAAGTAAGATTACAAAACATGGAGCACTGTGTACTATAGACAATTCTATCTAGCCAGTTGCAGAACGCTGGCTACATTACTACATGGAGGTGATATATCTTCAACACACCCCCTCAACTCCAGTACGAATTGCATCTATCTTTATTTTCGCACACACATTCCTAATGCACGTATTAGTATTTCGTGTCTTACGCGAGGTAAAGGTTTGGTAAGGACATCTGCCAACATCTTGTCAGTTGACAAATATTCCAACGTTATATCTTTATTATCGCGTAGCACATCCCTTACAAAGAAATGTCTTATGTCAATGTGCTTACTCTTAGCATGATGTATGCCGTGATCCTCAGCAAGGAAAATGGCACTTAAGTTATCAGCATGCATTCTTACCTTACACAATAAACCTAGCTCTTTTAATAGACTATTCAGATATATAGCCTCTTTCATCGCCTCCGCCAAGCTCACGAATTCCGCCTCACAGGTAGATGTTGCAACTATCCGTTGCTTGTGTGAGGTCCATGACACACTTGCGCCACCTAGAATGAATGAATAACCCGTAAACGATCGTCTATCAATAACACAGCTACCCCAATCTGCATCTGCATACCCTTGTATGCATAACCCTGTCGGCTTAAACGCCAAACCGTGAGTTATCGTACCTTTTAAGTATCGAAGAACTCGCTTCGCAGCCTTCCAATGAGTTTCCTGCGGGTTTTCTGCAAACTGCGCAAGTTTTGCCGTAGCGGTAGCGATGTCAGGTCTAGTCGCTACACTTAAATACATGAGCGCTCCAATTAGCTCTCTGTACGGAAATTGTTTCCCTTTTAGTACTTCTTTTTCACTAATAACAGGATTTCCAATCTCCATTGGAGTCTGGATAGGATTGCAATTTTCCATAGCATATTTCTTCAGGTTATCTTTAATATACTTCTCTTGTGATAAGAAATACGTGTTGTCATCTTTCTTTATATCTATCCCAAGACAGAAGGTTGCTTGACCAAAGTCTTTAAGCTCAAACCTCCGCGCCAATTCCTGCTTGAATTTATCTATATACGTTCTCTTTTGCGATGCGATCAATATGTCATCTACGTAAACAACAACAAAAAGATTTGTTCCACCTTTATTGCGCTTGTGATACAAACAAGGTTCATTTATCGTAGATCTCAATCCCATTTCTCTCAGCTTCTCGTCCAGTTTTATATTCCACTGTCGTCCAGCTTGTTTGGGACCATATAGAGATTTCTTTAGACGACAGGTGTCACCACCTGCTTTCATATCTTCAAGCATCTTTGCTGCTTTTTTGCCTACTGCAGAATTAACACCATCTGCATATTTCAGTTTCTCTAATCCTTCTTTTAGCAGCTCTGGAATCTTCATATAAATATCTTCGTTCAGATCACCGTTTAGATAAGCGGTATTTATGTAGTGTTTGGGATTCGAGTACCAATAAAAATCACCGTTTAAACTACGACAAACGTTTATTCTTGTTAATTTAAAATTACACCCTTTTTCCAACACCGTATTAGATCTATCGTCCTTCCACACTGTGTCCATATCCGTTCTCCTCACTCGCTCGTTCCCTCATTCATTTCACTTCTTTCACTCAGTCCCTCACTTACGTTCCGTTTCCTCTATTACTTTCGCATCCATTCCCACATTCGGCCGTCCTGCACTCATGTCTGACCTCAGACATTCCTATAAAAGTAAACTTAACCTAATACTAACAATACACAATCATCATATCACTCACACTTTCCATACTTCCACCACACGTACTAGTCTTCCAACTCCTCTATTCCACCTTGCTCAGGCCACCTCTTCATCTGGTCAGCTGAACTAGATGTTTTGTTAGGCCCCTCCTCAGAAATATCCAGTTTTTCCACCTCATAGCGATCATTACGCTTACATTTTGTTATCCTGTAAGGACCTAAGTACTTGGGTTTCAATTTAAGCCCAGGGCCAAATTGTGTTCTTTTGATAGCAACAATATCACCTTCCCTGTACTTATAGCTCTCCTTCCTTCTCTTATCATAATGTTTCTTGTTTTCTTCCTGTATCTTTAGTATCTGTTCCTTAGCCTGTAGTCTTATTTCTTCTCTGTTTTCATCATACTGCAATGTATTCTCATCCTGTAACAACTGAACCATTTCTAGGTCTTCCTTATTTTTCATTTTGGTTCCCATTAATAATTCAAAAGGGGTTGCGTTTATGGATCTCTGGAAAGTACTGTTCAATGCCCTCTGAACTCTGCTGACGTATCTATACCATTCAGCAGGACTTTCCAAACATAATTTGGTCAGAACTGGTATAATTATCCTATGCACCCTCTCTACCTGTCCGTTACCGCGTGGCACGCCGGTTGTAATCTTCACGTGACTTATATTCTCTTCTACACAATATTCTCCAAACTCGTTACTAGTAAATGCCGTTCCTCTATCAGTTATGATTCTTCGGGGATTCCCAAAAATCTGTTGATGTAGCTGAAGTTTATTCAATGTCTCCCTGCTTGAAGTGGTTTTCGTGGGGAACAACCATACGAACTTGGTAAACGCGTCGATAACTGTGAGGATGTAATTATACTGCTTCCTAGTAGCAGACAATGGTCCAACATGATCCAAATGCAAAGTATCAAATGGAACACTTTCCTTTTCAATAGGGTGCAAATACCCTTCTTGTTTACCCTCCTTTCTTGTAGCCAATAGGCATGGAATACAGCTCAATAAGAAATCATCTATTTTCTTATTCAAATCTCTGATGAAATAATCTTTATTCAATGCTTCTCTCATTTTGGCTTTTCCAAAATGACCCCTGTTGTGTACTCTATTGATAATGTCCTTTTCTAATAATCTTGGCACAACTAACCGTTTCTGCTCACCCTTGTATAGAACGTCATTTTCTAACCAATAGTCTTCATACGAATTTTCTTTCAAAATCTCCTTTATCGCCTTTAAGCCATCATCCTTATCCTGTGCTTGTCTCATACTGTCCTGTAACGTCGTAATAACTGCAACTGTAGATATTCTGCTTAGGGCATCAGTGTGCTTCATCCTTGTGCCCGCCCTATGCTCCACTTCAAAATCATACTCACTAAGCATGAGTACCCACCTAGCAACCTTTGCTGTCAAGTCCTTTTTCTTTAGCGTCATTTCAAATGCCTTGCAATCTGTAATAATTTTAAAATGAATTCCATACAAATAATGCCGAAATTTTTTAATACCTTCTATTATGGCCAATGCCTCCAGCTCATAGCTTGAGTACCTGCTTTGCGCGTCGTTAGTCTTCCGACTCATATAGTGTACAGGGTGTAACCCTGAATCTGGATGATTCTGCATGAGTATTGCAGCTAGCGATATACTCGAAGCGTCTGTGTGTACCTCAGTTTTAAGCCGGGGATCAAAAATTTTTAACACCGGTCCACTGGCCAACCTATCCTTCAGTGTCTTAAAAGCCACCCTCTCCGCATCACCAAACATAAATTCCTTATCCTTCTTCAACAGATCAGTCAATGGTTTAGCAATGACTGCATAGTTCTGAATGTATTTCCTAAAATAGCTTGTCAATCCCACAAAACTGTGCAAAGTTTTAAGATTCTTCAGCTCCGGATACCTTATCACTGCATCAGTTTTATCACAACTTGGCCTTACTTCTCCATCCTTGACTCGATGTCCCAAGTATTCCACCTCACGCTGCAACAGGTGCGCTTTTTTCCAATTTATCCATAAACCATTCCTTGAAGCAACTTCCAACACCTGTTTCAATCTTGATAGCGCTTGATACTCATCAACAGCTGGAATTATTAAGTCGTCAATAAATATAAGTATCACCCCCTGAGCTATTAGGTCCCTGAAAATTATAGTAACAAACCTAGTAAAAGTTTTAGGGCAATTAGATAGACCAAAGGGTGCCCGCAAAAATTCAAATTGACCATGATGAGTTACAAATGATGTGTAACCAATTGATTCTTCACTGACTCTAAGGTGGAAAAATCCGTTCTTCAAATCCAGAACACTGAACACCTTTGCACCTTGCAACTTATCGATGAGGTCATCTATCACTGGCAACGGAAACTCATCCTTGATGATCTTTTTGTTCACTAAGCGATAGTCTACACAGACCCGAACTGAGCCATCCTTTTTCTTGACCAGGACTACAGGACTACTGTATTCAGAGAAACTCACCCGTATGATTCCATTATTCAACCACTCCTCTACCTGTTGTTCGACTATCTGCTGCTCCACTATTGACAAACGTCGAGGTCGCTGTCTGATTGGGATGTCATCCTTCAAAATAATCTTGAGCTGAATAGGCGGCTCCTCAGTTTGTAGCGGTTTATACTCCTCAACACACTTTATAATTTCATCCTTCACCACCGAATCACGTACATGATCAACCACACCATCCACACACCCTGCAAAATAATTTATTTTAGTTAAATCCCATTCACACCCTTCAGGCAACAATGTTATGTTTCCTTCATTCATAAACACCTTAACACAGTTCAAAAACTCCTGGCCGATTATCACTTCATAGGGCATAACCTCCTGAGGAACTACATGAAAAACTACTTCGTTATAACTCTGATCATCAATTTGAAGTTCAACCGAAGTTCTACCCTTTGATTTGATTTTACATTGACCTAGACCAGACAAAGTTAAGTTATCGTTAACAATTCCCACGTTTAACTTCGAAAATAATGACACTGATAATAAGTTTACATCACTGCCAGAGTCTATTAGTGCATTAACAACGAATTTATTTAATTTTACACTTTTAACCGGTTTTTTTATACACGAATTGTCTTTGTTTATTTTTTGCTTGACGTCTTCTTCTGATGTCAACTTGACGGCTGTCAATGTCAACATTTCGTTCACTTCCGTCCTGTCATCTGCGAATGTCCTTGGCTGATCGTCCTTCTCGTTCATCGTTCCGAACATGGTCATCGATTTCTGACCTCCGCTTCCGGTTGTTGCGACACTAGCGCCACTTGCGCCAGCTTGTGCAACCGTCGCCATCTTGGGCTTTGAGAACTTTTTCGTAGGATCTGAAGTTGTACATTGTTGACGAATATGACCGTACTGGTTGCAACCGAAACACTTCACACCATTTTGACATGCACTTGCTTCATGATCGACACTTCCACAGCTATAACACCGCTTTAGGGCAGGCGCTGCCGCCGGTGCCGCCGACGATGATGATGCTTCATTTTTCGGTCGCTCGCTCCTTTTAGCACGCTCGCCCGCTTTCGCTTTCATTTTCTCATAAATCGCTAATTTCTCCTTTAACGCCGGGAAAGTCGTCACTCCGTATAATATGACTTTATTACATTCGTAGTCTTCGATTCCATCCACTATGTACTGGATTGTAATATAATCTGGAAATCTCGCTCGTCTCGCTAATTCCTTCATTGTTAGCATGTATTGAAAATATGTTTCGCTTTTCTGCTTTTTCCTGCTAGACATCAGTTCATGCATTTCTTTTATATTAACTGAATCAGGAAATTCCTTGACGAGGGCCGCTTTAAGATCATCGTAAGATTTAAAAGTTTTCTCTGACCGCAGCCATAATGCCGCCGTTCCTGCGAGCGTTCTTCGTGCTATAATCAGAGTCTGCTGAGGCGTCCATTCGAAAATTTCTGCGTTGTCTTCTATATCTCGCGCCCATTTGATCGACGAGTATGTTTTGTCGTCGCCGGTGAATTTTGCTATGCCGTGTAGCCCGTCTACGAGCCCAAAACTTATCGCCGCCGTCTGTTTGTCGTCCATTGCCATCGTTTCTCTCGTTTTGCGTCGCAGACGTTTGCCGAACCGCACGTGGTTTTACTTTTTATTGGACTCTATCCCGGACGAGCCCCCAAAATTTGTAGTGTTTGGGATTCGAGTACCAATAAAAATCACCGTTTAAACTACGACAAACGTTTATTCTTGTTAATTTAAAATTACACCCTTTTTCCAACACCGTATTAGATCTATCGTCCTTCCACACTGTGTCCATATCCGTTCTCCTCACTCGCTCGTTCCCTCATTCATTTCACTTCTTTCACTCAGTCCCTCACTTACGTTCCGTTTCCTCTATTACTTTCGCATCCATTCCCACATTTATATCTATTTGGTCAATGTCCATGCCCATTTCGACAGCTAAGGCGACCAACAAACGTATAGTTGCAATTCTCGCAACTGGGGCGAATGTCTTATTATAATCTAGGCCATGTTGCTGACTGTATCCCTTTGCTACCAGTCTGGCCTTCTTTTTTTCAGTATTGTCAACATTTAGCTTTGTCGTCAGCACGTATCGACATCCTACGATATTACGATCTGAAGGTTTCTTCACAATTTCCCACGTATCGTTATTTACTAGACTTCTTATTTCTGAAAGAATCGCTTCCTCCCATTTGGCCTTTTCGTCAGATGTCAAAGCTTCGTTTAAGGTGGTTTCAATAGCTCCAGCAAAATCATCAGTGTCGACGTATTCTTCCGTCGATGACTCATTGTCGTTACTCTCTCTTACCTCAACCATGTTGTATATTTTACGAGGGCGTCCAACATGTCCTCTCTGAATCTTCGGCCTTCCAGGACCTCTTTTTAAAGTAATGTTTCTATGACCAATTCCAGTAGATTCTGTATTCTCTGTACTTCCTTCATCAATCATTGGCACATTCGGTTGAATATCTAATGGAATTACTTCTCTTGAAGGTTCATCACTAAGTGGTACATCCGGCTGTTCTTTAGGTTTAATTTCTATATCAACAGTCTTTCTCACAATACTCTTTTCACATTGTGGTTCAATTAGTGATTCATTAGAGGCCTTACACTCAATTTCAGTTAGTTTACCTTCCTGAAATTTTACATCTCTCGACACTACGATTTTTCTACTCTCAGGTATCCATATTTTATAGCCATTAGCATCAGCTGCATAACCCACAAATATGCCGAGTAAACTACGTGCTGCAAACTTATCCTTACCAGGTTCCTTTTCCAAGACGTGTACTTTCGTGCCAAAAGTTTTTAAATATTTGACATTCACAGGTCTCTCAAACCATTTTTCGTACGGAATTTCATCATTCAGACTGCTAGTTGGGCACCTATTACGCAAATAGCATGCAGTAGCTATAGCCATTCTGCCCAAAAACTTGGTGAAATACCTGATGATAAGATCATGCACCTTGCCATTTCAATCAACGTACGGTTCATCCGTTCGGCGATGCCGTTACTTTGAGGTGAGTATGGCGTCGTAAGACGTCTCTTAATACCTTCATTTTCTAAAAATTCATCGAAAATTTTATTTTTGTATTCACTTCCGTTATCCGTTTGTAAATATTTTATTTTTCTTCCCGTCAAATTTTCAACATGACATTTAAAGATTTTAAACTTTGACAAAACGTCACTTTTATTTTTCAGAAAAAAAAACTTCACACCAACGAGTACAATCGTCAATAAAAGTAATAAAATATTTATTTCCGCCATTCGATTGAACTCTCATTGGACTGACCACATCAGAATATATTATTCGCAACTTCTCGTTGCAGCGTGAACTGGATTTCACAAAAGGCAACGATACCATTTTTCCTTTAGCACACACATCACGATCATGCAAGTTACTATCAATCTTTATCGGATCAATACCTGATTTCTTTAATACTTTCATAAGATCCCTAGCATTCAGATGTCCCATACGCTCATGCCATCGATACAGATCAACACTTTCACTACATACCACAGACGCTGAAGCGTCCAGCTCCCTCAAGTAATATAAATCACCTCGCCGATCAGCGATCAGTTTTACCTCACCTTTTTTAACTGCATAGGCTACGTCGTGTTTGAACGTGACTTCACAACCTCGTTCAGTAAGCTGGGCGATGGAAATTAAATTACTACGTAAATCGGGAACCAACAGGGTATTCTCAAATTGAATTTTACGCGTTCGATCATCATTGCATGCTAATAACTTAACTGTACCTTTACCTTGCACGGTTGTCAAAGAATCAGTGGCTAATTTTAATTTTTGACTTGCAGGGAGTATCTCAGCAAACCTTTCTGCGTCATTGCACATGTGAGAAGTGCAACCACTATCAAAGATCCATTCTTGACGGCGCTTCGCATCAACGGCGATGCGGCAGTCATCTGAAACATGATTTATGGCTTCACAACTTTCATGACTAGTGTATGACTCCACACATCGGGTTTCTTGAGTCTTCTCCCTTTTCTTTGTTCAGTCCGATGCCTTATGGCCAAAATTGTGGCACTTAAAACATTTAAATTTAAATGTTTTTCCAGTAATTTTCTTCGGATGTTTGTCCAAATACATGGCGCCTTCTATTTTGTCAACTTGAGCGTTTCCTCTTGAACTATCCTCTTCGATGATTTTAATTCTTAGTTGCTCTGGCTTTGGGAGTTCATCTCTAGACTCTATGGCACATCTAAAGTTTTCGTAACTTCCCGGAAGACTGTACAGCAACATAATCGTTAACAAATCATCATGGATTTTTATATCCATTTCTTCCAATTTGTCGACGGCTATAAAAAAGGAATCAAGGTGCTCACATACCTTTTGATTTTCACTCATCCTTTGTAACATGAGCCTTTTCATTAAATTTGCTTTCTTTGCAGGTCCTCTTCATGCAAACAAGCTCTCTAATTTCAACCATACCTCTCGTGAAGCCTCCACCCTTTTTACATGACGAACTACACTCGGATCTAATGCCAATATCAACTCAGACTTTGCTTTTCTGTCAGCCGTCTTCCATGTCGATATATCAGCATCAGTAGTAGGTTTTGGTTTTTCTCCACTTACATACTCCCAGAAGTCATTTTT
This sequence comes from Lithophane semibrunnea, assembly GCA_947363905.1. Classification (NCBI taxonomy): domain Eukaryota; kingdom Metazoa; phylum Arthropoda; class Insecta; order Lepidoptera; family Noctuidae; genus Lithophane; species Lithophane semibrunnea. Next base: position 3,386,709 of record OX376211.1, read on the forward strand.
TATTAACAATGCTTCCACCTGTACCTTCCAACTGTCGTAGTTGTCCTTCGTCAATAATTCTATACGCACATTCGAAGTCATTTTTCTTCCTGCATGTACTTTTCAAAGCTTCTACAATTTCGAATTATTTTCACAACACACAACAACACTTTACTGCCCTGGGCCCATAACCAATGTTGGGGAGGTTTGCAGATATAAAGAAGCTAAACCACATAAAATATTGTAAAGCATTATATTGTTAAGAAGGTATAGAAAGTAAGATTACAAAACATGGAGCACTGTGTACTATAGACAATTCTATCTAGCCAGTTGCAGAACGCTGGCTACATTACTACATGGAGGTGATATATCTTCAACAGATATAATAAAATTTAGAGATTATGCCCGCAAAACAGCAGAAAAGTACGTATTATTATACGACTGGTACTACATGTCGTCAACCGTTCATGAATTATTAATCCATGGGGCTGAAATAATCGAGAAAAATAATATTGTGCCGATTGGGACTCTCTTGGAAGAAGCCTCAGAGTCTCGAAACAAAGATTTTAGGATGTTTCGAGAACATCATTCGCGGAAAAGAAGCAGGCAGGATTCCAATCAAGACATTTTAAATATGCTTGTTGTTTCTTCGGATCCTTTGCTAAGTGCACAAAGGCCTAAGTTAGATGCCAAGAAAAAGCAGAGCTTTTTTGCTGAAACACTCGACTAAAAAAATTATATATGTACATATTTGTGAATTTGTATTTGAGTCTGTTTGGTTTTTTTTTTTGTAATATTTAATGATATTGTCTTTTTTTTATTTATTTTACTTTATTTTACAAATGCTTAGTATTAATTCCTTAAATTAAATTATTTTGTATATAATATAACTTTATATGTTACTTAAATAAGAGTTTGATAATCTTTTTTTATTTAAATTAGTAAAAATGTGTCAAAAAACAGCAATTTTTTTATTTCTTAATATTTGGGTTAATAACATATCGAACTTTTTAACTTGGACACTAAAAGGGATCGTTTTACATGTAATAATAAATAAATACATTTAGACGATTTTTTTAAAAAAACGGCATTAAATTTTTCGTCAAATCGGCAACCAAAAAATCATGAATAATTAGCACTATGACCACCTCCAAGGATCTTACGGTTAAACATGCCGTTTAGGAGATAATTCGATTTTTCATACTAGCTTCATACAAATTTTTCGTAAAAAAATTATATTTCCTTCGTTTTTGGGCAGAATTAACTCGGGTGTCATTTTTGTACATAGTAATGATCAGCAGAAGTCATTTCCAGCAAAAAAAATAACATTTAAGAAATCGAGATCCTATGTCTTCTACAGCCGATTTTCGATCCACCGTGCGGCGGCGCGGTCGCGGCGTCGTGTGGACGGGCACTGGCGGTGACGATGACGCAAGTTCCATGATTTTTTTTCACCCAAAAAGTGCTCAACGCGCCTAAAGAAGTTTTCACTTCAAAAATGTCTTTATTTTCTTAGGCTGAGTTTATAAGTAAACAATTAGTAGCTAAAGAGGTACCTATAACGTTATAATAGCTACCTATATCATTGGGTAATACTTACTGTGAGATAAGTAAGTACATCCCAAATCCCAACGTTCGGAGTCCATGTCTTCAACCAAATCAAAATCGTAAGAAATATTCCAAGTCCGTAAACAAAACAAAACTTCACTTATAAGATAACAAACACCCCGAAAGAATCCCACACAAACCCCGCGTGTAGTAGAGGCACGTTACGCTAATGTGCCTGTCGGAGCGATACAGACAGCTACCACGACCACGCACACATTGACACGCGTGAAGCGAATAGAATTCTACTGAATGTTTATGAGAAATTTGGATGTGTTCCGTAATGCCAAAAATGATTAATGAAAACTTATTTTTTTTCCAATTCTTTTTCGATAACTTGTAACTTTATAATATAGGCTGTGCTTCTGCTGAAACAATATTACAAATATTGTTGTACGTGAGAAGGAACTTCGTTCCTGACGGGGGTCCCCCGACCGCACACGTTGATGTTATTACCTACTTTCGACATAATGTGATCTAGATTTTCTAGAACAATTCGTAATTATTTAACTTCAAATATGAAAGAATGAATAAACAATTGCTAACCAGATGATTACAATAGTACATTACTATTACTGTCGCAGCCTGCAACTGACGCATTGATGGACGATCGTGAAAATGTGGACCGAGGCACACATAAGTGAGTTCATCAATGCTTGGTTGCGGCCAAGACTTAAATAGTACTTTTCTCAAATATGCGCAGAAATTCAAACAGAGTAAATTATAAATTCCAGAATCAATGTCGGACCATGATAATTTTTCACGCGCCAATATGTTCACTTGTTTATTCTTTTAGGGAAGGTGCGTATTTACGCGACCAGGTTTTTTACACCAGGTTTTTACTTGTAAGTAGGTACTTACGCCGACCAAGTGCCGACCCGAAATACTCGCAAGACTTCAAAGTATTTTGCTCCGTCGACTCTCGACGCAATTCTGCTCCTTATTTATATGAAGTTACGGATCAATGTTCTGTGCAAGTATTTTTACTTTAAAGGTTTGGAAGTTTTTTTTTTGTAGACGCAATTCTGCTCCTTATTTATATTACGTTACGAATCAATGTTCTATGCAAGTATTCTTTCGATAAAAATAATAGGGTAGGTAGGGTAGGTAGGGTAGGTAGGGTAGGTAGGGTAGGTAGGGTAGGTAGGGTAGGTAGGGTAGGTAGGGTAGGTAGGGTAGGTAGGGTAGGTAGGGTAGGTAGGGTAGGTAGGGTAGGTAGGGTAGGTAGGGTAGGTAGGGTAGGTAGGGTAGGTAGGGTAGGTAGGGTAGGTAGGGTAGGTAGGGTAGGTAGGGTAGGTAGGGTAGGTAGGGTAGGTAGGGTAGGTAGGGTAGGTAGGGTAGGTAGGGTAGGTAGGGTAGGTAGGGTAGGTAGGGTAGGTAGGGTAGGTAGGGTAGGTAGGGTAGGTAGGGTAGGTAGGGTAGGTAGGGTAGGTAGGGTAGGTAGGGTAGGTAGGGTAGGTAGGGTAGGTAGGGTAGGTAGGGTAGGTAGGGTAGGTAGGGTAGGTAGGGTAGGTAGGGTAGGTAGGGTAGGTAGGGTAGGTAGGGTAGGTAGGGTAGGTAGGGTAGGTAGGGTAGGTAGGGTAGGTAGGGTAGGTAGGGTAGGTAGGGTAGGTAGGGTAGGTAGGTAGGTAGGCTACCTACCCACCCTGGGTAGGTAGCCTACCTACCTACCTACCTAATGTGATCTAGATTTTCTAGAACAATTCGTAATTATTTAACTTCAAATATGAAAGAATGAATAAACAATTGCTAACCAGATGATTACAATAGTACATTACTATTACTGTCGCAGCCTGCAACTGACGCATTGATGGACGATCGTGAAAATGTGGACCGAGGCACACATAAGTGAGTTCATCAATGCTTGGTTGCGGCCAAGACCCTACTTACCTACCTACCTACCCTACCTACCCTACCTACCTACCCTACCTACCCTACCTACCCTACTTACCCTACCTACCCTATTATTTTTATCGATTCGATTATTCGATCGTTTAATTTACATTTCTGCTCAATACAAACTGTAGTACTTTTAACCATCAATTTTTCAGTATAAAAATATTTACAAACATCAAAGCCGTTTAGAAGTAGTAGGGAAATATTAGCCAAAAATTGCATTTTGTTAAATATTTTTTAAGGCAAAAGTATTAGTCATACGAAAAAATTACTCAATACAAAATGTTGTACATGAATCTATGGCAAACATATATTTTTTTCAGATCTTTTAACCAAGCCGTTAATGAGGAGTAGGCTTTTTAAAGTGACCGTGTTACGGTACTAAACGGGACTAAGCGCCTTAATAAAGATTTTTTCTAAACTAACTAAAAATAGGAGGTTATCAATTGGAAACGATTGTATGTAACTGCAATAAATATTCACATATGATAATCTATTAGGCTTCCAGGGCTTCCAAACAAGGATACTACATTTTAGAGGTGTATGTTTCAATAATACCAACAATCCATCGGTTATTTCAGTGCTTATCTTATATGATGGTAACCAATTACCTCCCTTAATAAGAGGAGCTCGTGGCGAAGTAATAACAGCCGCCCGGGTCGATCTATCAGGTTAAGCTACGCTTGCCAGGCTTGGTCCATATATGGGTGCCTCGGAAAGCCGTTGGTCCCGGTTGTCATTCGTTGATCTTTGACAATCTTTACGGGTCGTCCGAAAGTCTGACAACCAAGGGGTATCGTATTACCCAGTACTTGTGTTGTGGAGGTCAGATAGGCAGTCGCTCTATGTAAAATACTCGTATTCAGCTGCAGGTTAGGCTGGAAACCGACCCCAACATAGTTGGGAAAAGGCTAGGAAGATTGATTGCATACCAATCGTCTTCACATATAATTATATAATTCATGTATACAAAATATTGCAAAACATTTTTAAAAAGAGTAACGGTGGAGTTTCTTGCCCATTCTTCTCCATACGAAAACTACCTTTTGGAAGGGGCAACTAGAATCAATTCTATTTCTTTGTTTTGACGTTCAAAAGTGCCATTTATGTGCCTATTTGAAATAAATTATTTGACTTTGACTTTAACTTTGAATAAGAATATCTCATCATTAGCAGCCTTGTTCCTCGTAGATTACAGAAAAACCTGTAAGAAGTCTATGGTCTAAAAATAGCAAGATAAATCTCTCAATATTGTACCTACGTACAAATACATTAAAATTTGCAGTTGAAATGTATGGGACAGGAGAAAAATGTTTTTTGTTTTAATATTATTTTGTTAGATTATAAGATGAGCAATCGGCCCTCTCTACCTGTACCTATACTTATTTTGCTGTGCCCGACAGGGTCCACGATTGTTCATACGCAAATGTTTACCACCTAAGCAAATACATTGTGGAATGCAATAAAGAATTGAATTGAATTGAACAGTTTTTTCAACTACAATGCTATGTTTGTTCTTGGGATAAATTCATCCCAACTACGGAACCCTTCATTGCGCGTGGTCCGACATGCACTGAACTCGTTTTTTTCTATTGGAACGAAGTTCCTTATCGCTCGTTATAAAACAATTGACGAATGAAAATTTTAACATTTATTTTCACAACGACACGTTTTTTTCCTTATTTGCTCTGAAACGTTATTCATTTATTTCTTTGTGTCTGTTTTAATACATAAAATACAGCGAAAGGAACTTTGTTTCAACCGGGTGTCCCACGACACCTCTCGAAAGTTTTTCTTCATAAAAACATCCCAAAATTAAACTGCGGCCCACAAATAAAGAAGTTTGGGCACCGATGTTCTAAATCCTTGAATCTAAATTAGAACCAACTTATATCAGTTCCAATTGTATACTCGTTTTAACCAGTGGCCTAAACATATTAAATAATTTATTAATTTTATATTTAAGTTACCAAAAATAAAAACAATAATGTAAGATATAAAAATAATTTGTTCAATAAATAATTAGGTAATTTTCAGTTCTGATATTTTTGTTTTTAAATTGTGTTACTTAAATTGTTTTAAAAGTTTCATAATTTTTTTCTAAAATGTGTGGAGATCTATATTTTTGGAGACAGGTTCGTATGTTTTCAAACAATATTAAAAAAAAAACATAATCAAATTTCTAGGTATAAGTATCTACAGATTCTTTTTACTCGACTGCGCAACAGGTAAAAGAACAAAGCGCCTCCGACTCGCACTTGGCCGGTATTTTTCAATACAATCCGTGCATTTAACCCATTTGCTGTCATTCTTTATCAGTTTTATGAAATGGCTACCACGGAAAATTGACGTACTGTGTCATTTTGCTTAACAATTAATTTCCCTGGCTGTAGCTACGCAGCGTACGTGCGGTTAACAGTACGATGTAACAGCTTTACAAAATGTTTCCTTTTCTTCCAGGTGTTCATCCTAACGTCGGTTTTGTTTTACTCCGTCAGCGTGGGCATGATGCTATCATTTCCATCAGTGCTCACCCCTGCCCTGGCTTCTTCTAATAGCACCGACATTCGAGCTACTTCCAGTCAAGCTTCTTGGATAGGTGAGCGTCATTTATTATTCTATATTTGGACTGGTACCGTCGGCCGCTCGTCAGTAGTAAGGCTAAGCGTATGCTGAAACGCAGTTGACGCAGCAGAGCACAGAACAGATTTTGCAGGGTAGGGCACGTGAGGCAGATTATAGGCCGCGAGCGCATGCCGCGACGCAGCTACACAGACACGTTCACATCCTAGCTAGTAAAAACAATAGTCGATTGGAAGAAAATTATGAATCAGCGTATACTGAAACGCAGATGACGCAGGTCCTCGCAGCGCAGGGCAACGCGGATTTTCTAATACATAAACGTACTGACAGCTGCGTACGCTGCGGCGCAGGCCCGTGGGACGCAGACATGTGTCGCATGCGCGTCATGCTGCGTCACCTGCACTTCACCATACGCTTAGCTTAGACTGGCCTAGCCTAGTACGGAATTTCAAAAGAGTTTTGTTACCACTGACATGCGGCCTACAGCACATCAACTTTCCCCACTGTTATTGCATTCTTGTCTTTTATTTTCCAGCTGCCAGCAATGGGCTCGCAGGCATGTGCGGATTTTTCATCTTATCACCCATCCTACAAGTGTTAGGAAGAAAAGTTGTCCATATCAGCTGTAATCTCTTACACCTCATTGGTTGGGTGATCTTCCCGTTAGCCAATAGCATTCCAGTCCTGTTCGCCGCGAGAATCATCCAAGGCCTCGCTATTGGTGCAATCTACATCCACGCCATTATTGTCTGTGAATACGTTGATTCTAAAAGAAGAGGGTACTTCACGACCATCCAGAAAGTGTGTATAGCTCTCGGTACTTTAATTTGCCATTCCATGTCTTTGTTTTGGGATTGGAGACAAATATCAACGTTTGCAATTATGCCACCCACTATTGCTATCATTTTGACATTTTTTTGGCCAGAAAGCCCATCGTACCTGGCAATGAAAGGCCGATTTGAAGACTGTGAGGAGGCATTCATATGGCTGAATGGTAGATCAAATCTTAATGAGCTTCATCACTTAGTAACGACACACATGGAGAGGATGAAGAACCGTAAGCCAGAAAAAAGTTATAAGTTCTTATTAAAAAAGGATTTCTTGAAACCCTTATTGATCGTGTCCCTTCTTACTCTGCTCCTAGATTTGTGCGGCAAGTATTATTTCGGAGTTTACATTATTAAAATCATGGTAGAATTGATTGGAGACCAATCTTTAGCGATGTATTGTTCCATAGGTGTTGATTGTTTAATTATAATTAGTCTGGCATGTTCGTGTTTCATCATAGAACGTTACAAAAGGCGCACCTTTTTATTTTCATCTGGTATCCTTACCGTTGTTATAATGTTGTTTATTAGTTTGTTAATGTTACTCAAATCATACAATATTGGAATTAATTTAGTGTGGCTGACACCTTCGATTATTGTTTTACAAAGTTTTGTGGTAAATTTTAGTCTTATACCAGTTGCGTTTGCCATTATTGGAGAAGTGTTTCCTCTGGAGTATAAGGGTACAGGCTCAGCCATTTCTGGGATAATATTCACCTTTTTATACACTTTAACATTAAAAATCACACCAATGTTGATTGAAAATACTGGTGTAGGAGGTACTTATGCTGTGTACGGAGTTTGCATGGCTTTGTCTTTGGTTTTATTGTACTCTGTGGTACCAGAAACTAAAGATAAGACGCTGCAGCAGATAGAGGATGAGATCAAAGGTGTTAAAACAGCAAATTATGAAGTTGAAACGAATGCTTTGTTATAGAAAATAATACATTTTTCACTAACACGAGGCGACATGAAATGAATGCATAAATAAAAGCGAGCTGTTGGATTTTCAATTTTCGGCCCTGAGGAGAGCGTTGGAAATCCAACAGCGCGGTTTTATTTAGACATTCATTAGTAGTTTAGTAGAGTGAGTATATTATGTTGATAAGGATAGTATGTAAGGTTGATGTACCCATTATGTTAGTTATCAATAATATATTGCCATTCTACAGGATATGGATTTTTGAGACGGGGCAGAAAGCAGTAAGGTTATAGATACAGGAAAACGTTCTTTGGAAAGTTTTTAAGAAATGTTGAACTGCATTCACTCATTTAAAGAAAATACAGAACGTAAAGCTACGGTTTTCTGGAAGAGCCGTGACCGCTCACGTACCTATCGTCCGTAATTTACCGGCGAATGACTTCACTGAAACGTTCATACGAAGTAAGTTCAAGTAAGTAAGTTGGTGTGGTTTCCTAGACAGCATTTTTGACACCGCAAGCGTTTCCATGACAAACAAGTGTCACTGCGTAGAGGTGTCGAAACGAAACAGAAACACCACTATCTTTTGACGCAGTAGGTCGAATCTAACTATTTAAATCTTTGCTGCTGTCATGATTTTTATGAAATTTGTCACAGTTCCTCAGAGAAATCGTAGCTTAAGCAACAAAATTGCGCAAATTAAAAAAATAAATGTTTGATCAATTGATCCTGATTCTTATAAGGATCAAAAAACTCTATCACTGGTTACTGGTCTGGCTGGTTTAATAATTGCCTCACCTACCCTGCTGCTTCATCTCAAAAATCCACCCTGTATAGATGATAAATTTTCAACATTTTTGTTGCAACCATTTTGTTAAATAGAGTTAAGAACTGGCTCTCTTTTAGATTATTAATAGAGCAGGCTGCAAAACAATAAAAAAATATACTAACACTAAACCAACGAGACAGCCAAAACCTTACAATACGAGGGGTGCCCAAAGGCCCTCCGATGCAGTTCAAAGCTCATTACCGCCGGTAACAAGCCAAGGACAGGCCGATGAAGAACGCTTCATTCCCGTGGAGAAAAAGAAGAAGAATAAGCCTGCTTGTCGCAATCAGTGCGGTACCGCATTGAATGGTCCTGACATGTTGCTACGTCCCGCTATTCCAACGACGCAGCTGTACGTGTCACGGTTACATCACACCACGAAGGCAGAGGAGGTCGTGGAGTACATCTGCAGGATGAAGACAAACTTCACATTGAGAGTCGAGAAGTTGGAGTCACGCCATAAGATTAACTTCAAATCTTTTGTGGTGCGGGTTCCGACTCATCACATGGAGACTTTCATGAAGGAAGAATTTTGGCCGACCGGTGTCGTGTATCGGCGTTTTCGCGGAAGGCTACATGACACCACGACTCAGCGCAATACGTCGCCGTCCATACGTAGTAAATAGATTTTGTAGTGTTTGTTTTTATGTATTAGTTTATTATTTTTTAAGATTATTTTGTGTATTTTATCTATGGGCCTTAGTTGCCTGAAAATAAAGTAAATAAATAAAACATTTGTTATAAATTTCTGTAAAAAACAACTGTATCGATTACAATGAAGTTTTACTTAAACACTGAAATGGGATATGATTGGTTTCAACACCCTTTTTTATTTATGTTCGTTGGTTTCCTATTGGTTAACGGTAACTAAGTTTATGAACTGTAACCGCATATTAAAGAACATGGGTATTGTAAGTTATGCTCAACCATCCTAATTACTATGTATATTCGACTTCGTAACACAGTCGGTATTAAATCGACCTTTGACCTTATACATGCTAAAAGAAATTAGATACTCAACAATTATAAAATTTATTCTTTATTACATGTATCGATCTTTTCGAAGGATTCACCCTGAGCACGTATACACTTTCCCATACGTCTGAACCAATTGGAAAATACCTCTGACCACTCTTCTTTAGACACCTCAGCAATATCGATAGGCAGTCGGTGCATTCTTTGCTTTCAAACCTTTTCCCCTTTAGTTTTTCTTTGTTTCTTGGAAACAGGTAAAAATTACAAGGCGCTAGGTCAGGGGAATATGCTGGGTGAGTGAGGAAACACACGTTTATTTAGTTAAAAAATTCGAGTGTTCTGGCAGACGTGTGTTGGGGACCGCATTTTTGTGGTGCCCGAGAAGGTGCCAGATTCCGGACTGCGGTCGCTTGTCACAATATAAGCTAATATTATATTACTAGTAAAGAATATCTCAACTTCTTTTGGCATGACCCTCGTATGATGTGCATCAATCTTAGGGTAATACCGAAAGCGATCACGGGACATCGACTATACGGCCTGAATTCCTCTAACACTGATGTCGGTCGCGCCTACGTATTTACATTGTGTTCTACGAGTATATAGCACCATACTGCAACGCTGACGTCCGCGGCGCGTACTACGTTGCTACGCGTACGCGACCGACATCGGCGTAAGAGGAATTCAGGCCTACCATTTCAGTTATAAGACCAAACATACGCTCATTATGCACTTTATCGCTGTGGCGACTCGCAATAAATGCGAAACGAATATTTTGCAGTAATTATAAGTACCTAGGTATAGGCACATCAGTTCAGTTTGTCCTTGGTCTTCTAATGCGCACAAAAGTGTAGCATAATCAGCTTACAACTTTCCCACTGCTGGGACACAGGCCTCCTATATGTCAGAGGCATCTTCATATTATTAGATATTTCTTCGGATTTTTTAGTTCTAGGATATGTCGGTTTCCTCACCACGTTTTCCTTCACCATTTTGAGAGTACAGTAGTAAACATCTGTAAATGCTGTAAACTTACCAACATTATCGCGGCAACACTAATGAGCAACAGCAACAGTAAACGAATAACAGGTGTGGTCACCCATCCACAGGCTGTCCTCGAGAAGTGCATTATTGCAGCTTTACCACGAAGACGAGAAGATCAACCTGCACCGTGCGTTATTTACTTTTAAAAGTTAGGAGAGTAGCGACACCTGTACGACATCATGAAGTACTAAATAATCAGCTAGTGTACGACGAATATTGTAGATGGCGCCACCGCAGATGTCACACAATCTCACATCATACAAACAGATTTGGATTTATTTTTATTATAATTAGCCAGACAGAATTTGCCGCAAAGTGCCGCGCGGCGGCAGCGCGGCAGCGGCGCTGCCACTGCGCTGCTTTGTTAATCCATATAAATAAAAAACGCGCGACTGCAGCGTGGCTGCCGCGCTGCCGCCGCGCATCAGTGCATCAAACTCAAAACTCAAACTCAAACTCAAACTCAAAGCATTTATTTCAAATAAACCAATTACAGGCACTTTTGAATTGTCAAAGGGTCGGTCAGTCAGAAAATATGAAGCTAGATGCCCATTCCAAAGCGTAGTAGGTTCCTATGGAGAAGAAGGCTTTAAAGTACTTAGGTAAGTACATAGTGCTCACACACATGTGCTATGCAGTTATACAATACTAGGAGATTGAATTTATACAATGTAAAGATAGTTTTTACAATCTTCAGCAGCTCCAACAATATTTTCGTATGCTAATCAATTAGTTGTTGCGCCCTGTGGAGCTGGACCAGCGCTGAGCCAAGCATTTTTGTCAGTGATGTAATCCCCCAATTTATAATATGCTTGGCGGCATAGTGTGCGTTTTATACAAGATTTAAATTTTGTTTCATTCAGTTGGAGTATGTGGGGAGGTATTTTATTGTAACATTTTAAACAGTACCCCATGAAGGATGAGTCTACTTTAGCCAGTCTGAAGCCCGGTTGAACTAATTGGTCCCTATTCCTAGTCCTATAATTGTGTTTTTCACCTCTTTTACTAAAAAGACTTAGATTTTTCCTTACGTACATGATGTTTTCGTAGATATATTAACAAGGTACCGTCATGATGTTAATATCTTTAAACAGTTCCCTTAGAGAATCGCGCATACGGAGGCCATATATTGCTCTGATAGCTCTTTTCTGCAGAATAAAAATAGACTCGATATCTGCAGCCCGTCCCCATAGTAAAATACCGTAAGACATGTTACTATGAAAGTAACTGAAATAGACTAGCCTCGCAGTATCTACATCAGTGAATTGACGGATTTTTCTCACAGCATATGCTGCTGAACTTAGCCGTCCTGCAAGAGATGTTAAATGAGGACCCCATTGCAGCCTTGAGTCGAGTGTGATCCCCAGGAAAACAGTCTTATCGACGAATTCTAGTTTCTCCCTATTCAATATTATGTCACAATCACTACTTTTAACATTCGGTAAAGCAAATCTCATGCATTTAGTTTTTTTCCCATTTAATACTAAATTATTAGCAGTGAACCAATTTTGGACCTGCAGTAGGGCGTTATTTACGTCGTCAAGATTTGATGCACGTCTATTTATTTTAAAAATTAAGGAAGTATCGTCAGCAAATAACACCATTTGTGGTTGGTTTTTTAATAAATGGGGTAGATCATTAATATATACTAAAAAGAGGAAAGGACCCAATATCGAGCCTTGTGGAACACCCATTTTTACATTTAAACCGAGTGAATTGACACCATTTATTTGAACTTGCTGTTGTCTATCATTTAAATAAGATTTTACTAAACTGAGCGCAAGTTTACCTAGTCCGTAATGCTCAAGTTTTAAGAGTAAGGTTTTGTGATTTACGCAGTCAAATGCCTTGGAGAGGTCACAAAAAATTCCTATGGCATCTTGGGCATCCTCCCACGCAGTAAAAATGTGTTTTAATAAGGTGACACCGGCGTCAGTCGTACAACGTCCTTTGGTGAAACCATACTGCTGATCGTGTAAGATTTGGTTGGTGTTAAAATGATTAAGCATTTGATTGAGCATTACCTTTTCGAAGACCTTGCTGAACACCGGCAGAACAGACACTGGTCTATAATTGTTGGTGTCTTTACTGTCTCCAGATTTAAAAAGTGGTATAACCTTACTGTATTTCAGTAAATCCGGAAAGACTCCTTGATCCACACATAAATTAAATATTAAAGCCAAGTATGGTGCTATAGTCTCGATTATGGATGTACAAACTTTGATAGATAATCCCCATAGATCTTCGGTTAATTTTATTTTGATTTGTCGAAAAGCTTTTATAACTATCATAGGGTTTATATGCTTAAATTGAAATTCAACCGGGCAGTCTGGAACGTTCGCTCTTAATAAATCAATTGAGACGTCGGGTGAGGAATTTAAAACTTCCGTCGTTTTAGCTGGTATGTTAGTAAAGAAGTGTACAAATTCTTGAGCTACTTCTAAATTAGAGCTTATGGCACCACGTGAAGTGTCCAATGTGTAATCATTGTTTCTTATTTTGTTCTTATTAGTTTCACTATTTATAACTTTCCAAACTGATTTTATTTTATTTTCTGCTGATTTGATCTTGTTGCTAATAAAAAGGGCTTTAGCTATCTTGCAGGTATTTCGAAAAATTTTGGAATATGTAGCAACATACATATTGAAAGTTCCAGTGTTAATGTAAGGCTTAAGGCCATACAGCTCGAACAGTCTTTCCCTACTTATCCTAATACCTCTAGTTGCCCAGTCACTAAAAATAAAATTAGGGCAAATATTTTTTGTTTTCTTTTCAAAAGTTTTATTGAATTCAGTGTGCACTACTGAAAAGAAATCCTCATACAATTTGTTTGCATCGTCCATATTCTGGCCCAGGGCATTTAACTTATTATTTAGGGTACTATTGAATCTATTTAATTTGCCTGTTGTAATTGGTCTAAATTGTATTTGCATTTTTTGCATTGGTGTTTTAAACTTAAAAGTTACCGTTTGTCCACTATGATCAGACGGCAAATAGTTTACGATGGCTTTATCTAAATAATCACAATCGCAGAAGACATTATCGATACAAGTAGCAGAAGTTGGAGTTACTCTAGTCGGTTCTGTAAAAATATTCGATAAATTGAACGATTTAAAAAGGCTTAACATTCTACAGCTATTTGAATTATTTTCCAGAATATTAGTATTAAAATCACCACAAATAATTGCGGGTTTGTTACTGGATGCAACTTTCGCTAGGACATCTTCCATTATTGACTCAAATAAGGAAAAGTTCTGATAATTAGGGGGTCTGTACACGCACACTACGACATGCTTATCCAGCTCAACACAGGACAGTTGACCGACGACAGGAGCATCGATCGACTAGTGACGATGCGTACGTAGTTTTTGTACAAAACGTCAACGAAAATCAGGTTGAAGAATTTATCGATGAGGTCGAAACTAAATGTACAACACTATGATGCTCGAACCTAGCGGTTGCAGAGTGGCGGCAGCGCTGCAGCCGCGCTGCCGCCGCGCGGCTCGTTGCGGCAAAGGATGGTGGGCGAAAGTGGTCCCAGCCCGGCCAGCCAGTACGTGTGCATTACTTAAAAGAGCAGATTAAACTGAACATTTTTTACTATGACACCATCAAAATCTGTCCCGGAGGAACCGAGCTACGTGCATCTAAAGTATTTTTCTCTGTCCGCGGCTTAGCTCAAACACTGTTAGTACTAGACAGCTGTTATCTGGCATGGATAGACATATTAATCACGCCGACAAAGCGGTAATATAAAATCGAAAAAATTATCTTTTTTTAGGGTACCTCCCCTACAAGTAAAGTGGGGATGGTGTTTTTTTTTCTTCTCTATCCCATGGTGTGGGGTGTCGTTGGAAAGGCCCTTTTAAAATATTGTGAGTCTGTGAAAACCATTTTCGGATTAAGGGATCCGTTTACGAAATATTAAGCTTTTAAGTGCTATCTGAGTGGGCGAGGGTGGTCCCAGCACGGCCAGCCACTACGTGTGAATTACTTAAAAGAGCAGATTAAACTGAACATTTTTTACTACGACACCATCAAAATCTGTCCCGGAGGAACCGAGCTACGTGCATCTAAAGTATTTTTCTCTTTCCGCGGCTTAGCTCAAACACTGTTAGTACTAGACAGCTGTTATCTGGCATGGATAGACATATTAATCACGCCGACAAAGCGGTAATATAAAATCGAAAAAATTATCTCTTTTTAGGGTACCTCCCCTACAAGTAAAGTGGGGATGGTGTTTTTTTTTCTTCTCTATCCCATGGTGTGGGGTATCGTTGGAAAGGCCGTTTTAAAATATTGTGAGTCTGTGAAAACCATTTTTAAATTCTGGGATCCGTTTACGAAATATTAAGCTTTTAAGTGCTATCTGAGTGGGCGAGAGTGGTCCCAGCACGGCCAGCCACCACGTGTGAATTACATAAAAGGGCAGATAACATTGAATATTTTTTACTATGACACCATTAAAATCTGTCCCGGAGGAACAAAGCTACGTGCATCTGAAGTATTTTTCATATCATTAATATCTCACCTAACCTAACCTAACTTATTCAGCACGGCCAGCCAGTACGTGTGCATTACTTAAAAGAGCAGATAAACTGAACATTTTTTATTATGACACCATCAAAATCTGTCCCGGTGGAACCGAGCTACGTGCATCTAAAGTATTTTTCTCTGTCCGCGGCTAAGCTCAAAGACTATTAGTACTAGACAGCTGTTATCTGGCATCGATAGACATATTAATCACGCCGACAAAGCGGTTATATAAAATCACGAAAATCATCTTTTTTTAGGGTACCTCCCCTACAAGTAAAGTGGGGATGGTGTTTTTTTTTTCTTCTCTATCCCATGGTGTGGGGTGTCGTTGGAAAGGCCGTTTGAAAATATTGTGAGTCTGTGTAAACCATTTTCGGATTCAGGGATCCGTTTACGAAATATTCAGCTTTTAAGTGCTATCTGAGTGGGCGAGAGTGGTCCCAGCACGGCCAGCCACCACTTGTGAATTACATAAAAGGGCAGATAACACTGAACATTTTTTACTATGACACCAACAAAATCTGTCCCGGAGGAACCGAGCTACGTGCATCTGAAGTATTTTTCATATCATTAATATCTCACCTAACCTAACCTAACTTATTCAGCACGGCCATGCAGTACGTGTGCATTACTTAAAAGAGCAGATAAAACTGAACATTTTTTATTACGACACCATCAAAATCTGTCCCGGAGGAACCGAGCTACGTGCATCTGAAGTATTTTTCATATCATTAATATCTCACCTAACCTAACCTAACTTATTCAGCACGGCCAGCCAGTACGTGTGCATTACTTAAAAGAGCAGATAAAACTGAACATTTTTTATTACGACACCATCAAAATCTGTCTCGGAGGAACCGAGCTACGTGCATCTAAAGTATTTTTCTCTGTTCGCGGCTAAGCTCAAACACTGTTAGTACTAGACAGCTTTTATCTGGCATGGATAGATAACACACGCCGACAAAGCAGCAATATAAAATCACGAAAATCGTCTTTTTTTAGGGTACCTCCCCTACAAGTAAAGTGGAGATGGTGTTTTTTTTTCTTCTCTATCCCATGGAGTGGGGTGTCGTTGGAAAGGCCGTTTGAAAATATTGTGAGTCTGTCAGACCCATTTTCGGATTCAGGGATCCGTTTACGAAATATTAAGCTTTTAAGTGCTATCTGAGTGGGCGAGGGTGGTCCCAGCACGGCCAGCCACCACGTGTGAATTACATAAAAGGGCAGATAACACTGAACATTTTTTTTACTATGACACCATTAAAATCTGTCCCGGAGGAACCGAGCTACGTGCATCTGAAGTATTTTTCATATCATTAATATCACACCTAACCTAACCTAACTTGCTTCCCCGGGCCGTGACCAGCGTGTCGTCCGTGTAACACACCAAGGCCACACCCGGCTGGAGCTCGCCTCTCAGCACCCAGTCGTACCCGATGTTCCACAGGGGTGGGCCAACGACCGAACCCTGTGGAACACCGCACGACATGTCGCGCCGGCCTCCGCCGTCGCGTCCCCTGTAGGTGACACACCTTTCCGCTAAAAACCTAACCTAACCTAACCAGACCAAACCTAACCTAACCTGACCTAACATTGTCAGAACTGAATAACCCTGGGACAGATTTTGATGTGCCTTGGCCTGAGTAAAGGGAGAAGTAATGTCTTCAAAACTACAGTGGTTTTATCTGTGGGCGTCGTGGGACCAGCTCCCATATATTCTTGCCCACCATCCTTTGAGGGCGCCCTCATAGTTTTATCCGTCCGCGTCTGGGTGGGAGAACTTTCCTTCTCATTGGAGGAACATCACACTTCATTTCTCCACCTGCACACTTGCGACCCTGAGCCCTGACGTGACATCCTTCAAGTGTGCTTATGTACTATAATATAAAATTCTTGTTAAAACATTTCAGTTCATTCTCCGAATCTAAGCAAAGAGCATGATCTTCAAATCGAAAGTTATTCCAAGGACCATTCTGGTCTTTAGGTCCCGTATCAAAGACTTTGATACAACTAGGTATATTTCAAAGATTCTCGAGACAAAATAGTTCAGTATCTTTGAGAGCTCTTTAGTAAAATAATTTCTTCGAAGTGCTTGTTTGGGACCGCTATGAAGTATTTGGAAAATTCCTTCATTGCTTGAATAATTGGAACCTTTATTAAGGTCTAAGGCTAATAGCCCGTTGTTAAGTCTCTATAGTTTTGAGTACTTTCGAAACAGCTTTTGAAACTTTACAATAAAACCACAATTTGAAATTTAATTAGTTACCTAATTCCATTTACAGTGGGTGGTTTGGAGAAGTGTATAAGCTCAAAAGATCCTCTGAGCTGTAAATACATGAAATTCTATGCATGATAAACATGGAGCCGGAGGTCACGATTGCCATTACCTGTAGAATACATACATCATCATCATCTACCTAGCCTTTTCCCAACTATGTTGGGGTCGGCTTCCAGTCTAACCGGATGCAGCTGAATACCAGTATTTTACATATACATATCAGAATACATACATCATTATCTAAGTAAAATAAAGAATTACATACGTCTGTAGATGCAAAGATGGATGATGGTGCTGCAAAAATTACCTTCCATTTTAAATAGGTAACCAATGAACTGAATTTAGAACTGGTTTGGTCTATGGTCTGTTCGAAAACAACACTACCACATGTTTCCACGTTTTCGTACCACAAGTTTCGCATCTACAAGTTTGCTATTCATTTTTTGTCAGGCGCTAGTATTGTGATTGTGAGTGCGATAAAGTAGACGGACGGACGAGCTATTCATCTAGTCTGTGCTTAGCAGTAAGTAAATTGCACCGTAATTTGACAAGCTGGAGTTTGACTGCTTGATTTATCCTAATTCTAAATGCGAAGTGAGTTTTTTTGTTACGCGTGCACGCTACTACGGCTGAACAGATTTGGATGAAATTGGGCACATGGGTAGATATTATATTTAAATGAATACAGATTTTATCAGATAGTATTTAATGAATCACACTTTACCAAGCAACTCGTCAAACCTTTTGAAACGCACTGTTCGACTTGCTCGATGGGTTAAAATTAAATAACTGTGGACTGTATTAAAGGCTGGGTATATTGCCAATTAAATTACAATAACTGTCCCGGACCAAACATATATATAGCTATTAACGTTCGGAGAATATCGTCCGTCGCGGTGGGCTCCGAGAAAGCGAGTGCCGGCCGCCGGGCAGGCTCCCCGCTCCACACCTCCGCTCGCCAGTTGCTGCGCAGGTCGGTCACGTCTCCTGCGCGTGCCGTCTGCGTGTCTGTTGGGTGTGATTCCCAACATGCTGCCCGGGTTGAAGAGAAGACTTCAAAAATCTGGAAGGGGGCAGATATTATTGAAGGCCCTCCTTATGGTGCCCCTCTTTGTTTTCACCTCTGCAACTCTGGCTACGCCGTCGCTACCAGGATAAATCTTTACGACCCTTCCCAAGGACCAAAGAAGGGGAGGAAGAGCTCTATCCTTTATGAGGACAAGAGAGCCTAACTTCAGTTCTGTCTTCGAAGAGCGCCACTTCACCTTCTGCTGCAGTAGAGCAACGTATTCAAGAGAAAAGCGCTGCCAGAAGTGCTGCTTGATGTGCTCTATTCTCTTGAAGCGTTCCAGGCGACTAATATTGCGATCAGAGACCTGTGGATGAGGTATAGCATTAAGTGGCCGTCCAATTAAGAAATGAGAAGGTGTCAAAGCGGAAAAGTCATGGGGTTCTGAGGAAAGAGGAGTTATAGGACGGGAGTTTAGAACAGCTTCTATTTGAGTGAGGCACGTAGCCATTTCTTCGTAGGTGAGATGAGTGGATTGCAATAACCTTTTAAGATGGTGTTTTGTGGAGCGAACAGCTGCCTCGGCTAAGCCGTTGAAGTGGGGACTATATGCAGGTACGAATTTAAATTCTATACCTTCTTGCGACATGTGACTTTCAAGGTCTGATTGTACCAGAAACTTTGATAGCTCATTGTAAGTACCGACAAAGTTGGTGCCGTTATCGGACGTAATACTTTGTGGTTTCCCCCGACGTGACACAAAACGATTAAGAGCGGCTAAATAAGCTTCACTAGATAGTGCCGTAACAAGCTCGATGTGACAGGCCTTTGTCGAGTTACAGATGAAGATTGCCAAAAACGATTTAATAAGTCTACAACCTCTGCCTTTTCTGTCCGCTATCATCACTGGCCCTGCATAATCAACACTACAATGTAAGAAAGGGTACTCTAACTCAGTTCGAGTTGTCGGTAACTGTCCCATAATGGGTTGCACTGATTCCGCTTTGTATCGACAACATCGGACACACTTGTTTACAATGGCTTTAGCTAGGCTTCTGCCACCCAAAGGCCAATAAGTTTGCCTAGCGTTCGCTAGTAAGAGCTGTGGACCGGCATGTAAATATATTAAATGTAGATGCTCAAAGAGTATCTTAGTAAAATGATGCTTGCTGCACAATAAGATAGGATGCTTTATATCGTACGTATATGGGGAGTTGTCTAGTCTACCACCAACACGCAATAGGTTATTGGGGTCTAGAAATGGGGACAAGGAACTGAGTCTATTCTTTTTAGGTAATACCTTTGCCGTTTTAAGAATAGCATATTCGTCAGGGAACATTTCCAACTGCACTTTGTGCAATATTAAATTTAAAGAATTGTTAAGTTCGACAACTAAAATTGGACCAGTACGTTTATTGGCTTTGTTTCTACAATTCTGTACAAACCTTTGTAAATATGCTATTGATCTTTGTACATGAATTAACTTAGATCTACTGTTAATCAAACTACTTATAGGATCTACATTAGAAGTACTATTAGTTACTACCACAGAACAAGAAATTAACTCTGGTAGATCGTGTCTCTCGTTATGATTGGGCATCTTTGGCCAATCACGTTCATCTTTCTTTAAGAAAGTGGGACCAGACCACCACAAGAATGAACCACTGATGGAATCAGCCTTCAGCCCACGAGAAACAAGGTCCGCCGGATTGTCTCTCGACCGTACGTAGCCCCACACGTGACCCTCTGTGCTCTCTTGAATTTCGTGGATTCGATTACGAACGAAATTTTTTAGTTGCAATGGGGGCGTAGATAACCACCCTAGAACTATAGTCGAGTCGCACCAAAACCTACATTTGCTTATCTTTAGAGTAAGAGAGGTTAATACCTTTGTACACAACCTTGCAGCCAACAAGGCTCCGCAAAGCTCCAGACGAGGTATCGTCGTAGGCTTTATCGGCGCTACCCTACTTTTGGAGGTTAAGAGGTGTATCTTTACTAACCCTGATTGATCCACAGAACGAATGTACAGACAAGCGCCGTACGCTCGCTCTGAAGCGTCTGAAAAAACATGAATTTCATGAATTCCTGAGCTATCACTAAAAACCCATCGAGGAATTCTTATGTGATTCAGAAGGGGTAAAGTGTCAGCAAATGCAAGCCATAAATGTTTGGTGTCTTGTGAGACCTCATCATCCCATGAATATTGATCGATCCACAATCTTTGCATGATGAATTTTGCATCGACAATACACGGGCCGACGAGTCCCAACGGGTCAAAGATCTGACTTATAACCGAAAGTATGTGACGTTTTGTTACTTTTTTATTTAACTCTAAATTAATTGAAAATGACAAAGTGTCCGAATCACAATTCCAGTTCAGACCAAGAGTTTTTGATGAGACATCCATGTTAGTTTGTGAAAAATCTAAAATATTGTCATCTGTATTATTAAAACAGGGTGTAATTTTATTTAAAATGAATTTATTATTTGATTTTAATTTTCTTAATTTGAATTGGGCTGATTTTAAGGTAGATATGACTCCCTGGGCAATATCGATTGTTTTCTCTATAGAATCAGAGCCACCCAGATAATCGTCAACATAAAAGTCTCTTTGAATTGATTGTTTGACGTCATCATCAGGCGCGCTGGAAGCTAAACTCACCAAACAATTGGTAGCTAAGTAAGGCGCACTTGCCGTGCCATAGGTCACCGTGTTGAGTGTATATGTTTTTAAAGGCTCTTTTGAATCAGAGCGGAAGATATTTTTTTGTAGAGAGCGTTGAGAAGGATGAAGTTCAATCGCTCTGTACATTTTCTCTACGTCACCAGTTACAACAAATTTATGCTGGCGAAAGCGTAGTAATATCGAAATGATATCCTCTTGTACAGTTGGGCCAACCATTTGGATGTCGTTTAATGAAACACCAGTGCTAGTGGTGGCCGATGCATCGAAAACTGTACGAAGCTTGGTAGTTGTACTTGATTCACGGATGACGCCGTGGTGGGGTAGAAAATAGCTAATCCCTTGAAGACAGCTCGGCGAAGACTCCTTATCTTCAGTCATGTGACCTAGGCGTTCATACTCTTGCATGAACTCAACGTACCTGCTTTTGAAGGCAGGGTCCCTAAGAAACCTACGCTCTAGTGACATGAACCGACACTTTGCCTTTGAAAAGGAATTGCCTAAGACTGAAGGATCTTTCTTCAATGGCACGGTTACGACAAAGCGTCCGTCGTCTTTACGATAGGTATGTTTCTTAAAGCTCTGTTCACAGGCACGCTCCTCAGGAGATAAGGAGTGCTTGGCTGCAATGGTATCTAATTCCCAAAAACGAGATAAGTCTGGGTCGGCGTTCTCATTTAAAAAATGACAAGCGGGAGAAGAAGAGTGTGACTTGTGACGGGCAACGTACCCTGACACTAACCAACCCAATTTCGTTTCATATAACTTAGGCTGATTTTTACCTAAGTCTATAGAATTATTGCATAAGACGGACCAAAATACTTCGGCCCCAAGTAAGATGTCTATAGCTGCCGGTATATTAAATGTTGGGTCAGCTAGACTTATTCCCAATGGAAGAGGAATGTTATCGGTGTTTATAAATGAAGACGGCAAAGCTCTAGTGATCTGCGGTAAAATATGACAGTCTACAGTAAGTTTACAGTCGTCATCATAGTGGGACATAATTGTAAGGCTGCAAGACTGTGTACAATAGGAAGTATTATTATTAATACCTGTCACGGTGGCGCTCGCACTACGTCGCGACAAACCCAGCTTACCGCACAGTGACTCATCTACGAAGTTGCCCGTACTACCGTTGTCGAGGAGTACTCGGGCATTGTGCACGTCGCCCTTGCTGTCAACCACCCTCACGATCGCTGTGGAGAGCAAAACATTCGGAGGAGTAGTATACTGCTGAATATTAGTTGAACCGGCAAAGTTATTGACGGGAATAACTGGTTCAGGAGACGAAGTTGCTTCTGCCTCATGTAGATGAAGCAGAGTACTGTGCCTTTTTTTGCAGTATTTGCAAGGGACAAGATTGCACCTTGATTCTGCGTGCCCTAGTCGCAGACAATTAAGGCAGACCTTTGTCTCTTTGGCCTTTTGTATACGAGCTTCAACAGACAGGGCTCTAAAGGCATCACAATTGAATAAAAAATGAGTCTGACTGCACATAGGACATGTTAATTTTCTTTTATTATTATTATTAAATCTTTTATCTTTAATATTGCTTTCATTTAATTTTTGATCAGATTTCGTAGCTGTAAGTAGATTGGAATTATGTTTGGAAGTGTCTGCCTGTTGTACTTTATTAATGTTTCTCTTATGTTCTTGCAAAGTCTCTAATAAGTCCGCTCTGTTGCTAAGGAAATTTAAAAAAAAATCTAATGAAGGTGGATTATCTAATGTGTTTCGATGTTCTTCCCATTCCCTGCGTGTGACACCGTCAAGTTTTTCGGACATCATGTGGATTATGAGGGTATCCCGTAAGTTAAGTTCAGTGTCCTGACCTAACGTTATCAAGGCACGAAGATTTTTATTCGTGACATCAATAAGATTACGAATCGAAGAACATGATTCACTCTGCATAAACTCAACGCTAAATAACGCCCGAACATGATTGTTAACGAGCAATCTTTTGTTGTCGTATCTATTACACAATAAATTCCAAGCGGACTCGTAATTCTGTGCTTTAAAATCTAAATTATCTATAATTAGCAACGCACTCCCTTTAAGAGATGCACGCAGGTAGTGCAATTTATTAACGTTGTCCATGTCCTTTCGTGAATGAATGAGTGAAATGTAGGTATCTCTAAATTCAAGCCAGTGTTGATAGTGTCCGTGGAAAACTGGTAAATTTATTTTTGGCAACCTAACAGAATTGTATTTAAAGCCACCTGCCTGCACATCCTCGTCACCCGTTACGTAACCATCTTGTTGACTGCCAGACTGGGGGGGACAAGCGCCGAGCAGACTCCGCGCCATCGCCACCAGCTTATAATACTGATTCTCAAACTGCTCGCGCTCCTTGCTCTCGTCATCGGGGTTCACCACCGACATCTCGATGTCACTCTGTAATTTGTCGAAATCCACATATAAGCTATCAAATTTATTAAACCTTGTTTCCAAATCTAAAAGTTGTAAGCTGCTAAGTTCGCCGCAACTTTCAAGCATTTGAAGGTGATTGCCAAAAATAGTGAGTTTAGACTTCATACAGCTGCGTTTTTTAACGAGTTTCTCAACATTTTCGTCAGGCATAGTTTTAAATTCTCAAGCGCTAACTCACAAACAAAGTAATGAAAGATAAGAAACCAGTTTAATTATAGGCAAAGGAAAAAAACGTAGGTAGCTAAGGTGAGAACAAAGGAACACTTGAGGCGCAGATGTGTCACCGAGCGATCAGCTGTTGTAGATAAGAAGCGAAGTAACCGTAAACAGATGTTATAATATAAAAAGGTTATGCAGTAGCTTAGTAAGCAGAATAAATGAGTTTTAATAAATGCAAGGCTATGAATACGAGTAGTTCATCAATAAACGATTTAAAGTGAAAGTAATTGAAAGCACTCACTTAAATTATTGCTGTTTAAACAGGAAATATGAGAAAGAATGGGAAAAGATAATATGGGACCAATTGGAACGAACTCACTCAATGTTTTAACCATCCGTAGGATAACCGTTGATATTGCAAGTTCTTCTTTGTCCTTGACGATGACTCGAACTTTCGACGGGTCCGAAGTCCGTTGTACGCCGACTTCTAGATACTTCTTCTCTGGGCGTGTGCGGTAGCTATGCGTAGTTTCTTCGACAGGAAATTGACGACTCCTGCAGGAACTTGCCGATGAAGACCGCAACTGAAGAGCTTCGAGGTTGAAGTTTCTCTTCCAAGACCGTTACTTTTTTGAATAATAACCGGCGAGATCCTCGAAGGACCAATGTTCGACTTGCTCGATGGGTTAAAATTAAATAACTGTGGACTGTATTAAAGGCTGGGTATATTGCCAATTAAATTACAATAACTGTCCCGGACCAAACATATATATAGCTATTAACGTTCGGAGAATATCGTCCGTCGCGGTGGGCTCCGAGAAAGCGAGTGCCGGCCGCCGGGCAGGCTCCCCGCTCCACACCTCCGCTCGCCAGTTGCTGCGCAGGTCGGTCACGTCTCCTGCGCGTGCCGTCTGCGTGTCTGTTGGGTGTGATTCCCAACACGCACTGATACCTTTTTATTTTCAGAAAAATCCATAGACACATTATCTATAACAGTATACCATGACCTGGAGAAGGATATAGATTAATTTTCATCCTGACGAAGTCGTGGGCAACAGCTAGTCTTTAATAAATAAAAACAAAATGGATACTAACCGTTTAAAAAAAAATCCATGGGTCCACGCAACCCAGACATTGCAGCACTGTGGGGCAATCAAATTAACGTCACACACCCCCAACCAATTATAAAACAGGACAAATTATACAAAAAACGGCGACAAAGTGGGATTCAATTTGTCGTTCGCTGGCAAAATTAAATAAAGAGACTCGCTGTACACTGCATTTTTCTATAGCCCTAATTTTGTGTACGCCGTATGAATTTTAATTTAATGCCGTTTTTAACAGTTTCGAGGGTAGATAGGTACTCTTATTTTCCGTTTTAAAATTGGTGTTATAGAGAAAATTACTGGGGAAACGGTTCGTCTATTAATTGTCATGTTTACATTTATCTATTTTTGAATTGGGTTTCGTTTGGTCTTACGTATGAAAAATATCATTGTTGATAGACTAGCAGCATTGGTTGGGTTGGCCGAAATGCTGTTGTATGATTCTCCTGCCCATATTCCAATTTATTTTGGATCGTAGCAGCATCATCAACTTTTTCTTGCGTTTCTACCAGCCATTTCTCTCAGTTACTTCAGCTCAAAAGTCACACACAATAAACTTAAATAATGACGACTGCAACATAAGGAACGCAATGAATCGACTATCAACGAATTCAAACCCCACAATAATAACTCCCACCCAAAAGCAAAAAGGTGAGACATAACAACAAAACTCAAAACTCGAAACGCGAAAAAAAACAGGCCGTCGCGAAAGTTGCGTCGCTAAAAATAAATATATTCAGAATGCTTGCTTCACGGTCCTGAAACGGACGAGTTTGTAAAAAATTCAGACATTTCAGACCTTCCGACCGCCACCACCGCCCGGCCGCATTTCAATTAGACGTGTTACAAAGTTCCTCGCCTCGCTAAATACGTTATCCCTGTGTTTGAACTGTAGTTCCGTTTGATTTTCACGTTGGTATTTATTTATGGGACTTAGTTACGGTTTAATTGAGATTTTAGATTCACACTGCTTTAACAGCTGCAGTGGTGCACATTATTTTTTAGATATCTTTAGATAAAGACATCTGAGGCCCTAGACAAAGTGACATTCTATCAGCAATAACGATGATGGAAAAGGCAAAAATATATAGGACTGACTTAGGCGTCGTC
Source organism: Lithophane semibrunnea (assembly GCA_947363905.1). Lineage (NCBI taxonomy): Eukaryota > Metazoa > Arthropoda > Insecta > Lepidoptera > Noctuidae > Lithophane > Lithophane semibrunnea. The sequence continues at coordinate 3,412,683 of OX376211.1, forward strand.
CTATTTGGCGAAGATCGCACGATCAAACGCATCGTACGATCGTTATTAAGCATTTCATGTGCTCGCACGATTACTTGCGTTCGATGACACGATGCGTTCTCGTCGTGCGATGAGTTCAAACATACAGATTTCATCAGAGTGTCCTATTTGAACCTCGCAAGTAATCGTGCGAGCACATGAAATGCTTAATAACGATCGTACGATGGCGCGATGCGTTTTTCATCTCACGATCAAAGTGGTCGTGCGATGACCTAACAGGTGTCCTAATAGATCGCGCGATGTCCATCGTGTGATGCCCTCGCGCGTCGACGCATCGCGTAGGTAACCGATTAGGACACTCAAAAGAGATCTGTTGCTTTTGATTACATGATCGCACGATCAAACGCATCGTACGATCGTTATTAAGCATTTCATGTGCTCGCACGATTACTTGCGAGGTTCAAATAGGACACTCTGATGAAATCTGTACGTTTGAACTCATCGCACGACGAGAACGCATCGTGTCATCGTGCGGTCTTCGCCAAATAGGATGACGCCATATGCTATCGAAAAGCTTATGTCAATTCTGTTGAAAGTCGTTGTAGAAAAACGAAACACTTTCGAATCGATTGTCACTTGTCTAGGCTCTGATTCTGTAGCTACTATTATAAAGGTGTCTCCGGTACCATAAATTAAATATCGTTCCCTAGAAGTTCTAATGACCCGGACGAAACGAAACTTATTCACTAGTTATTTCGAAGATACGACTTTTGTTACAAATACTTTGCCAAGTCACTTAGTTATAGATTCGTTGACAACTTTATATGTTGTTTATTGTAATATTTTGATTGTTATGTCTCTTATTTTGAAATAAATTGCGTTGATAAAAGTGATACCTAATTTAGTTCAAAATATTAGGTCCCCACCTATGAAATCAGCGTTTTGTATGGGGAATTTTAAAGAAGTTGCATTTATCATACTAAAATTTTCATAATTTATATAACAACCATGTACACTAATGTTTTAAAACTTTTATGCACTAATGTTTAAAAACTAAGATAATGTCTGCCACTTAGATTAAGCGACAAAAATAAGATTAGGCTAAGTTAAAAAAAAATAGTGGTCATTTCCGCTAACAAACTGAGGAGTCATTTAGGTATTTTTTACCCGACTCCGGCGAAGAAAAAAGGAGGGTTATGATTTTGACCGGTATGTATGTATGTATGTATGTATGTTCATCTGTTCCCTCCTATCTTCTAAATCACTCATCACAATTTGACAAATGAGATATCGTTGGAAGCGTCTTGATAGTCCGCTGGTTATAGGCTACGTGACGTCACATTAAATAAAAAATGGCGACCTCTAGAGGACATAAAGTAAGGAACTAAAAAAAAATCGTTTAATCGTACCATGTTGGGTATCAAATGAAAGGGCTTAATGAACACATTTCAAAAATATATATACTTATTATAACCACAAAACAATTAAATAAAAATCAAGTAATAAAAACTAAAACCCGACTACGACTTAAAAGGTATAAACAAGACATCACAGACAGACAAATTAAAAATCCGGAGTCACACGTAATCTGTTCGATTTATGCCCTAACACGTGTGACTCCGGATTTTTAATTTGTCTGTCTGTAGTGTCTTGTTTATACCTTTTTAGTCGTAGTTGGGTTTTAGTTTTTATTACTTTAATTGTTTTTATATTTATTGGTGTATTTAGTTAGTACTTTTAGTTTTAGTTAATTTAAGTAGTATAATAAGTTACCCAATTTAAATGTATATTTTATCTAATAAAAAATAATTGAGTAAATTGTCTTTTCAATTAAATTAGATATCTGACAACCAGTCTTACCAACGGGTATCATGTTACCCAGAAACTGGGTTGTGGAGGTCAGATAGGCAGTCGCTCCATGTAAAGCACTGGTATTCAGCTGCATCCGGTTAGACTAGAAGCCGACCCCAACATAGTTGGGAAAAGGCTAGGCAGATGATGATGAATTAAATTAGATATACGAGTTGAAATAAAATATTGCATGAAACTGCACATAGCTAGGCTATGTGCAGTTTCATGCACATGTAGCTATTTCATGTTGCTATTTCATGTTGATTTAACGTTATTATTCTAAGACTTAACTCTTTCATAAACTACTTATTCAAATAGGTATTTACATTAATATAGGTAGGTCATACACACATTCTTATCTTCTTACCAGCAAACGAGGTTTTTATTTATTTATTTATTTCCAACTTACATCTATCATTACAGGGTAACCTATTGCGATAGTAAAGCTAGTAGGTGATGTAGTAGATAGTAGATGGTTATAAGCTTAAAGCTGTACCTAGCTATTGGAAAACGGTTCATAATTGAATAAAAAAATCAAGTAATAAAAACTAAAACCCAACTACGAGTTAAAAGGTATAAACAAGACACCACAGACAGACAAATTAAAAATCCGGAGTCACACGTGTTAGGGCATAAATCGTACAGATTACGTGTGACTCCGGATTTTTAATTTGTCTGTCTGTGGTGTCTTGTTTATACCTTTAAGTCGTAGTTGGGTTTTAGTTTTTATTACTTGATTTTTTTTTAAATTATTTTGGGGTTATAATATATATTTTTTCGAAATGTGCTCATTAAGCCCTTTCATTTGATACCCAACATGGTACCATTAAACCATATTTTTTTAAGTTCCTCACTTTATTTTCTCTAGAGGGCGCCATTTTTAATTTAATGTGACTTCACATAGCGGACAATTACGACGCTTCTAACGATACCTCATTTGTCAAATTGTGATTAGTGGTTTGGAAGATAGGAGGGAACAGATGAACATACATACATACATACATACATACATACCGGTCAAAATCATAACCCTCCTTTTTTCTTCGCCGTAGTCGGGTAAAAAGAGTATCTTATATCTGTTCGAACTCAAAATGAATTTTGAAAATCGAACTCACAAAACGTAGGTAAAAAAAAGGCTCGGTTATCTACGTAATCTACGTTTGAAAATCGAATACAAAAATGTCTACCTGCCCACTTTTTATCACGTTGAACTCTTTCTCTAATTTTTCGCTTGGCATCGTTGAAATGATGAATTTAACGGAAGGGTCGGCGGATAAAACAAGAGATTACCTTCAGAACGGCCATTAGGTGACTGTGCGGTATTTTTAAAACATTTATTCAAGAGTAATGTATTACGTCAGCAGGTAATTTTCAGGGGTAATTTGGGTTGATCTATTTTATATGGTCGGAGCTGAGACTAGAAACCTATTTCAGGAAAGCTAGAAGGGTTTTTTGGGTTAGAATAATTTTATAGGTTTTGGTTTTGAAAACATTGGTAAAGGGTACGTACCGTGAAGGCTCATACAGACAGGCGCGACGCGACATTGCGACTTTGCGACGTGACTCTGACTCGAAAGATTTCTATTGCTCGGGCTACACTTCGCGTTATCACGAACTTTTCTTCGTGCGCTCTCTGATGCTCAGCGAGACATCGAGGGGTGTGCGAGAGAGAGCGCACGAAGAAAATTTCGCGATAACGCAAAGTGCAGCCCGAGCATATGAAAACTTCACGGAAATTGTTCTACAGGTATCGCGTCGCGCCTGTCTGCGTGAGCCTTCAGGGTACGTACGACTGATTAGGTTAAGGTACCTACGCAGGTAGGCAGCAGGATTCAAACTGTCCGTTTATAAATCAACAAAATTGTAGATTTAATCCAAAGCATAGATGTGACGATAATACAAATTTTCAATTTCCGAACGAAATATCTGTGAACAACCTACATTCGAAGCAAATAAATGTATTTACTTTGAGGGAAATGGAACATCCTGTAAATGTCCAATGTGATTTTATCAAAACGTTTTTTCATCTGTAAATGATGCGATTTTCTTGATGTATTGGTTTAAATTATTAATAAAGGTATTAGAGAGCTATGTGAGGAAATAAACAACATGATTTATTTGCTCAATTTGATTATGTGTTTTTTCATGACACACAGTATAGGGTAGAGTAATTTCGTTGTGTATTTTCCGGATAGTCCATCTTTTCTAGTAAAAATCCCAAAAAATATTTAAAAAACTTTTTCCAAAAAAAAAATAACCGACTTCCGAAAAAAAGTGAAAAATAAATTTAATTTCGGAAGTCGGTGTCTTTGCTTTTCAATTTTCGTTTTTTGCCACCGACTTCCGAAATTAAAGCTATTTTTCACTTTTTAGTTGTTGTACCTACCCCACACAAATTCGTATTCAGTTTTCTGCTATGTAAATGAAGATTAAGATATCGTCTACATACGCAAAGTGGGAAAAATACGTAATAAGAAACTAACTCAAAAATGACGCAAGCAAAATTAATAAAATTTATATGGGACCACCTCTGAAGCATGACGTACCAAACAAAAAAAGAATCATCAAAATCGATTCATAATTCTCGACTAATAAAAAAAAAAAAAAAAAAACATACAGACGAATTGAGAACCTCATCCTTTTTGAATAAGTCGGTTAAAAAAAAAAAAAAAATGAAATGTTTTTTTTAGGGTCAGAAAACGTCGGGAGGAAACCAGCAAGTTCTTGAACCAAAAATTCGAAGACAGTAGTGACATCTACCAAAAAGTTTTTTTTTAGGCTGTCTGCGTGAGCCTTTAGGGTACGTACGACTGATTAGGTTAAGGTACCTACGCAGGTAGGCAGCAGGATTCAGACTGTCCGTTTATAAATCAACAAAATTGTAGATTTAATCCAAAGCATAGATGTGACGATAATACAAATTTTCAATTTCCGAACGAAATATCTGTGAACAACCTACATTCGAAGCAAATAAATGTATTTACTTTGAGGGAAATGGAACATCCTGTAAATGTCCAATGTGATTTTATCAAAACGTTTTTTCACCTGTAAATGATGCGATTTTCGACTGTTTGATGTATTGGTTTAAAATAAAATATTAATAAAGGTATTAGAGAGCTATGTGAGGAAATAATAGTATATTATGGAATTAGTGAATAAAGGACGGATTTAAAGCGAGGGCCATAGATGAATCACGAGCAAGTAAAGGATTCTAACGACTGAATCACGACCGTAGGTAGTGATTCATGATGATTGAAAGACGAGCATAGCGAGTGATTCAAGTGTTAGAATCCTGAACGACGCGAGTTATTCATGGCCCTCGATATAAATCCGTTTTATTCAAGAGTTGCATACTATACTTTATACCATGACTACGAGAAAAAGAACTTGGAACTTCGAGTATGTTGTTATGTCAATGTTATGCCTTGTTTTATAGTAAAGAACTACAACGTAGCATAGAATACATACTCGATAATGTCGATGACTTCTTTTTCTTCGACAACTCATAAAATAAGTTAGGAAAACAGACTCTGAAAGTGTGCGTGTCTGAAATGAGTGTGTGAATGTGTGTGTGAGCTTGATTTTTATTTTTCCATTTGATAAACTCATCGTAGGTTTTGATGTAAACCAGCCGTGATTTGTTGGTTAGCAAGCTTTCTACTATATCAGCCGCCCTCTCTTTCATAAACTCAGGTGTTAACACATCTTCATCACTTGAATACATTTTCAATCGATTTATTATTAAGTAACACTAAACTTTTTGTTCGTACAACTTACAATATTTAAAATAGCGCCAAGTTACTTATGACACCAAAGAACACAAAATAGTTTTTATTCTAATGCTAAAAGGCTCTTACTTACATACTGGGGCGATTCGACTTTTTAGTTCTGGTAACTACCCCACACAAATTCGTATACCGTTATCTGCTATGTGACGGAGTCAATTAACATGTCATCAACATACGCAAAGTGGGATAAATACGTAATTATTGGAGCTAACTCAAAAAGTACGCAAGCAAAATTAATAAAATTTATATGGGACCACCTCTGATGCATGACCTACCAAACAAAAAAAAATCATCAAAATCGATTCATCATAATTGGCGGAGTAACCGCGTAATATAGATACAAAAAAAAAAAAAAAAAAAACAGACGAATTGAGAACCTAAATTGCAAGCAAAATTAATAAAATTTATATGAGACCACCATATAAATTTTATTAATTTTGCTTGCGTCATTTTTGAGTTAGTTTCAATAATTAGGTATTTTCCCACTTTGCGTATGTAGACGATATCTTAATCTTCATTTACATAGCAGATAATTGAATACGAATTTGTGTGGGGTAGGTACCACAACTAAAAAGAGAAAAATAAAGACTTTTTACAAAAAAAAAACAACCGACTTCACAAAAAACACTAAAAAAGTGAAAAATAACTTTAATTTCGGAAGTCGGTGGCAAAAAACGAAAATTGAAAAGCAAAGGCACCGACTTCCGAAATTAAAGTTATTTTTCACTTTTTTTTTGTTTTTTTGTATTTTTTGTGAAGTTGGTTGTTTTTTTTTCGTAAAATGTTTTTTGCTTCATCATGTTTAGAATTAGATATCGATACGATACGATCACGTCTGCGGAAATTCTATAGGTGGTTTAATTTAGCCCTGTACACATTACTAGATGCGCCTCGCGGTTTATTTATTTATATTTTATTGTACACCACAAAAATATATAACAACAAAAGGAAAAAACAAACACTACAAAATATAAAATGGGTTCAACCGCTTAGGTAAGTCTCGATCCCGTGGGAATATCGGGATAAAAAGTATCCTATGTCCTATCCCAGGTCATGGTCTACCCATGTGCCAAATTTCATCTAAATCCGTTCAGCCGTTGTAGCGTGAAAGCGTAACAAACAAACCATTAAACTCACAATCGCATTTATAATATCAGTTCCCAAAATAATAATTCGATACCTTTGGGTAGAAAGGTCGTATAAACCATTTTGGCCAAATTGAGTTATATAAACCATTTTTCTCAGATTTTTTTTCTCTATCGATCTGTATTAAACGAAATGCAGAAATTCGCACAAAAATGGTTAATACGACCCAGAAATTTTCGGTCATAGCCTCTTAAAAAAGGTAAATTTTCAATGTAAAAGCCGAATGTTTTTTTTTTGTAGTTTTGTTATGATGTAATGACCATAATTTATATTAACTCAGGGCGTAAAAATAGTCGTTAATTGTAAATGGTTTATAAGCCCTAACGTTTTTATTTCCCAACCTCACAGTTACCAACTGTACGTTTGGTCTGCTTTTCATAATGACACTTTTTAAAATGCCAACTTTGAAGTAGAGTTCAATTAAAATGAGATGTTTTTTACTTTATCTTTAATGTGACCTATGTCCTGACCTGTGTCGTTTGTCATACTCTAACCTAACCTAACCTAACCTATCGTAACCTAAGATTGAAATGTTTTAAAAATAATTAAAATGAGTGAGTGTATTGAAGAGTGCTCAGTGAGTGAGTGTTTTTTACTTTATCTTTAATGTGACCTAACCTAACTTAACTGTTTCCTTTTACAAAAGCGATTCGCTTCTGGCACTTCGACGGCCGCTGCCGCGGCACGCTCGGTACGCTCGCTCGGCTCGTGCGTTGTTTGTCATACTCTAACCTAACCTTACCTATCGTAACCTAAGATTGAAATGTTTGACAAATGATAAATGTCCCAAACGTTTTGTGTCATTATAATAATCAGCTTAACAATAATCCTACCAAATGAAACGTTGCCAAACAAAAATTTGCTAATCGTTAGATGTCAAAGTGAAACATCGGCGAAACGTTGGTTGGCAAGTGATAATCGGCCAAACAATTTTCGGCGAAAAAGCAGGATAGGTACCATAATCTTGGTCAGGCCATATGAGGACCATGTATATTAGAGTCTGAAATGGTCTTTTGAGGAAAGAACCACATAGATTTGAGTGGACCTGTCCAGTCAGTGCAAGCATTTGTCAGTAATAGTGGAGCTCAACTCAGAACTTAAGGAGCTCAACGACTCGACGAACAATTCCAAAGAAAGGACATTTGGGTAAGTCGCATAAAGTTCTCAAATTGCCAGACGGAAGGTTTTTCTAATACTTAATAAATGTTGATTTCGTATTTCAGGTAGTTTTATTTTATTTGAATCGACCATTATTGGGTATTAGAAAAATAATAATTGAGTTCCTACAAATTCTGAGAGTAACAGGATTGTTTATTAGTCAGAATTCAATTGATCTATGATTAAAAACCTATAAAAACCATTTATAGGTTTTTAATAAAAAAAAAAACTACATTATATGGGTTTTTACGACAGTAAATGTGACCATAAGCTTACCAAAAATGGATATACGAACTATACAGTTTTTTTAAAGTACATTTGCATGGGGTGTATTAACCAAGAATTGATTTTTTCTTAGACGTAAACCCAAGCTAACTTTAAAACTAAAGAAGATAGATAGGTTTTGATGATTTAACCTTTTTCATTTGCAAATTGTAAGAACTTTCTCATAGATCGTTTTTTTATAACTTCAAAAACAAAAAAGTTGTGAATTTTCATGTAAAAAAAAAATAGTTTTTCTGCTCTCCTGAAAAGTCGGGTTTTGGTTTATACGACCTTTCTACCCAAAGGTAATTATATTAATATGTAGTTTCATATTAATATTGTTAATATTATTAATATTGTTAATATTTATTGTAAGGCAGTAACGCCATACAATTTCAGCTGGCCCCAATAACATGGCTCCCAAGGGATTAGCACTTCGGAAGTGGTTCCAAAGTCCATTTCAGTTTTAATGCTATTTTCCAATTGCAATAGTAGTCAGCCGTAAGTTTAGATATTGCTTTTTAGAAGTTTTGTACCGAGTCATTGGCAAAGGTTTTTTTTTTGTTCGATATTACTTTACTTCGATATTACAAAATGAAATTCTTTTACAGGACATGCGGAAGTAATTTGAACGTTATCTTTTTCAGGGATTTACAAATATAAACAATTACCAAATTTATCAATTTTGAATTGAATAGTATTTTTTTTTGCAAAATCTTGCATTACACATTTTTCTTATACCATAACATCACGCTTGTATTCTCAGAAGGGTTTGGCAGAGGTGTACCTATAGTACTTCCACAATTTACCCGTTATGTTTAAGTCCCATGAAATATGGGCGAGCCTATTGCCGTCAACCGGGCACAAATCCAGAATCCTAGGGCTGCCCCTGAGAAATTCCCGATGGAACAACCAAATATCACTGCCCGACCCGGGAATCGAACCCAAGACCTCATGCTCAGCAGTAGCACTTGCAACCACTAGACCAACAGAGCAGTCCCATGCCCAAAAACATTCAAAATCTAGTCGCAATCTCAAATCAATCTGCCTAGCCTTTTCCCAACTATTTTGGGGTCAGGTTCCAGTCCAACCGGATGCCGGTGAATACCAGTATTTTACATGGAGCAACCTATCTGATCTCTACAACTCAATAATTGGGTAATACGATACCCCTCGGTAAGACTGGTTGTCAGAGTTTCGGCACAAGTTTCGGGCTTCTGACGACCCGTAACGACTGTCAAAGATCCACGAATAGCAACCGGTACCAACGGCTAAACGTACTTTCCGAGGCACGGAGGAGTCTCGGTATGTAAAGATGGTCACCCATCCACGGACCAACACTGGCAAGTGTAGCTTAACCTGAAGGACGCTCCTCCTGCTGTCTGCTGCCCATCAAATACCATTCCTATAGTCACAAACGAGGAACATTCAAAAATTTAGGTAACATTTTAACATCCAGTGATTTACAATCAATCTGCCTAGCCTTATCCCAACTATATTGACCAGTGATTTACAGCGATTGTTAAATTATTTTGTCTGCTCAAACTCAAAGCATTTAATTCAATTAAAGGCGTTAAATTTAATGAATGGCATTAAGTTAAATAAACTAGGCGTTAAATTAACGGATCGTGTTCGTAACACAATACTGCGCTCGAAAACAAAGATAGCTGACGTGGCTCAAAAGGCTGCCCAACTTAAATGGGACTGGGTAGGAGATGTCTGCCGCATGCCGGACAAACTGTGGGCCCAAATAGCGTAGAACTGGTGCCCTAAGACAGTGAGACGGGGTCGCGGCAGACCACGTAGGAGATGGCGGGACGAGCTGGATAGGTGCCATCAAAACTGGAAAGAGGACGCGCGGGCTCGCGAAATATGGAAGGAGTGGAGGAGGCCTTTGCCCAGGAGTGGGACAGCGTAGGCTAGGAAAAAAAAAACTATTTACAGGCACTTTTGAATTGTCAACGAGTTGGTCAGTAAGTCAGAAAGTTGAAGCTAGTAGACTAACTGACGAGTTTGGGGCTCACTGATAAATAATTTGTGTACGTGCCCCTAGCTTCTGACGTTTCATAAGTGCCCATGTAGGTTTATGTGAAATAAAATATTTTGATTTTGTAACCAAGCAATAGGTAATAATGTAATCTGCGAACCTGCTTATTGTAACTTTGTATAATCTTGCTTATAGGTAACTAGCTGCCGCCCGCGGCTTCGCCCGCGTGGTATGTCAATAAAAAGTAGCCTAAGTCGTTCCCCGGGATGCCATGTATATCCATGCCCAATTTTATCGAATTCCGTTCAGTGGTTTAGGCGTGAAAAGGTAACATACAGATAGACAGACAGACAGAGTTACTTTCTAATTTATAATATTAGTATGGATTATTGTAACCTGTAAACCTGTATTACCTGGACAATAAACTATTTCTATAGAAAGCTAACATATAAAGTGTTAAGATTATTAGAGTATTTTACAGTAAACAATGGAACTATGTAATGGGCTCATCTTTTGTGAGTAAAACCTGTGTCCCTATCAAGTAATATTTACAAATCAATTTATCTGCCTAGCCTTTTCCCAACTATGTTGGGGTCGGCTTCCAGTCTTACTGGATCCAGCTGAATACCAGTATTTTACATGGAGCGACTGTATCTGTAGCTGTACTGTATGTATCAAGTTGTGGCGAACCAATTAATTATCTGAGGTTCCCACCGTTACATAACCTGACAACACTGGTTCGTGGAAAAAGAGTCTATCTATGGTTCATGAAGTTTGGTAATTGGAATCTACTAAAACCTGCTAAGTTATAAAGTTATATTATTACCCTATTAAAACTCTGTGAACGTATAACAAAATATATTATAAGTTTGTGTATAGGTTCTTTCTGTTGTCACCTGGATACTGTGCTGTGTTATATTATATATAATATACGTATATTACAACTGGACCGAGTTTCATTCAAAGGACGCCCAAACATGCCTAAAAAGTAATATTTACACCAACTAAATATTAAAATTATTGACCTGTTATCATTCCAGTTAGTACCCAGAGGTGATCTTGTGGCTGCTGATAGGTATGAGTCAAAAGCTGGTCAAGGATAGACACAGTCACCATCATCTTTAATCTATAATTCTTCTGTATGTGTGTTTGTCATCTAAATCCTCCCTAAACGGCTGGATGAAATTTTGTGTGTATATTTGAATACTCCCTGGATGGTTTGAAAATACAATTAAACCCGGTAGGTGGCGGGCAGGACAACGTCTGCCGGGTCCGCTAGTAGACCTATTAAAAAGGCCACACCATGCTTGGAATATCATGATTGTTACTCTGAGCCAGACTGTGCACCTGTCAATACGTTTGGCCGGAAAAAGCTTGAAGCTAAAATAGGGTACGGGTAGATCATTTTAAAATTGAAGCCATCTTAAACACTATCATTTTGAACCTTTTATGGAAAATAAACCGTTTAGTCGAGCGACAAATCTTTAAATTCATTGATACAATGCAACTTTTCATTTTCTAAGTTTGGTGGTGAAATTAGTCACGCTGAAACTGAAAAAAACATTTAGGTACCTGTCATACTTTCATTTCAATTAAATTGGTTCGATTGTCTTCTCTTTAAATTACGAATCTTAGAATGATAAACTTTAACGTTTTCTTTAAATTTTAACGCTTTCTTACAATTAAAAACAAAACAACATCACGATGCTCTTGTTTGTTGTGTCATTTAACTCATGACATTGACAATTACATCATTGAATTGGTGGTACCAAGCTATGGAAATATAAAACATACCAAAAACTACTCGCAAATTTTATACCATATTTCTTAAACAAACTTTTGCAAACAAATTGTAAAACGCATGTCAACTGCTGTGAAATTATTTACAGTCAATCAAATGACTAAATTATGACACGTCGTTAATTTTTGTTCCAAAAATTATGTGCAGACAAAGATAATGTTCGGATAAAAGTTTAGTGTGCTTTTTAAGTCCTTGATTATTCATCACAATTCACAGAGAATTATTTTTTTCGAAACTATAATATGAATAATACTTCAAGACTATAAGTATAGATTTATACAAACTCAGAAAAAAATAGTCCATTACTTACACCTAAGAGCTAGAAAAGATTCATTACTAACTTTTATTAGGCACAGCCCAACACACGTCCATGTTAAATTATAAATTGATAACAGTCAAGTGTGACTTTGACACCTCCTTTTTTTCGGAGCCAGTAAGGTCAATTTTTCGTAGTTCAAGTAGTATTATTTTAGTGACGTGCAGACAAGATATAAGTAAAAGTACCTAAGTACTTATTTTTTGATTGAGCAATACCCAGTTTAAGTAGATACTCGCGGCGTTTTTTGTTTATTATATTCCAAGTAGATAGATAAAAATATAAGAAATAAAGTAATAGTCACGTTAAGAAAAAAATTCAGTGCACAGACAGCAAATTCCGCCATCGATTAAGTAGGTTTGTTAGTTAGTTACAGACAATTAGAGATAATTATTTTTTTATAAAAACAATAAGTCTATAAGGTAAGTAATAAATTCGAGTTTTAGCTTTACACAATGACTATAATTTATTATGATGTCATTCAATGACATAAGTTAAAAATAAATTCGTTCCTCCTCCTTTATTGTTAAATATTACTTTTCTTTCTCAAATTATTGTTTCAAATATGAATAGGGTTGAACAACAGACATGTTTCTTTGTTCAGAAACTACTAATTGACAGATCATTTTTTATTATGACAATACTTTGACAAGCAGTGTTGTAACCGAACAAAACAATACCTAAAATAACGCACCGGCAAAAATAATCCATTTATGTATTTATGTACATTTAGTGTGTCTTATTGACTGAATTATGTTGTTATTATTCTAAAAACATTTTTCAAATGTATTTCTTTTTAATTCAAGACAAATTGACAAAGTTTGCTTTTCATACAAACATTTAGTTTGGTGAATCGTAACTCCCTCTAGTGAAATTAACCTCAAACTACGCGTTGGCGGAAGATGGCCGTCGCGTGCCGAGTGTTGCTCCGATTGTTTACGACGGTTTTTTAAGTTTTTATAATACGAATCCTTGTAATTGACCATAGAATAAGTGAAAAAGTTATATAGTTGACCTTCAAAGTGTTATTTGGAGTGTTTTTAGGGTGATAAATGATAAATTTCTGTCAAAAAGTGCGGCATCAGTAGTGTGAGTGAAGCAACTAGTTTTGAGCCAGTGTTTTTAGGAATGTTGTGAATCCAAGTGGATTTTGTATATATTACTGGAGTTTGGACTTGCTACAGCCACATTTAGCCCTAAAGGTAGGTTATTCTAACTTTGGAAAACTTTTAGAAACTTCAAGTTTGTTTACATCAGAAAGCGCTACCGCGCATGTTCAGTTTCAAGCAAAGTTTCTTAGGAATAGTTTCTAGTTCGAACAGAAAACTTTTTGTTCGTGTTTTTTTTTTCTTATTCTAACCTATTGTTTCGTTATGGAGTTCATATTGCTTGAAACGAATTAATAAGTTACTTATGTTTTGTAACATTACGCTTCCTTAAACTTATTTCAAATCGGCAGGTACAATACAAGTTACCTATTATTCAAATTAGTTTTTTTTTTACTGTAAGTATACCTAAACTTTTTACCGTCTTCTATGATAAGATTATCAAATTGGAACCCAGTTTATTAGTAGCGCACTTCCAATATAACCTTCATACATAACTTTTTTCGTGGTCATTGAACCTTCGATCGTGATGCCCGGCATAGAGCCTCCATGGTTATAATTGCTCGAAAAAGTTTTAATATGAAATACTTACTGAATACAACATAGATTATTGTTGTAGAATCTAGAAGCTATTATTTATAGCGGAATTAGTTATCTTTGTAGTAGCTAGTTATGTACAACATTGATTATGTAAGTGTTTTTTATTTGTTTATTGTTTAATTAAAATATTTTTTGTTGTCCCACAGCTGGGCAAAGCGTTGATTGCGTTTTGTGTCTTCTCGGAGTGTACAATATGTAAATAAAACATTAAAGCTAAATACGGTCTACTCTAGCCTTGCTTTGTGGCACTATATCGTAACTTACAAGAAAATCACTGTAAAACGTGTTTAAAGCCCGATTTATAGCCAAATTGGTACATAATTAGACTATTAAAATGCTGAACTAGCTTTTACTGCGCGTAAACATAAATACCTACTCTATTTTCCACAGATTAAATAACTTAACTCCAATGATCTAGGTATTAACTTACGTTACCAACAAGATTACGAGATGCTGTATTTAGTAATTTACGTTTGTTTAGGTAAATCAAAGGAAAAAGAATACCTACTTAAACTCCATTTCAAATAAGATTAGACATTTAAAAGCTATTTTTACAGTCCGTTCAACCGATTTTGACTTCTATTGCGTTGCATGACAAATGGCACCTGCAATAGACAGTTGGTATTGTGTAACGTTTTTTGCTTTTAATGCCATCCTTATGTCTACGGTATAGAAGTCAAAATCAGTTGAAGGGACTGTAAAACGGTTTATTTAAGTTTCTAATCTTATTTTAAATGGAGTATACATCCCTACAATGCCTGCCTATTATGAAATCCGCGAAATTATGAAATATGAAAGACGACCTTATATTCAACGGCAAAACCTGCAACGGAATCCTACCTTGGTTGGAAACTAATAGTGAACTAGATTAACGGTTTGTCTGCGGGAGCCTTTAGATTAAATAAAACCTTCTTTTAAGTGTACCTTATAGGCAAACGCATGACTTTGAGCATCGAATACACAAAAACGCAAAAAAAAATCTGGTCACTCACTCTTTCAATATTTAAATTCAGAACAAACAATTCCATCGAATCAATAAATGGCTTCTCTAATAAAAGCATCGCCAATTAATGAATACAAAACAAGATTCGCGCTTAATTGGTTAATGTTTGCAACACCGTTCATTTAAAATGGACATTTTACTAGCAATGTTTAATTTGAAAGGCCTTCTCTTGTTCATTAAATACAATTTACGGTCGGAATGATCTTCATTATTAACATTATATTTGGCTACCTTTTGTAATGGTTGTTGGGAACATTTTGAGCTGTTTTGGAATTCGAATGCTATATAAAAAATGCGTAATCAATGAGGGTAACACCAGTAATGGAAAACTAACCACTTTTGAGCCTAGTCTGGATCTCTGACTACCCTTTAATAGGTACTAGGCGCAGGCGAGATCTTATGAATTTATGCACTCACTGTAAAAGTAAAAATAATTCGGTAGGTACGAGTAAACTTCATCGATAACAATGCCTCGTTGGACTTCTAGTGGTCGCAAACGCTACTGCTGTGCATGAGGTCCTGGGTTCGATTCCCGGGTCGGACAATGTTATTGGGTTTTTCCATCTAGAATTTCTCAGCCCAGAGTCTGGATTTGTGCCCGGTGATGGCAATAGGCTCGCCCCCTGTTACATGGGACTTAAACATTACTGGCGAAATGTGGGTGAACTATAGGTACACCTCTGCCTAAACCTAAGGGAATATAGGTGTTGTGATGTTATGTTATGAGTAAGCTTCATGTCTTATCTCATCTCACAGAAGTCACAGTATAGGTAGGTACTTAATTCTCATAAAGTTCTCAACTTCACACACTTTTTCAAGAACAAGTACTGTCGTAAATATGTGCTGTAGGTACACACGGCTACACATCAAGCTATACTTTTCCAGTTTATGCTGATCTCGCATTGTATAGGATTTCCGTACAATGCGAGGTCAACTTATACTGGAAATGTATAGCTTGATGCGTAGCCGTGTGTACAGCATTATAATATTATGTCTCGTTATTAAACTTTTAATAACTGTATCAGATGAGTTACAACCTTAGATGAGCACTTATGTGCTAAGTTTATTACCTGAGATCGGTTTTCGCTATTTATGCTATGAAAACTTAATGGAAATTGTTCTACCAAAATAAAAGAAAGAAAAATTGTTTATTCTGCACAAACAAAACGCACACACAATAGAAGAAAAGACAAAATAAAGAATGTTACAAAAGTAGCCAAAAGCCTCGTATTCAACCAATAAAATCACGTCGAACAGTCGCGTCCCGCCTGCCTGTGGGAGCCTTAATTCTGATAAAACTAGACCTTGAAACTATCCTTCTAAAGTATTTTATTTAGACGAAATAAAACCCTTAACGATAACATGTCAGTTACAAACATTCCATTTTTAAATAAAATTTCAGACTACCCACTCATGCGTCATAGTTGCATCGGCCATCAGTATTCACTGGCATATTTCATAATAATTCACCATGCATGCCTGCATACATTGATTGGTTAATTTTTATGCGAAACTGCACCATGACAATTGTCTTTGTTGTGTAAAAATGGTTGTTGCACAAGAGTGGAATATTAATCAGGACTTTTATTGAATTTAAATTGATTAATAGGTTGCTATCATTTTTATTTTCTGTGTGCGATGAATGGTAAATTGTTTTGAATGAACTTAGTCAATTAATTGCTGCAATAAATACTGTTGTATTGATGCGATGGACATTAGTAACCTTTACATACAGGGTGATAACAATAATTATCATCTTGTATATGCAAAGTCCATATAAGTGATGATTCTTCATTAAAAGAATAACACCCGAAACAGTTTAGCGGCGGAGCAAAACGCCATCCACCCTTTTCTACATCGGATTTTCAATCAATCTACTTAGCTTTTTCTCAAGTATGTCGGATTCGACTTCCAATCTTACTGGGTAACAAGATAAAGCCTTGTAAGACTGGTTGGCAGATTTTCGGGCTTCTGAAGTAACTACGGTCAAAGATCTATGAATGGCAGCCGGGACCATCATCTTCACGTAGTTTCCGAGGCACGGATGGGTCTCGATATGTAATGGATGGTCACCCATCCACGACCCGACCGCGGTAAGCATAGCTTAAAACTTCGATCTACCTGTGCGGTTGTTATTATTTAGAATGTTACTATTTTTAAAACAGAAATCTAAATTATGTTCCCGTATATCGAACTAAAATAATCGAAAGTATCGATTGTCTCGGACTCTCTTCACTTGTAAGTTGTAAAACCAACCTGTTTTTCCGAGTTGTTTTTTACGATGTACATGAGACGATAAGCAATCGAATTGGGTTCCCGTGGCGCTGTATTAAGCTAAAAATCTATCACTATTCAACAGCTATAAAATCTGATAAGATGTTGTTTTATGTAGCTACAATAGCTTTGAATACCTACCTTGATAATTTACCTTCGTTACAATTTGAAATAAAGAAGCAAGAAAAGAGCGACATTTGTAACCCTACACAACCTCGCTTCTCATAACTTGTTGAATCATAAAAAGATAATAAAATTATGAAAGAATGAGTACTTCAAGGAGCTGTGGCTACGTAATTACAGCCGCACGGGTCGTCCATCAGGTTAAGCTACGCTTGCCGGGGTTGGTCGGTGGATGGGTGATCTTTACATACCGAGATTGCTCCGTGCCTCGGAAAGCACGTTAAGCCGTTGGTCCCGGCTGTCATTTGTGGATCTTTCACAGTCGTTACGGGTCGTCAGAAGCCCGAAAGTCTAACAACCAGTCTTACCAAGGGGTATCGTATTACCCAGTTACTGGGTTGTGGAGTTCAGATAGGCAGTCACTCTTGGGAAAAGGCTAGGCAGATGATGAGTACTTGAGTACTTCCGTAGAAAGTAGACACAAAAAATGGAAATCATCTCGAGAATGCGGAAGATACTGTACTCCTGAAGCCAATTCCCGCTAGATCTATGCGCAATCTCATCACAGTGAAAACTTTAAAAAAATGTAAGTAAATTAGAGGATTTTTTAATAGATTGAGACTCAGATTAGGAACGTTCTTATGCCGAGATCCCACGGTGCGGACGGACACAGACGAGCCCCCACAGTATCGCAGACATCGGAAGTTCCGCGGTGCGCGGTGCGTGGCGGTCTGTGGTCATCTGCCGTGCGTGTCCGTCCGCAAAATCGCAGATCGTCGGATCTGGGCATTAGAAATACAGGTTCTCTTCTTGTTAACACCATGACAGTTCCTTCCGACTGGTTCAGAAATATTTTAAACCGTCTTCTAAAAGGAGGAGGTTATCAATTCGGATGTTTGTGTTTTTCATCACTCATAGACACCGATTGAATGAGACAAACCTCTAACTAAAATTATAAATGTGAACTGTGAAAGTTTGTTTGCATGTTTGTTACTCAATCAAGTCAATCACGCAAAAACGGCTGAACGGATTTGGATAAAATTTGGCGCACTAATAGACCATGACCTGGGTTAGGAAATAGGATACTTTTTATCCCATTAGTACATTCCCGTGGCATACTTTCCGACCTCCACACGAAACTGCGGACAAAAATTAGTTATAGATAAAAGCCTCGAATCCTCGATGGAGAAAAAAATGTTAGGAAGAACAAACATTCGCTAACCCGCCGTAAACTGCCGTTAACCACGGTTATCCTAAAATCCGTTACTTCACGGCTCGGTTTTTATAGACAAAGCTATCAGGATCGCGTTACAAATCGTGGTTAGGAGGCAATTAAATAATTAGCTGTAATGAATGAGGCTTGGAGTAGGGTTCTTGTTCTCACGGATCACCTGTGATTGAATTGGAACCGGTGTGAACTGTACCTAAGTACTCAACTTTTTTTCTAAGAATTTATTTCTCAATTCAGACTCAGCTCTCAAAGAGATGTCAGCACAATTGGCGGGGTCCGCTAGGACCTTTGCCTGTCAGGGTTGCGGGAAGTCAGAAAGGGATACCGGGACCTTGGCAACAGGCAACTGAAGGAATTGACCATGGAGTTTCTTGCCGGCTCTTCTCCATAGGAAACGACCAATTGGCACCGTGCACCTAGCTTCTGACTTTTCATAAGTGCCTATGTAGGATTATGTGAAAGAAAATATTTTGATTTTGATTTTGAAGGAACACGGGTGGGTTTTCAGGTCGGGTCAGGAAAAGTCTTACACGCCCTCCTGCTCTGCCCAGAGCGGAAGAAGTCATTTAATGATTTCCCACCCTCATAAAAAAATTCAATCCTCAATTCCTCGAATTTTTTTTATTTATTTTTTTCTACTTAAAACCCTAACCATTATGAATCCGCGAATGGAAAAATTAACAATATTTTCCATTCCCGTTACGAAAACGGACAACTCGAAAAATGAAACGAAAACAGCAATAATGACTGGAATGACGGGCGAAAACATTTATTCCCATCGTTCATGGCTTTATTGTCCTCTTGATGTCGCACTTATTTGCAATGAAAACAAAGTGCCCTCAATTATTAGCTTAATACCCCTCCAGAAGCATTTTTCACAAATATTCTTCGATGTATACTTACTTACCTGATTTTTGACTGTAAAGTGTGTTTGTCTTTACTTGTCATATAACATATCATCACGCTTGTACTCCCAAAGGGTTAGACAGAGGTGTATATATAGTACACCCACATTTCGCCAGTTATGTAATAGGGGCGAGCCTATTGCACAAACCCAGACTCCGGGCTGCTATTGAGAAATTCCAGATGGAAAAACCCAATAAAACTTTGCCCGACCCGGGCATGGAACCCAGGACCTCGTGTTCAGCAGTAGCACTTGCGACTTATCTAACTAGTCTTAACTATCTAACTAATATTATAAACGCGAAAGTTTGTAAGTATGGATGGATGGATGGATGGATGTTTGTTACTCTTTCACGTAAAAACTACTGAATGGATTTGTATGAAATTTGGCAAACAGATAGTTTATAAACCTGGATTAACACATAGGATACTTTTTATCCAGATGTTACCACGGGAGCGAGACTTACGAGGGTGAAACCGCGGGGCGCAGCTAGTAATATTTGGTAAACAAATATGGCGTTAGTGAGAATTGAATTTGGGAAAAATAATATGTCTGAATGGATTAAAAGCAATTTTTGTTATGTAATTCATATCGTGAGAGAGTCATACGAAGGTGAAGACGTTCATACACAACTTTGATTGTGTAAATTATGCGAAAAATCGTGATTGTTTACCAAACTGGAAATGTAACAAAAAATACACTGTAACAACATTATATTTGTTCATTCCTTGTTGACAAATCTGGAGTGGTATTTGAATCTGTTTACAATATTTTCCATAAATCTTCGATAAAGTCTGTCATGTTTACTTTGGGCTTACTGGTCCGGGGTATGCAAATGTACGGTTTCGTAATATGTCACTTTTGGGATCTTTGTTGGGATACTCGTGTTTAGCATAATGTATAACATTATGTTTTTACCAGTCTACTCACCAACGTAACATGTAGAATCCTCTACTGGGTTTGATACTTCTAAAACTTATAAGTTAAGCTACGCTTGTCGCGGTGTATGGGTGACCATTTCCGAAGTCGCGATGTGTAATGGACACATCGAGACCTCGGAAAGCACGTTAAGCCGTTTGTCCCGGCTGTCATTCGTAGATCTTTGACAGTTACGGGTAGTCTGAAGCCCGAAAGTCTTAACAACCAGTCAAGGGGTATCGTGTTGCCCAGTAACTGGGTTGTGGAGGTCACACAGGCAGTTGGTTCATGTAAAATACTGGTATTCAGCTGCGTCCGGTTAAACTGGAAATCCAACATAGTTAGGAAAAGGCTAGGCAGATTGATTGATTGATTTGTCAAAGAGCGTGGGTGACTAAATAATCCAAATACTTCATCCATCTTCAACTTGATGTAATAACATTTTTCGCAGACATTTCATCTTTGGTCTATTTTATTTACCTACTAGAATCTGAAAGTTCATCCTCACTTGCTCTCCAGAGCCGCGTAGGTAGGAAAAACTAGTTCTGTATAATCTGGAACTATTGAGACTCGAATACGATCGGAATGATAATTCTGACTTATGAAAAGGGCAAATGTTATCGAAACTTCTTGATTCTTTATGAATGTGAGCGAATTTGATGTAATAATAAACGTGGGAGCGTATTTACAGGATATTTTTAGGTATTTCGATTTATTTGTGCGTTCAAATAGGACTGTATTTGGGACTTTGTAGGTGAGTAGTAAAACACGAAAATCAAGCTATCAAAAGGAATGAGATGATGATTGTAATCCCCTTACCCCTACTTATTTTATAATCTTTTATCTCCTAATAAATCTGACCGCGTACCGGAAGACGTAGCGTTGGAAGCCCAAGTTGGACCGACGACCTGGTGAAGGCCGCAGGAATCCGCTGGATGCGAGAAGCACAGAACCGGTCGAAGTGGCGGTGCTTGGGAGAGACCTATGTCCAGCAGTGGACGTCTTTCGGCTGAAATGCTGATGATGATGATCACCTAATAATTCCTTAATTTTAGTTTGTGTGACTGACAAACACATTCACGCCATGGCGATGGTGATCCATGGGAAAAGGCAAGAGGCAAAAGACTTCAACATAGATACTTTCAATTGTAAACGCTTCAGTTTTACTTCATCAACTAGATCGTACCGAATAACTTTGAATAACATTTCCCATTCAGTCCTTATTCGCCAAAAAATAACAGTCAGTTTGTCCCACAAACATATCCAGCTCATATTTGCTGTTACAAAGTAGCTCGAAGCAGAGAACTTTAAATAAAACAGTGTAAAGACAGTCTGAACTGCATTCAGCTTGTGTTTGCGCGTCTCGTCAACATTTACTCTGGCCGGCCATTTAGTCGTGTTTGCACACAGAGTAGTAAGTAAATGGAGTGAGAATTAACATAAACCGCAGTAATTTTGTCACTAAACGGTACCACTATGGTATAGAATAATAGCTGAACTGTGTTAGAATACTCTCTGCTTTTGGGTACTGTAATAGAGTGCGTTCAAGACGGTCATAGTACCTATATACTCGCTAAAATATCTCCAGTTTAATTGCCAAGTTAGTAACAAATATCAAAGTATGGCATTATTTGCAAGTCAATGTAAGTTTAGACCGAAGAAAAAACATAATAATATGCTGAAAACTGGCAAAAAGATTGGAAATCGTTTCTAACGGCAGACAATATAAGTATTGTCTGCCGTTAGAAACGATTTCCAATCGGGTAAGCCCAAAGACCTTAAAACTCACTGCACAGTAAACTAACCACCAACATAAGACTCCATTGACTCACTTCTCCGTGAACATCGGCTACGTCATTAGAACACTCTTTATGTCTAACAGACTAACAACACGTCATTTGAGTGTTTGGAAACTGATTTGGTTCGAGATAAAGTTTGCTTTGCATTGTACTTTGTACTGATTTGGTAGTTAGATTTTTTTATGTAGATGTAGTTTGGTGTTTTGTTAAGGAGGTCGTGGCTAAGTAATAACAGCTGCACGGGTCGATCCATCACGTTAAGCTACGCTTGCCGGGTTACATGGATGGGTGACCATCTTTACATATCGAGACTCCTCCTTGCCTCGGAAAGCACGTTAAGCCATTACCCAGTTACTGGGTTGTGGAAGTCAGATAGGCAGTCGCTCCATGTAAAATACTGGTATTCAACTGCATCCGGTTAGAGTGGAAGCCGACCCCAAATTGGTTGGGAATAGGCTAGGCAGATGATGATGCTGTTTGATGTACCGAATAAATGAGTTGAGTAGACAATGCTCATGTTGTGATGGTCGCAAGTGACTCTGGATTTCTAGAATTTGTCATCAAAATCCACCAAAAACTTGATAAAAAGTTCTTAAAACTGAGTAGGTATAGCTACTAAAGAAAATATTTACTTCCAAGTTCCATCTCACAAGCTAAATAAAAGCCAACGACATTATAATCTAGCGTCTGTCTGAAACTCTGAACGTTGCCACATCATGAAAAATCCAATACAGTGGAGAATCGTGACCTGGCAGTGTAATAACACTGAATAACTGAAAGTTATTCTTCTGGCGACACCCAAGCAGTTTGACGCCTCAAACACGACTTGCGATCAAGAAAAATTGATGACGTCCGAATTTTAGGGTCCGTATCGAAATTGAGGGTTTGGTAATAGCCTTTTTGGGACTATGTGTACACAGATAGCTACTAGAAAGCTGCTGTTTTTTGTTTCGCTAGAAATACCGCTTAGAAAGGACAAAGTTGTGTTTTTTTTTGTATCTTATGGATCTTGCGGCACGGGTAGTAAGACAACCATAGAAACGGGTTTTCTACGGGTTTTGTCGACGGAAAAATAGACAAAATATAATGTGATTGTTCATCTGTAATTTTGTCTATTCTTCCGTTGACAAAACCCATTTCTATTGTGGTCATGTTAAGCGTGCTGGTGTGTTTAAATTAAACCTTATCTATCTCACAGCTGGGCAAAAATGTAATGTAATCTTCCAGAACATAATTGACATTTAGCCATTTCGGGCCAGTTTGTTATCCATCAATTCCAAGTGCAACAGTACAAGGTATGTACCTACTGTTTCCTAAATCAGTAAGTAAACGCATCTCAACTCCTTGATAATTATGATAGTCTTAGTCCTCCGTAGAGCTAGATTTTACACTGTGGTATGTCTAGTGTCACAGCAATATCAAAGAGGTGTCGCTAGCTTGGATTCTACATCCCAATTAGCGATGCAGGCGGTGATTTTCAGTGGCGGCCCTGTGAGGTTTAATAGCATTAATTACTTATGACGTTGGATCCTAAACTAGGTTACTAATCACTGCTAGTACTGTCATAAGAGGTTTAAATCTTAGATATTATATTGTTAACTAGCTGTTGCCCGCGACTTCGTCTGCGATCTAGGATGGAAAAGTTTATCTCCAGGTCAAGATCGACCCATGTGCCCATCCAAATCCGTTCAGCTGTTTTACCGTGAAAGCGTAACAAACAAAGACACAAACTCACTTTCGCATTTATAATATTAAGTTAGAATGGAACATCAGCTCTGCCAGGGTTGCGGGAAAATCCGAAAGGGATACCGGGAGACTTGGCAACAGGCAACTGAAGGAACACGGGTGGGTTTTAGTCGGTAAAAGTCTGACACGCTCCCCGCTCCGCGCAGAGCAGGAGAAGTTATTCGAAGATTTCCCACCCCCATAAAAAAAAAAACGTATGGAACACTGGCTCCTAATTCCAAAAAAAAAACTACTAGCTCAATATACTAATAATACTTTGCGGATAGTGGGTGGTGCCATGGACACAGCACTTGATTATAAATATATAGTATTTAGCAGCAAGTAGCACAAGTCGTAGTTAGAACCATTAACGACCCCTATAATAATAGGAACCGCACAGCGCAGTACAGAAGATTAATAAACTGACCACGCACGCAAATCCAGTTCACTTAACTAATGATCATTAGGGTATTAGTCATACACTTGCTAAGAACACAATCGGCTAAGTGAGGCATCTCGGCCTGGGAAAAGACTAGGATAACGAGAGCTTCAACTACTTAGGTAATATTGTGATCATTAAACTCAATTGGATGGACCATGTTTTACGTAGCGTCAAGTGGCAACAATGAATCTCGTGTTAGCTCTGAGCTCTAAACTCTCATCAGTGTCCAATAAAAACGATATTGTGACCTATAGAACTTTGAATGGACGGACAGGAATTCTACGCCTTTTTACCAGATATATGCTCTATTGAGGCTTACTACCACATTGACTAAAAGTAAAAACTGTTTAAGATGTGGGCTAACTACATATGTGCTAAGATATTCAGTAATCACATCCACATCTTCACCTGCCTAGCCTTTTCCCAAATATATCGGAATTTCAGTAACCGCATTTTTGATTCGTGTTCAGATACAAACAACAATGCAACTTAGTAAAATATAAAGTCTAGTAAAAACATGAAGAACTAGAAAGTAACAAGAAACTTGAAACTTACATTTACTTGTTCCAGACTGCCTATGTATATACATATACAGTTGCTGTAATCTTTTTTTTTTCTTAGCACATCTTGGGTCTGCCTAGAGAAGAACACGTATTAAAAAGTTCCATCAATAACGTCTACAAAGTTCTTTGATAAGAATTCTGCAAGGTCTACTCAGACAATAATAAATTGCAGAACTTATAGTATTTTACCAGTCACTGTTGGAACTTGTTGAAAAAGAAGTTTCGCTACATCCTTCTTATCTGCTCTTAAAACTGGATTATTAACTTCATTAGCTGAACAGGCATTCTTAAGTTTTAATTGAGCATTATTCATGATGTTTTCGCTAAGTTACTTAATTACTCATGCTTTCTCCGGGGAATATATTAAAATCCTCAAAGTCAGTCTCGAGGCCGAGTTTGTTCTGCATAATTTATAGCCCCGAATTCTGTATCCATATATCTAAAATTTTCATAATCTCCTATCCCCAATGTTCGGTGTAAGTGTGCAATAAATATTGTATGCAATGGGGCTACAACATGTTATTTGCTAACTCACAATCCCCTGCTTCTGTGCAGGGGTCGTTTCTATTCATAATACGGCCAGAAATTGCGAACAAATCATTCATAGTAAAACAAACTGTACGCCACTGTGTTTGGGACGGAATTTGTTTCCAGAATTTCTTAAGTTTCACCGTCCTAGATTTATGTTGCTTATTACATTTTACACGCGTGAAATGAACACGTATCAAATGAAAAATGCAATTTGCAACTTTATTTTAGTTGACGCAGGAACTATTTGAGAAAAAATCCCAAGCGTATAGAGGTCCTTTGTTAGATCCCTGTTGAACCCTTTTGTCGTTGAGGCCGTAAATTATCTATTTAGGTTTGCATTTGGCGATAAATTGCTTTTTATTCAACGAATCGTAAAAAGAAACATGTCAACACAGTATTATTAAAAACGATATGTATTCAGACGTGAATGGCACATTCAAAACAAATGTGACTTCAATCAAAAGCTTGTCTAGTTGCCTTTGCTTCGACGTTAGTTCTAAAGCAACTTTAATAACATTTCGAACTGAAATACCGATGTTATCCATAAAGTTATTAGAACACGAAGCCCTTTATCTAAGCCATCGGATGTACTGAAAGCCGTTCTGAGTACTTACCTAATCTGTACGGTTGCTATCTCGGGTCATAGGCCAGCAGATACCGTAAGTCGTACGCCAAAAGCCTTCCAGCGATACTGTTACGTATAGGTATCAAACTAAGGTTAATTTTCCAATGAATCGATTGGAAAGCAACGTCAGAGTTTCCAACATACCGCATTTCGTTGAAGAGTACATTTTAAAGAACTCTCTATGCCGAGTTCGACCTATTTCCGAATGTGATTGATGATTTCAACCCCTCATTTCATCGGGATCGCACGATCATTTTGAATCTTATCTCGTTAGGAATACAGTTCATAATAATTTCGATTTAGCTATTTAATTTGCAATTATTTATTGTAAAGTTGCAGCTGCATACTTCGTGGTAGCATATTTTTGGAAGGAAATTAAATGTAGCTGTACACATTAAGACAAGAACCAGGAAATTCTCAAGAGATAAGTAAATTTTGACCTAGTTAGCTCAATTGCTAGAGTTTGCCTCTAAAACGTGGAGTTCTTGGCTTGAATAGTAAGTGGAGTAGGTATTTCCGAGCATTCCTTATCTGTGTCCTAAGGATGTTACCAGACTTATAATCTTTTTAGTCACGATGAAAATAAATTGCCTTTGTTCACGCCAAAAGTGGAAAGACTCCGTTCGGAATCATAGCCCAAACATTGTTATGACTTTCATGTTTTGTATGAATTTTATATCAAATAACTTATTATTTATTTGGCTTTACTAAACCGTCATATTGAAAAAATAGTACTCGTAAAAGCATTACCATAGCTTCCGCCATAACATCGAGTATTTCCTTACCATTTTTTTGGCCTGTCACATCCGTTAGTCCGGACAATTAGCTTGTTCCCTTTGGCCGGCTTTGGTCCTTCTTTGCATAATAATCCCCAAGAACACGACTTAATTTCTTTAAAGACAAATATTGCTTTTTTCTTCGGCCAGAAATTAAGGACGCGACGTTCCTTTTGTTACTCAAAATCTGAACGTGAAAACGAGTACTGGAGAGCTTTACAGAGTTAAAAATGCTTCTTAGACTGTGGAAATTAAAAATGAATTTACTCTGAAACTCGTCTAAAAGCACAATGGACAGAGATAAAAGGAGGAAACTTTGTAACCCGACTGTTCATTATTCGAGTCATTAAGTCCATTTTCACTCGACTAAAGGCGAGGAGTTAATCTTCATGATACAAGGTATGTTTTTGGTTTTTTAAGCTTCCATTTGACACATCCGTCTTGCATCGTTGAATAATGGCTCTGGTCCATTAAAATATCTACTGTGGACGCTAAGCTTCTAAATATAACATAACTGTGTCCCTTGACAGCTAAATGTTTATTTGTGGGAATTTTTTGTCGAGGACTGACGTTTTTTTTGTGTGTAAAGCGGTATGATACGGGATTTTACATGTTAAACTTGAGTCGTGTTGAGCTCTCGTAATATGTTTTATTTTCTCAGTTTTTACACTGTGTTTACAGTTTAGACATTGAGTTCGTATAAAAGGACTTACTTTGAGCTTTTAGTATTCGTTCTACGAAGTTTATATCTGAACTTATTTAGGATTTAGTACTATATCAACGTGTCGTATTAAGGTTGTTTTATGTGTTTTTAACGTTTTTGATCTCGAATATGGTTGAATTTATTCAAATTACTTTACTTAAAAATCATTTTTTTGAGCTTCAATAATTATGTTTTATTGTAGCCGTAATATGATTGATATTTGTGATCTTAGAGAATTATTGGACAATTCCTGTGTAGCCATGATAAGAAAAAGTTCACACAAACACCAAGAAACATAAGTTTTGAATGAAACTACTCTTGAATATTAAGTTGAACTTGACTCAAGTCTATTTGAAACAACGAAACACTTAGAAACTCTTAACATTTTAAAACAAAGAGTTATTTTCCAGAGCCAATACCAAACAGTATTAGTCATAAGTTTTATTGATATTTTAAATGACCGGCGTGGTATTTTTATCTGAGTACGTTAACTTTTACTTTTATTTACTTAGAGAATTCTTCCATTCCGTGTCGGACAGAACTGTCATTGTATAGTGTGTCTGTTTGTTATTTTATGGACGTGGTTTTAGTTCTTTTTTTTTGTTTCTTTAACTTTGAAGATGGCTTTCAGTTTTAGTTTTACTCATCTCTCTCTCTCAAGTGGAGTTTGTAAGCACGTTTTATTTGATACACTTCCTTTACTGGTAATAGTCGGTATTATAATTATAATCGGTATACTAAGTCTCATCATCATCTGCCTAGCCTTTTCCCAACTAGTTGGGGTCGGCTTAAACAAAATTAATGATTTTTAGATCTTGTTATTTTGGTCTCGTGGACATCTCCGAAAAAGATGTAAACTTCTTTAATGAAATTTCTGCAAGCTCTCATAGATAACTCTATGCTCTTTTAGTAATTATATTCAGTCTAGCTTTGCGGTGTAACCTAGTTTAAACTGTAAATTAATTAACAGTTTAATTTCGGCTAGTTTATAAAGTGCCGTCGAGCGTGTATGCTTCTATCTGCAATTAAGTTTTAACTAATAAAAACTTTATCTAAGTTATAAATAAATAGGTTTATGAGGTTAGTTTGTACCAATAGACCACGTATTTCGTTAGAAGATCTTACCACTGTTTAAATATTTAATTAATTAAAATGTTCGTCGTCATTTTATTATGTAAAAGGTACTAGTTGTTGTCCGCGACGCGACGTCATCTGCATATATTTTGTATTTCATCATTTTTAATACAAATATCCTGGATGAAAAGCAGTCCATGTCCTCCTTCAGGTCCCGAGCTACCTGTATCCTATGTATAAAATACAGCTATCTGTTCAGTAGTTTAGGCGTGACAAGGTAACAAGCAGAGAGAGTAACTTCCTAACTTTCGCATTTATCGTAACTTAAAGTGAACTTTTTACGCTAAAACGGCTAAACAGATTTGGATGAAATTTGGCACACGGGTAGACCATGACCTGGATTCGGGGCATAGGACCCCGTTTTTATCCCGTTAGTACGTTCCCTTGGGATTATTTCCGACATACACGCGGGCGAGGCCGCGCTGCGAAAAGCTAGTAAGTAATTATGAATGGATAGTATGAATTTAAACTACCAACTTGATTTCAAGTACAACCTACTTAAACGTAACTAAGTGAGAGGTCGTATCCTGACTATGACCTCGAATTCTAAACACATGCACAGGGGTGAAATAAAACACGTTTACGCTTGTTCAAGCATGTCTAAACAAGTGTGTGCTCTTGAATGATTTAAAAGCGTAACCTTGACCGTTTTGCCCCTTATATTATATCACTCGTTAGTTAATCTGTTAGTACGTAACTCTCTTTATCTCAGACTTTACTTATCTGCCTAGCCTTTTCCCAACTATGTTGGGGGTCGCCTTCCAATCTAACCGGATGCAGCTGAATACCAGTATTTTACATGGAGTGACTATCTATCTGACCTCCACAACCCATGTTACTGGGTGGGTAATGCGATACCCTTTTAAAGAAAGAAAGAAAAGAAAGAAAATATATTTATTTGACCCAGGTAAGGCACACAATATTTATAGAAAAAAACAAAGAACATAAAAAAAGTATTGTGCGCCTCACGGCTGCGCCAAACAGGCCCAGTTCAGCATGAATGCCAGACAACTAGTGCCTGACGCTGGTTTTCAACTGGACCTTATGTTACGAGGACGTCTTACAGATGTAAATCAGTTTTATAGTGTGTGTAGATATTTAACTAAAAAACAAAAATAAAAAAATGGATATGTGTAGCAAATAATAATAATAACTCGATACACTCGATTGACTTTATTATAGATGACAGACTTTCGGGCTTCTGACTACCAGTTACGACTGTCAAAGATCTACAAATGACAGCCGGGACCCACGGTTTGACGAGCTTTCCGAGGTATATGGCATATGAAATGGATGGTCACCCATCCACTGACCGACCTCGGCAAGTGTAGCTTAACCTACGATCGATCCGTGCGGGGCTTTTATTGTATATGTATAGTGAAATACGGTTGGCATGATGCCAACCGTATTTCACTATACATGACGGCTAAAGTCAATTGACATTCTTACTTACCTCGTATGTTGTGGCCATAGAAATAACGGTTAATTGGGTAACATTCGTATGACGTATGACTGTATGTACTATGAACCACAAAAACTAAACTTTTATACCGAGTATAAGCCTCCTGCGAGTAAATTTTGAATTTTTGACAGATTTCCATACAAAAACTGTCAGACGACAATTTTGTTCGAGGGATAAAAGATATCTTACTTTGTTATAGCAGCCCTAAGTGACTGAAAAGTCAAGCCTTCTCTTCTACTTACCTTTATATGTGATTTTAACTTCCTTTTTCTTTTCTTTTTCCAGAATTTGAAGTTTTCATGCACATTATGAAGCTCGGCGGCCATTTTTTCATTAATTTACTTTTAGTTATTTAGTAAAAACAAACAAACATTCCATTAATTTAGTTTAGTTATCTAAATATCAACGTAGAAAAGTCATTAGATCACCTGCTGTTGTTATTGAACTGCCTTGATAGTAAGTATACATTTTGCCAAAATACCTGTCAACTTAATATGTATACAACTGTGTAGTATCAGAATATAATTTGTGGAGATAAATAAACATAATTTTATAAATCTATCTCTCAACTTCTCATAAAACTAAAAATTATGTTATCGCTCTCTCAACAGACTTAACATACAACTCTAATAATAGCGTTATCACCTCGTTATTAGTTCGTTTGCAAGCCATTTTTGTTACTTAGAATCATTTTGTTTTATTGCTTAACTTGTTAATCTTAATTCAAAATAATAATAATTAATCTTAATCTTATCTACATAAAACATAAATTAAGACACTAATCTCCAACATTGTTAGTAGCATCAAGTAAGTAATCTTTTACGTTTCCATCTTTAAGATGTTTTTACTTTTCTGGGATGTTATCCTTAAAAAGTTTCATTAAATAATTTGTCATTTATTCAAACGAGGCTGAGAATCAGCACTTTTTAAACGCCGAAATTATTTATGATATTGCCCTAAAACGCGCCCACTCTCCACTTCCTAGTGCTTTATTTAGCTGGGAAGAAGTAGCGCAACAAAATCTCCGACAGCACAGCTGTCTGTTCAGTTAGAAGAACTTAATTCTATACAATAGTATGAAAAGTAAATAACATTATAAAACCCTAAATATTCAATTAAATTATTAACGATGTCACCTAGCTCACGCTAATATACCAACAAAATATTGAAAACTATACTCAAGCAGAAATAAAAAAATAAATCTCACTTGCAAGATCCAAACTCGTCACTAAATCGAGACAATTCCCAAGTCATTTCCTAAATTACAAATTGCATTGTACACATCGTTAACGGCATTTCGTACAATATGTTTATTCCTATGATATCAATGCCTAACGGGACGATGTGAATAGAAAGGTGTATGACAAGCTGTTCAAGCTACTAATACTATGGCCATTACTACTTCCCTAGAAATGATACTACATCCAAATATCGCTCCCTTATCTCATTTTTACCTTAAGAACTTTGTGCTTATCAGCACTCATGATGTTTTTCCATCGCCATTACGTCACCTGCTCAGCAGTATCCATAAAGTTATGCTGATAAACTAGTATGACAGCTTTCCAGGAATGTTTGTTAACTGTTCAGTTATCTGGCGATACAAATATCTGCTCTGATAGCCACTTCCTAGATACTGCTTTAATTACCGTTTGTTATAACGTTGTCTCTTAAATTTTTGTCACCACACTAAGTCCCTATCAAACTTCTGCTATCAGAAAGTTTACACTGGCTGTCCCAAATAGTGTCCTTATAATATTTACGATACCAACCTTTGGATATAGCTGTTGTGAGTAAATCCCTTGTCGTAAATCTTCAGTTTCAAGGCCTAGCGTCCAATAGATTTGTGGCCGAACTTGTTTGACAGCTGTCGAGAATTTTAAGCTCCTGCCCATGCGTCATACTCGTCACATTCATCATTAGTTTCCACTTCGTTAGAATAGGGAATATGCATGTGATTCAAATATGGGTCCAATATTTTTTTTTATATACTGTATTACTTCAGAACTATGCCTCCATCAATATTTTTGAATAAAATTTATTTTTGAGCGAGAAATAAATTTTTAAAAAGTCCCAAAAAACTGTGGGTAATTCAAATACTTGAAAAGCTAAGAGCGGATGTGACGTAACAATCCGGGATAGCAATCAAAATGACATGACCAGTGGGACTATGGGCGCCTGCATAAGTGTCGAAATCAATGTGCAGCAAATATTGTTTTATTTTTGCAATTGTTGTATTCTACAGTTTCCAGATAAAGAAGTTTCACGAGTATAAAAGATCAGGAAACTGAGAAAAATAAAGATAAGTATTCAATAAATAACTCTGCTTTTCGATATGAGATGGCGCTAAGCGTTGCGGTTATCGAGTTTAAGACAAGTTTTTGACATTGATTGTCGCTGAGATGAGATTGCGACTTGAATTTGAACGTTTTTAGTTACGGGAATTAGGCAATCAGCGCCGCCCATAGACATCCACAACACCAGGGTTTTTGCTGATGCGTTGCCACCCTTTTCCCAAATACACGCTGCTTTATTAAGTTTTGCTACCTAACACGCAATCAAACCGCTGTGTCAGACTTTATACCTGCTGTCTTGTTGTTAAATAGTATTGTTCCAATGTATTTTAAGTACATACCTGATTATTCAACCACCAGGCAAGTCTCGCTTGCAGGGGTAAGGTTGGCATTGAAATAATACGCCTTTGAACCCGCCTTACGAAATATGCCACAGTTTATGCCCCTCATCATAATATCCATTTAAGGTCGACTCGTAGAGCAAAACTGATGAATCCTTTTTATATAGCAATGGTAATCAGGCTCTGAAGATATCAGTTCGTAAAGAATAGCAATGGTAGTTAGAAATAGAACACAAATCGACAATATACAACGAACATGTAAACACAACGTGACGCCAAGATCGGATGTGCAAGTAGGGATGGTGAATGGCGATCTGAGATTGATAAATGATACTCGATTTTTTCCCGAACACTAAAATCGAAATCATTTGACTGCCTCGTTGGTCTAGTGGTCACAAGCGCTGTAGCGTTGTACCCGGGAATCGCACCCAGGACCTGAGCATGAGGGCTGCGATTCCTGGGTCAGGCAAAGTGTTATTGGGTTTTTCCATCTGGAATATCTCAGTAGCAAGTGGAGTCCGGATTTTTGCCCGGTTGATGGCAATAGGCTCGCCCCCTATGCACGGGTCCTCTCCCTTCAGGGATTAGAAGCGTGATGTTATGTTATGGTATAATTAATCAAACACAGTTAAAAAGGGCATAATAAAATATCCATTCAAAAATATTTTTTTTGTGAATCGATTTTTCATGTATTAACTCGAATCGATTAATTGGGTATTTTATGTAAAAGATTGCTACCTTAGTATATTGTGCCTTTGGTCCCGCCACTAATGTCAGATGCATTGTCAAAGAAATAACAGTCCTTTATACACAGTGATTACCTATTATGGTGTTCGATCGTCACAAATATCAATAAAAATCTATCCTGTAGGCGTGTAAATAAATCAAATTAATTATAAACAAAACATGCATTATAATTATATTCCATGTCATTTATTCTCTTGATCGAAAATAACTCGTTCTTAGTTTATTTTTCCTTTACTATGTGTAGCTTAATATGGTTACACGATGGATAAAGATACAATGGAACGTCAAAATCTAGAAAAGTACTTCTAGATTTTGACGTTCCATTGTATCTTTATAGAGTGCGTTTCATCATTATAGTTCCTATGCCGTAATGTTGGTACTTTAACAACGGACCTATTAGGTGGCGCCGTAACGTACAAAAGTTCGTCCTACAACAGTGGAACCTACATTACGGCATAGGAACTATTTGATGAAACACACTCTAAAACAAAAGCGGAAGCAATTAAAATACTGTTTTTGCAGATATTTTAACCTTGGCTTTATTCGGAATAATTTATCCATGATAAATTAGATCTCTATTTTTAAATCTTAGTGTATTTACTATAATCCTGCACAAGTTTCCGAATTCGAATGCAGGAACTGGTCATGTCCTTTCAATGTCAAGTCAATCAACAAGTGTCAATGTCAAACGCTCCTACAAAAAGGAGTGTTTGACGTTGACTTGACAGTTGCTTGTTTGTTTTCACGGACTGTGACGTCACCACACCAACCGCGCCAAGTGGAGGGCATTTAAATAGCCCGGAAGGGTAGGATATTAAAAAAAAAAA
This sequence comes from Lithophane semibrunnea, assembly GCA_947363905.1. Classification (NCBI taxonomy): domain Eukaryota; kingdom Metazoa; phylum Arthropoda; class Insecta; order Lepidoptera; family Noctuidae; genus Lithophane; species Lithophane semibrunnea. Next base: position 3,447,098 of record OX376211.1, read on the forward strand.
AATAAGTACTTTAAATTGCTTTTTTGCCGTCGAATTTTTAAAAAAACTATTATTTGACGATGTAAACTATCGAATAAAAATATTAAAAAAATACATGCATATTCCCTATTATGAGTTTTAGTTTTCTCATCTGTTAGTTTTGTTTCATATTTCTTGTCATTCGTAGTGTTAGAACATGTTGTATTTCTTGAACGAGAAATTCTTTGGTAATATCGAAGGTTGGCACATTAAATCTTATTCTTATAAATGTACTAATTAAATCTCATACGTTTCTTTATCAGGACTGTTATGAAGAACCGCACCGTTGTCGAAGACAAAGTGAATATCGCGGAAGGGCAGTTGATGACATGAACTCAGAATCGGCAAAAGCTCTGAAAAAAGACGTGTTTGTTAATAAATATCCACAGCCTTGACGTTGAATGAAATGTCGGCTAGATAGACCCCATTTCATATTTCCTATTTTCAGAAATCTGTAAATTCAAACACAATAAAATCCTCTACCTACATAATATAAAATTCTAAAAGGTATCATGAATAAGGCGGTTAGCTTTTAGAAGCAAGAGCAGTCTGTTAATACTTGGATTTTACTTTGCTTAAAGCAGAAAGCACTTCTGGACAACCAAAATTCTGCCAAAATTGCCCAGATTTAATATTTAGTTTCATTCGAAATTACAAATTCAACTCCCAAAGGTAAAATTTCATTAAATAGAGGGCCAGACATGAAAGCATTTTAAACTAATTTGCCGATAGAAATGTTCATAAGACGAAACTCATAACCTCAGCTTATGTCTAGTATTAGTTTTTGGGTACCTGAGTAGTTTTATGGATTCCACAGAATAGTACAGAAGATTCACTCTGAAAAATCATTTAAATCGACTCTTGCTACAACACAATAAAGTGAAATTCAGGTCGCACAGTTATATTCACCTAACTAGGAGCTCGTGGCTAAGTAATAACAGCCGCTCGGGTCGATCCGTCAGGTTAAGCTACGCTTACTTAGACTCCTCCGTGCCTCGGAAAGCACGTTAAGCCGTTGGTCCCGGCTGTCATTCGTAGATCTTTGACAGTCGTTACGGGTCGTCAGAAGCTCGAAAGTCTGACAACCAGTCTTACCAAGGGGTATCGTATTCCCCAGTTACTGGGTTGTGGAGGTCAGATAGGCAGTCGCTCCATGTAAAATACTGGTATTCAGCTGCATTCGGTTAGACTGGAAGCCGACCCCAACATAGTTGGGAAAAGGCTAGGCAGATGAGTTATATTCACCTAAAAGTTTATTTATTTATTTGCAGAATGTACACTCAGTGACAGGATAGGCTAAAACTTATGAGTACATGACCCTGTTAGGGCGCAGCAAGTATTATTACATAAGTAACTTAAATCTAGGTTAAATAATTATATTGCATAGGTAACTAATAGATATCAATATCACAACATTCATTATTATTGCTACTTATATTAATCTCTAACACATTTTATTTAATTTATATTAATTGAAGTTATTTGAAATATATAAATATGTACTTAGTAACATGAATAAAATCATTTTATACATAGAGATATATAACATTTGTGCGTTATTTTAGCTTCTTATCTTCCATAAACTCTTTAATACTTTAATAACTTTTTTCTAACAGTAGTTTCCTCTCTATCGCGTAACTCTATCTTCTGACAATAGGCTCACTGAATTGGCCCGACAAGACGAGACCGCCGCTTACTTGTAGCTTCAAAACTACTTGAAATGCATAGTGCGCCTTCTGTACTATTCTGTGTGGATACTATGAATTTCGCTATCAAACTCAAACCATTTATTTCAATTAAACCATTTACAGGCAATTTTGAATTGTCAAAGAGTCGGTCAGTTAGTCAAAAAGTTGAAGCTAGTTGCCCATTCCAAATCGTAGATCTCTATGGAGACGAACGGGCAAGAAACTCCAAGGACACTCTTTTAAAAATGGATAATAGATATTACAAAATCCTGGGTACAGTATTCTTGGTGCTTCTTTCTATATGTGAGAACAATGTCAAATGAAAAATAATCAAAAACAATTCATAATATAAGATTAAAAATAAGCCCTGGCAGATGAGAGATGACCAGTCTCAACTGACAGCGCCCGTTCACGAACATGACACGCGGATCAGCACCATCCAGCTCAACCATTTTGTAGGGAACCGAATGATCCAACTTTATTCATTCATTGAAATAGTGCTGTGCAGTTAGAATCCCGTTTCGCGGGATGTTTAAATTTTATTGCCCGTGATTAAGTACTAATACAACGGTAGACCGCCAGAATTGTATTGCGTGTGGCAGAAGCATTCAATTTTGAGGTGCGGCGTAAACTTTTTTGATGTACATTCTTGATTTATTATTTGGTGCATAGTGTATAGATAGCAGAAATAATAAACGTTCATTCAGATTCTTATTAAGAAAAGTGTTTTCTAAATAAAGGAATTCTTGCTGGTATGGTACACAAGAAAGACCCTTTTAACTTGAGAATACTGTCTGTTTCATTTGCATTTATGGAGAAGACAAAAGGTCAAGAAAGAAAAACAAGAACATTTACTTTGTGGAAATGTCTGAAAACTTTGAACTCCAAATTGAAATAGTGTTACATGAACTTCGTCACAAAAGTATTTGTCTCCAAGTCCCGTTTAGAACACCGCCTCCCTAAAAACTATAAAGTCTACAGTTTCTTCACTATTCATGAAGACTTAGTCGCTCTCTGTAAGTCACGCAGTTATTACTCTCAAACTACCCGCTTATTTTCATAAAGTTTTGTCAAAGGAGTAACGGTTTCCTCTTGAATGAGAATCATTTTAGATTTGGTTTTCAACATTCCACCTGGCTCTCGTAAGCTTAATAATTTGTTTCAATTGATAAAATACGGACTTTTTCTTTTGCCAGGGTTTATCTGCTTGGAACGTATTTGTTCATATGTAACAATATTGTTTAGCTGAGCTGCCGATTGCCATTTAAGGAAAGAAATATTCCTTATAAAAAAAAGAACATTACGTAAAACGTTCCACGGTCCAAAATGTAAGGAACGTTACCAACATTGCTAATCAAAAAATTCCCTCTCTGTGGGAACATAAAAATCTTACCACAAATGTCTCAAAAGTGGTATCAATACGTGCTCCAACAACGGCGTAAAATGAACCGAATAATGAAGAGTATCGGGCAGAAAATTACAAGGCTTGGAGAACACATGTTTCCTAATAATAGGGAGGCGGGAAGGTGAGGGGTCTCCCAAGGTAAAAGGTGCTCCTTTTTTATACACGGTGAATCGCTTATCGATCTTTTTGAAGAATGGCTATCGAGAATGTCTGAAGTTTTTTTTTTATTGTCCGAAGTGGGTGTGTTGGGCGCCAAATTGGTTTAAATGAGACTGCATTACTCGAAAGGTGTATATAATTGTAGACGTACCATATATCTAAAAAGACAAGTTATAAATGAAACGTCATAATTATGATAATAACGATCTTAAGATCGAAATTGACACCTACATCTTATAGCGCCATTCAAAAAAATTATGATACATATTCTGTACGTTGCAAAATGTAATTATTTGCGATTCAGATTTAATCTCTTGGTGGGTTAATATTTAAGCTTCGGTGCTAAATAAACAACATGTCCCATGATATCCGCACTAAACAAAGGCATAACTTATCCCATTACACCCACACTCAAGCCATCATACCTAACCATAAAACGTTTAAAACCCTATAATTACTCGATAACGTATTCATTACCTACTTAAAAATGTAAACGGAAATAAGGATTTTCCACCACGTGTATTTTCCCATAGAAAAATAACTCTGTTGGGAATAAACCGCCATAATATGATGTATTTTTAATGTTTCAAGAAAATTTGCATGTCAAAGCTTTGTGATATGAATATTTTTACTGGTACGCGCGGTTGTGGGTAGTCGCGTTTTCAAGTAGATTTTGTGGATCGGTTCCTTTGTTTGAGATACAATATCGATGTAAGAACTTTGTATGAAAATTTTACGCAAATGTCTCTAAACTAATAATTTTTGACTGCAGTACTTTTTTCAAAAGCGGAAAAACCAGATTCCAATTCGACACTCGAAACACTCAACATGACTACATTTTCTAAATTCAAATGGAGACTTCAAATTAATTCAACTCTAGTACCACTTCGTTCCTTTTAATGTCATCGGACGCTCACTACTTCGACTTGATAATGTAATTATAGCCATACTAGGGCAGTAATTAATGCCTCGTTTGACATTACACGCTCATTAAAATATTCGTAATTATTGAAGTGAATTACTGAATAATAATATTATATATTTGACTAACTCTATCACGCGATTCGATGTTTGCTCAATTGGAATGGAAGGTACCTAAGCAATTTATTAAAAGCACGACTTGGAAAGTCAGGACCGATTTAATTACTTATACCTTAGGTAAGAGTCAACTGAATGAGTTTCTCTGTGGTGCTTTTGAACGATAAATTGGCCAACTATTGCAATCTAATGGTTCCTGTCTTTACTTGAAAGTTCAAATTGCCTTATTCGTGCATGAAGAGGATTGAATGAAGTTGGGGGATCTTTAAATTGAAGAAACTTTGGAAAGGCCCATGTCCGGTACTTAGTTGAAATGTAATGATAAAGGCAACGCTAAATGTTTGAAATTGAATGTTTTGAAGACTTTACGATCCCTTTTAATATAATCCTAAAACAACCGTCTTGGTTTGAAGTGTGCTTCTTGTGCTCAAGCCGAAAAATGTATTTTGTATGCTCCTTTAGTAGCGTTGTAATAAACTTTTATCAGTCCCTTTCGCACCGTGAGAATTCTGCAGGATTTTTTATTTTATTTATCACTGCCTCCAAAAGAAAAAACGATCCCTAGATAACTATACATCCAATGCACAGACAGATCCTTTTACCGTTTATATGTATTTTGATGTTAGAGCGTATTATCATCCAAAGGTCGTGGATTTCGGTAAGTCAAGAAGAAAAAGGCGAAAACAAAATATTCGGAATAAATTATGGATTCTTCTTCGAAAGTTTTTATTCTCTCGGCTGATCTTGACCCGAACAGTAACGTAAATTCTGTAATATATTTGCATTTAGAATGTGGTTCTTTTGGACTTTTATAGGTTGAAGACCTACTGATCGAATAACAGGATCATGAAATGTTATACTTTACTGAAATGAAATGTTCTTGAGTGGAGACCGCGAATCGGAAAACGTAAGGTAGGACGCCCTCAGGCTAGGTGGAGCGACGATCTTCGCAGGGTGGCTGGTAGCAACTGGATGAGAGCTGCCGAGAATCGAGCTGAATGGCGTGCAATTGGAGAGGCCTATGTCCAGCAGTGGACTGCTATAGGCTGATGATGATGACTGAAATGAAATTGCGTATTTTGTAAATAGGATATCGGAATCACTTTTACAAGTCACATAAAAAAAAAAAAAACTAGTCGAGGTCGGCGTTTCCTATCTGACTACTCTGAGAAGAAAAGCCGAAACAAACTCAGAGGTCGTAGTCTCTTGTAAATTCCAGATATTATATTGGTCAGGCCACACAGATTTGAGTGGACCTGTCCAGTCAGTGCAAGCAGTACCTACCTACTTAACAGATTTTCCACGATTCTGCCGTACTATATAGTATATATACTATGTACTATATATACCTATATTACTAATTAATAGTTTTATAGAGGTATGAGGAACAGGTAAAGTTCACTCATTCTCCATAGAAAAGGCAGGATCCTCTGACCAGACGGGTGTTGTGTTAGGTGGGAAACTACCCAACGATTGATGTCGGGACGTTGTATATATTCTAGTCGCGCGGTCAACTCTGCTTCATTTTCGCAATGCAGGATTTTGATTAACGTCAGTATGATGCGTAATTCGCATGTGGCGATGTAGATGCCGCCACAGTTTTGTAATAAAATAGGCTCTTTGCTCGGAATATACCGATTGAACGTCCTATCATAAACTCAAGCTTCCCCATGTATAAGTAGGCAACAACTAGAGATCTATAAATAACGTTTTAAAGATCCCTACATCGTTCTGTTTCATCCACTTCCTATTTTATTTTATTATAATCTTTATAAGTACTTGTTAGAAATGTCGGCACTCCCCCGCTGCGCCATTTGGATCGCTATGTAACATTTTTATGCTTCATGTTGATCACTATCGGTGGTCATCTTCAACAACAATAAACCGACGTTACAACGGTAATACTCAGAATAACCGTTACAAAGTTAAGCAATGCTGACAACTTACGCACAAATCTGATGGAGGAACCGACTGGTTTTCCCTGTACGTGACTCCTTGAGGAAGCTACATTTTTAACCGACTTCTTCAAAAAGGAGGAGGTTCTCAATTCGTCTGTATGTTTTTTTTTGTGTGTATGTTACCCGATTACTCCGCCAATTATGAATCGATTTTGATGATTCTTTTTTTGTTTGGTAGGTCATGCTTCAGAGGTGGTCCCATATAAATTGTATTAATTTTGCTTGCGTAGTTTTTGAGTTAGCTTCAATAATTACGTAGTTTTCCCACTTTGCGATGTTGATGACATGTTAATTGACTCCGTCACATAGCAGACAACGGTATACGAATTTGTGTGGGGTAGTTACCACAACTAAAAAGTGAAAAATAAAAACTTTTTACAAAAAAAAAAAAAACGGCTTCCAAAAAAAAAGTGAAAAATAACTTTAATTTCGGAAGTCGGTGGCAAAAAACGAAAATTGAAAAGCAAAGACACCGACTTCCGAAATTAAAGTTATTTTTCACTTTTTTTTTGGAAGTCGGTTGTTTTTTTTTTTGTTATAATTTCACGTCACGACTGCAATCACAGTAGGTAGCAAAATCGTTTAGATTTACTCCAAGTTTGTACAGATTAACAGCAATGCTAAAGACAATCTTCACCGAGATATAAAATACCTACAGCAACACCTGAGTTGAGCTCCACTATTACTGACAAATGCTTGCACTGACTGGACAGGTCCACTCAAATCTGTGTGGTTCTTTCCTCCAAAGATCATTTCAGACGCTAATCTACATGGTACTCATATGGCATGACAAAGATTATGTCTGGACTAAGAGACTGCGACCTCTGAGTTTGTTTCGGCCTTTCTTCTCAGAGTAATCAGATAGGAAACGCCGATCTCATCTAGCTTATTTTTACTATTTTATAATATGACGTGTAAAAGTGATTTTAATATCCTATTTACAGAATAAACAATTTCATTTCATTTCACACGATCCTTCACCGAAAATTTGAGGTGTTTCTTCCCTGGATCATCTCTATGAAAGAAGCCAAATTGCTGACACCTCTAAACTTAAAATTACTGCGAATAAGTAGGTAGTTTCACATTTAACAGCATTCTTGCAAAACGATCGATTGACAATACATTAACTGAATTCAAACTACAAAGTACCCGCACTTTTATCGTCAGCAACTTAGTTTAACTGCTCAATAAAAGCTCACCACACTTCCTTAACCGAACGGTTAACTGGCAGATAAAAAATAAAACTATTTTTACTTTATACTGAATATTTGTTTAGACCACCGTGTGTTTTAGTTTCAAAGGGAGTTTAGGTAAGTTTTGACGGTCAAACTAACCTAACCATGGCCTGGCGTGGGTTATTTATACCCGACTACGGCGAAGCAAAAAGGATGGTTATGTTTTGGCCGCCGGTATGTATGTATGTTCATGTGTCTATCTTCTAAACTGCTCATCACAATTTGACAAATAAGGTATCGTTGGAAGCGTCTTGATCGTCTGCTGGTGACGTCACATTAAATTGAATATAGTTCCCTCTAGAAGACAAAAAGTCATGAACTTAAAAAAAAATTGAGGCCCTGTGTATCAAATCAAAGGGCTTAATTAGCAGCTTAAAAAAATATTATATCCCCAAAAAAATTACGTTAGGTACACATTTTTGTTACGTATACTTCGTAGGAAATACAACGCCCTGTAATACCAACCTATTATTGTCTATTGCAGGGCAAAGGCATCTTCTCATAATCAAAATTAAAAGTCATTTATGCAAATTACGCTAAGAATCAGCACTTCTTGAACAAAATCTCAAAAATTTCAAAATTACAAAGGACAGTCCCACAAAACGCCTGCCCTTTACCACTTCCTGGTGCTGGGAAGAAGTGGCGCAACAAGCTCCCCAGAATACAGAGAGAAGGCACCAGCATTGATCACCACGCTTGCTCAAAACGGGTTGGCGATTGCAAAATGCCTTAGTACACTCAAATTAATGATCAAAATCCTAAGTTAATATCAAAGCTAATTAAAATGTCTTAAGTACTACAGTGACTTTCACAATTACTCCCCAAAGTACTAAGACATGATATGGAATTTCAAATGCTAAAAATTAGAAGTTCAAGCGTTGAAACTGCGACACAATTAATTTAATTGCTCTTTCATGAGTTTGATACCTTGGCAGACAAAAGTTGTTAATATTTTAATGAGTTCAGTAACCTTGAGACAGTCCTTCAAGGATTCAAATGTCGTAACTTAGCTTATATATTAAACTAAATTTATTAGAATTAAACTTTTCATAATGACGTGCTACTCCGCAAGTTTCTGTGACGAATGTATTGTGAGGATTTATATGAGTAATAAATCAAATGCGTGTGCCCAGTGAGCAGCATAGCATAGCCCAGTGGAACGTCTCATTTATTACTAAGTGCTAACCTAAACATACATACATCATAGTTACCTAATATAGCTGTCGTAAATCCATAATCATCATCATCTGCCTAGCCTATTCCTAACTATGTCGGGGGTCGTAAACTACGACGTAACTAACGTAAAAACGGTAACTAAACTAACTAACGTAAAAACGGTAACTAAACGAATGCAGCTGAATACCAGTATTTTACATGGAGCGACTGCATATTTGACCTCCAAAACCTGTTGCTGGGTAACACCATATCCCATGGCAAAGGCTTTCGGTTTTACTACCATAATTTACAGAAATTCTAATCGTTGATCCGTCTGGGGATCGAGCCTGCGTTCCTAATTGAAGACAAAAGCAAGTTCAGCGAGTACCTACCTAAACACAGATATAATCTTGCAGAGAAGAAAGACTCAGCTTGCTGTATTGTTACAATTTCGAAATACCCACCTGAACTTAAAAAAACACAACTGGCTTAAGAGGATTTCACCCACCACTACACTCGAAATATTGACAATTCCGCCGCTGACGTGACAAAATTGGACTGTTAACGGTACTCATAATGGCTCTTAAAGGCGTTCCAACAAAAAACCGGAGACTTCCATTCAGTAAGTAGAAGTAAGTACTACTTACCTTCATCTAATTAGTGTTTTTGTTCGTCATTTCTTTGGTAAAATCATATTTTTGTGGTTCCACGCCTACGAGGCACAGTTGTACTTTTAGAACCAGATTCTTAATTAATTTTTGGGCTATTTGTGTAGTCTTGAGTTAATTAAAAAGCGTGTTAATTAGATTTTGTTTAATGAACTCTCGCCTTCTTCCCATGGGGGTAGGCAGAAACTATAGAACGTTGCCTGCTACACTCCTTCTGCTTCGTTTACGTTCATAAATCCAGTTCATACACGAGCGGTTGCAGGTAGGTACATCTTTCTGAAGAACATCACGAATTAGGTCACTATAATGTCCTCCTAGGGCGTCTCCCGGCGATTCCACATACATCTGCCTTTATACCTTTTGTCAGTCACCTTTCATTCATCCTCTCAATATGACTAAACCATCTAAGCATACTCTTTTCAATGTATGCCACTTCTTTTATTCTGAAGTTATTTCCTTGATAGGTACACCTTTTTTTTCTGCGAGTCAAAATAAAATCATATACGCACGCTTTGCAAGCGCTTAAGAAACTTCAAAAACATAAGTTAACACGAGACGTCGCTCAAAGCATCTTATAAAATCTGTCTGTTGGGTGTAGTAAACAGCACACAACATTTTACAAAGTTTAAAATTATGCTACACAAACTGTACCTTACCATTGCTTACCGAGACGCGAAAAACATTCGAACTGTATGTTCTATATGAAGAAAAGAAGAAAGAAAGAAAAATTGTTAATTCTATACAAACAAAACGCACATTACAATAAGCCAAAAGCCTCGTATTCAACCATAAATCTTTGACATTTCTGATCATTGGTGGATGTCAAGGACAGGGACCATTTTTTTTTTTTTTTTTTTTTTTGTGGTTGGAAATCTTCAAATGCTTCTTCTCCCGCTCTGGGCGGAGCGAAAGGGCGTGTCAGACTTTTACTGACTAAAACCCACCCGTGTTCAGTTGCCTGTTGCCAAGGTCCCGGTAACCCTTTCGGACTTTCCCGCAACCCTGCCAGGAGGGAGAGGGACCAAAGACATTATTGCGAATTAAAAATAGTCTGTGGTTACGACATTGAAGGATCTTTATTTGTGGTTTGTTTATAAGGTTTCTGGCCTTTAATCTTAAGAATTTGGGGAGATCTCATAATATTAATGCGCAACAGAAATGATTATTCAGTTCCAAAAATGCAAAATACATTATGGTGATTAAGAGAGAATAGACTTCCTATAGGTTATTCAGTGTTAATACACTTTTCTCGCATACATCAGCACGAAAACTATTAGCACAAAGATCCGATAAAAGCCGGGGGAAAAGTAGGTTCAGCTACATCGGGGAAATATGATTTTGCTGAACCTACTTTTTCGACGACATTATGCTAATGTTTCCTGCCCTACATCTCGTTTGAGAGTGGCTCTTTCGCATTAATATGTGTCTTTAGCTATACTTATGTAACTTACATACATAATTTCAATCCTTTTTATCTTTTTTGTGGACAAATTGAGGTCAAATCTCTTCGTGGAATGGGGAAGGAAACCATTATATTTAGAAAAATGGCCCTGATAATCCAATATTTAATAGTGAAATAATGTTTTTCCTTTTGCTTGAAGAAAATATTTTCCGGGTGCGGATATCAATCGAGAGGTAAGTATATTATGCAGTTTTAGCAGTGTTATTTAGGTAGTATTCAGTTAATAGCTTCTTCCTAAAAACCGGATAATATCCATAAAGTTTATAAAGCTTTATAAACTCTAACCGAATCAATCAGTAAGGCGAGTCTATAAAACCATAAACTACCCTCCTAACGTGACTTTTGAACGTAACCGAATTTAGCATGTCGAGCGCCATAAACTAATTGAATTGTAGCGCAATAAAATAATTTAATTACTCGTCAAACACATTTTGAGCCAGTAATGGCCGCGCTGGCGTCTCGAAACGCAATTATGACTGCTTTGCATAATCACGAAATATGCGTTGCGTGAATGTTAGACAGTATTTTCATCTGAATACTCGGTAAATGAGGAAAGAGTATATTAGGGTTTATTGCCAAGGTGTTTTAATATGCCTGTTGTTTCCATTTACTCCAGAATATTGTGTCCTCGAAAAGGTCACACTGCAATTTGTCTGAACCGAAGAAATATTTCTGTGAATAAATAAATAGGAGTGATATGGTAGAGTTATTGCTACTCTATAACCTGTTCTATATTGTTCTCCTTAAATGATTGAAGATAATCAATTCTATTCTGGTAGTCTAACGATAGCAGATGAAAGGTGAACGCACACTTATCCGAGCCGCACGCGTCGAACGAATCGAAGTCAACGAGAACGCTAGGAACGGTCTTCCAGATTCGAACGATTCGACGCGAGCAGGTGTGCGAGGTTTCATAGAATTTCAAATAAAGAATTCTAAAATTAGTTTCGTTCGGTTCGTTCGACGTATTCGGCTCGGAAAAGTGTGCGTTCACCTTTAAAAATAATATCTTATCTCAATCTATGTATATTAGAATTGGATATTGTGTGTGGTCTAGATCGAGTAACATCTGTTTCTAAATGCACAAATAGGTCACAGAAATAAACCAATGACTATTTATCGAGGGTCTATTAACGTCTTGTCTTTATACAGTGTTATCTTGTGTGCAGACAGACCATGACCATATTTGATCCAAAACTTTGAAATTCTATTTCTTCGTCGCCATAATCATTACCTACTTGGTCTCCTGCTCCAAGTGTTCCCAGAGCGTCACGTATGTCGTACGACGTGGGACGCGCCATCGACAACACGACTCGATTCAATGCGAATGTTTAATTTCTAATTGTGAATCGCTGCGCGTGCTCCAATTCCGTCTGGCGCAGAGGGATTATATGTTAGGTTAGGAGACGCAGGTGATCGGTTGGAGCTCGGGGAATTCGAATTTAATCGTACAATTTAGATATTATTATCTAATGTCTTTCAAAGATGCTTTATTTCTATGACAGCGACTAAAGTCGTTTATTCGTTAAGTCCCTAAGACCTCTGTTTGGGTAAAAATACGGAGAAAACGATTTTCTCAGATTCGGAGGTCTCATACCTACCTAGTAAAACCCTTTATTGCAACTTATATCTAAATCGTTAGAGCCGTTTTCGGGAACGTGATTAGATATATTTAATAAACAAATATTGCTCATTTAATAACACTTATTGTTAATAAAACGTTTCACTTGAATGGTCCTCTAACCATAGAAATAATACTTATCGTTGGATCTCCATTACCCAGGCACTTGGAAAATCAACTTTTAGCTGTCAGAATTTACGAACTTCTAAAAGTTTACTCTAGACGCCCTAAAAACTCATAATGAACGCTGCCAACAGCACGTTTCTCTCTGCATAAAACTCATAAAAGCACTAATTTACAGCAAATAAGGTATTCAAACTTAAGATCATAAGTTCCTGATGCCGGAAATAACCCAGACGGCGGCTTCTCTCCTACAAAGCGAGTGTTGTGACAACGGTCTTTTGTTTACCCTGCTAATCACGGATTGAATATTTAACACGTCGGTAAACGGTTGTCGAAAACGCGCTACCAGCACAAACATGGCGCGCACATTGTTTATTATTTGTGTTACAATTTCGATTTCCGTTTAGAAGTGTCAGTAATTTTTGAAGTAATTTTGAATGTTCGTTATGAATGTTTGTTTAATTTTGGAAGTGAAAAGTTTTCTGTTTGTTTGTTTTGACAATTCGAGATGAACTTGAATTGTCATAACAAATATCAAGAATTTTGTGTATAGAAGCGACTCTGTGTGTCAATGTTTTCTTTTCAATTTATTTAATAAGATATTCTTGTTTTAACGTGAGTTTTCGATGCTTTGGTCTTCGTTCAATATGATATACCTAACAAAAGCGAAATGGCAGAACATTGTTTTTTACGGCATATTGAAAGATTAAAAAGCCTATAGAGTCTCTATTCAGTCCAAACGTGCGAACTACCCGAAACTCGTATCAAACTTTTTTCTTACTACCCTCAAAAAACAGAAACGAGAAGCTCCCTAAATTCTTAAAAGCCAACTTTAGGTAAATTTTAGTAGCAAGCTGGGCACGTTCTGTCAACTTGTCACGACATAAGTGACTCTGGCGTGCTCCAATTATGCTGGCAGACATGTCCACAGTCCTCCAGTGGCTTGAGGGGTTTACGGGAACATCGCACGTATGATTTAGTTAGCTTTGGGACCAATTTGAGACGGTTTTGAGGTCAAGATGGTGTGTGAAGTTGACTGTTTATGTTTAGTTCAAGTTTTAGTTGGATTAAATGTTTTATAAATAATTGTGGGAGAAAAGTAATTAATTTTGGGAGACTTGTGTGAACGTGTTTTGGGGATTTTGCCGATGTGGTCACTTCAAACATAAGTTTAGTTACAGATCTTAATGTGGTGTAAATATAGATCTTGCTGACATGAAATTCGAAACAATTTTAGTTTTGTTTGCGCAGCATTCTGGAAGCCCCTAAGTAGAGAACTTCTTTGTTAGAGTGGTAACTAAAGTAGGAAAATATCCTTCAATTTGACTATACGGATCTGAATAAATATTCAACGTGAACCCAGTGAAGCTACAAGTATATCTCCAAATACGTCACATATTTTCATTTCGCCATGTATACATGTTTCCTGTTTCTGTACCTCGCTTGGCTAATTTCGTGATTCAGTCGACGAAGAGAATGAATTTTCACAATTTCGAATTTGCAACACGATTCGCTTTACGTACATACGTTAAGTGTTATACGATTATTTGGATCATCAAATTACTTTGTTGAAATTCAAAATATGAACGGTTTAACACTAGGTACAATATTTTGCGTGTAGCAGGTAAATTCGGTTGAGAGGAATCTGAAAATAGCGCGGCAAAATCTAATTATTGTGTGGTTTGATCCTTTTTTTTTCTTTGTATTTTCTGAAACAATGGCAATGTTTAGTGTTACATAATGCTGTCTGTATTTACGTCTGTATCATTGTGCTGTTTTAACGCTGAGCGCGCCAACAGTAACGGGTCGAATATTTTTTAAATACTTACAATTATTTAAAAAAAAATACATCAGACGCGCAGGCGTTCACTGTCAGCTCTTCCAAGTTTTTTCTCAATTATTTTCTAATCTTAAACAGTGTTTATCTCGTAATATTATGCCATAAACTTATATAATAGGTACCTACTTGCGGAGGTTGCATGGAAACGCCTTTCAGGCGCGTTCGCAGCCCAAGATCTTGGAGGGGGTCACCATTGGTGCCGAGGAATATTTTAAGGGAAATTAACCATTTCCCTTAAAATATTCCTTATTATTGATAAGTACGTAAATCATTCAGTCTCTCGACAGCTTGAACGATTTGGGGGGCATGACCCCCCCCCCCTCTCGGACCGCGCCTGACGCCATGCAGGCTAAATCCTCTACATTACCTACCTAAGCTTTGTAGTTTTCTATAAAAGATAATACTATCTAGAATCTGCCTTAAATACTTACCTATCTTTTCTTAATAATCACTATTTCAATAGGTATTTCCAGCAATTCTGAAAGTAATTTCTCAACTCAAACTCAACTCATTTATTTCAAATAAACCAATTTATAAAAATAATATTTAAATTATATAATTAATAGGTACTTTTGAATTGTCAAGGGGTCGGTCAGTCAAAAAGATGAATCTAGTTGCCCATTCCAAAGCGTAGTAGGTTCCTATGGAGAAGAACGGGCAAGAAACTCCATGGACACTCTTTTATGTCGTAACAACATATTGTTACAATAATTCTATCAAATATGTACAAGTAAGTTGTCAAATAACGTCATGAGGCGTGAGATACTGATAAATGGCATGTCGGAGAAGATAAAAGTAGGTAGGTACAGTCGAACAAGCTATTTGGTATACAGGCAAAATATATTAATTATCTTCTTATATATCCGCGCTTAATGAACTCTTGGATTCTAACCCAACAGGCAATCTGTTTGCGGATGGATGGACGAAGATTTTATCGTTATGTCAGAAGTACTGTGAGAAGAATTTATGAAAGTGTGGCTGTAATTTTTTGCACAACCGTTGTAATTAAATAAATATAAATAAAATAAAATAAATAAATATTTATATTTCACTACACTACCAAAATTCGTTTTGATTGTGTTATTTAACTTTTTGATCCTATGGCTTAGGAGAGTGACGTAAAAGGATTGTTAACTACTGAAAACAGTCACTAAATTGTTTAAAGTAGTTGCAAGTTATCTGCTTGTATACCAAATTGCTTGTTCGACTGTACCTAGACGAGATATGAATATCTTGAACATGTCCTTATTTTGATCCCTAGACTTTATTTGAATTTCGTGAAGGATGAATAGGTAATGTTTTCTAACGGCTTGAGGTATCTAGAGACGGAGTTTTCATCGGATTTCAAGGAATTGCTAAAGTAGGCTTCACGTTCTTGTTTATTTATAAATGGAACAACGATGTTTGTAATAATAATTCAGATTCAACTGATGCCTTCTTAGAATTACGGCTATAGGAACATACATCATAGGTACACTTATCAGAATTGAGAAGTACGTACGCCTCATGGATGCATTAGAAACTTTTACGATAAATAAAAAAGGACAAACTCAATCTGCCATCTGCCTAGCCTTTTCCCAACTATGTTGGGGTCGGCTTCCAGTCTAACCAGCTGAAAAAAAAAAGGAGAAACTATTTTTCTGAAAATGAGTTGCGCTCCCTAAGCTCTGAGTTGAGCTCCTCGGTTATTGACAAATGCTTGCACTGACTGGACAGGTCCACTCAAATCTGTGTGGTTCTTTCCTCAAAAGACCATTTCAGACATTAATCTACACGGTCCTCATATGGCCTGACCAAGATGACCTTAAAAGAGACTGCGACCTCTGAGTTTGTTTCGGCCTTTCTTCTCAGAGTAGTCAGATAGGAAACGCCGACCTCATCTAGTTTTTTTTTTTTTTGAATCTTGAATAAACAATTTCATTTCAAA
The DNA here is from genome assembly GCA_947363905.1 of Lithophane semibrunnea. Taxonomy (NCBI): domain Eukaryota; kingdom Metazoa; phylum Arthropoda; class Insecta; order Lepidoptera; family Noctuidae; genus Lithophane; species Lithophane semibrunnea. The sequence continues at coordinate 3,463,395 of OX376211.1, forward strand.
CTTTTTCTATTCAGAATAATCCTATGCATGATGTCAACAATTTTAGTAGAATATGAGCAGTTGGCTGGTTGGATATTCTGCTATTCAAAGATTTCTGACTGATTCATTCATACGGCTATTAAATTAAAACGAATAAATTTTCGGATGCACCGTTTTACGTATGGGATTGGCAAGAATATGGCCGCAGGAGTGCTTATAGCGTGTTACATGTTTAGCGTTCATCACGCAGCATTGCGTGCGTGCCTCTAAAGTTAGCTCTGAAATATGTTCCTGCGTTTAATGGAGACTTTTTACTTTTTAAAGTCCGATTTAAGGCGTGTTGTTGTTATTTTTTTATTGCCACTTACAAGGTTTAATGTTTTATTCGTTCTTTAGTAACACATGCACGGATTTGTAGCTAAACGGTAAAATAATGTTCATTGGTCAGGTGCGTAACTACTTGCATAGTACCTACTCGCAACCGGCGTGCGTGAATGACCAAATGAGTTGACGTAAACGAAGCAAACGGAGTATGTAAGGATCGTAGCAGGTGGTGTTCTGGAGTTTCTGCCTACCCCCATGGGATTGGGTTTAATTTCAAAATAAACATTCTAAACAAGTGGTGTACGATCTACGTATACATCCACAACCCATTAACTGGGTATTACGATACCCCTTGGCAAGACTGGTTGTCAGACTTTCGGGCTTCTGACAACCCGTAACGACTGTCATAGATCCACAAATGACAGCCGGGTTCAACGGCCGTGCTTTCCGAGGCACGTAGGAGTCTCGGTATGTAAAGATGGTCACCCATCCACCGACCAACCGCAGCAAGCGTAGCTTAACCTGATGGATCGACCCGGTGCGGCTGTTATTACTTAGCCACGAGCTCCTCATATAATACTCTAAATATTTAACTTAATTAAACCTATCACAGTCCCGACTGACAACCCTAACTAGTAACTACCAATTGGCACAGCTGCCCCACCGTTGACGAGGAAGCAACTAGCTATCAACGATTTTCTCGCTCAAGAACCGTACAAAAGATTGTAGGTCCCGTGTAAAAAAAATATACTTCAATCTGCGTAGCCTTTTCCCAACTATCTTGGGGTCGGCTTATTTTACATGGAGCTGACCTTAACAACCCAGTAACTGGGTAATACGATACCCCTTGGTAAGACTGGTTTTGTCAGACTTTCGGGCTTCTGACGTTCTGTAACGACAAAAAAAAACGTACTTACATAATTTATATTAATAGTTGATCCCTGTTTGTTGCAAGAGGTATCAAAGACAGTACTAGCTCATCGACTCTCGCTTGACGGGCAGAACACTCGCTGAGAGACTCAGGCTTGGTGCATATATGCATATAATTACCAGCGAGTAATCGCCCATCGCGCACGCGTTGCTCGCCAACTCGTTTTTAGTTGCTAGCTCTACTCGCTTCTCGTAGAGCTCCTTTCAGACTACGCTATAATATAATAGCTTATAGCATATAGTTTATAGCACAACAATATTGCTCGCCATACATTTATTTAGAACATGTCCACACTTTGCTATCTAATCTAACTAATATTATAAACGCGAAAGTTTGTAAGTATGGATGGATGGATGTTTGTTACTCTTTCACGCAAAAACTAATGAACCGATTTGGATGAAATTTGGCACACAGATAGTTTATTTTTATCCTGATATTCCCACGGGATCGAGACATATGCGAGTGAAAACGCGGGGCGCTACTTGTACAATATATTATTGGAAATGTATTAATGAGCTTTAATCATTAATGGGACAGGTGCCTTCATGTACTTCAGTTAATCCAGTTACGGATATCGCGTATTCGCTCGTCCGAAATAGATTCATTGGCAATGTCTGTGACGTGTGTCTGTCATGGCTTGTCCACCGTGATCTGATACGGTTAATTTGAGCGTTTGACCTATTGTCATGGGTTAAATCAGGTGTAAAACTTGTGTTATGTGGTTGTGGTACCTATAGTTATTAGGTGGCATGGGAGGCATTAATGTGACAGCTGTAAAGACTTACGTCACAGTACATTTGAATAGTAAAGACATGTAAATTCGAAGTGACCGATATGTTTAATTTAGTTTATTTAGTTTCGCATAAGTTTTTAATTACAGACATCAATAGATTTTTATTTATTTACTTAACTAATATTTAATTTGCAATTTTAAATAAAATATTCAATCTAATTCTAACATTATGCATAAAGGGAGAAAATTATTAAATATAAAGGAAGAGCTCATAGGGCGTCAAAAAATTCTTCCGTATCGATCGCTGTCAGTGGACAAAGTGCCCATAAGGCTGGCAGCACTGCCACGTTGGATGGCAATGCTGATTCTTTGACCTAGAAATTGACCAGCCTTCTGGTCACGTGAACAGTCGAACAACCGCTGGGCGATGTCCCGAAATACTTGATGAGCACTCGGACCCTAGTGTTTCAACCCCAAACGGCTCAATATAGATTTTAATGTTGCCATGAAAGCTAGTCTCCAAAAAAACATAATAAGTACGTACTAGGTTCATAATGTCTGTCCGTATAAAGGAAATGTTTGTATAGATAGAACAGCTACCAATGATAATAATATTATAAATAAGTAAAAAGAGGATACTTACCTACCTTGTGTTCACCTACTTTTTTATCTCGTTTTTTTGGGTTACTACGAAGCGCCCCAGTAAAATCATCTTCTAAAATGTGAATGAAAGAATTCTCAAATAAGTCGCAAACATTGAGAGAGCATTCATGGTTATGAATGTGTAAAATTCTGTCATAATCAGAATGTTTTTCAAAAACTGAATTACCTAGTGATTAATTTTAATTTCTTGATATGAGAGAAGATCAATGTTGATATTACTTAATTATGTTTGGAAAATGAAAGAAAGATTTTGATATTGTTGCGTTCGGCAATGTAAAAAACTAAATTGAAAAGTAAGTCAAGAGAGGTGTCAGTTTATCTTGTTGTTTTTAAATTATCATTGTATCCCCTCCTCATCCGACCCTGGATTAATTCCTACTTTACGGAACGAATGTAATCCAAAGACGGGATTAAATATAAAATTCAAAAACATAACGAAAGTGATGAGAAAACAAACCAGACTTTGTTTGTAAACAGCGCATGATTACCTACAGAAAATGGCTAAAATAAATAATAAATTATAACCTCATCCGAGTTAGTTCATTAAAAATTACGTAGAGAGGAACAATCTAAATTGTGCCTTATTGTTTAAATGCAGCAATTAGCAACTGGTTGCTCAGCGCTTGCTTAACGAACCACTGGGTAATTAGCAGCAGTAGCTAGTGCTTTTATTAGGATATAAGCTAATATCATAACTGGCCCTGTTTCGCAGCTTTGCTAATTAAAATTACCTAATTATTATCAAAGAAATACTGAAACAGACAGCGTATCATAAATTACTCACGTGACTTGACGTGTACCTACGAGACTCGTCATCTGCCTAGCCTTTTCCCAACAATGTTGGGGTCGGTTTCCAGTCTAACCGGATGCAGCTGAATACCAAGTATTTTACATGGAACGACTGCCTTTCTGACCTCCACAACCCAGTAACCGGATAATACGATACCCCTCGGTAAGACTGGTTGTCAGTCTTTCGGGCTTCTGACGACCCGTAACGACTGTCAAAGGTCCACAAATGACAGCCGGGACCAAAGACCTACCTACGAGACAATCTATTTTAAAAGGTCAACAATTTTCTTCAAATGCACACTAAAATATGTCATTAATTTTAATGTTCCTATATTTAAAAAAAATCCAAAGGTATTGACATATTTTGGACCCTGCATTAATTTTATGTAAAATTGTTAATAAGGACGCGATATCAATATTGTTATAGGCACTGTCTATGTCAATAAAGCAGCTGATAGTGAGCAACCTTTCAGAGAACCCCTTTTGAATACGAGAAACTAAGCAACTTAAACTATCCAAACAACCCTTAGCTCTCCTAAAACCTACCATATTAGGTGAGAACATATTTTTTTTTTCTAAAAACCATTCGAGCCTCCTATTAACTATTTGATGAAATATTTTGCACACACACGATAGTAAGGATATGGGCCTCAAAGACGAAATCTGATTAGGATCCCTTCCAGGTTTTGGGATTGCAATTATTTCTATATCACGCCACTGACTGGGAATAAAACTGCGTGAAAAGAACTGATTAAACAAAAAAAGGAGAATGACCCTACCGTTATTGGGGAGATTTTTAATCATGGAGTGTGAGATACCATCGCACCCAGGAGATGTATCCTTCACTTTAATGCATTTAATTAACTCCTGCATGGAGATACTAGTCTCCAGAGTTAAATTAGGCACTGTAAAATTTGGTTCATTAGACATAACATAATCTGGCGTAAGACTGCGGATTAAGTTATTTGCTTTAGTAGCATCTATAATAGTTCTAGGAGCCCGATAACCTTTTATCCATTTCATCTTGCGCCACATTTCAGAAACTGATATATTATTATTTATTGATGAACACAATTTAATCCAAGTCATTGAGCCTAGCTTGCCGTATTAACTTTTGTGAAATTGCAATTTTATTTGGTAGAATATCTAAGTTTGCGGGATTTGGATTTTTACGAAAATTGGATAAAGCTAATCTCCGGATTGCCACTGATTTAGACACTTCTGCATTCCAGTACGTTTTAGGGAAAAATTTTGAGTCGGGATTTTGCGGTATTTTAGTAAAAGGGATATGTAGGTCTGCCGCAAAATTTACATAATCAATAAAAATATCATAAGCTTTTTCAGGATCCACAGGAAGTGTTAAATTTGAAAACATATCTTCAAGACATAGTGTACCTATACGAATCCCAGTCGGCCTTTTTATAATTTCTTTTCATTACAAAATGTTTATTCATACAACTTTCAGAAGACAATTTGATAACCAAATGGTCACTTCCCAAAGTTTCACTTAAAACCGACCGTTTAAAACTAAGCGCAATATATATCATATATATATCAATCAATATATATTAATATATAAGTATATCATAAATTACTCACGTGACTTGACGTGTACCTACGAGACTCGTCATCTGCCTAGCCTTTTCCCAACAATGTTGGGGTCGGTTTCCAGTCTAAACGGATGCAGCTGAATACCAAGTATTTTACATGGAACGACTGCCTATCTGACCTCCACAACCCAGTAACCGGATAATACGATACCCCTCGGTAAGACTGGTTGTCAGTCTTTCGGGCTTCTGACGACCCGTAACGACTGTCAAAGGTCCACAAATGACAGCCGGGACCAAAGACCTACCTACGAGACAATCTATTTTAAAAGGTCAACAATTTTCTTCAAATGCACACTAAAATATGTCATTACACCAAACAATCCTAAATGATGTCAAACAGTTTAAACTAAAAAAAAACACCAAAGTTGTAAGTATCTAAAAACGACTGCTAAGCAATCATTAAACAACCGTTGTTCCTACAATTTGTATAATGTACTCACGATACCAAACACGGTTGGGTGCCCTGAACAAAGTGCCCAGATGCATGCTGGAGATACGAGTAATTATTATGTAATTTCCATGATATTTTGCTGAGAATAGCGATTGTTGAAAGACAATTGCAATTTATACTGTTGGAATTATCAGCTTTTTATACCCGACTACGGCGAAGCAAAAAGGAGGGTTATGATTTTGACCGGTATGTGTAAGGTGAAGTGAGCTTGAAAAGAACTCACATCGATGTTAGGGATTGACACTATTGACAGCTCACTTCACTTAACTTTTCACGGTGAGATTGTTACAGACTAATTCTGTAATAATCTCTACGTGAAAACTTTGGTGAGTTTGAATTGAAGTGAGCTTTCTTTCCAGCTGCTTGGGATAAACACTATTGACAGCTCACTTCACCTAAGTTTTCACGGCGAGCTTTATACAAAATCAATCGGCTGATTGGCTGATTTTGATTCGCTATACCTACTCCATATCTTGTAAGTAATTAAGTTCGCCTTATGGTCCACTATTTTACACTCAAAATAAATCGTACATCGCAAAAATAACCCTCCACCTGCCGCCCCATAAAATGCAATCAATAAAAGTGCTCTAAAACCCTAATAACATTAAATGTTGTTATAAAAAGCATGTAAAATAAACCTCGGCGAGCCACAGACAGAACCACTCGTATCGCAAACTAACGCACATCAATACGTTCCGAGCAAATTTACTTACCGACAGTAAACTTTGGGTGTAAAATCGCCTAAAATACTCCAAACCAGGCGGTATTTGTTTGTCCGCGACTGGGAATTAGGATTTAGTAACAGTGTCAGGATTATCTTGTGACTTGCGAATATAAATAAGGAGAAAATTAGATTGTGCTAGTTACTGTGTCTACCAGGTATTTTTTCTATTTTAGTCTTGGCCTCTTAGCTGCTTTATTGTTGGAAGTTATTCACTTAAAGAATTAAACAAATTATATGAGAGATAAGATATAAGCAATTTGTAACATATTTCCGTAAAATCTAGGTACTAATAGTTGTCGCGTTTTTTTTATGACTATTGCCCTTTTCCTAATATCTCTCCGGGATCCAAGCAATAAAATATGTATGGTTTTTTTATTATTGGATCATGTTGAAGATAACGATAGATATCGTTTCAGGGCAGGGTTTCGGGCGTTACAGGATTTTTTTAATTTCAGTTTAAGAAATAAAAAATACTAGAAAATGTTTGTGGGTCAATGACTGCTATCGCCATGCTAAAACGCGACAACTGTTGCATGAAAACTTCTTATTTTAAAACTATGTACTTACCTAATTTGTAGTTGTTGTAACTCTTTAAATTGTCATGACGTCACTTAATTCATAAACGCAAGCAACGTCACGCAAACGGTTAGTCGCGTATAAAAACGTTACGTTTTACGAGGTCACGTCACGTGTGACGACGTCTGTAGGCGCCCATGAGCATTTTAGGGTTGAACTCTTTTAAAGCACTTTCTGATGATACCAAAATCTTGTTAAGTACTACACAAATCGGGTGTGAAATTCGTATAGATTGTGAATAGATATTTAAGTAACAAGCAGTTGATATAATTGAAGAGTTAAACATAAACGTAACGTACAAACCGAATTTCGTCTATGACGACCAATCTCAGCGGAGACCAGCCTCCGGCGCGAGAGATATCGTAGTGCACAAGTGTATGCGCAGACACAGGTGTACTCTCTCTTCCTAGTTCCTTCATTCTCATAGTCCGATGAGACGGTAATCGAATACGACCTACCGGAGAGAGATCGGGCGCAGGGCAAAATTATCCTTACATATTACAAAACAAAGTCCTCCGCCGCGTCTTTCTGTCGTCCTGTAGGTACGCGATTAACTCAAAAACTACTGTACGGATTTTCATGCGGTTGTCAACAATGGATAGAGTGGTTCTCGAGTAAGGTTTCGACATTCACGCAGACGACGCCGCCGCGGGCATCAGCTAGTTGTGTATATAAAGTAAATTTTGAATTTAAAATAACGAAATTAGTTTGGAAAATAATATTTACATAGATACAACACACAAACATACCATCGCGCCTTGATTCCCCGAAGGGATGGGTAGAGGGAGATAGATACAAGTGGAATCGCGGATAATTCTGGTACAACAATTTCCATTAAGTTTCTGTTCCATTAGAGTCGCGTCGCGCCTGTTTGTGGGGAGCCTTGTATAGGCGCGAATTCGTAGTAAAAAATCAAAGTGCGTCTTTTTTCATTTCGTCACTATTGACGGTAGGTCGGTCCTACGGTCGGTCCTCAGTTAAACTGATTACGTCATTGTAAAAGCTAAGGCCTTTCCGATAGCTTGCCAAATTGCCCTTTAATTCCTGAAAGTCGTCCGGGCTCTGAAACGTTTTTCTTTTCGTAGAAAATCTTCTCTATTATATTTTTTCTGGAATTGGTAGGTTTTCTACCTATATTAGTAACTAGCTTCCGGCCGCGGCTTCGCCCGCGTTGTATGTCGATAAAAAGCCTATGTCCTTTCTCAGGCTCTAGACTATCTGTGTACCAGACAGACAGACAGACAGAGTTACTTTCGCGTTTATAATATTAGTAAGGATATTGGTAAGTATTGAAAATGAAATCTAATTTAATATTATAAACGCGAAAGTTTGTAAGTATGGATGGATGGATGTTTCTTGCTCTTTCACGTAAAAACGACTGTATGGATTTTGATGAAATTTGGCAAACATATAGTTTATAACCTGGATTTACACATAGGATACTTTTTATCCCGATATTCGCACAGGATCGAGACTTACGCGGGTGAAGCCGCGGGGCGCAGCCAGTAAAGAATACTTAATAAATAATAATAATCCATTTATTTCAGGCAATTTATTGCTGGTAATATACTTACATACTTTTTAAAAGAAGTATCATGGCACTACTTACCATAGACTTCATGTCTTCATCCTTGGTCTAGTGGTTATATCTAAGTGCTGAGCATGGAGTCCTGGGTTCGATTCCCAGTTAGTGGGTTTTTCAATTCAAATTCAAATTCCCAATTCAGAAACCGGGTGTTATTGCTTTCGGGTAGAAAATCAATCAATCTTGTAAAAAAATCTTAGTTATTTTTATCGGAAATATATTATGAACAGTCCATTTAGGTAGAAGTTTATCCAATGTATATTTTATCATATTGTATCATATATGTATAACTCTTCTCTTGTGCCATAAAATTATGAAATACCAAAATTTTACAACTCATAAAATTAATAATTTGGCAGTCTACCTAGCACAATTCTATTTTGCTGAATCAATCCAAAACCATCCTTATTATCTTAAATTAAGATCATATGAAAGGATTGGCTATCAAATACTTTACGATCTATTTAACCTTGATTAGATTTTAGTCTCAGATTTGGCTAAGTAATAAAACAGGAAAGTTATGCGGTTTATTCGCAGTATTAGTTTGCTTAGGCGTGGTGGTTTAAGCTTAAGCTAAATATAGAAACTCCTTGCCAAATAACAAGCAGTTTATAAAGTCAACGAAACTTTCATCATCATTTCAGCCGAAAGACACTGCTGGACATAGGCCTCTCCCCCAAACACCGCCACATAGACCGGTTCTGTGCGTCTCGCATCCAGCGGATTCCTGCGGCCTTCACCAGGTCATCGGTCCACCTTGTGTGAGACCTTTCAACATCTTCCAGTACGTGTTCGCCACTCCACAACTTTAGACCCTATCAGCCATCTGTTCTGCGAGCAATGTGCACTGCCTACTGCCACGTAAGTTTGGCAATTCCTCAGGCTATGATGGTTGCCTTGGTTCTCCTGCGGATCTCTTCATTTCTGATTCGATCACGCAGGGAAACTCCAAGCATAGCCTTCTCCATTGCTCCATTTGGGTAACTTTCAGCTTTCGAAACGTAACTATATATTGAAGTACATTATCAACATAGATATCCGTGATTATTAATAACTTATAACAACCACTTCTCACACCCTTTAGAGTTAAATTTACCTTGTTATGAGGTATAAAATTACATTAATTCCTTGTAAAATAATACACGTTATCGCCTTTACTGCCGATTATCAAATTACATCCCACAATAAATACTTGAAATGCCGCCATCTTTAAAGTTACTTAAACGGCACTTGCAATGGCCCTCTCGTAAAACCTAAAACTATAAAAGTTTGAAAAAGCATTACCATATGTGCAAAAGTAATAAAAACACTGTTATATCCACAAAAGTATAGCCATTGCGATCTGTTCCCGACCGTAAAATTATACTGATATCGGAATTTTTCAAGGATATGAAAACATCTTTTAATATTTTCATATATTTTATTGAGTTTGTTTTACAGACGCTTTAGTTACTGCGACTTTATTTTAAAAATCGTTCGTATTAAATAATATGTTCTATAAATAGGATTTTACGTCTGCTTGTCAAAAAATATGTAGCACAGTTCTAAATGCTGCGGCGGTGTTTTCAAAACAGCGGGTTAATACCCCATTTGCTAGAGTGTCCCAAATATCTGCTCACCTGCATCCTTGACGATCTGAGCCAAATTGGTCCCAAACAGTATAAGGAACATATATTTTACCAACGAAACGAAAAGAAGAAGACAAGAAAAAGCTTCAGAAGAAATCGCAATAACAGAAATTACACCCTTTTCGATGAATTGGGATCTGTAGAAACCCATGAGGCGTATCCAACTGGCTTGGAAGGCGATAAAAGGATAAAATCATAATTATTTGTCACAATTTGCTTGCATCCATTGACTTGGTTGCTGTAGCATGCTTTGTTCTTTGATATTATAAAAATCTCACCACAAAATCGATATAGTTAAGTACGAAAAACCGCAACGCGCCATTTTTTTTTAATTCGAACTTAATTTATAAGCATCAAAACAATGAATTTAATTCCTAATTTTGTTAAGTGTGAAGCAAAATATTTAATCACATTTCACATCAATATCAATTTGGAATCTCATATAAAAACACTAAAAATATACTATAATAATATTAGAGTAATGTATGTTTCATTAGTGTTAGTTACTCATCCTAAAAAAACTAAGAAGGTAGGTATAATCTCTGAATTTAATCAAGGCGATTGACTTGTAGATCGTTCCGTACATTAACTTAATACTTAACAATTTAAAAAGGTGACTGGATGGACGAAGGATGCGGAAGGCGGAGGACAGGGTTTTGTGGCGCAGCCTGGGAGAGACCTAGGTCTAGCAGTGAACTGCGCTGAAGCTGAATTGATGGATTGACTTGACACTTTAATTGTCAGTTTGTGTAAATAGCACATGTTAGTCTTACTTACCATCATTAAGTAATAATGGTAAAATGATTGAATTTGGGACATAACTGTCACTTGTGCCAGAACTCCAAAATAATTCCTCTTTTTATAGGTATTAGATTCCGATAAACCCAGTAGGCATTCTAGACATTAACTTTAGGTCAGAAAAGGAAGGCTCACTTTGCGTTTTTATTTCCAAGTACCTAACGACGATACATAAAGAAGGTCGGCAAGCAATTCACAAACATACCAACCAAATCTAAACTACTTAAGTACTTACGGAGTTTAACGATGTCCTAAATTCATGACGTCATCATATTTTAACTTTCTGACTGAAATCCGTGTTAGTTTAAATTATACGACATGAGTTCATTCGTTAGAAAATCAGACCACATTTTACCAAAGTTCAGAAACAGTTGTTATTGAAACGAACAAACCATCAAATATGAATTTCATTTTCGATGTTAGAACCCCAAAACTTGTAACAAAGAATTAAGCAGATCTATCATTGTCATTCATAAATGCAAGCATTGTTTTTGCCTCTACTCAAATGCATGCTAATCAAATACCACTCTTAACACTCTGTGATAAAAGTTATTATTAAGAGGGTAGTCAGAAAAACGAGAGGTGAGGTGTATTTGTTACGAAAATAGGGACCAAATTGTGGGAAAAACACCGAGGTGTCTGAATAATAACGCTGTATGTACAAATTACTCATTCGAAATGACAGCTACCGTGAAAAATGCATAACTATGCTTTGGACGGCGTTATGCAGCCAGTTATATGGCCAGGCAGTTGCGTCTTTGTTTGACTACAGAATAAAAATTCACCGTCCGTTATTCTGCTTGAAATGTGTCAAAAGCGGACGCACTGTGATAGATTTTCACTATTTGCAGTGGGGCAAACTTCTTTTTCAAAAAAAAGCGCGGTACTTTTCTAAGTTCAAATTGATTCATCACAGTTTCAGAATTTTTATAAATACTGATGTGCGGAAGCGTCTCTCTAATTGCTTATGGCATCCCAATAACAATTAAACATTAAGAAAAACATCGTGACGAAACCTGAACTTATAATATCTGAAATCGTCAACTCATCTTGAGGAAGCGTAGTGATACGAGTATGTGATCAATGCCCATGCCTTGTCTGTATGAGTAAAAGTTTTTGCCTTGTAGTGAGATAATAAAAATAGGGTTAAAAAAAAAAAAGTATATAAAATTGTGGCAGTATCTACATCGCCACATGCGAACTACGACGTCACATAAATCCTGCATCGCTCAATTAAAGTTTACCGTGCAACGGACATTACAAGAATCGTTGGGCAGTTGCCCGCCAGACACAACAACCGTCTGGTCGGAGGATCCTCCCTTTTCTGTAGAGGATGAGTGAACTTTACACCCTGTTCCTCATACCCCTTTTTTTTTTTTTTTTTTTTTGAGGGTGGGAAATCATCCAATGACTTCTCCCGCTCTGGGTGGAGCGGAAGGGCGTGTCAGACTTTTACTGACTAAAACCCACCCGTGTTCCTTCAGTTGCCTGTTGCCAAGGTCCCGGTATCCCTTTCGGACTAACCCGCAACCCTGGCAGGCATCGGTCCTAGCGGACCCCGCCAATTGTGCTGACATCTCTTTGAGGCGCGTGTGGAACACGACGCGCCATCGACCCGGGCCTGGTCCTGATCGGACGGCGAGCTACCCATTGCTCGCCGTCCGCAAGCCCGCGCCTATGGTGGCCGGGAATCCGCCTGGGATTCCCGACGCGTTCCTCATACCCCTAAAAATCTTTATTAGTAGAAAAATGGGTACAGTAAATCTCTTTAAAACAAATTTGATCTTAAGCACATTGCATTTAGGTGTCAAAGGAATGAAATCTGAGTGGTCCTGACTGCCCAAAAGCCACGATTTCTTCAAATGTCACTTAAATATCCTTTTCTTTTTTGTAATTATGAATAACTTATGACAAATCTTGTGTTACCTTACATAAACAGTCTCTCATAATGTATGCCGTCAAATCTCTCTACCGAGTGTGCCACGCTAATAACTCGAGCCGGTCTCCGAGACTAATTCAAAGCCTGATGATGTCATTAGTCCGGGAGCTAGTAATTTTTTCTTACATTAAAATCAAAGTTTTTGTTTAGACAAACATTTGGTGTAGCGGAAGTAATATCAGAATTCTGAGATGGGTTCTGTGTAGTATGATAAATGACTTAGAAAAAATGGTATCCGATTATTTTTTTGCCTTGTACCTAGTGGTAATTGAAGATATTATTCTAAATAAAGATGTTGGACACGGTTGGTATAAAAAATGTAATTATCTAATAGAACCTGTTGACCTTTGGGTGTTGCTAAAGATTTTGCTACAGAAAAAAATAATTTTGAATGCTAATTTATTATGACACACAAACCTAATAAAATAGATACTGCGTGGTTATAGATAATGTAATTGGAATCATAAAAACTATTATTTAAATTACATTCTTGATGTAATTATCACTCAAAGAATCATACCCGTATATGTTAAAAATATTAATCAAAATGGCTTTTAGAACTTCGAATAAATAAGTAATTTATCCGAAACTACAATTATTGTATTGTTAATTCATCCGGTTCATATGAATATAACCCTTTAAATATCTTCTGTATTAATCCTAACTAATATTATATACACTTTCACGCTAAAACGGCTGAACGGATTTGGATGAAATTTGGCACAGGGGTAGACCATGACCTGGAATAAGATACAGGATACTTTTTATCCCGCTATTCCCACTGGATCGAGACTTACGCGGGTGAAACCGCGGGGCGCAGCTAGTAAGACTTACATTTTCCTAATGGTTATTCAAACTACCTCATTTCACAATTTTTACTGTTTCCGAACCCAACTTGACCGCTGATGACTTAATATCCCGCTGAGCTTCTGGTCATCAAGCAAGAGTTAATTATGGGAAACTTAGTCATTACGCTATGTGGGCCATGGCTTGTAATTTTCTGTCTATTATACCTTGGTATGCCATGCATAGCGATGTTAAGTATAGTTATTGTTAATTTCTCCCTATTTTGCACAAAACTACGCACGAACAAGTTACGTAGGTACTTAAGTGTCATTAACAATTTTGTATGCAACATTTGACAAACAAAATTACAATAAGCCTGAAAAAAGGCTCGGAACCGGATTAAAAAATACCGGTCTATTTCAGTTTTCGTCCAAACTTTTGTAAAGAACGCGAACGTTTAAAGATTTTAACCTGAATTACCCGGTTTATTCGACGAGCGGCATGTCGGCAAAAGCGTTGCAACTTGTGACTACTTGTGAGGATGCCGCGCTGAATAAAAACTGAAGTATTAACCGGTTTTTTTCCTCTAAACCGGTAAATACGAAAAAAACTTTATATAATACTCTTCCAAATACTGGTTTAATAAACCGGTATATGCGAACGAAACCGAATGTAAAGGTTTTTGCGTCAAGTACATCATACCGGTTTGAAAAAACCGGTATCCGAGCTTTGGCCTGAAAGGTATTTTGCTAGATTTCTGGGAAAACTGTATGGCCGACGAATACATTGTTCCGGATCTATGTCAGGTTTGTTTACCTCAAAACGTTAAACGATACAGTGAAAATTCTAGTGTGTAGTGTGTAGCATCGGCAAATTGTCAGTGAAGTGACCTTTTCAGACTTACATCCGTTTTCTGAATTGTGAATTTGAAGTTGAGATTGAGACTTGTCAAACTCTACGTTAGCAATTTAGCATTGTGTCCTTTCTTTCGTATTGTTCGTCGAGTCGTTGAGCTCCTTAAGTTCTGAGTTGAACTCCACTATTACTGACAATAGGGAATATGCATGTAATTTTTTAATATTTTTATTCGATAATTTACATCGTCAAATAATAGTTAAAAAAAAAATCGACGGCAAAAAAGCAATTTAAAGTACTTAAAAAAAAGTTTAAAAATATCCAACCGATCCGGGCTATTTAAACGCCCTCCATTTGGCACGCTTGGTGTGGTGACGTCACAGACCGTGAAAACAAACAAGCAACTGTCAAGTCAACGTCAAACACTCCTTTTTGTATGAGCGTTTGACATTGACTTGACATTGACATTTTGATTGTTATCCCGGATTGCTACGTCACATCCGCTCTTAGCTTTTCAAGTATTTGAATTACCCACGGTTTTTCGGGACTTTAAAAAAATTAATTTCTCGCTCAAAAAGAAATTTTATTCAAAAATATTGATGGAGGCATAATTCTAAAGTAATATAGATTTAAAAAAAAAATATTTGACCCATATTTGAATCACATGCATATTCCCTATTGATTGCACTGACTGGACAGGTCCACTCAAATCTTCTTTCTTATTTCTTTCCTCAAAATACCATTTCAGACGCTAATCTATATGTTCCTCATATGGCCTGACCAAAATTATGTCTGGACTTGCTTATTTTTACAATTTTTTAATATGACATGTAAATGTGATTCCAATATTCTATTTGCAGAATAAACAATTTCATTTCATTACGTAGGATGCCCGTGAAAATCAAAATTTCTTACGTTTTTTCTAAGAAATTACAAAAGGGTAAGGGAAGGCCAAAGATGGATAGACTGTGTGAAAGATAATTATGGCTAGAAAGGGAGTGACTACCGAGATGATGACTAATAGAGAAGCATAGAAGATGCGTCGACCCCAAAAAAATTGGCATAAAGGCCGGAGAATGATGAATTTCAAGAAACATTCAAGGAATCGCCCTAAATAATGCTAAAGTACAGTTTGACAAGTTCTCAACTACCAATTCTCAACTCAGAAACCGAGTATTAGCTCTTAGGTCTGACTCATCCAAACAATATTGTATAAAGTACTGAACAAACTTACTTCAATAACATTGCGCACGCGATTGACGGCGTAGTCACAACTGAGCCCTTGTTTTGAAACAAATGACAGTTGCGTCGTTGATCGGCGCGTGCTCAAAGCAAAAACACTTCACATTGTGACGTCAGTTTTAATGCTTTGTGCTCAATGAGCTTCTTTCTTCTTGTCGATGGCAATTGTTTTATGTTTTTTCAGAAAACGTCTTTTTTTATTGCAAATTATAGGAGCCGCGTCTTCGGTGCCATTCTACTGGATTACAAATTAATCTTGTCGTAGAACAAGCTTCATCATTGAGTGTCACTTCAGAATTTGGCCATAAGCGTACGTATAGAATCACAATAACATTTTATCTATCGTGTGATGCCTTAGCTAGAGTGTTCACCTATTTTTGCATAAAAACTAGGGCTTAAGTAACTGATCCATTTGAAATAATTCTTTTGATACGGGGTCCTTTATTATTTCTCTACTCTTCACGACATAGCGTCAGATAGCGTCAACGTCAGGTATATTTGACACATGCTGGGTTGAGGCCCTCGACAAAGTGACATTATATCAGCGATAAGGGTGATGGAAAAGGCAAAAATGTATAGGACTGACATTAGCTATCAAAAAACTTATCTCAATCCTGTTGAAAGTCGATGTAGAAATACGAAACGCTTTCGAAGCTATTGTCACTTGTCTAGGACTCCCATTTGGTGCAACCTTGAGACGCACACCGCACTTTGTGTACCTATGTTTGTCAGATTTGAATGTGAAGTGTGTCATCAGAGTCATAGTAGTTAATTGATTCAGGCGTGACTTTGCGGAAATCCATTATAAAATACAATAGACGCTGATATATTTAGTAACCTATTCCGCTTGACTATTCTTCAAGAGTCATAAAAACCCTGTAAGAAATCGACACGTGTTTCACCTCTCAACGAGGCATCTTCAGGATGACGATTGACCAATTGCAAACCAGAACGCGACGTGTTACCACACCGAGCGCTGGACGCAGAGTGAATCAAATCGCCCGACACCCCCACTTATATAAGATTGCTGCTCGGCGCTGATTGGCTAGGACCGTTATCAGTGCGATAAGCGCGATAAGGGGCGAACAATCGCAACAAAGGCGACCTTGGAATACTGGTATTTAATTCGTTCAACAGTGTAACGGTCGCTGTATTATTTTTAACAATTTCTAAACTCTCTAATACTGACATTTTAAATCCTTTATCACAAGTGTGTAAAATTTTGAATGTGTTATTATTATTTAATGAATGACCTGAATCTATTAAATGTTGAGCAAAATGAGATCTTTCTGGACAACTATTCCTATAAGCTGCAATATGTTCCTTATATCTTGTTTGGAAATTACGACCAGTCTGACCTATGTAAATACCATTACAATCATCGCAATGTAATTTGTAAACACCTGATTTTTTATGGTTTTCTAAACGATCTTTTCCGTTACAAATCCGTCTTAAAGAATTATCTGTTTTAAATGCTACCCTTATTTCATTTCTAAACAAAGTTTTTGAGACCCTATCACTAATCGACCCTAAGTACGTCAAACTACCTATATATTGATGTGGTTTTTCTGGAGGCAGTGGATACAAAAGAGAACGAACTATGTTACGGCGTCATCTTGTCATCCAATTCAGCATAAATTACATGCCGTAACATAGTTCGTTCTCTTTTGTATCCACTGCCTCCAGATATAAGGAACATATTGCAGCTTATAGGAATAGTTGTCCAGAAAGATCTCATTTTGCTCAACATTTAATAGATTCAGGTCATTCATTAAATAATAATAACACATTCAAAATTTTACACACTTGTGATAAAGGATTTAAAATGTCAGTATTAGAGAGTTTAGAAATTGTTAAAAATAATACAGCGACCGTTACACTGTTGAACGAATTAAATACCAGTATTCCAAGGTCGCCTTTGTTGCGATTGTTCGCCCCTTATCGCGCTTATCGCACTGATAATGGTCCTTGCCAATCAGCGCCGAGCAGCAATCTTATATAAGTGGGGGTGTCGGGCGATTTGATTCACTCTGCGTCCAGCGCTCGGTGTGGTAACACGTCGCGTTCTGGTTTGCAATTGGTCAATCGTCATCCTGAAGATGCCTCGTTGAGAGGTGAAACACGTGTCGATTTCTTACAGGGTTTTTATGACTCTTGAAGAATAGTCAAGCGGAATAGGTTACTAAATATATCAGCGTCTATTGTATTTCAGAGTCATAGTGTCATTTTATTTCTATTTTATACATTTTATTGTATATTGGCACCTTGTAGTTTCTTTCTATTCATGTATCTAATTTGTTATCTTTTAATTGTGCTTTTTTATGCACTAAATAAATGGTTTATCTATCTAATTACATATTATAGAGCTCTGGGTGTGACTTTTCTCATCCCCCGTTATCAAAAATAACTTTATCGATTTTGTAAGACTGATGAGTTCCCATTCCCACCCATACGTGTACATATAAAGGCAGATCCGCGTAGGCGTTTTCGATCAGCGAATTCATTGCCACCTTATAATAATCTGTTAAGCTTTTAAACATTATTTAGTTCATTACGAAGGTGTCTGCATTCATGTTATCTATCGGAACCATCTTTTTTTATAAACAAGTTTTGTTTTAATCTATATATAATGGTTTCACATGTCTTGCTTGTAATTGCTACGGGGTAGACTTTTTCGTTCATATTTTATGGTACAGTGAATTTTGTTTGGGTTAAGTTTGAAGAGGAGGCGTTTACAGTTGGTGTTTAAGTTAGTTTGTACATTTTCAACAACTTAAATTTCAGTATTGCAACGTTTTTATCACCAAAAATGATCTGCATTAGGTATGCCTTAGCGGTTCGGTAGGTACTTACATAATCTAATTTCACCTTTGACATTGTTTATTTATTAAAATATAATTATCACTCATCATCAGCCTAGCCTTTTTCCAACTATGTTGGGGTCGGCTTCCAGTCTAACGGGATGCAGCTGAATACCAGTACATTACATGGCGCGACTGCCTATCTGACCTCCACAACACAGTCACTGGGTGATACGATTTATCAGAACTTTATGCACATTGACAAAAATGTAGGTACAAAGGCGGACTTAAAATGCCTGAGGTATTTTCTACCAGTCAACCTTAGGGTGATGCGGAGATAAAACAAGGCAGGTGTAACATACGAGATAGATGGCTCGGAAATAACAATAAAATAAAAGCGTCTCCTTTTTAAGGAAATTTCTCAACGACTGGTCGATACTTCACGTGACCAGAGGGCTGGCTTGTTCTTTGGCCAAAGAATTAGCATTGCCATTCAACGTGGCAATGCTGCCAGTCTTCTGGGCACGTTTCCGGATGACAGCGATGCGGACGAATACTTCGACGCCAGAGGGTCCCTTTGTTTTTATATTTATTTGTATAGTTAGTAAGTCCTTTTAGTTTTAGTTTTTTTTGTTAATTATTAATTGCTTAAATCTAAATTAATTATACAAAATATCTGAAATAAAAAAATAAAAGAATACATACTAATAATATATAGAAACAAAACAAGCTTTGTCAGGAGAAATAACGATCGGTAGAGGAAAAAACGAATTGTTGTTGGCTCTAGCTATCCATATTAGTAACAACCTCAGTGTCTGACTCATCATTTCACATAACTGGACCGGCCTGACTGTCGAGGTCGTCAATCGTTTGAGCTGTTAGAGACATATTTCTCGATCTGAAATTAAACTAAATTAAAATTAAAAAAAAAACAACTTCGATCATGTTCAATCTACTTTCAAAATAAATGTTTTGTTCCATTATGCATTTAATATTTATAAATAACAGCTACCTACCTACTCGATATCCTATAAAATACCTCGATCATCGCTTCCTTTTATAACTTAACACACCATGGGCGGGTCTCATCCCATGTCCGTTAGAGGGCGTGGCGCAATGCCGGTTTTGATTAGATTTCTACAAATTAGTTTCTTTAAATTGTGTTTTTGTTATTAAATTCCTTTTTTGTGTATGACTAACGCCGTTTTTATTCGCCCAGTTTCATTTTTATTTTCAGATTGAATCTATAATTATAATAATATGTTAATTTTATGGTATTCATTAATTTGAGCCTGATTTATGTTGAAATCTGTTATTCTATCAGCATTTTGCGATATTGGTTAGGTATTAGAAATAGAATTTATAGTTAGTTTAATTTAAATACATGAATATTTATTCTGTCTTCTATAGCTTTTGTCCAAACTAAGTTTATTCATGGAACCCTATTACTAAGCCCCCGCTGTCCGTCCGTCGCTATGTCCATCCGTCTGTCAGTGGGCTTTATCTCATGAACCATGATAGTTAAACAATTGAAATTTTCACAGATTGTGTTCTATTGGCGCTTTATCAACAAATAAGTAATTAAATTAAATTGAAACCTGTTTTTTTTGTGTCCGACTCTCACTCGGCCGGTTTTTTTGTGGATTTTCGTACTATGTATTGCATTACTTACTTTTTTGCTTACTTGAATCAACTTCTTTAACCAATTTTTTTCCTTTTTCAGGTACGTTTATCCGAAGAATCCGGCTCAAGGCTACGGTCCAGATCTTTTGAAAAAATTGACAATTTTATTCTTTACTTTATTACGTACTCTTGAATTAATCATTTTAAAAAAGATAATTCCTGTTATCTTGTATCATAATCCTTTTCGCTTTTTTTTTTCAAAGGCCTAGTCACAAAGCAAGTTAGGCTGGTAACATAAAGTCAATAATATCTACAAAAAGTATTCATCGAAATATTCTGAGTATTATGAATTAAGGCTTGTGTATGTATGTAAGTGATTATGCTAAGAGGTCCTTCACAGTATTATCAATTTAATAGTTTAAAGGATTTCGCGGACTAGACGGCCACAACCACGACTAGTGCTCGCAGCGACCAGGTAAACTATGAAACCGATAAGAATCTGTGGTCGGCCAATTAGCCGCAGACCATACAATACTACTAGAGGGCCATGACTGGCCGCAGCCGTGGCCGTCTAGTGCGCGAGATCTCATATTAAGCATTCATTGAAGCGATGTATGGCTGATTGGAAGCTTGCGGTTCGCACTAATTATGATATGATGATTAGGAAACGTATCTAAACTAATTGCTATTATAAATTAATTGGATCACTAATTAACTAAGTAGTTACTGTTCTGAATTATGTCGTTTTAATGTTAATGATAGTTATCTCGTTTAATACAGTTGTAATAACTATGAAAATGAGTAGCCGTGGAGTTTTTGGCCCGTTCTTCTCCTTAGCAACCTATTCGTTGTATGTCAGAACTAGCAACTGATTATTTTACAATCGGACCGATTTTTTTACTACTCGAACCAGCATAAAGATGGTGCAATTGTAAGAGCGTTACTACTCTGGCGATTTGCCAGCGTTTTTCCATCGAAGTGATTTGTGAACATGCTCTCCACGGGTGCGAAGCGAGCTAGCCACGACCTCGCGACGTGTTCGCCGCGTTTTCACAATATTGTACACTCGCGTTTCTCTCTCTCTCTCGTGCACTCTGGTCAATCGCTCTCGTTCTGCAAACGCGGCGAACTCGTTGCGCACACGTGGCGTGCTCGCTACGCACACCCAGCGAGCTCGTTAAACAATCGCCTCGCTGGAAACAAGCTCACAAATCGCCAGTGTGATGTGGCCCTTAAATCTACTTAACCAACCCGCTGGTTCTAGAAGCTTACATGAACAATTTTGCACAAATCCTTACATAACAAAAGTGAGCACTTTTAAATCTTAATTATTTTGGAAATCTCTTATGGGTGTAGGTAAAATAGATAGCATATTTAAGTTAAATATTCCATTGCAATTTTCTGTTTTTCGATGGGTGTGCTAACTGGAAAAGCTGCAAAGGCTGCACTTTGAAAGACACATAATAATATCAATCAGCCTAGTCTTTCCCCAACCAAACCATTTTCAGGTCGACTTCCAGTCCAACAGGATGCAGCTGAATACCAGTATTTTACATGGAGCGACTGCCTATTTGACCTCCAGAACCCAGTTACTGTGTAACACGATACCCCTGGTAAACTGGTTGTCAGACTTTTCGGCTTCAACTACCCGTAACGACTGTGAAAGATCTACGAACGACATCCGGAACCAACGGCAACGGCTTCGTGCTTTCTGAGGCAGGGATTTGTAATGGATGGTCACCCATCCACAAGCCGACCGCGGCAACAACCCTCGATCGACCCGTGTGGCTGCTATCATTTAGCCACGAGTCCCTCTCGAAATTAAAGACACATGATAAAAATCCTGACATATTCGTCGCTTTCTCCCTCAGTTTTGGCCCTTTTCTCAATACACTGGGCGTGGTCACCCTGTGGTCAGCGGGTCCATTTTATGGCCGTGTTCGGTCCGGCTTACAAATCGTATTAGGAAACAGGGACTATCTTTTTTTTAGACTTGTTGATTTCGTTGCAAAGTTGTGATTTATAGTTGACTAGCTTCCGCCCGCTGCTTCGCCCGCGTGTTATGTAGATAAAAAGTAGCCTATGCCCTTCCCCGGGATGCCATCTATTTCCTTGCCAAATTTTATCGAAAGCCGTTCAGTGGTTTAGGCGTGAAAAGGAAACATACGGATAGACAGAGTTCTTGTCTTTAGTACGAATGAGAGTGTACATAAACTCACGCCTTCTTCCCATGGGAATAGGCAGGAACTACAGAACGCCACCTGCTATGATCCTTACATACTCCTTTTACCTCGTTTACGTTCATACATCTGGGGGCTTAAAACGGTCGCTTTAGCAGAATCATATTATGAACCATCGTAAAATGTCACAAACTGTCAATTCATAATATGATCTGCGTGTAATTCACATTGCGAAATAATTCATCTGTTTGACAGTTTTCTATGGAGATTCGTAAAATGGTCCACAAATTATCAATTGCTTTTATGTCAAATTAGAGAAATTGCTAACGAGGAGCTCGTGACTAAGTAATAACAGCCGCTCGGGTCGATCCATCAGGTTAAGCTACGCTTGCTGGGGTTGGTCCGTGGATGGGTGACCATTTTCACATATCGAGACTCCTCCGTGTCTCGGAAAGCACGTTAAGCCGTTGGTCCCGGCTGTCATTTGTGGATCTTTGACAGTCGTTACGAGTTGTCAGAAGCACGAGTCTTACAACCAGTCTAACCAAGGGGTATCGTATTACCCAGTTACTGGGTTGTGGAGGTCAGATAGGCAGTCGCTCCATGTAAAATACTGGTATTCAGCTGCATCCGGTTAGACTGGAAGCCGACCCCAACATAGTTGGGAAAAGGCTAGGCAGATTTTTTTTTAGAGAAATTGCTAATGAAATTGCTGGGATTCAGGAAATGAACTGCTTTTAGAGGAATTGCTAATGTGGCCGAGTTAGGCCCCCTGGCCATACACGCACGCCGGTTGCGAGTACTACGAACCTGACCTTTCTGAAGAACATCAATAAGGTCACTATACAGGGTGTTAGTGTAAACACCGTTATCCTTAAAACCAGTGGTTTGGTTTCATTTATAGAACGTAAAACCAATGGAAAAATACATTTTTTTTTTTAAAGATAATCTACATTTTTCCACAAGAATATTTCACCCTACACGCAAGGGCAACGAACTTGCGTCCCAACACGGCGGCCGGCGGTTTACGGGGGCGGGCGGGGCGCGCGGGACGTTACATGACCGGCCGTCAGCTGTTTCGCAACTCTCTTGAACGCTTATCCATAAGTATCGGGACAGTGACGGATATTTACTTTTTAAAATCTTTTAATGAAAATAAGGTTTTTTATTTGTTGTTACTGGGTAATTTATTTTTTTATTTAAGTCAACTCCCATGGTTTGAGTGACAACGGTGTTTACCCTTGCATACTGTATGTCCTCCTAGGGCGTCGCCTCCCTGCGTTTTTACTCTCATCTGCCTTGTAAATGCCTATTGTTTAGTCGCCTTTCATTTAGAATGAATGTTACCAGATTAATTTTCAATTAACATTTTGAAATTTTAACAAGACTGTTTATTATAAAATACAATAGACGCAGATATATTTAGTAACCTATTCCGCTTGACTATTCTTCAAGAGTCATAAAAACCCTCCAGTCACTTTGCGTAACACGTAACACGTCGCGTTCTGGTTTGCAATTGGTCAATCGTCATCCTGAAGATGCCTCGTTGAGAAGTGAAACACGTGTCGATTTCTTACAGGGTTTTTATGACTCTTGAAGAATAGTCAGGCGGAATAGGTTAATAAATATATCTGCGTCTATTGTATTTTATAATGGATTTGCGCAAAGTCACGCCTGAATCAATTAACTGCTGTTTATTATAGTTGCTTACAAACTGTTTATTTATAGACTTAAAAATATCAGGTATAAAGAGGTATTTGTGAGTTTGTATGTAGGGTGAAATCTCCGGAACTGCTGATCCGATTTCGAAAATTTTTTCACTGATAGGAAGCTACAGTATTGCCGAGTGTATTTTATGTTATATGTAAACGAAGTCGCGGTCACAAGTATGTACAATAAGTATGTACCTTTAAAGTATTACAGACAAAATTATCTTTATGGCTATTAATAAATATGGCGAATCATAAACTTCTTAACTGTTCTTTGATGGATATTAGATGAATCCTAAGGATTCTTTTAACGATCTATCGTTAACATTAAACGTTTTCCTTCAAAGTTTTTAAAGCTGTCCTTAATTTTTACGATAAGATAAAATGGTTACAATATCTTCTCCAAAATGTTGATTATTGAAGACTAGCAGCGCCCCGCGGTTTCACCCGCATAAGTCCCGATCCCGTGGGAATATCAGGATAAAAAGTATTCTATGTGTTAATCCAGGTTATAAACTATCTGTGTGCCAAATCCGTTAAGTAGATTTTGCGTGAAAGAGTAACAAACATCCATCCATCATCCTCACAAACTTTCGCGTTTATAATATTAGTAGGATTTTTTTTTTAAACCAATATGTCCCACTTCTTGGCAAAGGTCTTATCCCTATAGCTATCCATTGTTCTTTGAGCGTTACCTATTGCTGATTACTTAACTAAAACATGGGCCAATATGCCTAATAGGTTTTGGCCTAATTAATTATTTTGTATTTCGTATTTTAAATACGTGCGAGATAGTATTTTGTAATTTGTATTTTAATTAAAGCAAAGCAATAATAATTGTAATTTTGTTTTTAATTTGATTTTCATTTAATGTTATTTGTAAATATATGCCCATTCTATGAGTAGGTATAATAAATGGTATTCAGCTGCATCCGGTTAGACTGGAAGCCGACCCCAACATAGTTGGAAAAACGCTAGGCAGATGATGATGATGCCCTTTCTATGACTCTAATGCTACTCAAATTTGAATTTGAAAAGCATGTATTTTTCCCAGCTCTGTATGAAATGAAATGAAATGAAATGAAATTGTTTAAATGAAATGAAATGAAATGAAATTGTTTATTCTGTAAATAGGATATTGGAATCACTTTTACACGTCATATTAAAAAGTTGTAAAAATAAGCTAGATGAGGTCGGCGTTTCCTATCTGACTACTCTGAGAAGAAAGGCCGAAACAAACTCAGAGGTCACCGTCTCCTTTAAAGTCCAGACATAATCTTGGTCAGGCCATATGAGGACCATGTAGATTAGAGTCTGAAATGGTCTTTTGAGGAAAGAACCACACAGATTTGAGTGGACCTGTCCAGTCAGTGCAAGCATTTGTCAGTAATAGTAGAGCTCAACTCGTTCTGAGTTAAGGAGCTCAACGACTCGACGAACAATACCAAAGAAAGGACATTTGGGTAGGTCGCATAAAGTTCTCAAATTGCCAGACCTTCGCTAAAACTAACAGAACGAAAAATAAATATCCACATAGTCCTCACATTCACAATAAAACAATACTTTACAAGTAATCATCATGTCATTTTTTATATAATATTCAATAATGTCAATTTGTATATAAAACTGGTAGGTATATTTTTATGGTTTTCCATAATATTCAAAATGTCACAATGCTTAGCAGAGTATCTACTCAATAAACCAAAAATTCAAATCAGTGGCGCCCTTCTAAAATCACTCTATAAGGTAAGGGTGACATCAGAAGGGCCTGCATAATAATACCTTTTTTCAGTAATAAAAGAACCATTTTCTGTCGTGATCTGAATATTAAAACAAAAGCCGTTATAATTTTGGCGCGTTTTTTGAGATTTCATTTGAAAATACTTGATTTTTCATCTTAATCGTTGTTTATTTTTATTTTAGACTAGCTGCTGTCCGCGGCTTCGCCTGGGTGGACGCTAATTATTTTTCTAAAATTAAAGTACCCCAATACGCCTTATAAAATTAGCTATCTGCCGGTAAAAAATCTGTTAAAAATCGGTCCAGCCGTTTCGGAGAAACAGACAGACAGAACGACAGTGTTTTTTTTAAATTGTTCTTTTCATAAGTACCATTATATACTTTCATATTCATTGAATAAAAAGCTGTTATTTTGACATTACAAACGGATACATTTTTATTTATTTGCATGTAAGTACCTATAGATAGATTTCAAGAAATGATGAATTCTACTTCTTACAAGCCAGCTAGAAGATCGTGTGATCAGGTGATCACAAAATTCAAAATTACCTACGTGTTTTACAGGTATGAAATGCATTTTTTTTAACCCAATTAATCCATCCATACTTACAAACTTTCGCGTTTATAATATTAGTTAGGCCAAATCTAACTAATATTATAAACGCGAAAGTGGATGTTTGTTACTTTTTCACGTCAAGACTACTGAATGGATTTGGATGAAATTTGGCAAACAGATAGTTTATAACCTGGATTAACACATACTTTTTATCCCGATATTCCCACGGGATCGAGACTTACGCGGGTGAAACCGCGGGGCGCAGCTAGTCCAGAATAAATTCGGATCACAAACTATCGTCGCTAAAAAATCAAAGTACCTAAGTAAATTCTCCTTTTTTTTTACATCGCCAATCATAAACGGAGGTTAGTCTGTAAAAATAATATAATCAAAGATGGCCGTAGGTACCAATATTATTAGGTTTAGTTAGACAAATTGAATTTCAAAATTTTCTGCTCTTTTACCTTTCAAATTATTCTGAATTTTTCTGATATTATTTTAGTTCTTTACTTAATGTTTTTAAAAGTAATTGGACAAGAAAATCGTGTTAAACGGAGATGAAAAAAAAATTTAAACCAATTTGGACCAAAATAGCAGCTTTTTATACGGCCTTTAACTTATCAATTGGTGAATTCGTTTGATTACTTTATCAATTTTATTTTCAATGCCGTGGCTAATTTTAATTTTTAAATTGTGTTTTGTTTTTATTTTTTAATTGCCGACGCTTTTAACGTGCTTTCTACATTGTTCTCACATGTATAATTTCACAATTATTGATGAAATAATTTTTCATATCAATTTTTTTATTTAAAAGGGTGTCCATGGAGTTTTCTGCCCGTTCTTCTCCATAGGTACCTACTACGCTTCGGAATGGGCAACTAGCTTTATATTTCTGACTGACCGACTCCTTGACGATTCAAAAGTGCCTGTAAATGGTGTTAATTGAAATAAATGCTTTGAGTTTGAGTTAGCTCCAGAAATCACACGATCAAAGTCTATCCATGGACATTCGCTTGTTGTCCTCAGATGATGACAAATTAATACCTAACCATACGCTCAGAGCTTCCCCCCGTCACCTTATCAACACACTTAAGAGCTATTAGGACATGGTGTTGTGTATGTACATATTGTAACAGTGGTTAAGCTGTCAAAGGCTCCCTCAGTTTGTGCTCAAACAACGGAGTTACATGTGTGGCAGGTGGAGTCGGTATGGGAATTGAAATGCGTAGGTACTTATTAATGGTTCTGTGGTGTAGTGTGGAGTCGTTCGTCGCTAAATAATAACAGCCGCACGTGTAAGGTTAAGCTACAAAAAAAAAATCAAATCAAAGGCATCTATTCAAACTAGGCTGAGAATCAGCACTTTTGGAACGTTAAAATTACATAAGACAGTCCCCCAAAACGCCCACCCTTCACCACTTCCTAGTGCTTTAGCTGGGAATAAGAAGTGGCGCAACAAACTCCCCAGCAGCACAGCTGTCTGTTCAGTTTGAAAAAAAATGATTCATGAACACTTGCCGCGGTCGTTTCGTGGATGGGTGAAATCCATAACATATCGAGATCCCTCCGTGGCTGCTGTTGGTACCGGCTCTCATTCGGAGAGTCGTTACAACCACAAAATTCTGACAAACAGCCTTACCAAGGAGTATCGTGTTACCCAGTTACTGGGTTTTCGGAGGTCAGATATAGGCAGTCGCTCTATGCTAAATACTGGTAGTCGCTCGCTCTCGCATCCTAAGTTTTTATTGCCTCTGGGAATCGGGGCACCTTAGGCAGGTAAGGTTCAAAGGGGATGGCAGGGTCTTGGTTCGCTTGCAAGCTTGTAGGCTCGCTCTTGCATCCGTATAAAGGAATTTAAAAATAAAATAGGTTATAAAATAAAATAAAAATCGTCTCCAGCAAAAAAAAATTGTTGCGGAAGGTTTAGGAGATCCTAGAACCCCCAAATAAGCTCACATTCTTTCTAGCAAGGCGGCACGTTTATAAACCCAACCCGCAATGTTTGCAAAAGCTAGATTCACATACAAATACAAATAAAATAATAATCACAAAATGCTCGTACATCTTGCATACAAAACGGAGGTACATCCAAAATGTTCCACGTCGTAAGTTTTACGTGTGTTCACGTAAATAACGTTTCGTTCGAGAGCGAGAACAAAACAATCGTGTCATTGAGAACAAGAGTGTTGCATACGAACGGTTTGTTCTACTTACGACTGAGCGTTCGTTACAGTTTTCAGCTCATGAATTCATCATGAAAGCTATAGGGGAATACTTACTTACTTTACTTTTCAAGAAGGCGATTTATTTGAAAAGTAATAATATTACTTAACAAATATTTTTAATATCACGCCTTGTTACCCCGAAGGGTTGGGCAGAGGTGTACCTATAGTGCAGGTGTGTAGTAATAGAAGTAGCGTGTTATGTACAATTAAGTACAACATAAATAATAATATACCTAATTAATAAATAAAATAAATTGCAACGTTGTATGGCAAAGCATAGCTTCCGGCCAAGGTAAAAGCCAGCCCTGCATAATCAGCCTATAATGTTCCCACTGCTTGGACACGGTCTCCTATCTTTGAGAGGGAGTGTGGTCACGCTGGCCCAGAGTGGGTTGGTAGATGGCACATGTCTTTAAATTTTTGGTTCTCCTCACGATGTTTTCCTTCACCTTTTTGAGAGCAGTGGTGATGAAATAATTTACATAAAGTATAGCGCCTGTCACGGTTCTAATCTACGACCTCCACGCGGCCGTTACCACTGGGCCACCACACATACACTTACAACAGCCAGCCCTTCCAAAGGCAAATTGTATTTGAAGTGGGGTAGTTTGAGAAGTCTAGATTTGTACAACCTTCAATTTGGATGAGGTTTGGATTTTTTGTCAGAGCTTTTAAGCCTCCATTCAATACCCTTTTCGTTATGAGACGTTTATGAATTAGATCACTAGAGGGTAAAAGTATTCAGACCTTCTATGTATCCTTTCAAATTAAATAAGTATGGTTCTTTTATCTTAAATTGGCATGGTTCACTTGACAATATTAATTCACCAAACATTTAGTTTCGTTTTAATCCATTCATTTACATAATTTCAGCCAAAAGATGTCCACTGCTGGACTTAAGCTGAAGCACCGCCACTTTGACCAGTTCTGTGCGTTTCGCACGCAGCCGATTCCTGCACTTCACAAGATCTTCGATCCACCTTGGGGAGACCTTCCAACGTTATATCTTCTAGTACGTGCGGTCGCCACTCCATTTATTGCATACTAACTGCGCCCTGCGGTTTCACCCGCGAAAGTCTCGTTCCCTGAAAATATCGGGATAAAAAGTATCATTATGTGTTATAAACTATCTGTTTGCCAAATTTCATCCAAATTCATTCAGCCGTTTTTATGTGAAAGAGTAACAAACATCCATCCAACCATCCATCCATACTTACAAACTTTCGCGTTTATATTTTTTTTTAGATACATCCTATGTAGGTATGTGTATATCAGTCTACCCTTTACTTTTCCTGGAAGTGACTATTCCCAAAATTTTTACATCGTCATTTTTAAATCACAATATCTGAAAATATCCGATTCTCTAAAACGACAGACAGTAGATAGTTCCTATACTAATTTGTCTACATATTCAAATTCAAATCATTTAATTCGAGTGGCATTAGACTCATAGAATGGGCATATCATTTACAAATAATATTAGATTAAAATCAAATTAAAATTAAAAAGTTTCAATCGTAATTAAAATTAAATTAAATCAAATTGACATTAAAATCACAGATATTAGTAATCGCGTTTAAAGGGGCTTACGGGGGCGAAAAATCGAACTAGCTAGGTCTCATATCTGGAAAAAAACATTTTCTCCGGATTTTCACCCGAGCAGAGGTCGGTCACCCAGTAATTATTATGCCCAAAAATTTGTTACAAATTACAAACGAACGCGGTTCCGCCCTCGCATTAAACTTTATCGATCGTTATGAAAATTCTACATGTTATTATAGCACCACTCTACCAAGTTCTGCCTGTCAGTTTCAGAGTATCTGATTTCTCAACAGAAATTAGTGATGTCAGCCTGCTCCCGACAAACAAAGGGAGCTAATAATCCGAGATTAGGGACTTCAAACTGTTCCTTTATGTATCTACACCCACACTGAATTTATCGTATGTTCTACTACAAGACTTTAGGCTGGATTAGCTTAGATTATGTGTTGAAGGAAAAGTTTTTTATGTATGTAATGGTTTCTGTCGGGTGAAACGTTATATACAACATTATTTTTTGTTTATGCTAAACCCGAAAAGGAGTCATTGTACTCATAATTTTGAACAACTTTTTCTATGGGACCAATAATGAAATCGCGAAAAAAAATCAGCTGTTCCATACATTTGTCTTCACTTACATCGAGAAAATGTATGGAACAGCTGATTTTTTTTAAACAAAAAATAATGTTGTATAGAAAAAGTTACAAAGTAGTTAAGAGATTCTTTTCATTATATTTATTTTGTGCTTTCCGAGGCACGGAGGAGTCTCGGTACCTATGTAAAGATGGTCACCCATCCCCGGACCAACCCCGACAAGCGTAGCTTAACCTGATGGATCGACCCGTACGGCTATTATTACTAAGCCATAATCGAATCATATTAAGGGAGCTAAATGGAACAAACCCTCCGCAACGTTACAATTCTAAATCCATTTTGCTTCCCGTGTCTTGTAAATAAACAGACGGCAAGTTCCCGTGATGACACAGCGCGTTCGTGTCAAGATCGTGTCAGTTCGGTTTAGTTCGTACGTCTTCGGGTGTTTTGACGGGCGGGTTAGAAAATGATATGCGTAAGTGGAATAAAGCTTTATGTTGTTTTTTTTTTTACTTAAGATACGTTTATTCCGAAAGTTAGCAACGCCAACGTCGCAAATAACTGTCAGATATTTACCTGTTTTGATTAATTTGGCAATCTTACTGTATGGACTTAATATGAAATATGGCTAGACAACTGTCTAAAATATTGATTATACGACGTGGCCCACTTTCAGAATAAACGCTCTTAATTATAAGTGAAATAACTTCAGTAAGTACAATAAAAAGGTAAAAATGACCGCCACGGTATGTTTTCTAAAATTAACGAAAAAGTATGGCGCTATTTTTACGAGTATTTAAAGATGGCGGCTGTTTCAGGTGACGTACGTGAAAATTCTGACTTTACTTCTGAATTAGTATCATATCATGATGTTTTGTCTTCAGACATTTTTTTTTCATGTCAATACACAAAAGTAATGGAAATATTTTATAATCTATTAGAAAACATCAAAACAGAAATAGCTAAAATTCATACGTGGCTTGTAATCACATAAAAATGAAAAGACAACAACTGCGCCCTAGTTATTGCGACAAAACAATATAATAGGGGGTTCTCGTAAAAATAACATAAAAATAAATGATTTCCTTTATTCAATACAGTTTCACCTTACGTTCCGAGAAGGATTTTATGGTAAAAAATAACAGAATCCGATACTTCGATTTGTATTCCCCTTACCGCTGGGGGCTTCCGTTTTTTTTGCTTTCTACCTCCCCTTCTTTCTAATACGGTGGAGGGTAGTTTTAAGGTAAAGGAGGAAGCGATGGATTGTTTACATGAATGGTCATTTGAAACATGAACCTCTGAAAAATATTTGGGGCTAGAGTCAGCATATTGGAGGAGCTCGTAGCTAAGTAATAACAGCCGCACGGGCCGATCCATGAGGTTAAGCTACGCTTGCCGGGGTTGTACCGTGGTGACCATCTTTACATAGCGAGACTCTTCCGTGTCTCGGAAAGCACGTTAAGCTGTTGGTCCCGGCTATCATTTGTGGATCTCTGACAGTCGTTACGGGTCGTAAGAATACCGAAAGACTGACAACCAGTCCTGCCAAGGGGTATTGTAATACCCAGTGAATGGGTTGTGGAGGTCAGATAGGCAGTCGCTCCATGTAAAATACTGGTATTTAGCTGCATTGCTGCGGTTAGACTGGAAGCCGGCCTCAACATAGTTGGGAAAAGGCTAGGCAGATTGATTGATTCAGCATATTGGAATTTCGACATTCGGCTTAAAAGACGGTGACGTAAAGGCCAATATCGAAGATAATGAGTACAAAGTTTGGAAGAACGTCGATTATAGTCTACTAGAAGAAGTGGACTAAATGTTCACTGTGATGTCCAGTCCGTGGCATTATGATTAACAGCATAATTCGTCAGGAATCCAGTACATTCTGTAAAATTCAAACAACCATTCGATTCTGTAAAATTCAAACAACTCGCATCTCACATCGCTATTTTATAACTCCCACTTCGAGTTCTGAATCGGGTTCGAGTGCGAAGTGAGTGTCGAAGTGACGGGGGAACTACCTTACTGAATGTCACTTCTTACGTCATCTCATACTTTATCTGTCAAAATCTCACGGTCAATTTAGTTCAACTCGCTGACACGCTCGCAAGGGTAGCGCTAGTGTATCAACCGAGTTTTGAGAATGCCAATCAAGAAACTCTCATTCGAAGTTTAGAATGAGGTCTTGCAGAATCTTCATTTTTTATTAAATCCATGAACATGAATGATCCGATTCAATACAAAAATCCGTCTAACCCTCACCTTTTCAAAAATAAATGTTACTCCAATCGCGACAAAAGCCTCAATACATCGCAAACTCTATTTACAAAACACTTACAAATCCGTACACAAAAAATAAATTACTTCTAAAGTATCAATAAACCTTTACCTATACAAGATTCTTATCCTGGGTACTCCTGAATCACCGAATACAATTGGGGTATCCGGCACTAATCTTAAGCAAAATATTCGCTCATAACTTGTGCCTCGGCAAGAAATAGTCCCGGTCAATGTTTATAGAGGAAAAAACGTCTGAACAACGACCATCCTACCCGTAAATAAGCTGAAGCTGATCTCAATTGCAGCTCCATGTCTCCGGCTGGCCGTCAAACCAAGTTTAGGAGCATATAAACGTGTTTTGCATCAGAAATAACGGTTTCTATTGATTTATTTGTATCCCCATCTTGGAAAAACAACATATTTTGATCTGCTGTACAAATGAGAATTCGGAGTACTAAAAATTTTATGCCAGTTAGGTGTGTTCGGCTCGTTGGTTGTATAACTGTTTTATTTCTTTTGGTAATTCGGGTTTGTGCATGAAATACGTGTGCTTAACATCTACGCATATATCTGTGGCCCTAGTGAAAAGGGATCTAAGTCCAAAAATGCAACTTTACAGGAGACGCCAAAAACACTCCGCGCGCTTCAAATTGCGTGTTTGACCTCGTGTGACATTTAAACCGCTACCAATTGAAATACATGTGAAGTTTTTTATAGGTAAACAATTTATGCTCTTTATTATTATTGACTTTATTTTTATTTAATGTTATTAGTTTTTAAGATAATGACTTATACTAACCACAAAATGAATTCATTTAGGGTATAATATAAGTTATACCCCTTCTTCCATAATGTTAAATGTTAATTCATACAAGTGAAAATGAATACGCATTTGGAATGATTATGTTCATACTAATCTCAACAGAGTTACTTTAATTTTTTCCCTTTATTTTAGTGAAAACGGATTTATGTCTAATAATATCACATTACTCACTAAACCATTTTTAAGAACTAGGTCTTGTTGTATTGATAAACACGAACCAAATAAAAACGTGGGTAATTTATGTTAATTTAGATTAAAAAACACAAAATATATTTGAAAAAATCCGTTTAAAAGAATACAAAAGTACTTGAAACCGACTTTTGTAGTTTTTTTTGGTGTCAGTTGGACCCTTTTACACAAGTTAACTTCTTTATTTTTAGAGATAGCTTAGATCCGTTTACACCAAACGATAGAGCATTTTTCTCTGATCACTTCTGTATACTTAACTCATTTTCCACAAAATCGGACTTATACCCCTTTTCACTAGGGCCACAGATATTAGGATTTCGAGATACACGAAATCCAAACTAACCAAGCTCTCGATTGATGGAGTGCTTTACGACTTAAGACCTTACAGATAATGAAGTAGGTTGAAATTCCGTGCCTCGGAAAGCACGTTAAGCCGTTGGTCCCGGCTGTGATTCGTGGATTTTTGACAGTCGTTCCGGGTCGTCAGAAGCCCGAAATTCTGACAATCAGTCTTACCAAGGGGTATTAGGTACCCAGTTACTGGGTTGTGGAGGTAGGAAAAGGCTAGGCAGATGAAGTTAGGTTGAAATTAGACCACCAAAACTATGGACACACTTTATAACACTATCCAAAACGTTGTTTGTAACTTATGGCCCAACTAAAGTCATTAAAATAGGTATTTTAACGACCAAGTTTCTTTAACCTTAGTATATGGCCCCCAAGAGTATTTGGCAGGATTCAAGCTAGCCTCCCATAAACTGCACATTATACTAGGTAAGTATCTGTTATCAATGGCAAAGACACAGGAACCGAAGCATTTAGCCTCGCCTTTTCCCAACTATGTTGGTCTGTCAGTCCAGTCTAACCGGGTGTAGCCATCATACCAGTATTTTACATGGAGCGACTGCCTATCTGACCTGACAGACCACAACCCAATTACTTGGTAACACGATACCCCTTGGTGAGACTCGTTGTCCGAGTTTTTGGTGACAGACGACTGTCAAAGATGTACGAATGACAATGGGGGCTCGATATTAATTGGCACCCATCCCCGAAACGGCTGTGGCAAGCGTATGTAGCTGGACCTGCGTGCGGCTAATATTATCTAGCCACGAACCGCAGGAACTGAAGCAATACAATCAAGTCATAGTCAAAACTAAGTCTATCTAAACTATGCTTGTATAGACCTCATCAGCAAACCCCTCTTATTTCAAACATTACCTTAAACGAAGCAGCAAAATTCAACCCTTTAAACGCCAAGGATTTTTCTTACACCTCTTTACCACAATCGGAGATCAGGCGTTTTTTTAAACTGTCAGGGGCAATTCTAATTCAGAGCGCGCTACGAGCAGGTGATGGTAGATACGAGAAAACCGTTTTGGGTTCGTGTCTTGTCGAGATCACACGATATGTATGTGAGGGAAAATTGTGGAAGGACAAACCTTGGTTCTTGAAATGAGAGCGCGAATTAGGCGTAATTTCGCTAAAAAGGTCCCGGAACTTTTGTATCGTCGCTAGTTTTTTGGGTCCAAGGTTATTGGTATGATATGCTATCATTAACTAATCTCATTTGGCTGCATAGGAACATTTTTATTGTTGATGGAGTAGAGCTGCACTATTGAAAAGATTCGTTATTGATGAGTCTACTGCTAATAAAATACAATAGACGTAGATGTATTTAGTAACCTATTAAAGAGTCATAAAAACTCTGAAAGAAATCGATACGTGTTTCACCTCTCAACGAGGCTTCAGGATGACGATTGACTTGTCGCGAAACCGAACACTACGTGTTGCCACGCCGAACACCGGAAGCAAAGCCAAACAAATGCTAATGCAGTGTCTAATAGTTTCAAATGATTGAGTCTTCATCATGAATATTGTATCAAGTGGTTATGCTTACCAAAAAAAGTATAGCTTTTTTTTGTGTTAGTTCAAGCATAAATGCGAAAGTGAGTTTGTTTGTTTGTTACGCTTTCACGCTCAAACTCAAACTCAAACTCAAAGCATTTATTTCAATTAAACCATTTACAGGCACTTTTGAATTGTCAAAGAATCGGTCAGTTAGTCAAAAAGTTGAAGCTAGTTGCCCATTCCAAATCGTAGATCTCTATGGAGAAGAACGGGCAAGAAACTCCAAGGACACTCTTTTAAAAATGGATATAGATATTACAAAATCCTGGGTACAGTATTCTTGGTGCTTCTATATGTGAGAACAATGTCAAATGAAAAATAATCAAAAACAATTCAAAATATAAGATTAAAAATAAGCCCTGGCAGATGAGAGATGACCAGTCTCAACTGACAGCTAAAACGGGTCAACGGATTTGGATGAAATTTGGCACAGGGGTAGTCCATGACCTGGAGAAGGACATAGGCATTCATTTCATCCAGGATCGCAGACGAAGTCGCGGGCAAGAGCTAGTCAAAAACTAAAAACAGTACGTCTTTATACAAAACAACCACCCTCATAACTTTTAAAAGCCACATTTCCCTTAGCAAAACAAAATAACAGAACAAAGCTCAGACTACCCTCGGTTCGAGGTTAATTAAAATTAGTTAGTTAACTCTAAACTAAAACATGCCTCACTGAATACACGGCGGGCTAAACACGTGGAAATGTAGTAACCACTTGCCGAAGATACAATGAAAATAGCTTCACAAGTGTTGTTACAAACATTGTTGGGTGTTGGTTTATGTTAGAAGATTTTGGCCTGTAATCCTGTAGCGGCGTCCCGCTTTTTTTTGCCACGTCCCGCATTTTGTTTGCAAAAGTCCCGGTAAATTCATGCATCAAGGTTGGCGAGATCCATCACGCGGGCCCAGTGTGATGGCACCACCATATTAACAGATATGTTATCCACTCACAAAACAACCGAAAAAAGTGTTCCGCGCAGCAGCGGCACAAATACCCACGTTTCATTCATTTTTACATTTCACTACAAGTAAAAACGTTTTAATTGGAATGTTTTCGAGTCTTCACGATTGCGCGCTTATAACATATCTGTTTAATATCATTGGATGGCACCTGTTTTCGATTTTTTGGTAGCTCATGCCGGTTTCTTCACGATGTTTTCCTTCACCGTTTTGAGAGCAGTGGTGATGAAATTATTTACACGAAGTCAAGCGTAAAGCTTTTATGTTCCAAAGTAAACCCAACTACGACAAAAACGACAACTTAAATAGTATAAACAAGACATCACAAACAGACAAAGTAAAAATCTGGAGCTCACGTCATGTTATATCGAACAGATTACGTGTGACTCCGGAGTTTTAATTTGTCTGTCTCAATTTAATATGACTAAACATACCAGCGGACGATCAAGACGCTTCCAATGATACCTAATTTGTCAAATTATGATAAGTAGTTTAAAGTTATGAGGGAATAGATGAACATACCGGTCAAAATCATAGACCTCCTTTTTGATTCGCCATAGTCGGGTAAAAACTACCCGCCCACATCTCCTAACCCAAATCGCGGTCCAGTCCAGTGCCCCGAGGTACACGACCGTCCCAGCGTATAATTCGATTTAGATAGATGTTACAAAGACTCTGCTAACTTAGCTACGGGTCGCAAAGGCTCCCTAACTAGTTTACCATTATACTACGAAGTGAAAAATGAATAGATAAGTTTTACTCGAGCAGAAAGTGTGGTTTTCGGTTTTGCAACTTCTCTTTTGTGTCATTTTTAGAGTTCCGTACTGAAAGGGTAAATTGGGACTCCATTACTAAGACTCCGCTGTCTATCACCAGGCTGTATCTCATGAACCATGTTAGTTGGACGATTGAAATTTTCACAGATTTTGATTCTGTTGCCGCTATAACAACAAATACTAAAAAAACAGAATAAAATTAATATTTAAAGGGGCTCCCATACAACAAACGTGATTTTCTTGCCGGTTTTAGGGTTCCCTAGTAAACAAGGAACCCTTATAGTTTCGCCATGTCCGTCTGTCTGCGGCTTAGCTCAGAGACTGTTGGTACTAGTTATACTACCTTATTTTTTGTTTATGCTAAACCCGAAAAGGGGTCATCGTACTCACCATTTTGAACAACTTTTTCTATGGAACCAACTTTGAAATCGCGAAAAAAAAAATCAGCTGTTCCATACATTTTGTCGATTTAAGTGAACACAAATGTAATGTAATGTAAAGAGTTGTTCAAATGATGAGTATAATGACCCCTTTTCGGGTTTAGCATAAACAAAAAATAAGGTTGTAGATAATGGTACGGAACCCTTCGTGCGCGAGTCCGACTCGCACTTGGCCGGTTTTTACTTGTTCGAGATTTTAAGTTTGCACGTGTTGTCTGCAGTGAGTGAGGGATGTGATTTGTGGGTTCTTTTATGCTGAGATGCATCAGCACCTTTGAGGACATTATTCATTGGTTTTAATGCTCTGGGGGCCTAGACGAAATCCTTTTTCTGTAAGCGTTACCGCCAACGGAAAGTTAAAATTATATGGAGTTGACAGCAGCAGTCACGTGACATCTCTAAAGCTAATGTCAACTCCATACAATTTGAGCTTTCCGTTGGCGTTAACACTTACAGAAAAGGGATTTTGTCTATAGCCTCTGGTTACATTTCATTTTGTTTTGAATCCATGCCAGGATTTTAGGCTTTTTAGGTGTGCAATGTTTTTAGTGTTTTCTGTCAAAAGATATGGTATATCTTTATCGTCTGTATGTTAGGTCTATTCCCAGATCCTTCATATTCAGAATTCGAAATTTTGTGAATCAATTACATCTAACTGTACCATTTCCGGACAGGTTTACTTATTTTTATTTTTTTACTAGCCTACGCTGTCCTCTACCCTGTCCTAAAGTCCTGGGCAAAGGCCACTTCTTCCACTCCTTCACTCCGTCCACTCCTTCATATTTCGTGA
The DNA here is from genome assembly GCA_947363905.1 of Lithophane semibrunnea. Classification (NCBI taxonomy): domain Eukaryota; kingdom Metazoa; phylum Arthropoda; class Insecta; order Lepidoptera; family Noctuidae; genus Lithophane; species Lithophane semibrunnea. The sequence goes on from OX376211.1 coordinate 3,502,150, forward strand.
ACCCGCGCGTCCTCCTTCCAGTTTTAACGGAACCTATCCAGCTCGTCCCGCCATCTCCTACGTGGTTTGCCGCGACCACGCCTCACTGTCTCTGGGCACCAGAGGGCCTAGGCAAGTCACAATCGCTTCCAAAGCGTTTCGTATTTCTACAACGACTTTCAACAGGATTGACTTAGACTTTTCGATAGCGTTATCGCTAATAGAATGTCACTTTGTCTAGGGCCTCTGTTCTGTTTAAAAAGCACAACATTATCACTTATACTAGGAACAATCTTAGAAGGACTTGAAACACATAACGGACATAGCATTCACCAAAGGACATAGCATTCACCACAAAACAATACAGTATGTTGTCTAACGAAGGGCGTCCCCGTTAACCTGCAATTGCATAGAGTCTATACAAGCGAAAAAATAAAAAAATAAACATTTAAAAAAATGTTTTTAATTTTTTTATAGTAAAATATTTACAAAAAATATTTGTTGACACACTTGTCTTTCTACGTTGAAATACAAGTGTGCGTGTACAGAGTGTTTCTTTACCTGACTACGGCGAAGCAAAAAGGAGGGTTATTTACATTATTTACGTATCGATTTAATAGTTTTGCGAATATTTCAATATTTATTGAAATATTCGCAAAACTATTAAATCGATATTTAAAAAAAATATATTTGATTGGTCATATTTTGTTTTAGCATGTATGGTCGCTATACTTTTGCGAGTTATCGGGAACGCCCTTTTTTAGTTAACATACTGTATTACTGCCTTGAATGGAAACCTTGTCTTACCTTCCTCTAGGGAGGGTACACCCCAAAGCAACTATCTTAACATATTTCCAGTCTACCCAAACCGATAATTTCCAACCAAAATTGATTAGATTTGCGAACTCTTTTACCGACCTAACTCTGTTCCACTGAAATCGATCTCGGTTGATTGATGAACTCCAAACTAACTTAGTTAGGGTCGCCAAAGTCAGTAACCGGGTTATCATTACCCGTAATAGACTGTGTGTGATTCGACATGCTTCGGTTAGTGAGAACCCTGTTGATTTTGGAAATAGTATTGGTTGGTTGATTTGTGTTCGTAATGTTGAATATTTGCATTGTGTATTTCGCTATTTATCTAGCTGCGCCCAGTGGTTTCACCCGCGTGGATTTCGATCCTGTGGGAATATAGGGATAAAAAGTATCCCATGTTCTATTCCAGGTAATGGTCTACCCCTGTGCCAAATTTCATCCTAATCTGTTCAGCCGTTTTAGCTTTAAAGCGAAACAAACAAACTCACTTTCGCATTTATAATACTAGCTACCCGCGGCTTCACCCGCGTGGTATGTCGATAAAAAGCCTATGTCCTTCCCCGGGATGTCATCTATCTCCATGCCAATTTTTATCAAAATCCGTTCTGTGGTTTAGGCGTGAACAGGTAAGATACAGACAGACAGACAGAGTTACTTTCGAATTTATAATATTAGGATTAGTAAGATGGATTATCGAGAAAGAAGTATGAAAATTCTATCTAATATTCATTAGATGCCTTTAAGCAGTCCTAGGCTCGATTCCCGGATCATACAAACTGTTATTGGGTTCTTCCATCTGGAATTTCTCAATAGTAGCCCAGAGTCTGGATTTGTGCCCGGTTGATGGCAATAGGCTCGCCCCCTATTACTTAGGAATGCACATAACTGACAAAATGTGGGTGTACTATAGGTACACCTCTGCCTAACCCTTCGGGGAATACAGGCGTCATGTTCTGTTATGTTAAATCTATATTAAATATTTGTTTTATTTCAAAGGAAGAGAAAAAAGAAAGACAGTCATTTCTAAAATACTGCCATTAATTTATTTAATCTATTATACAACCTTATTTTTTGTTTATAGTAAACCCGAAAAGGGGTCATTTTACTCATCATTATGGGACCAACATTGAAATCGCGAAAAAAAATATCAGCTGTTCCCTACATTTGTGTTCACTTAAATCGACAAAATGTAGGGAACAGCTGATTTTTTTTTCGCGGTTTCAATGTTGGTCCCATAGAAAAAGTTGTTCAAAATGATGAGTACAATGACCCCTTTTCGGGTTTAGCATAAACAAAAAATAAGGTTGTATACCTAATGTAAATAGTTATTACCTAGTAATTATGTAAGAATTAGATTGTATATAAAAATTGTAAAAAAAAACACATTAATAGGGAATATGCATGTGATTCAAATATGGGTAAAATATTTTTTTTTATGAACTATGTTACTTCAGAATTATGCCTCCATCAATATTTTTGACTAAAATTTCTTTTTGAGCGAGAAATTAATTTTTAAAAAGTCCCAAAAAACTGTGGGTAATTCAAATACTTGAAAAGACTAAGAGCGGATGTGACGTAACAATCCGGGATAACAATCAAAATGTCAATGTCAAGTCAATCAACAAGTGTCAAGTCAATGTCAAACGCTCATAGAAAAAGGAGTGCTTGACGTTGATTTGACAGTTGCTTGTCTGTTTTCAAGGACTGTGACGTCACCACACCAAGCGCGCCAAATGGAGGGCGTTTAAATAGCCCGGATCGGTTGGATATTTTTAAACATTTTTTTAAGTACTTTAAATTGCTTTTTTGCCATCGAATTTTTTTAAACTATTATTTGACGATGTAAACTATCGAATAAAAATATTAAAAAAATACATGCATATTCCCTATTAATAAATAATACAAGCCTAAGCCTAGTTTTTTTATTATTTTATAAAGTCTTCGATGTCTCGTGTTTCTTCCGAATATTCTGAAAACAAAATTAAACTATCATCCGTCTAAGTTCTAAGCTGATATTAAAATGTTATTCTCATTTTTACGTCATTTGGCACTTGCTGTTTTCTTTATGTAAAACGTGTTGGAGAAAGGACAAACTTAGCTTTCTTCTTATTCATAAGCTGTTTTTGACCAAACCTAACAAAAAAGTTATGTTAGCCATACAAGAATTGCAGAGGAGCTCGTGGCTAAGTACAACAGTTTGGTAACAGCCGCACGGGTCGATCCATCAGGTTAAGCTACTCTTGCCGGGGTTGGTCCGTGGATGGGTGACCCTCTTTACATAACGAGACTCCCCCGTGCCTCGGAAAGCACATTAAGCCGTTGGTCCCGGTTGTCATTCGTGGATCTTTGACAGTCGTTACGGGTCGTCAGAAGCCCGAAAGTCTGACCACCAGTCTTACCAAGGGGTATAGTATTACCCAGTTACTGGGTTGTGGAGATTAGATGGGCAGCCGCTCCATGTAAAATACTGGTATTCAGCTGCATTCGGTTAGACTGGAAGCCACCCCGACATAGCTGGGAAAAGGCAAGGCAGATTGATTGACAAGAGTTGCAGATTGTTTGCAATAAAAAAAACCTGCTTTTGGCCCTCGCTTGATTCAAAACTTTCTTTAACGTTTTCGCCATTTTACAGTCTAAATAATTAAATATATTTGACTCGAGAATATTCTGACAAACAGCAAAACTTTCTCAACCATAATTAAATTAAATAATGCAATTCAAAATTAAATAACATTATCCACTCACACTTCAACCAACTGAATCCATGTCCACCTTAAACCTACTCCAAAACATATCTACGTTGCCAACTTATGCAGTTAAATCGTAACTTCAGTCGCAGACAGCCGTCTTAACTCAGCGAGTGCCGCATACTGCAGATAAAACTTCTCTTTAAACTTTTCGTACATGATACTTTTACTTTTTTTTTTCACCTGCCAACAACCGGGTAATCCCGAGATTTTTGTACCGGGTAATCCCGAGATTTTGTACCGGGTAATCCCGAGATTTTTGTACCGGGTAATCCCGAGATTTTGTACCGGAACTGAGGTGCATGGAAAGGTGGAGTTAAATGTTTTGGTAGGATATGTGTTTTTATTTGAGGAATTAATTTATGACTGTTTTTTTTTGTTAATTATATTAATAACAGCTTTGCTTTGTAAAATGCAATAGTCGCTAGATATATTTAGTAACCTATTCCGCTTAACTATTCTTCAAGAGTCATAAGAAATCGACACGTGTTTCACCTCTCAACGAGGTTTCTTCAGGATGACGATTGACCAATTGCAAACCAGAACACGACTATTGTATTTTATTTATAATGGATTTCCGCAAAGTTACGCCTGAATCAATTAACTAGCTTTGCTTTTGTACAAAATAAGTGAGTTTTTAAAGTTGATGCAAGCTATTATGAGATTGAGAAACAAATGCGTCAGAAATAAATTACAAGAAAAAATATAAATAAGCAGACCAGTATTTATCAACATCCAAATTTTATTGAAATAATATTATACAATAAAAAAAAATCAAAAAAGTGTTTACACAATCAGGTTTTATAGATATTTGTATAGTTCTAGGCCCTGAAAGCTTTTAACCATAGTAGTGTAGGTACGCCAGATGCTGTTATTAAAATCTACACAATAAATAGTAGTACATCTGTTATATAATCTTTCAAACAACAGCCGTACAGATTTTTTATTGCCATCATATTAACCCTATCACTACTTGTCTATAACTGACCCCTACACGATTTTATTCAACTAACTACAAAAATATATGCCAATCAAAAACCATCCTTAATTCTCTGAAATAAAAAATATAATTGTAGTAACATATGGAATCAATGGGACATCTGGCATATGTAAGGAATGAAAGATATTAATTATTATTCACTGTTGATGCGGTAAGTTTAATGATTGAGATTAACATAAGAGGTACCCGTTTTGTAGATAATTAGTCATTCATGTAGTATGTAACTGCATATTATAATTTGATAAATTAATAGATGTTTTATGTTTAACATCGCGTGTTGAATATTTTGTCTTTTCTAATAGATTTGATGTAGTTACGGCTAATAAAACACAAACATTTATTCTGTTTTTGGTATAACTTCTCAGCGAAAAAGAATTTTCTTTAAAAAAATCCTGGAAATAAAAATGTTCATTCTTTCTTATTTCATTATATCCTTATGAAATATCACGCCATCTGCCAATCCTCAGATGACCTCTTAAAGCCGAAAATTACTTTTGTTTACTTAAAGCGCTAAGTCACTGAATTATGTAAGTTAGCACTTGGAAATCCAATGCATTAATAATATCAAAATCCACAAAAACTCATTAAAAATAACACTTGAAAGTTATAATCGTTCAAACTCGACCGCGGGCCTATTGGACCCGGGAAGTTTAAATTAAACTTGTCACCCTGTACGGCGGCGGGTGAGGGTTACTCGGGACTTCTTGTGAAAAAATCGAGGAGGGAAGCTTCCGTGGTCCTGTAGGTTAGATTTTATTTGAAATTAGTTTTGAAATGTATGCGGATTTTGCGTGTCAGAGGAATTCGAGTTTGGAATGGAGAGTTGGACCTATTTACACAAACCGTTTTCAATCTAAAGTTATTCAAAATTGTTTCTATTTTTTTTTTTTTATAACCTGTGTATTTGTAGGTACTATTGTAGGTACTATCTTCTATTATTACACCTTCGAGGGCAACAGGCATCCCAGTGCTATTTTGGCATACTACACCTGCAAAATTAATCTGTAATTGGTACTTATAATAAAATTATAAAGAGGTAAAATTTTTGAGTTTGTATATAGGGGATAATCTTTGGAACTGCTAATCCGATTCCGAAAATTCTTTCACTGATGGGAAGCCACAATATTGTCGAGTGTCATGGGATATATTTTATGGTATAGGCTTCCACGCGGACGGAGTCGTGGGCAGAAGTTAGTTAATGATAAATAAATTGGATTGCGACGGAGAGGAGCTCGTGGCTAAGTAATAACAGCCGCAGGGGTCGATCCATCAGGTTAAGCTACGCTTGCCGTGGATGGGTGACCATCTTTACATACCGAGACTCCTCCGTATCTCGGAAAGCACGTTAAGCCGTTGGTCCTGGCTGTCATTCGTGGATCTTTGACAGTCGTTACGCGTCTTCAGAAGCCCAAAAGTCTGACACCCAGTCTTACTAAGGGGTATCGTATTACCCAGTTACTGGGTTGAGGAGGTCAGATAGGCAGTCGCTTCATGTAAAATACTGGTTTTCAGTTGCATCCGGTTAGACTGGAATTCGATCCCAACATAGTTGGGAAAAGGGTAGGCAGATTGATTGATTGAAGCTGCTTTCATCCCTTTAAACAATAAGCAATATTGTCATCGCATTGTGTTGTTTTTTTTTTTTGTATGCGCCTTGTAGCTATTTATTAATGTAATTAGTTATTATTTAACCGTGCTTTTGTATGTTGTGCTATGTCTTTTGTGTGCACGAAATAAACGTTTTATCTATCTATCTACCTGTCACTTCTCTAATTTGTATTCCCAAAAGCGAAAAACTTTATTAGTTATGCAATAAAATTTTCATTGCAAAAAATAACAAGCCTATTGTCACATCTTCAGAATTAAAATCATCTCGCGGTACCCAATTTTTTCTGAAGTCTTGAACGTTCGCACCCCTGATGCATACCCAAGTAGGGTTTGTCCTGCCAGTAATTCGTTTTTAAAATGCCGATGGGTCGGTCCTCAGTCCTCCGAAATAAGATTTTAATTGTAACGGGAAAGTCGTGGTTTGATCGATGTACTCTGAGCTTTTAAACGCGACTGGGGTAATTGGTTTGACAAGAATTATCAATTTTTCGGTGTCATTTTAATAAAGTTTGACGGATATTAAACGATATTTCTTTGAGAATTTCTTTGGGAATTACCACCAATTATGGTTTTCTTTATTTCATACTAGCTGCCGCCAGCAGCTTCGCCCGCGTGTAATCTTTATAAATTATAGCCTATGTTACTCAGGGTGAATGTAGCTTTCTAATGGTGAAAGAATTTATCAAATCGGTTCAGTAGTTTCGGAGCCTATTCAATGCAAACAAACAAACAAACAAACAATCAAATCTTTCCTCTTTATAATATTAGTATAGAAGTATAGATATAAATTATATTTTTAAATATTAGAATAAAAAATATATAAAAATTTAAAAAAATATAAAAAATAGTAGCCCACCGGTATCGGGAACAGGGTCCAATTATTATTATTATAGTTTCGCCCCCTATTACATGGGACTTGAAACATAACTGGCGAAATATGGGTTGTACTATAGGGTGCTATAGGTGCACATCTGCCTAACCCTTCAGAATATTACAGACGTTATGTTATGTTATGTGTCCTTTGGGAATTCTGTCTGGGTTTCTAAAAAGAATAAGGAACTTTAGCATACGTGGGTGTCATAAAGCGTTAGCATGGAATTACGCTAAGAGGATGGGCAGTAACACCTTGACTTCTTTGCTAGGTCATTGTTGTTGGGAGACTCTAATTGAGTAGTAAACTGGGTTGATAGTGGGATGCCAATCACGAAACCAAACAATGGTGCGTTCTTGAAGAATTCGTGCAAACATAACCGCATCATTTAGTATTGATTTAGTGAACCTATAGCAGTGCAACTGTATGAATTATTAAATTAAAATCCTTTAGTTCGGACCAGTTTAGTCCATTTGGTTGGAATACATACTACTTAGAAACTAGTGTTAGTATTTACATATACCAAAAAAACTATACAAACTATGAATTACTACGCCACAGTGGCATGTAGGCGTATCCAATGTCCCACTATGGGGCTGTCCCACCTATCAGCTATAGTTTTCACTGCGCATAATGTAAGCGCAACGCTTGCGCATGATGGCGTGAAAGCCATATATTCTCGCCTCAGCGAACGTGCCCGAAGCACTGCCGTAGCGCGGCAAGACCATCAACATCCTGAAAGCATAATTATATTGAACGCGTAGGGCGCCTGTAGCAGACGAGAGCTCAGTCTGTTAGGCGGGGGTGTCGGAAGGCTTTATTCACCAAAAAAACCACTTGTCAGCTTAATATGTATATTGCATCACACGTTACTCGATAATCACAGTTATGTCACAAAAGTGTACATCAAAACTTAACACTATGACTATAACTATTACAAGAAAACAAACTACGATTTAACACGGCAATAACGAAATAATATAAACTATGGAACTAAATCTAGAGAAAACTAGATGTCCTAAAAACTGAGCGCGATACGAAGCAGCAGAACACGGAACGCGACAAACGTGCTACTTCGTTGGAGATTCAGAGACGAATGAGTGACGATTCACTGACAAGGAAATGACGATTGCTTCGAATTTTCCAGAGTCTGGATATTAGTAAACTTGTCACATACGCACAAGTTGCGTGTGAGTCACGTACTAAACTTTAATATACAACCAATTATTCTAGACACCTCGATTAGACAGGGGGTGATGCAGGGGATCGGGTGTCTGCGGGGTACCGCCGGATTTGGGCGTGCCGGGGGTAGTGAAAGGGACGCGGGGAAGAGATACTACGCAGTTATCTTGATATATAATACTGTTTACATTAAAGAACAATAGAATTGTTCGCAAACTGTACATCGCGTCCTATTTACATTATGTAAAGTACTCATTCTAAGGTATTTTGACCTAACTAAGCGATTACGATTAATTAAAATAGTGTATCTCCTTTACATAAAAAGTTATTAACATTTTTGTCAGTATATAAAGGTAATTTGTACTTTTAACATATTTTCGTATGGAATTATGATTCCCAGAAGGTAAATACACTAGTATATAAGGCTACATTGTTAGAATAATGACAGCTAAGCTCATTTTTCTTCATTTAAACATTGTACATGGCACTTGAGTGCTTTATTTCTTATATAATTATTTTTACACAACAAATATGAGAGCCTTATGCATTTTAAATCGCATGACATAGGGATCGAACCCATGATCTAGGTATATAATATCTTTAGATTACGTTCTCGCTTTTTATTTAATGGGTTTCCTATAGGAATCGAACCTATATATGTTTCCCATGTTTACATAGGTACTTATGATTCTACATGTGTGTCATCGTGCTTCCCCAACATTCCACCCCCTGTAACAGGGTTCCACCGCATTACATCCTGGTCGGTGGGAAGCACGACGATCTTTGCTACGGGCCGACGCAGGACCCCACTTATTGTCTTTACATCGACGACACGAACGATGCCATCGTTGCCGTTGTACACTGCTTTAATCACTCCTTTGGTCCACGCACTGCGTTCTTTGTTATTGTCCGCGATCACTACGATATCACCAACCCGCACATTTGGCACATTGTTTGCCCACTTTTCTCTTCTTTGTAGAGTTGGGAGATACTCCCTCAGCCAGCGCCGCCAGAACATGTCGGCGAGCGCGCTTACGCGCCGCCACTGCCGTCGGGAGTCGACGTCCTCGTCGTCTGCTGGCGCGAACGGAGTGCTCCCGGACGCCGTGCCCAGGAGCAGATGATTGGGAGTCAGGACCATGGGCTGGTCGTGATCGTCGTGGACGTAGCTCAGAGGCCGGCTGTTGATGATCAGCTCGGCCTCGGTGAGGAGGGTATATAGGACCTCCTCACTTGGTGCACGTTCCTTGAGCGTGCTGCGAAGGGCGTTTTTTACTGAACGCACGAGCCTTTCCCAGCAGCCACCCATGTGTGGGGCTGCCGGGGGATTGAAGTGCCACTCGATGCCGCGGTTGATGGCTTCGGCCCTGATTTGACCCTGGTTTAGGTCTTTCAGGGCTGCTCGGAGCTCGGAGTTGGCCCCGATGAAATTTGTACCCTGGTCAGAGTACATGTGCGCCGGCTGCCCGCGGCGCGCAATGAGGCGCCGCAGGGCGAGTATCGCCGAATCGGCGCTCAGCGAGGCGGCCAGTTCAAGGTGAACGGCGCGCGTTGTGAGGCAGGTGAATAGGGCACCCCACCTCTTCTCGCGGCGCCGCCCAATCGCCACCTCCATCGGGCCGAAGTAGTCCACGCCCACTTGGACGAAGGCTCGTCTGGACGTCGTCACTCTCGCGAGTGGTAGGTCACCCATTTTGGGTGGTGCCGGCCTTGCTCTGGAAGTTTTACACAATTGGCAATTAGCGACCACAGCCTTAACAGAGGTCCTTACTTTTGTTACCCAATATTTTTCCCTTAAGTTGTTTACGACGGTCTCATGGTTGGCATGTAGGGCCAGCCCATGATAGTAGGCTATGAGTTTTCGGGTCAGAGGGTGACGACCATCTAATATAATGGGATGCCTCTCTTCGAAAGTGAGCACCTCGCAGGCACTCAGGCGTCCCCTGACCCGTAGCAGCCCGTCGTCTGTGATCATTGGATCTAAAACTTTAATATTACTGTTCTTGGGAACGGGCAAGCCTTTAAGGATGGCGGCCCGCTCGTTCTTAAAGCTGTCTTCCTGGCACAACCTCATGAGATGGTTGTGCGCTTCTTCTATGTCGCGCCGCTGCATCTCTGGAGACGACCGACGCTTGCGACATCGGCCGATGAATATCAGGACTCGCGCCATGACGCGCCGTACTCGTACCCACGACGAGTAGCGCTCGTACTGGAGGAGTGGTGCTGCTGGCTCAGCTGTAGCGTGGACCCGCTGAATGCGCTCGAGGTCCGCCTCCGCCGCCTCAGCCTCGCGACACACCGGCCACCGCTCCTGTGGATCACAAAGAAACAAGGGGCCACGCAGCCATGCTGCGTGGCTATCGGGCCAAGACAATCGGGTCGCTTTGTCTGCAGGGTTCTCCTCCGAGGGTACCCAGCGCCAATTGCCTCGGTCCGATAGTTTATCTATCTCCGCCAATCTATGGGACACAAATCGTTGGAATTCCTGGGCATCAGAATTTATCCATTTGAGGACCGTCTTACTGTCGGTCCAGTACGTTTTACATTTAATAGGTAGCCCTAGTTCGGTCTCCATCGTGTTTGCAAGTCGGCAAGCTAACAGGGCCGCTTGCAACTCGAGACGAGGGATTGAAACCACTTTTTGTGGTGCAACCCGGGCTTTTCCGGCTAGCATGACAACCTCCCTATTCCCGGTGGCGTCATATCCCACTAAATACGCTACGGCTGCGTAGGCTAGCTCGCTAGCGTCGCCGAACACATGAAGTTCAAGGTCACGAAGGTCAAGCCCATACCAACGTGGTATTTTTACCTCTTGCAACTTCTCCAAATTATTGAGCCAGGCGAACCATACCTTGGCGTCCTTGTCTTTCAATGGTTCATCCCATTGAATCCCCGACTTCCAAATCGCCTGCATTAGTATCCTAGACTGGATTATACACGGATACAGAAACCCTAAAGGGTCATAAATCGACATAATGAAGCTCAAGAATTGACGTTTAGTAGGCACTATGCTACCGTTCTTTATGTCTTCGGGTAGTCTTTTAAAAGATAGGTCAAAACCTAACTCATCCTCTTTAGGTGCCCAAATTAAACCTAGCGTTCTTTCCATAATGCCTAGACCCTTCTCGAGGGCCACCTTTTCTGGCATGTCTACTTTGAGCTTATTCATCAGTTCTGATGAGTTGGTGACCCACCCCCGTATATTAAATCCACCGGACGCGTGAATATGGGTCACTTCCTCTATAAGCTTATTAGCTTGCTGCTCTGTCCAAGCACTGTCTAAATAATCGTCCATATAGTGTTTGCTTCTAATGGCCTCTACGGCCTCTGGATACTTATCCTCAAACTCACTGGCATTCTTATTCAATATGTAAATTGCCGTTGTCGGAGATGAGGTTGCTCCAAAAATCATCGAGTTCATTGCGAACACGCTCGGCTCTCGGGTCTGATCCGCGCCTCTCCACAAAAATAATTGTGCGCCTTGATCCTCGGCCCTTATTCTAATTCGCATAAACATGTCCGCAATGTCCCCTGTGAATCCTATTGGACGTATTCGGAATCTAATTAGAATGCCTGGAAGTGAGTTTAATAGGTCCGGTCCGGTCAATAAATTATCATTCAGGCACGTACCGTGAGACGCAGCGGCTGCGTCGAAGACTAGGCGAAGTTTACCGGGTTTGTTTGGGTTCACCACACCAAAGTGTGGTAAGTACCAAATTGGTGTTTGATCCATTTCCCCTTCCAACTTCCTTGCATAGCCTTCCTCTAGGAGCCGGTCTATTTGCTTTGAATAAGCTTCCGCGTAACCGGCATCCTTTCGCATGCGTCTTTCGATACCGTGTAACCGTTGCCGGGCCTGATGGTAGTTATTAGGTAGCTCTATCTGGTCGTGCTTCCATAGCAACCCTACTTCCCATTGACTACCATTTGATACGCGTCTACTGGTATCATCTAATACTTTTAGCGCTCTTTCATTTTCTTTATGTTTACGAGCGTTCTGCGATATACCGATCGCTTCTAGTTCAAATTGCGCTTTGACTAGATCATGCAGGTCAGGGAGGGAGACTGCCATACAATTAATGGATTGTTCACCATTATTATTATTATTACTATCAAATGGCCCATGAACCACCCAACCTAATTTGGTCAGTGAGGCAACCGGCTTACCGGATCGCCCTTGGCGAATGTCCTGGCTGACCAACAGCTGCCAATTGTCCTGCCCCAGTAGCAGCAGCGGCTTAGCGCCCCTCATCTCTTCGCAACCCAAGTCACGAAGGTGGGCATTGTCGCTCAGCATGGCAGCGGACACCGTTTGCGTAGGCAGGTTCATATTATACATGGTTCGGCATTTGATTTTATGTTGCAGTCCGTTCGGCCCTCTAATGTTGACCTCTACGGCCCTTGAGGTCAAATCGCTGACCCCGTAGCCACCCGCCGTCTTTAAAGCGAGCGGGATGCGCGGGCCTTCTAAGTTAGCAGCGATTGAGCTGTCTATAAGTGAGACTGTCGCGCCGTCATCCAGTAATGCGTAACAATTACATTCAATTTGTTTGTCATCAGTTATTGTTACTGGCACGATTTTCAGGAGAGCCGTCGCTCTCCATTCACCTATATTAGTGACGCTTTCGGTCTTTTCTTTGACCGGCTTGCTACTATTGTTTGAGCCCGATGCTTTATCAGCATGCAACAACGAGTGGTGGCTATATCCACACTTGTCGCAACGTTTTGCGCGGCAAAACCTCTTAGGGTGTTTTCTTATTAGACATTTAAAACACGTGTTCTTGGCTTTAATCGTAGCCCATCTATCTGGTACGCTTAATCTACCGAATGTATCGCAGTTTTCAATTGTGTGTTCCTTGTGGCAAACGACACACTCTGCCGGTACCGTAGATTCATCGCTTTGAATATTGACTTTCTGAGCCGACGGTACTCTACTATTGAAAGGGCGCGCGACTGGCTTCTGTTGCCTTACCGGGGGTTTAGATGGACCGGGTTCGAACATATTCGCCTGAGCGTAATAAGACGTGGTACGGTTAATGTGATTTAAGAATTGAGATATAATAGATAAATCCGGAGACACCCGTAAGTCCACCCCCTGCACGCTTTCTAACCCCATCGCGAAATCTCCATACTGAGCCCGCTGTATTGGTGTCAATTTGTTTAATATTTCACCAACCAATTGCGGGTTATTTAAATAGCCGTCAGCTCTAATATTCCTAAGCAGGGACACGACATTTCTTATCGTCGATGCAAATTTTCTTATTTCACGACCGCTTTCCGTTATACGCGGTAGGTCTCTAATCTTTTTTAGAACACTCTGTAATATGAGTGTCGGATGCCCGTATTCTTCTTCTAGAGCACGCATAATATCGTTGGGATCCGTTCCCGACCGCAATAAGTCTTCTACCGATGTTTTAGCCTCGCCATGCAATGAAGTTTTGAGTCGAGCTAGATTCTCAAATGACCTAAAGTTATACATTTCAGTCGTGTCCCAATACATATTCTTATAAGATATCCAATCAGCTGGGTCGCCACTAAAATTAGGCAATTCATATGCCTGTCTAGGTACCGGCCGTGGTCGCGCCATGCTTGTAATTGCATCCGCCAGTCGGTCTATCTTGCTGTCTCTGTCGCCTGACGCCTCCCTTCGTGACTCTCTTTCACCCACCCCGTATGTTGTCCGCCGTGCATCCGACTCCCGGGTCGAACCGGGAGGTGCACCTGCGGCCGGCGTGGTAGTCACAGGGTACGTCGCGGGCAGACGGAATGAAACCTTTTCACAGACTGGCGTGCGCGCCTGTGTCATTGGTACCGTTGTATTCGAAAACGGTACCGGCACAGGCGTCCCTAACACATGCGACACAATATTATTACGGTAATCGGTAAGCGTACTCACATTTTGGCGATTCCCAGCTATGTTGCGAGGCGCGGCCATTCCAGTAGGCCCGCGCCCCACGGACGGGGTACACAACACTGCATCCTTATCACTAGGCACTGCATCCTTATCGCACAACACCGGGCTAGACACACGCACTGTTTCTCTGTTATCAGCTTGAGGCGTAGTGTCGATCCATTGCTCCACTCGTTGTGCTGTACCCACGTCCGATGCTGAATCGTCACTTTCAGCAGCTGCTTCAATTTCAGCTATGTCAGCTTCCATCCTCTTCTTTAGGAGGTTTTCCTTGAGCTTTACTAACTCACGCTCAGCTTCATATTCGATGCGCTTCTTTATGTGCTCGACGCTCTTGCGGCTATTCTTAGAAGACGCTCTGCTCCGTGGCGACGTATGGCGACCTCTTCCAGGCGCCTGTCCTCCCAGGGGTCCCTCTGACGTACTTCTAGCACTGTAGTCGATCACTCGACCACCCGTCAGAGGGATATTGAGGGCAGACGTCGACGCCATAGTCGGCGCGACGGATGGCGAACCCGGCACTCGTTCAGACTGCATACCGGAGTCCGACACAATTTCTTCACGGCGACGAGCACTTTGTTCCTCTGCCAACCTCCGTAGTTTGCTTCTAGTCGTGATGCTGCTCTTCTGACTCATGGTTGCTACGACCTTATCCGGCTCGAAGGACCAAAATGTAGCAGCCTTATCCGGCTCGAAGGACCAAAATGTAGCAGACGAGAGCTCAGTCTGTTAGGCGGGGGTGTCGGAAGGCTTTATTCACCAAAAAAACCACTTGTCAGCTTAATATGTATATTGCATCACACGTTACTCGATAATCACAGTTATGTCACAAAAGTGTACATCAAAACTTAACACTATGACTATAACTATTACAAGAAAACAAACTACGATTTAACACGGCAATAACGAAATAATATAAACTATGGAACTAAATCTAGAGAAAACTAGATGTCCTAAAAACTGAGCGCGATACGAAGCAGCAGAACACGGAACGCGACAAACGTGCTACTTCGTTGGAGATTCAGAGACGAATGAGTGACGATTCACTGACAAGGAAATGACGATTGCTTCGAATTTTCCAGAGTCTGGATATTAGTAAACTTGTCACATACGCACAAGTTGCGTGTGAGTCACGTACTAAACTTTAATATACAACCAATTATTCTAGACACCTCGATTAGACAGGGGGTGATGCAGGGGATCGGGTGTCTGCGGGGTACCGCCGGATTTGGGCGTGCCGGGGGTAGTGAAAGGGACGCGGGGAAGAGATACTACGCAGTTATCTTGATATATAATACTGTTTACATTAAAGAACAATAGAATTGTTCGCAAACTGTACATCGCGTCCTATTTACATTATGTAAAGTACTCATTCTAAGGTATTTTGACCTAACTAAGCGATTACGATTAATTAAAATAGTGTATCTCCTTTACATAAAAAGTTATTAACATTTTTGTCAGTATATAAAGGTAATTTGTACTTTTAACATATTTTCGTATGGAATTATGATTCCCAGAAGGTAAATACACTAGTATATAAGGCTACATTGTTAGAATAATGACAGCTAAGCTCATTTTTCTTCATTTAAACATTGTACATGGCACTTGAGTGCTTTATTTCTTATATAATTATTTTTACACAACAAATATGAGAGCCTTATGCATTTTAAATCGCATGACATAGGGATCGAACCCATGATCTAGGTATATAATATCTTTAGATTACGTTCTCGCTTTTTATTTAATGGGTTTCCTATAGGAATCGAACCTATATATGTTTCCCATGTTTACATAGGTACTTATGATTCTACATGTGTGTCATCGTGCTTCCCCAACAGCGCCGTATGCCCTCTACGTGTAGTTGACCCACAGACTGCATGTATAAAATGCTCTCTCTTCAAAATACTCTCATTGACTGAACAGTTTACCCAACAAAAGTACCACAGTAAACCGCGGTTTAAACCAAAACCATCAAACCCGTACACCTATCCATATAGTAAATGAACAAATCAAATCTAAATCAAATTCCGATCTCGTTGGGCCAATTAGAACCGAATCGGCGCCGACACGGTGATCGATTGATTTATGTAACCAGCCTAATTAGGACTCTCATACTGATTAATTTATATGAACTCTGTACTCGTAAAGGGGTCAATATAAAATGGTGGTTGTAATAGATTTGATTAATATTTGAAATGGTGGTAATTTGCTGCTAATTGTCACGTGTGGGCGCGTGACGGAATAATCGTGGTTTGGTAACTGGGCCTTTATGTGGACTATTGTTTAGTTAAATATCGTTTTTAATTATCGCTTCGTCTATCATCCATTATAACATAAATAGAGCTAAATCATCATTAGCTGCTAGCCTTTTCTAACTATGTTGAGGTTAGCTTCCAGGCTTATCGGTTGAAGTTGAACCTGGTCGGAGCTAGATATTCAATATAGATAGCTAAATAACTCCTCATAGAGAGAGAGAGAGCAAGAGAGCTGTGGAGGCTCAGACCTCATTAACTTCCCCTTAACCAAAGTGATGAAGCAATAATGAACCCCTTAAAATAATTATACTAATAACTATAATTATTTGAAGATAAGTATCATCAATTAGTTTAGTGTTAATTAAAAACTTTTATTGTTGTATCTTTTGATCGAGATCTTTTGTCTTTTTGTTTCATCTGGGGTGAAATGTGAAAGGGTGATGACGCTAAGCTTATCGTTTGAGAGGTGCTTATGCGTTTCGTTTCACCCCCCAGAAGAAAACCGCACGTAATGCTTATTAATTTAATTAAAATTTACAGTACCTACTGATGTAAATTATGAAATTCATTGTTTTTATATAAGCAAGCTAAAGTGGCTGGCCAGGCAAATTTTCTGGCAACGGGCAACTGAACACGGGTGGGTTTTAGTCAGTAAAAGTCTGACCCGCCCTCCTGCTCCGCCCAGAGCGGGAGAAGTCATTTGATGATTTCCCTAAAAAAAAAGGCTAATTTGAATAATTTGGTTTATTTATTAAAAGTTAATTTGAACAGCTCATTTTTTTTCGCGATTTCAGTGTTTGTCCCATAGTGAAAGTTGTTCATAATGATGAGTAAAATGACCCCCTAATATGCTGTCCTATAATGATGCCTATGAATTAAATTTCACCCTGTAGATTCAATAAGTACTTACAGGTAATTTATAATATAATATATAGTTAATAATAAACCTATTTATTAATTTACCTTCTTTTATAACGTAGGACGTATAAAAAGATCAATGGAATTCTCTTACTAACAATAGGGCTGTCTAGTGAACATTCTAGCAACAGTTGCATTAACATTCACTAAAAACAACAATCATTAATTTCGCCACAAGGGTGAAATTTCACTATTAAGAGGGGGTGATACGCTATCCTCTCCACCCCTTATCTATCCTTTCATCTTGTTCCGATCCCCACAAAATGATATCGTGTTATTCCTATTAATGACTTATTTCCCTTGTACTTACTTACCCCTCAAAACCCTTATCGCGTTTCGGCGATCGCATTCGCCCTTAAATAAATTATTTGAGTAATTTTTTTATTGTTAGTTTCTTGATCGAGATAAAACAGGATTGACAGTTTTTATTAGCGACAATTGTTTGATAATGCTGGGGAAATTGGTAATCGTTGTTTTAATTTGTTTTATTGATTTGTCAATCGACTTCAAAAGGGGGAGGTTATCAATTCTTAAGCCATAGCTTTCATCAGTTTGCGCTGCTTTTTTAGCAGAAATAATAAAAATGTTATAAAATTAATTATTTTATAAAAATAATGTATTATTGTAATAAGGTGCAGCATTTACCATCTGAAATTTGACCACTCCACTGCGCACTGTTGTGTTTTATGAACTCTTACAAAAGAGTCCAAAATGAATGAGGTCACTGAAGATTCTCAACGTCATGATTCTAAATCCTGCATGAAAACAAATAATCGAAAGCATTCCTTTTGAGTACGAATGTTTGTGCATTGTAAAATGATTTGTGCTCAGCTCACACACTTTCACAGCAGCTCTAAGTGGGTTATAAAAAATCAGTGGTATCCACAGAAAACGTTTAGGAAATAACTAAAAAGAATGGCTACGCATTACACCAACTATTTCTGTGACTTTTATTAACGACATATACTTTAACGAAACAAGACAACTAATTTAACACATAAAATTAATATATCACACCTACCTTATACTAAATTACAGACGGACACATTTTTATTGATTTCATTTGTCATTCGTAATTATCCATTTAAACTTAAAAGCCTGACCCACCCACATTAGGAAATCAGTAAAAATAATTCAATTTAAACTTATTACATTAATCTACGCCTACGATTTAAATCGTGCAATCAAATTAAAAATGGTGTGAATGCGCTTTCAATTACAAGAGTGCATCCATTTTGTGACTAACTGCTTTGTGATTGGTCGAAATTGTTTTTTGATGTTGCCGCCGCTCAAAGGGGCAATGGGGCAATATAGTGTGTCTCTGTTTGTAACGGAAATCTGTAAGTGTTTTTTTTTCAGTCGTTGGAAGTTCCTGTAAAGTGTTCCGGAACGATGTTTGACGTGAATGAGTTTCGTTGTTTCCTGTCGATTAATTTTAAATGAGTTTTAATGGACAATGGACCGTGAAGTGTTTATGCCAGCAATTTTTTTTTGGTACGAAGTTACATAATCACTCACTGTTTTTACACGACTGCCCAAAAAGGAGTGTCATGTTTTCAGCGTTCATGTAAGTATGTGAGTTTCTTTATAACACCATAAATTTTAAATACCTGAACGGATTTGGATGTATATCGTTAATCGGTTCATAAGTGTGGGTGACACTAATTGTACTTTTAGGAAAAATTAAAACCTTAAGTCTATAGGATTTAGGTTTTCAATTAAAAAATCGTTCGAAATTACTCACGTTACGTTTACGCCACGCGTTCCTACATATAAGACTACATTAATAAAATTTTCTGACTTCATTTCGGAAATAAATATTCAAAACACAAATTCCCCTTTTACTTCAATCTTAGATTACATTCTTTATCAAATCTCTTTCAAGTGCCTCTAGAGAAATAATGAATTTAGGGCACTCTAGAGGCCCTAGCTACTTATTATGAGCTCGGGCCTCGACGACAGGCCTAGAAAACTAAGCCGTGACGCGTTCCAATTCAGAACCAGCTGCTGGAGACGTCAAACACAAAGAAATCTAGGACAATGTACACATGTAGGTTGGGCTGAATGGATTATCTTACTAGATGTTGGCCTCGACTTACTTGTAACATGAATCAAGCTTGTATTCAAGGGGTGTGTGGAGACGTATAACCAAGAATCGGATACCGGTTACATTTTCAAACCGTTATGATGTAGATGAATATTAGTATTTTACATGGAGCGACTGCCTATGTGGGGTGTGATTCTGTAAGACCTCATTCTAAACTTCGAATCTGAATCCGCTGTGAGTTTCCTGAATTCTAAAAATTCTAAAAACTCGGTTGATACTCTAGCGCTACCCTTGCGAGCGTGTCAGCGAGTTGAACTAAATTGACCGTGCGATTTTGACAGATAAAGTATGAGATGACGTAAGAAGTGGCATTCAGTAAGGTAATTCCAAATTCAAATTCAAATTCAAAATATTTTATTGTGGATCATAGGTAGGTACAGGTACAGTTATTAAATAGTTGATATAATTACTAGAGTTATTAAATTCCCCCGTCACTTCGACGCTCACTTCGCACTCGAACCCGATTCAAAATTCGAAGTGAGAGTGAATAGCGATGTGAGATGCGAGTTGTTTTTTTAATTTTACAGAATCGACTTACGCTCGGTTCCTATAAACAAAAACGGATCGTTTTGCTTACCAATGATAGCTTTTTTTATTGCCAAACTGAGCAAATAAATAAATTCCTAAGCTAATTTTACCTGTGATATCTACTTCCAAATGGAAGGGTCTACTATGCAAAACTATGAGGTTGTGGCTTCATTATAGGTAAAGATACAAGAGTCTTAATTTTAACCGATAACGGTTCGTTAATTATAGGAATCGGCCATAACTGACCTCCACAACCCAGATACTGAGTAACACGATACCCCTTGTACTGGTTGTTAGGTTTCGGGTTTCTGACGACCCGTAATAACTGTCGAAGATCTATAAATGATAGGGACCAACGGCTTACCGTGCTTTCCGAGTCACGGAGGGGTCTTGGTATGTAAAGATGGTCACCCATCCACGGCAAGCGTAGCTTAACCTGATTGATCGACCCGTGCGGCTGTTATTTCTTAGTCACGAGCCCCTCGTTCAAGTGTCTACCTATTAAGGTTTAAAGTATACAGATCTTTGAAAGACTGATGGCTGTGATGACTGATGGCCGTACGGAAAGCGAAGCTAATAGGGTCCCGTTTGGCCCCCTTCGGGTACGGAACCCTAAATATGCTGTTTATAAAGAAAAGATGAGTGTGAAAGCTGTCATGCCAAGAAAGGAATGATACTCATATTTACATCTTTATTAGCTGACATCTCGGCAGAAGCCTTCTGCTTATACTCTGCCAGAAGGGAAGGATTCTGATATCAGATACTTATACACAAAGGATTAAAAGGTTACTAGTGAGGTCACAATTGCCCTCCAGCGGAGATAAAAGCCGTTTCGATTGAGCTTTTAATACATAATTCAGAGTGCGCACTTTGTGTCTAGCATACACACGGTATATTAGTCGGGAAAGCCCTGAAAGGATTTGTATCGAAAGAGATCCCCGATTTCCCGAATGAGTGTCGTGGGTCGCAAGTAGGAGTTCTGAAAACTTCACGGAAATTTGTTCTACCGGTGTCGCGTCGCACCTGTCTGCGGGAGCCTTTAAACAGTGTAAGATCATAAGTTATATGTCTGTCGGTTTCTGAAAAACCAATTCAATATGATTCGATGCGTTATCTCTTTGTAGTCATCGAATTTGCTGTTGTTTTTACGGAACCAATTATAAGGTGACCAGAATTTTGGATTTGCTTTTAGTTTAGTACCAATAATTATAATAAGTAGCCCGTATTGTCCCACTGCAGGGCTTTGCTTTGCCTCCCTTTCCTTTTTTCCACTCGATCCTGAGCCAATATGTAACCAATCCCTCCTATAAGCGTCAAGTTTGTCCTGCCATCTACGCCTGGGTCTTCCACGATGCCGTTGGACGTTCAGGAACCCATGCTGTGCTGATCTTAGCCCACAATGCATCCGACATGCGGCAATCGTGCACCGTCGGATCACGGCATTAGAGCGCAGTATCGTGTTCCGTATCCGTTCGGTTATGCCGTGATCCGACGGTGCGCCATATTGCGGACGGACACCGACGAGCCCGGACGACGGAAAGTGGGAAGGTGTACGTGCGGGGTATCGCAGACATCGGAAGTTCCTCGATGCGCGGTGCGTGGCGGTCTGTGGTCGTCTGCCGTGCGTATCCGTCCGCAATATTGCCGATCGTCGGATTCCACCATTAGTCGAACTCCAAGGATACTGCGCTCCATCCCTCGTAGTAAGTAG
This sequence comes from Lithophane semibrunnea, assembly GCA_947363905.1. Taxonomy (NCBI): domain Eukaryota; kingdom Metazoa; phylum Arthropoda; class Insecta; order Lepidoptera; family Noctuidae; genus Lithophane; species Lithophane semibrunnea. Next base: position 3,523,783 of record OX376211.1, read on the forward strand.
AAAAAATAATAGCAGTGTAAAAACTATTCGTAAAAGTTCAATTACAGATATAACAACTTTTAAACCGTTCACTTTTAATTTCATTTCAAACTCAGTCAAGCAGAGCTTACTATTAATTACGTTTTCAAACTTTCTCAACCGTATGTAACTATACAAGGGCGGCTATAATTACTAGCTTCTCTTTGATATTGTTATTCATTTTCTAACGTCAAATACAAAAGGCATGAACATGAACTAACTCAACCATTTTACTTCGTTGGGTTGTAGTCTGAAGTAGTTTGTTTTATCTACCTAATGTTTTAAATTAGTTTTATAGAAGGTACGCTATAGTTTGACCGAGACGGCTGTACCGCGCGAGCGAGGCGGGGGCAGCGTTGATGAATGAGCGACGAGACGCCGCGCCGTGAGCGTTGACGAATAATCGGCCTGGAGGCCTAAAACGACCACTTTGGCAGAATCATAATAGGATAATAATATGAATCAGAATCATATTAAATATCGTAAAATGTCACAAACAGTTTTGTATTGAGATTCTTAAAATGGTCCTTAAATTATGAATTGTTTTATTGAACTATGTTAAAAATGAATTAATTTAAATTACGGTGACTTTATTTATAACGTCAGTTTCATGCAGCAATATTGACACCAAATATGAGTTGAATTGACATTATGATTCAGCTGAGGAATTGCTAATGATCTGCTGGGATTTCACGAAATGAATTGCCTTTCTGCCCCCGTCTCAACATGCAAATAAGTACCTAAGGCGCGATACAGCTGTCTCGGTCAAACTATAGGCCGTTTTTTGAATTGTAAGAAAACCATTTTAAGCTGATCTCTTATCCTAATATACTCCGTACTACGCTAGGCTCCGTAATCAAGGTCGAAGTGTGACCACAGACGTGCTATTTAAAAAAAAAAATACAAAAAAATCTATACGATCTAATTCATCTACCTAGCCTTTTCCCAACTCTTTTGGGGCGGCTTCCAGTCTAACCGGATGCAGCTGAATACCAGTATTTTACATGGAGCGACTGCCTATCTGACTTCCACAACCCAGTAACTGGGTAATACGATACCCCTTGGCAAAATTGGTTGTCAGACTTTTGGGCTTCTAACGACCCGTAACGACTGTCAAAGATCCACGAATGACAGCCGGGACCAACGGCTTAACGTGCTTTCCGAGGCACGGACAAGTCTCAGTATGTAAAGATGGTCACCCATCTACGGATCAAACCCGGCAAGCGTAGCTTAACCTGATGGACTGATCTGTGCGGCTGTTATTACTTAGCCAATGAGTTCCTCGTCAAATACGATCAAATTCAAGTAAGGTTCAATAATTAGCAAATGACCTCTATATGCGAATTTGCTATGACCGGTTTAGATCCAGTCACCCTGTATATGCGTAGGAAACATCCTGCTATTATTAGCAATGAGGTCTAAGTTAACAATCCAACACTTTCCCTCCTTGAGAGCACTTAACTCCACCTTCTCAAATACCCGCATTATTTACTCACAATTATGCTCAAACATCTCAGCTCGCGTCATATTTTAAGTGCTAGCAGCTTGGCAGCGAAACGCCGTTAAAAACCCGCGCTAGGCTGGCAACCCCAGGCATAAAGAGCCGATTGCCACGTGAAAACGTATGGCAACATCAAGTTGAATATTTTATAATGTGCTTTTTTACACTCGGGGACACATTTAACGACACAGTTTAACAGTATCGGAATATTTCAATTCGATAAAACTTTTCGAGCGTATTTTATTTTGTGTTGCGTATTTTTTTCGATGATCGTGTGAATTTTTGTGTTCTGTTTAAAACTTTGGTGTATTTTTTTGGTGAATTCACGATTAATTGAAAAGAGCTGTGATAATTACGTTACGTTAGTTTTGATTAAAAGTAAACTTAATTTGGATGAATATTTTAAGTACCTAAATTTAAAAATACTTTTTTACCTTTTTACAAAACCTAATTAACTAATTTTAGTTGCATGAATGATAACTTATTTCGTAAGAAAAGCTCGGCCTGACGTAAACTTAACATATTTCAAATACAACATAAGTAACCTAAATACACCACTTCTAAAAATATACTTACAAAAAGATTTCAGTCCATTTTTATTACAGCTACAAAACCCAGCTTAGAACATTCATAACATCCTCAAACACGACAATATCAACCCAGAAACATGTTTACACGTTACTTCGGCCGCAAGTGTACCCACTTTACGACCCGGGGCGCTACATCGCGATAAGTCGTCTCGATGACGTGTGAGCTTTAGTAACCGATTACTCGATAACTCGATATCGATACTGAGTTTACATGTTTTTATTCGCATAATATAACAGTGTTTTACCGATCTTATCTGAGCTGTCAATGTGGGAAAATGGTAATGTTTTTGAATCGAGTTAGCAGCGATTATGTATCGATTTAAGACGGGTTCGGATGGGAATCGAATAATTAATTAGAGTTTTTGTTGTTATCGGTATTGACCGCTGGGTTTTGGGTTTATCTTGGTAACCGTTTTATTAACCAATTCCAAGGTGTTTTAAATTATTTCGGAAAAAAATGACTAAAAATCTAACTAACTTTAAAAAAAATGCAGAAATGTGAGAAATATGGTAAATATAAATTGATGTAAAATAGATAATACTTATAAGTTTCATAGTAAAACGATTGATTCGTAAATTGAACTCATCTCAAACTACCCACCTCAAGTAGTAAAAATTGTCACGTAAATAAAATAGTAAGTGTCTATCGAATTTACGACTTCAAAATATTGTGAGCAGTTAACACTTGATACGAAACTTTCTTATTCATACAAAGTTGAGGAGCTTGTGGGACTGGAAAGCGATGGGTTTTGTATAAAAGTCGTTCCATACAAAGTTATTTATATCTCAAGGCACACATTTTTGAGAACAATCATTTCATTACACAGGTTTGCAGAAATTTGAATCAATTAATGTGGACTTAAGATAAAATGGATTTTTAATTAGGGGCTTCGCTAGCTCAAATTGCTTGCCATGATCCTCCGTTATGCCGAAAATACTGAAGCATTAATTTTGAAATAAATATAATTATGTTAAAGTTGAGGATTGATGCTAGGTCCTATTATTGACCATTATTACCATTATTTTCACCGTAAAAAGCAATTACCTAAACTATTCGAATCTTGGAGTCGCCAGAATACAAACCCAGACTCCGGCCTGATACTGAAAATTTCCTAATGTACGTAAAAACTCATTTAACACCTGAGTACCAAACCCTTTTTTGTTTTGGATTTGGAGCACTTTCTGCTCCAAATCCAAAACAAAAAAAAAACAAAATAATCGACAAAGGAGATTGCTCAATAGAGTTCAAACGCAAACTTTTCGGGACATTCCCAAATTGATACCAATAACCCGAATACTATTAAACACAAATGGTTCCGTTTGGGTAACCGTGCCAAACTGTTTAATCTTTAACCCGGGACGGTTAGCGCGAGCCCAGCCGTGACAATTATTGCCCGATGTTGTTTTAAATTGCCCAAGTATGTTGTACTGTTATATTGTTGTTGTGTATCGGTTTTTAAGTGGATGCTCGAGTTTATGGGATTCGATTGTTTTTGGTGTGATGAAATATGAGGGATTCCTTCCATATCACACTGGCTATTTGCGAACGAGTTATCGCAGCGAGGCTATTATTCAACTCGCTCGCTCCGTGTGCGAAGCGAGCACGCCGCGTAAGTGAAGCTGAGATGTTGCGGATATTCGAATCCGCATCCGCAATTGTAGATCCGCATTCGGATTAATCAATGCGGAGCTCATGCGGCTGCAGGCTGGAAAAGGGGAACACAGAAAGGCAACAAAATGGAAATTATAATCATTTAAATCATCGTTATGGTTATAGCTCTAAATCGTCACAATTTCACGAAATGGTCTTATATCCATCAAATACATTTAATTTAAGTAATTTCGAAAGCTATATTGATTTTTAAATGATTATAATTTTGTAATGATTGTATTATAATTATATTTCGTACGTTTCATTCTTCAGATAAATTATAGACACATGTAGTACCTTCATTGTACTGGCAACTTCGCACTTTTAAAATATTAGGGTAGATTGAAAAACTTTCCCGCTCGCGCTCCGTCCGACCCGCCGCAACGGCGGCGACGCGCCTCATTCTTTCTTTGTGCGTGGCAACAAGCACTCACTCTTCAATACTTTTATATTCAGTGATATTTCGTTAAAATTATCTTCAAATTATTTTTACATTATGTCTAAGCGTAGCGCTGATAACAAAATTAGTTACTATGAAAATAAAATTAAAAGACTTAAAGAAAGTGCAAACAAAAAACGAAGTCGTGTGATTATATACTCATCTTCGTCGGATTCCGAGAAAAATCAAGGTTAGTTATGATGTATTTTTTATTAAGTGATTTCGTGTACGAGTTACAACCAAAACTGTGTAAAGGTACGTGATACCTTTTATACTACATATAAAGATATGTGGTTCAGAATAAATAAATTAGCATCTCTAAGCTAGCCTGGAGGATATCACTTTGAGGGTATCACGAAGGTATAGCACGATGTGTAAAATATGCCTGGAGGTTGACTGCGGGTCAACACGAGGGTTAAAAAAAAAAAAAAAAAAAAAAAAAAAAAAACAGTATTTTAAATTCGAAACGTTAATCGTTTCAGACGACGGAACCATACAAGATGATATCACGGCGACGCAGCTTCACGTTCCAGTTGAATCTCATGACGTTCAAGAAAACATTGAAATGACTCCAGAGGCGCCGATTCAACTAGCGCAGGATGATTCTCCGCAGCTCGATCCGGAATTACTATCAGCGCTGGGCGATACCACGGATGAACAACCGATTTACGGCGAAAACATACACCAGACTTTAGCACAACGTTGGATTCCTTTACTAAAAAAAGGACTTACCAAGGACCTCAAAGAAAAAATACTTAAAGAGTATCAGATACCGGAAAACTGCAAACTCCTTAGGGCGCCTACTTTGAATCCAGAAATTAAGGCTGCGGTCTCAGAAATAATTATTAACCGTGATAAAAATATACAGTTGAAACAAGATCAACTGGGCCTCGGTATAACCGCGCTTAATAAAGCTATTACCCAGCTTCTTCTAGGAGATGATAAAATTCAGGCTATTAGGATTCTTTCTGATAGCTGTAGGATCCTAACCGACCTACATTATACCGAAACTCAGGTGAGGACCAAACTCATAACTCCCTGCCTGGACAAGTCTTTTACGCCACTTATAAAAGACCACGAAAGGGACGAGACGCTTTTCGGAGAAAAGCTCTCAGAAACTATAAGAGCTTCTAAAGCTATTGAGCGACAAGGATCGCTGATTAAAAAATCCGCTCAAAGGGCGACGTCTTTACCCGCACCCACAGCTGGACCATCGACAGCGAGGACTCGGTTTTCGGGAAACGGGACTGGCCCCCCTCGTTATGCCTCGGCGAGCAGGGGGGGGCGAGGAGGTTATCCACGAGCAGCGGCAGCATACCGGCGGCAGCCGACGACGACGCGACCTCGAGCTTCCCCCGGCCAGGGCAAGCACCGTGCCCAGACACGACGCTAGCGATACAGGTACACGCAGGTCGTTTGCAATATTTTTACAACTGTTGGATGAACATCACTAGTAATAGTACAATCTTGGATTGGATTAAAAATGGCTACGTGATACCATTTTCTGAACAAGTTTATCAACATGTTGTACCCTCTAACACGTTTACGAATGAAGAACAGAGAGATATGTCTGTGGCGATCGATAACTTGTTACAATTAGGCGCGATACATGAATGTGAACCACAATCAGATCAATTTATTTCTAAAATATTTTTAACTTCAAAATCAAATGGCGGAAAACGATTTATTTTAAACTTAAAATTGCTAAATAAATTCGTAAGTCAAAATCATTTTAAAATGGAGGACTATAGAACAGCTTGCAAATTAATTCCTCATAACGGCTTTATGGCCACGATCGATTTAAAGGAATCATATTTATTGGTACCAATTAATCCATCACACAGAAAATATTTAAGATTTCAATTTCATAATGAAACCGGTGAAAATTTAACTTATGAATTTAAAGCTATGCCTTACGGCTTATCATCGGCACCAAGAACATTTACGAAAATTATGAGAGAGGTTGTGGCTCACCTCAGATATCGCGGCTATTCATCTGTTGTATATCTCGACGATTTGTGATGTATTGGCGCTACGTATACGGAATGCTTAAATAACGTAGAGGAGACTGTTAAACTTTTACAATGTTTAGGATTCGTGATAAATGTCGAAAAAAGCTCTTTACAACCATCACAACAGACTAAATTCCTAGGTTTTAATTATAACTCTAATAACATGTCTTTATCCTTACCGAATGATAAACGCGTACATATTTTAAAATTAGTAAAAAAGTGGATTTCCTTACCACGCTGCACTATTAAAGAGTTTGCCAGTTTGATCGGTGTTTTAACATCCGCCTGTCCTGCGGTTAAATACGGTTGGGTGTATACCAAACGTCTCGAGAGACAAAAATACTTAGCATTAAAGACTTATAAGACATACGAATCTAAATTTAGTCCTTCGCCTGTAATACTGCCGGATCTGGAATGGTGGTCCCAGATCATTTTTTCGACATCTACTTCTTTAAGGCCTGATAAGTTTCAACTAGAAATTTTTACAGACGCCTCCAGGTCTGGCTGGGGCGCATTTTGCGATAACGAAAGAGTTAACGGTAAATGGAAGTCAACGGAGTTAGAATTCCATATCAACTATTTAGAGCTGCTGGCAGTATTTTTTGGTCTCAAATGTTTCGCACGCGATATACGTAACTGTTCCATTCTATTACGTATAGATAATACCACAGCATTAAGTTACATTAATCGCATGGGTGGTATCCAATACCCCCATTTAAACGACTTGACACGAGAAATCTGGAGTTGGTGCGAAGAACGAAATTTATTTTTAACTGCCTCTTATATTAAAAGTAAAGATAATAAAGAAGCCGATGAAGAATCTCGAAAGATTAACAAAGACATAGAACTTACATTGTCGGATGAAGTATTTGATAAAATTATGACTAGACTAGGCAAACCAGATATCGATTTATTCGCTTCTCGCACCAATACCAAATGCCATCAATACGTATCATGGAAACCAGACCCAGATGCCGTAGCTATAGACGCGTTCACAATTCCATGGGATAACATGCTCTTTTATGCCTTCCCACCTTTTTCCTTAATATTAAAATGTTTAGAAAAAGTCACCATAGATAAGGCCGAAGGCATACTTGTCTTCCCCTATTGGCCTTCGCAACCCTGGTTCCCTCTATTACAAAAGTTGCTCACTTCAGATATTATATTTCTAAATTCCGAAATTAACAATATATGGTCTTCCTCTAGGAATCCACAAATCAAAGGAGTTACCCTGGGTGCAGCGAAACTATCAGGAAAGCGTTCATAAAACGAGGTGTCCCTATGGCCTCTTTGGATTTAATGATGGAATCTTTAGCCAAGAACACATTGAAGCAATATGGTGTGGCCTTAAAAAACTGGTGGCAGTATTGCCTTAACAATGGAATAGATCCATACAAATCTTGTATACCGTCAGTTTTATCATTCTTGACCGAACAGTTTAATAAAGGTGCAGCTTACGGCTCTCTTAATAGTTACCGTTCGGCTTTAAGTTTACTATTTGGCGATGATTTAGGATCTCATGAACAGATCAAAAGGTTATTAAAAGGAGCCTATAAATTAAGGCCAAACATCCCAAAATACGCATCTACGTGGAACCCACAAATAGTTCTACAACATATAGCTCAATGGGGCCCTAATATAGAACTACCTTTAAAAAAGATTTCTCAGAAACTTGTAATATTATTAGCCTTATGCACGGCTCACAGAGCGCAAACAATTACGTCTATTAAAATAAAAAACATTAATATTAGTCCTAACGGAGTCAACATTATAATTTCCGATATCATTAAAACATCTGCTCCCGGTCGTGACCAACCAATTTTATTCCTTCCTTACTTCAAAGAAAACATTAATATTTGTCCAGCAACTACTTTGAAAGATTATTTGTCGATTACAAAAGATTTAAGGCCAAATACAGTTGAAAATCTTCTGATGACATACAAGCGACCATACAAGGCCACCTGTACACAAACCATCAGCCGATGGATAAAACAGGTGCTCGCAGAAAGCGGCGTGGATGTGTCGACGTTTGGTGCGCACAGCACCCGACACGCTGCCACATCCACGGCGCGCAAGCAAGGCGTCTCGCTTGACGTCATCAGGAAGACTGTTGGTTGGTCGCAATCGTCGCAGACGTTTGCTAAATTCTATAATCGTCCAGTGAACGATGATGCTTGTTTCGCAAGATCAGTTTTTCTCCCTGGTTAACAACCGGGACTTTATTTACCTGTGATTAGAGTATTCATTTATCTGATTGTTCTTGAATTTCTTTACAAGTGTCTAAATTAATGTTGTTTTATAAAAGAGCAAAATATTTACATTTATTTTTAATTTTATGTTTTGTACAAACCTAAGAATGTTGAAGTTGTGTTGAGTATCTACCTAATTAAATGATTCCTAGTAATAAAACTCTAGTTTCAATCCTATTTATTTAATACTATCTAATTACAAAATTTTAATCTCTAAACATCTACATGTGTCTATAATTTATCTGAAGAATGAAACGTACGAAATATAATTGATTATTAAACGAACTTACCTGTAAGTGAAGTTCTATCCCAATTATATGAGTACGTTTCATTCGAAGATAAAGGTCCCTCCCTTCCCTGAGCCCTAAATCTAAAAATTTTGTAATAGGACTCTAAAGAATGAGGCGCGTCGCCGCCGTTGCGGCGGGTCGGACGGAGCGCGAGCGGGAAAGTTTTTCAATCTACCCTAATATTTTAAAAGTGCGAAGTTGCCAGTACAATGAAGGTACTACATGTGTCTATAATTTATCTTCGAATGAAACGTACTCATATAATTGGGATAGAACTTCACTTACAGGTAAGTTCGTTTAATAATCAATTGCCGCGAATTGAATTATGAGCAACATACGATGAAACAGCGCTACAATTTACAAAAAACGTAAGATTTTTTTAAATTTTGCCTTGCCTGCCTTGACGGATCCCTTAAAACACTTGAGATCCACATCCGCTCCCGCGGATATTAACAAATCTGCATGCGCAACATCCCTGGTGTGAACCTCCTACCAGCATAATGACATACACTCGAAAAAAGAGCTAGTTTGGACTCACATACTGAAAAAAAAATGCTCAAATAAAATAATCCTTCACTGATTTTTGAGTATAAGTACTTATCTTGTAACCTCTTTTGTGTAATGTACTCCTTCAAAATCACAACTAGGTATATCAATATCACAATCATGTCTCAGATCATACATAGTTCTGAATGTTCAAGGACTTTTGAGTAAGTCCTCAAGGGCTCCAATTTGCTGTAAAACAGATTTCTCATTGCCAACATAACTGGTTTCTTACGTTTGATGTGTATTATAGGTTACGTCGCAGAACAGAGGCCGTATTATGAAATATTATTGCCATCATTTTTCCACTGCGAAAAAAGGATGGTGCTATCTGCCTTGCATAGCTCCGTCTCTCACTCACACTGGAAAAATTATGGATTTAATACGTCACAATACGGCCTCTCTACAGAAGGTACACTCCGCATTTAAAGTATGAAGCTACAAGTACTTTTACGAATACGATTTCCGAGAGTCATAAAAAATCCTGTAAGATATCGACACGTGTTTCACCTCTCAACGAGGCATCCTCAGGATGACGATTGACCAGTCGTGAACCAGAACATTACGTGTGGCCACGCCGAACGCTGGATGCAGAGATAATAGGTTTTTGTGACACTTGAAGAATAATTAAGCGGAAATAGGTTACTAAATATATCTACGTCTATTCTATTTTTCTCCTTACATCTCTGTCAGTTGTCATCTCGGTATTCAATTATTCACCCCCCATTTCACCCCCTTTCTAGCCATCGTCTTTCACACAATGTTTCATAGTTTCTTTGATTTTCTATTCTTCAAGGACAACTTAATTTCATTTTTAACACGGTAGGTAATTTGACATAGCATAAAAGAGTGCTTTAAAATTGGAATATATTCAGCGACCATTTTCGCAAACCATTCATACAAAGCGTTACGGCTTACAAGCCTGACCCCTTGGGAAATATAGGCGAATACATTTTTAACTTAAAACTACACCCCACAGTGGAAATTAAACCTTTTAACCAGCATTAATACTTGGAACGTCAAATTTAACCCTCAAACGGCGCGCCCACAACGCACCATTACACAATGGTCATTAAGACCCTCGATTTATAGCTTCATTTTTAATGGTCAGGCACACTCCAGTGCACTCCTATTGTCCAAATCACTTGGAAGTATTGTTTACTAGTTTTTGAAGTCGGAAGTTGCTCTGGAGGTTTTCGTTGGCGCCCATTTGGATGGCGATGTTCCTTCTTCGTTAGTTTGACCTGATTTTGTTACAGTTGCACATTACATCTTCTCTTTACATTTATCTCATGTTTGTAAAACTCGTGAGTGATTCTGATTATACAGCCTGCTGATCCCAAACGTATTTCTAGGAATGGTAAAGGCGAGAATTTTAGGTCATCACTCTCGGAGGTTAAGTACTTCGTGCGTGATAGCTGTCACAATTCGGTGTAATATTATCAAGAAGCTTTACATTTTGCGGAACATTTACCTTTTAAGGCTCTTACATACTGGCGCGATTCGTCGCGCGACGCGAATTTTAACAAAACAATTTCTGAGAAAACTTCACAGCGAACAATGCGGTGGCGTAGCGTCGCGCGACGTATCGCCCCAGTATGTAAGAGCCTTTACCAATTAATATATTCCAAAACTTGGTCCTTAAACAGTCCTTTAAACTTATCACAAACTCAACCAATCATCATTTCATTATGATTAACACAGAAATGCCTGAAATATTCTATTCTCGTATTAAACGTATCTAAAATACCATTCAGCAACTCACTTAATTAATTCCTATTTTAATCAACAAAGTGGTAGAATTTCTGTACGCTTCCATTACGTATTCTGTCCTTCGGTAAATGTGGGTAGATAATAAAATAATAATTGTATTAATTTTATCTAAAACTCTGAACCCTGAAAACGCCGCGCGAGAGTTTTAGATAAAATTCAAACCATCGAACCACACTTAAGTTACTTCGATGTTTGAATTTTTGTGGTAGTTGGTTAAGATTTTCAGTTAACTAATTATTTTCAGTTAACTAATTATTTTCTGTTAACTAATTATTTTCAGTTAACTAAATTATTTAGCAATACTAAATTATTTAGCAATATTAAATTGGCACAACAGTGTTTTGGTGTCGGTAACTGCTTCAAGACTTGTATCTAGGTACCTACTGAGTGCCTTGATGACTGTTCATCTTGGAAAGTCACTAGTCACCAATCTGCCTAGCCTTTTCCCAACTATGTTGGGGTCGGCTTCCAGTCTAACCGGATGCAGCTGAATACTAGTATTTTACTTGGAGCGACTGCCTATCAGACCTCTACCAGTAACTGGGTAAGTAATACGATACCCCTTGGTAAGACTGGTTGTCAGACTTTTAGGCTTCTGGCTAACCGAAACGACTGTCAAAGATGTACGAATGACAGCCGGGACTAACGGCTTAACGAACTTTCCGAAGCACGGAGGAGTCTCGGTATCCATTCACGGACCAATCCCGAAGCCGTAGCTTAACCTGATGAATCGACCCGCGTGCCAGGTATTACTTAGCCACGAGCTCCTCAGATTGCCACTTGTCACCCTACTACCAAATTCGGTTAATATTTTCGGAGTTATTAGACTTATTATTTAGTTATTTAGAAAAATAATTGGTCTAAAGCCGCTGTAAAAATACTTACCAAAAATTCTTTTGCAAATAAAAACGCTACAAAGAAAAAATAATATCCGTTCAGTTCGTCCAAATTGTTACCGACGCACATTGAGACAGCCCATCGCATTATTTTATATTCGTTAACGAAAGACACGGCTATCATAAAAGTTTATAGATCATTGAACACTGAGGTAAGGTGAAATTTACGGTAAATAAAATATTACGAATGTACCAACAGGGGTATTTTCATTAATAAGTGCTGGGGTGGCCATTGTTTCATAATAAGTTTGGGTGCTACTGTCAGCGTTGAGCGGTACCTATAAATAGGTTACTTTATTGGTAAATGCAATGTATACTATCCGATTTTATTTATATTGATTAAAAAGTAAGATTTTAACTATTATTTTTTCCGAATTTTTCCAATAATTTCTCGGCTGAGACCCATCTTTGGCTTTGAAAGTTTGATGTGATGTCATTCATAAACTCCTCTCGAGCAGCAGAATCTTGAGAACGCCTCATGCTACGAGTCTTACTCCTTTTGTTTCCTCTACGTTATTCGCGATACATAATCATAATATTATTGGGACTTGGTGTCTTAATAACAACATTAGATTAAGACCTTTACTAACAACGTATGGATCATGTGATCTGAAATACATAAATTATTATTATTAATAAATAAAATAAATAATCAGCCAACATTATTACTGGCGCACAGGCCTCCTGTGGGACTCTGTGAGAGGGTGTGGCCCCCATAACCTACCACCTAGGCCCAGTGCGGGTCGGCCAGTGGTGGTGAATGTCGCGTATCTTTGAATTTTTCGTTCTAGCTAGGTTTCTTCACAATGTTTCGTCATAAATAAAATAAAATAAAATAAACCGTAACTTTACTATCTTATAAACCTTGATTCACACATATTATTGAAGCCACAGTACCGGCACAGTGCAAAATATTCTTTCATACATTCTCATGCCGGTGTCGGCACTGACACTGACAAGTAGGGATACGTTCTTATAGAATGCATGAAAGAATATTTTGCACTGTGCCGGTACTGTGGCTTCTCTGATATGTGTGAATCGTCCTTTAAAAGCTGTTAGTGCGACCACAACCAAATATTCAGTGTTTAATGTTGTAAAGACTGCATTAACGTGGGGTTCCACCAACTACGGCTTAGGCTAGCCGCCGAATACATCAAGTTTATTTTTGCTAAAAAAACTTTTGTGGATTACGTTTTGTTTTGATATTAATTCCGATGTTGCCGTGTTGGGCGTATTTATTTAATTAGATTAAGGTTTTAGTCTGGTTCATTAGCGTTGACTTTTATGTTGATGAATCTTTGCGGGCGGCTGAAATACAAGGGTCTGTGTTTCTGTTGGTTTTAGGGGTTACTTTTTATGATTGAAGCTTAGAAGAATGTCGCAATTATGTACAGTCGAACAAGCTATTTGATATATAGGCAAATTGTATACATTTTCCGCTACACTGCCAAAATTCGTTTTGATTGTGTGCGTAATTGATATATTATGGCTTAAGAGAGTGACGTAAAAGGATTGTTGACTACTGAAAACACTCTCAAAAAAAAAGTAATTGCAAGTTATCTGCCTGTATAGCAAATAGCTTGTTCGACTGTACGTGCCGTCTTAGGTAATCTTAGACACTACTTATGCGGTAGATAAGATATCGCCTATGCACAGAAAGCATATGCGATGATCAATGTACTCCTTTTGCTTTTTACATCACCACATGTGAACCACGCATTTCATTGACTTCGCTCAAAATTCTGCATCGCGCAAGCAGAGTTTACCGCGCGACTAGCATATTTTATATACGCTGTCCCGTCATCAATCGCCGTGCAGTTGCCCAGCAGACACAACACCCGTCTGGTCGGAGGATCCTCCCTTTTTTATAGAGGACCAGCTTCCGCCCGCGGCTTCGCCCGCGTGGTATGTCGATAAAAAGTAGCCTATGTCTTTCCCCCGGATGCCATCTATCTCCTTGCCAAATTTTGTCGAAATCCGTTCAGTGGTTTAGGCGTGAAAAGGTAAAATACAGTCAGACAGACAGAGCTACTTTCGAATTTATAATATTAGTATGGAAGTATGGATAAGTGAACTTTACACCCTGTTCCTCATACAACTATAAGGTATTATAAGCACAGAATTCTTGCTCTTGAGAATAACCATTAGGTCTGAAATGGAACAATACAGTGGCCTTACATTTTCTTAATGCCTTCTATTAAAATAAAACGGTCCTCACAAGCAAACCCCCACAAAAAGTCCAGTGTATGTACAAATAGCGTATTAAGAAATACAATTAAGCCGAGGTCATTGTTTTTAATGTTAATTGGAACGTAGGTTTAGTACTAATGAAATTCTCTTAGGTCTAGAATGTATTGAATTTTAAGGAGAGCGTATTTTAAGGAGCGTGTATTTTAAGGCGATGTGTCGTTACACCTAATTAAGGTTGAGGTGAATTATTTTATACTTGTTTTAATTGTCTTTAATATTTCGAATAATTGGCAGACATTTTTCGGTATTAGAAGCCATGTCCGATGTTTACGTGAGACGTAAGGATCTTGCATTTTAATAGTCTTTCAGACCGAATTTCAGCAATTGCGAACAATCTCGGTGGGCGCAGGAGAAGTGCACAATTGTGTGCGCAAACGCAGGTGCACTCTCTCTTCCCCCACTCTCATAGTCCGATGGGACAGCAATCCATCATCATGTAAAAATCTTTTTCGTAGTTTCAACAGCAATAGCTCATGAGAACAAGGACTCAATCAATCTGCCTAGCCTTTTCCCAACTATATTGGGGTCGGCCTCCAGTCTAACCGAATGCAGCTGAATACCATTATTTTACATGGAGCGACTGCCTATCTGACCTCCACAACCCAGTAACTGGGTAATACGATACTCCTTGGTAAAACTGGTTGTCAGACTTTCGAGCTTCTGACGTCCCGTAACGACTGTCTGACAGCCGGGACCAACGACTTAACGTGCTTTCTGAGGCACGGAGGAGTCTCGGTATGTAAAGATAGTCACCCATCCACGGACCAACTCCGGCAAGCGTAGCTTGACCTGACGGATCGACCCGTGCGCCTGTTATTACTTAGCCACGAGCTCCTCATGAGAACAAGGACTAAATGGGAATAAATATTTAAAAAATCGCGCACTATATTTTGGGTGTACTAGTGCGTCAAAAGCAGTTAAACAACTATTTCTTTTAAGGCCGTACCCTATCTCAAATTGCTTAGCATGACCGTTATGCCGAAAATACTGCAGCATTAATTTTGAAATAAATATATTTTAAAGTTGAGGATTGATGATCCTATGTATGATGAAAATACGGTTACATAAAATCACGATAGAAAAATAATATAAAAACTTTCGGTGTCTGCTTTTCAATTTTTGTTTTTTGCCACCGACTTCCGAAATTAAAGCTATTTTTCACTTTTTTGTGTTTATTTTTTGAAGTCGGTTGTTTTTTTTTCTAAAAAGTTTTTATTTTTCACTTTTTAGTTGTGGTACCTACCTCACACAAATTCGTATACCGTTATCTGCTATGTAAATAACAGTGACGGAGTGAAATAATTATATCGTCAACATACGCAAAGTGGGAAAAATACGTAATTATTGCAGCTAACTCAAAAACTACGCTAGCAAAATTAATAAAAATTTATATGGGACCACCTCTGACGCATGACCTACCAAACAAAAAAAGAATCATCAAAATCGATTAATAATTGGCGGACTAATCGCGTAACATACATACACAAAAAACACACAGACGAATTGAGAACCTCCTCCTTTTTAAAGAAGTTAAAAAAAATCAAAGTTACCTCTAAACCAAACTGTATGAACCTGGTATTCAAAAGACACTTCAAATTAGATCGTGAAACTTTGCATAATAACTGAACTCACTATAAAGCAGTTCTTATGATTTTTTTTTTTAATTACCTTTATTTTCACCGTAAAAAGCAACTATTCGAGTCTTGGAGCCGCCAGCACCCCACTCCGTTTCGCTCTCACTCAGGCGGCGAGTAGTATGTTGCGAGCGAGATAAAATTTGAGGTAGGGTAGGGCTTAACAATCTCCAAGACGCCAAAACGTTCATAAAATTACCAGTGATTACTCCTACCAATTACTTGAAATAGTAAAGTGATAGTAATAAAATGATTCTCAGCTACTTACTCACAAGTTTGCGTTAGTCACAAGTTAGTTATTCAGTATTCTGAGACGTTATACATTTGTCATAAAAGATCTGAGGGCGAAGCGTTGAGATGGGCGTGCTCTTGTGTGGAGCTCCGAAGACAGCGGTGGAACAGAAGCGGTTTTGTAGCGATATACAACCTTATTTTTTGTTTATGCTAAACCCGAAAAGGGGTCATTGTACCTACTCATCATTTTGAACAACTTTTTCTATGGGACCAACCTTGAAATTGGGAAAAAAAAAATCAGCCGTTCCTTACATTTTTGTTCACTTAAATCGACAAAATGTATGGAACAGCTGATTTTTTATTTCCAAAAGAGTTTTTAAAACTTTGTTTGTTTTCCTTTATAGTTTTTGAAGCAAGTGATAATTATACAAAACGCACATAAATCCGAAAAGTCACAGGTGCGTTGCTTGGGTTAGAACTCGAGACCGAAGACTTGGCAGTCCGACGGTCACACGACTAGGCTATCACTGCTTATTACCCCATATAATCAGCTAAATCCACCATGAAACGAATTTAGGACCTCAAAATCCCCAATCCCAAACTTCGGAGCCGCTCCAAAAACATAATGTAATGGCTCCACGGCGCCGTTTATAGGGCAGGTTTCTTACGATAAAAAATCGCCAAGAATTTGTCCCACTTCACTTTTATATTATACTTAAAACTTTTGAGCCCGTCTGTACAGACATCTCGAGTACATTATCTTTTTACTGAACATAAAAAAAGGTTGAGGTACCTACTCAACTCGTCATTTCATAAAAATTATATTAGAAGAAAGATTCTGAAGATTTCGTGGATAGCAGTAATTCTGATTTAAGATTAAACTTAGTAATGCTATTATGTTATAATGAAAATATTTATCAGCCTGCAACTAGAATACATCTTTACATATTGAAACTCCTCCGTGCCTCGGAAAGCACGTTAAGCCGTTGGTCCCGGCTGTCATTTGTAGATCTTTGACAGTCGTTACGGGTCGTCAGAAGACCGAAAGTCTGACAACCAGTCTTGCCAAGGGGTATCATATTACCCAATTACTGGGTTGTGGAGGTCAGATAGCTAGTCGCTTCATGTAAAATACTGACATTCAGCTGCATCCGGTTAGACTGGAAGCCGACCCCAACATAGTTGGGAAAAGGCTAGGCAGATGATGAACTAGAAATCCGGTAGGTAAACCGTTAGAGAACCTAGCTCACAAAATAAGCAAGCTGAAGCGGCAATGGGCCGGTCATATTAGTCGTAGAACCGATGACCGCTGGGGTAGACGTGTTCTTGAGTGGAGACCGTGAATCGGCGAACATAATGTAGCCCTCAGGCTAGGTGCAGCGACGTTCTTCGCAGGGTGGCTGGTCCAAGCAGCTCGATGAGAGTTGCCGAGAATCGAACTGAATGGCGTGCTATTAGAGAGGCCTTTGACCAGCAGTGGACTGCTGTAGGCTGATGATGATGATGAACTAGTAATCAAGTCATGTTTCGCTTCAGCAACTAGTACCTAAAAGCGCAAGCGACTATCGCACATAATAGTAGTCAATGTGCAGCCTGCTTCATCATCGTCGCTCTTGGAAGCTAATGCAACCGGTAAACAGATCACAGAAAAAAACACGCAGTCATGAGGGAATGCCGACAGAAGTGAAAGAAAAGAAAGAAAGAAAGAAAATACATAGGTATATTTAGATTTCAACAATAAAACTAAAACGCGTTCAGCACATACACCACGTTCAAGAGCTGTCATTGTCATTATTTTCTATGGAATATTGACACTGTCAGCTCTTGAACTCGGTTTAGATGTGCTAATCGCGTTCAGTTTCATTGGTGAAATTCGCACTAAAAGTGAGAACTTAAAACTATGAAATAATGTTGCATAACACGTCACCCTTAAAGCTACAGATATTCTGCTGTTACAGCATGTCGGTGACGCGAAACCATAAGACTTTCCCCTACCAAAAATCGCTCGACGCGGTTAAAGAAGTTTTCAGTTCAAAAACCCAGATGTTGGAACCCGTCCGCTACCCCAAAAGTCAAATGCGAAACTGCACACAATCACCATGGTTGACAACGGATTAGTGGATGCAACTTGTTAACAGATACAAACTTCATAAGCGCTACCCATCCTCACTACGTCAACCGTGTTCACAACAAATGCTGCTGTTTGTTGGATCTTCAACTTTCCGCTTTGAGTCGAGCGGTGAAAATCCAACAACACGTTTTTATTCATTTAGGTGTCGCCTAATCAAAACGGGCAAAAGACTAACAGCAGCTTACTATTGTCGGAAACTACGCGAAACACCGCAGTATCGGCTTTGTTACGTGAAAACACAATTACTACCAGATTTCCTAGAGAGAACAATACAGATTTGCTAATTAAGTGCCAATCACTAGTGAACACAAGGCTTCATGTATTTACGTTACTGCTTTAGTTGTTTATGTAAGTAGATTGCTTCAATATTGGAGCTGATAGTACTAACATCTTGGGGTACACTAACACCCGTATCGGCTTAATCCGATCGAATTATAAGTAGGAATAATCTGTGATAAAATATACATTTATGATTTTGAGAGATTAAGGATTATTATGTGTTAATCTGGGCTCCAACAATATGATTGGGTCACTCTTTTATTTAAACATAAACTCACGCAGAAAATAATGAAAAAGCAGTCACGCAATATTCCTGTTCTGTCAACATAATAGTATTAACATCGACAACAACCCAATTCCGATTCCACTTTTAGAACCAAACGCACAAAAGTATTTTCAAAAAAATCCTAAAATCTAACAGCGTTTGCGTGTCAATCGCCATTTAAGAGCGTTACATAAATAACGTGCGGCCCCGGCGGAGGTCGCCGTCCGACTGAACGTGATTTGTTTGTTTTGACTAGTAGCGCCATCTCGCGTGATCTACGGGCTTTTAGCGACATTACGTTGTGCTGCGTGCCGAATGACGTATGACGGCCCCTCAATTTACGCTGACGCTGTAAATTGAGGGGCCGGGAATGAGTTAATTAAATTAAAAAGGGTATAGATTTATACTTGGAAAGTTTTAATTAGATTTTATGGCTTTTTTAGGGTTTGAATTGAAAGAGACGTCATTTGAAATTAACTAATTTTGAAAATGCGTTTTTATTTTGTAAATAATTGACCATTTTGAAGAAGACAATACTAATAATAATACATTGAGCATCTAATCGTGGAGGAAAACCTATAAAAAAACTATTTGTAAATAACTCGTAGATCTGAGAATCAAATGAAAAAATGAAAAAACAATGTTGTCTGCATATAAATTACAGTCATTATTCTTTTCCATACAAGCACTTTACCAAACCAGACTATGTTACGTTGAATCACAAATCACCTTCACAAACGCTGCATCATCATCATCATCAGCCTATAGCAGACCACTGCTGGACATAGGCCTCTCCAATTGCACACCATTCAGCTCGATTCTCGGCAGCTCTCATCCAGCTGCTACCAGCCACCTTGCGAAGATCGTCGCTCCACCTAGCCTGAGGGCGCCCTACCTTACGTTTGCCGATTCGCGGTAATAAGTGCAATAAGTGCCAATAAGTTGAACGAATACTAAAACTTTGCGAGACTTCTTTTGTGACGCGGACTATATCTGCTTACTTGGCAGTTGTAGAATCTATTAAGGTTCCCTTTAATAAGGAGTAGCAACAAAATTGTTTACGTACAAAATATCTAGCCCACTTATTCATAGTGTAAACTACGCACTATGACCTCCAAGTATCCTTGTATCATTATTACATCCGAGTCTCCCACGGGAAGGCAGATTTCATCCTGCCTCTAATTTATCACCGGAACAGGGCGACGGAATGATATAATTTCATATTAGTATGTGTTGTATCTTTTGTTTTGCTATTTTCTTGTTAATTATCATGGTGTTGCTATGTGCGGGTTTTTGACGAGTTTTTTTGCGGAGTAACAGCCACACGGGTCGATCCATCAGGTTAAGCTACGCTTGCCGCGGTTGGTACGTGGATGGGTGACCATGTTTACATAACAAGACTCCCCCGTGCCTCGGAAAGCACGTCAAGCCGTTAGTCCCGGCTGTCATTCGTGGATCTGTGACAGTCATTACGGGTCTTCAGAAGCCCGAAAGTCTGACAACCAGTCTTACCAAGGGGCATAATGAAACAAATAAGTCTTAATTGGTTACAAAAATAAGTTTTAGAATGAAATTATATAAAAGGACTACCTTTTTAGCCAGGAGTTCTGCTGCTACTAAAAAGTCTATACCCCTCATAATGAATTTCTCATTGCTCATGCAGCAGGTGGTTGGTAGGTAGCCAGAGGAACTAATTACTTAAGTAAATACCCCAGCCAATTGCTTCTAGGTTAGTAGAGTATTATACACTTAAGAAAATCGATTCTACCCTACATTTTGGGCCTTTAAAAATTCACGAAAACCCACTTCCATCGTCCCTGAATTCACTTCGTTAGTAAACAACTTATTAATCATTTCAGGTTTATTAGCTACTAGCTGTTCGTGCCCGGCGTCGCCCGGCTGATATCCGACTTTTCCGGTGGATTATCAAAAAATTCATGTGTTAAATCCATATATCTTTTGATTCTGCATTTCGATTTTGATGAAACAAAGGCTAAACGTTACTCACAATAAAGCTTCTTATTTTTCAGTTATTTAATTTTGAATCCAATTAGTGGCTTTTACGTGGTGCGCTCACAAATGAACAAACAAACAGACAAAAAATTCAAAAAATGTTTTTTTTATTTTCTATTAAGTACTTATTTCTTACGGCTTCCAATGCTTTTTTTGCACAAATCTTTAATGTACAGACACGAACTGTTTACGATTTTATTATATGTATATAGACTAGCTGCGCCCCGCGGTTTCACCCGCGTAAGTCTCGATCCCGTAGAAATATCGTGTTAAAAAGTATCCTATGTCCTATTCCAAGTCATGGTCGGGTAGACCATGACTCGGAATAGGACATAGGATACTTTTTAACTACTGTGCTTTTTAACTACTAATTTTTAAATACTGTGCCAAATTTCATTCAAATCTGTTCAGTCGTTTTAGCGTTAAAGCGTAACAAACAAACTCAAATTCGCATTTATAATATTAGTTAGGATATGTACTAGTAATTTAGATAATTGAGATATCTTGACTCATTTCAGTTAGAATTTTAGAAGTTTGACCTACATTAGTCTTGAGGCCCAATTTATTGCTCTGTTCTACAATTTCAGGCCTGGATTATTTAATTTAATAGAAATGTTAATTAGTCCAACGTTGTTTGATGTGTTTTAATTAAAATTCCATGTGAATATTAGTTTTTATGTAGTTGTGAATGGGACTAGTTTTGAAAATGGAATGAAATGTGGTAACAAAATGGACGCCGTGGCGGGTTATAGCGCATACGTATGATATAAAGTAGGTACTAAATGTCGCTTTATTAAAAGTGAAAGAGTGTATTACTGCGCTCATTTTCGGCTGAAAATGTGGACAGACATTATGCCCTGTGGGTAGCAGTTTCTTTGATGGGACAGACAGTAAAAAAAGGGCTACTGTAAAAAAATTCGCCCAATTAAATGTTTAAATACAGAAAAAAAAAAAAAACCTGCATATTTGACTGTCCTTTACGACTTACCAATGGCTGCCAAAACCCATGAACGAAACCATATCTAGTTTCTCAAACACTTTGATTTAAAAATCTTCTTCGTAACATTTTTGATGTCCCTCCATAACTGGGCCGATTTCCCTGTCACTTCACAGTTTCAAGTTACTAAAAGAACTACGATTATAAAAGTTATGAGCGCACTATAGTTAAATTTAATATCCGTTGAACGAGGAAAAAGATTGGTTTAACTGCGGGCTTCTAGTAGGCAAGTTTATATTGGGTAACAGGACTCTTTGTGGACTCAAAAGAGAGTAAAAAAAAGTGGAGTGGATGCGGCCTTTAGCTAAAAATGGTGGATGGGAAATATGGTTGACGAAGTTAGTGCTGGCACGAATATATGACGAAATAGGTCAGTTAAAGTTAGCGTGTTGCTGTCGTATTTAAAATTGAACAAGGATCGAAATCAATCTGCCTAGCCTTTTCCCAACTATGTTGGGGTCGGCTTCAGGTGTAACCAGATGCAGCTGAATACCAGTATTTTACATGGAGCGACTGCTTATCTGACTTCCACAATCCAGTAACTGGGTAATACGATACCTCTTGGTAAGAGTGGTGGTCAGACTTTCGGGCTTCTGACGACCCGTAACGACTGTTAAAGATTCACGAATGACTGCCGGGACCAACTTTGAGGCACAGAGAAGTCTCGGTATGTATAGATGGTCACCCATCCACGGACCAACCGTGGCAAGCGTAGCTTGACCTGATGGATCGACCCATGCGGCTGTTATTACTTAGCCACGAGCTCCTATAACTCTATTACCTTTACGTATATTTTCTTACTGAAAGTTTTTACAGAAGGTAATTTTTATAATTAGTCTAAAATTCAAATCTAAGTAAGTAAATCTTTACTTATTTTAAAGCATATTCAGCATTTTTCTAAGCAATCCTATTACTTTTTCACGAGCTGGCAAATATCATCGCTATATGAGTCATGTCTTTATCTTATAACTTAGCAAGTTAAATGAAAACTTACCTTAAGATGGTCGGATTTTTATGAAGTTATAAATTTTTTAGTGATGCGACAGTCTCAGACTTTGTTGTGATATTAGATTTAAGTATGTGTGTGTGTGTGTCTTTATTTTGTCTTTGTGTGTTTCTTTTACGAAATAGTAAAAGTTGTTGTTGACTTCTGAATAAGTAAGTGACTATCTTTACACAGTCGTGCTTGCAATTGTATGACACTTAGGGATGTGCTTCTCTTAATAAGAACTTATCGACATTCATTTTTTATTAATTGATTGGTTTGAAGGAATTAGTATAAAATGCCACATGTCTCCCTAAAATCCAGTAGTAGCCGTTTCTAATTTTACCGTGTTAGGAAATCAATAGGTTCTTTATTAAAAGTAGTTTTTTTTTAAATCAACTTTTTACCATTATTATAACTCATAGCACAGGTTATGGGCCCATTCCCTCTCACAAAAAGATTAGGCCAGTGTCCCAGCAGTGGGAACATTATAGGCTGAATATGTTGTAGATATTATTTTCAGTGATAAAAAGACATGTCCAATTTATTAATAGAATAAATTCCATAACTTTTTCCATTCAGAATACGAATACGAAGTTCAATCATATTAATTACAATTTTCTTCTTTTTTTCAGGTAAAAATTGAAGCGGCCGTAGAAATTCGCAAAGAGGTCAGAAGGCGGAGTTTTTAATGAGGTTCCTGGATTAGGGCCGACAGGATAATTTGCCGTAGAACTTTAATAAGATGTTCAAGTGTTCCAGAACGGACGAAAGGAAATTTTCTTATTAACTTCCAAGTTTTATATGGAATATTTTTTTCCAACTTTTATTTTTTTTGGCGTATTTATATTATTACTTAGGATGTGTTTGCGACGAATGAGCTCCTTTTCTACGTCGTGTCGATGGCACGACAGTTTATTACATTTTGTTGGCCCTAAACTTCGCCACTTCCAGGCCATTGCCTTGGCAGCACAAAGGTCGCTTTTGCTGCATTTTTTAGGGCACAGAGGGCAGGATAGAAGGAGTGAATTAACCGGAATGAGGTCTTTATATGGACACATATGTACCTACTCAATTATTTACCACTAGAATATCCATACTAATATTATAAATTCGAAAGTAACTCTGTCTGTATGTCTGTCTGTATGTTACCTTTTCACGCCTAAACCACTGAACGGATTTCGATAAAATTGGCAAATGGGCAAAGAGATAGATGGCATCCCGAGGAAGGACATAGGCTATTTTTTATCGAAATACGCGGGCGAAGCCGCCGCGGGCGGAAGCTAGTTTTTTTTATATTTTACTTTATGGCACCTCTTTTGGTCATGACTTCATGACCTATCCGAATACCAAAAAATATTTAGCGTAGGTCTTAAGGGCGCGAAAATTGTGAAAATAGATTCGCGGTACTTTCAGTTTTTTCAGAATTTCCCAGTTTTCCGGAAAAATCCAGATTTTCTTTTACTAAAAACCTGATTCGGAATACAACGAAAAACTATGATGCGCTTACCAACGAACTGCATCTAACTTTTTATAGAAATAAAATAATAGGTATGGAATCTTTTTAGTTACTCAAAAAAAGTACAATATTAGTAGTATGTTGTAGGTATTATGTACTTAAGTAGGTACGTTTCATCTGTATTAAAAGTTATTGTAGACCACATTTAATACAGATGAAACGTACCTACTTAATATGGATATATTTTTTTTGTATCTTATTCATGAGGTAATAAGGCCTGTCACCTTGTATAATCATATCAGTCATTAAACGTCAGCGAGAACCACCGAAATATAAAACTACACAAAAAAATATGATCCATAATTTATTATTATTTGTCAATCAAAAATATAATAATGGCAATACCATGGCATATTCATTACAATAAAAAAAACAGAAACAAAAAAAAATTATATGACATTAATTTTGGCTGTCACACTGACAGTTGACAGTTTTGATTGATTAAAAAAAGACAATGGTTGTTAATATTTTTTTTATTTGATAACTATCATGCAAATGTTTGTGGATTTGTGAGTCACGAATACAATTTGAATTAATGTTAATTAGAAGTAGCTTGACTAGAAGTTCATTTAAATCCGGATTCGTAGGTTTGAATTAACGTTAGTGAAGCATTTTCTTACGATTAGGTTCCTAAATGATAACTGTTTCTTCATTTCACTGATTGATTCACATTTGAAGTGAATTCACTTCAATCATTCATTGCTATATGTAACAAGATGTTAAGTATGTTGGATATGGAATAAATGGTATTCTTGAAAAAATCCTGAATGACCTATTAAAAATATTAAAAGAGTAATCGTGCAGTTTCTTGTCGCCTCTTCTCCATAGGAAACGACCAATAAATTTCTTATGTGCCCATGTAGGTTTATGAGATTTTTTTATTTTTTATTGTTATTATTTGGGAAAATATATAACTTAATCATTCAATATTCAGTAGTAGGAACATATAATAAAAATATAATATCCAAACCTAACTAAATCTATTACATATTTTTCCACCTTCAATGGTAGAATCATCGTCAACACCATGGATCCAAACACAGCAAATTAGTAACTGAAATGTCCATTCTCGCTGCATAAAACCAAAACAATAGTCCCAATAAACATAATCGTTAATTACTATCTATGAGTGCTCCACTAAGATAGTCACACAGCACACCACTATCTCTACAATCCTACAGCCAAGACAAAGCTATTAGAAGACGATGTTGACATTCGATTTCACTGGCTTACCGATGCGATGTAGTTACGTGTACATGTAGATAATGGTATGAAAACACTATGGGTACCTCCTGAGTGACTGTTTGATTGGTATTGATTTGAGGAGAGCAGAGATTAAGGTACTAATGAAAATAATGTGTTTACTAACTAACGCTTGTTTTAATCCATACTGATATTATGAATTCGAAAGTAACTCTGTCTGTATGTTACCTTTTCACGCCTAAACTGCTGAACGGATTTCGACAATATTTGGCAAGGAGATAGATGGCACCCTGGGGAGGGACATAGGCTACTTTTAATCGACATACCACGCGGGCGAAGCCGCGGGCGGAACCTATTTTAACATATTCCTGTTTTAAATATAACTCTAAAGTGAATCTGTAGGTTTTTATTTACATTATCATTTTTTATCGACGTAGCATGCGAGCGAAGCCGCGGGCGGAAGCTAGTATAAAATATATCCTATGACACTCGGCAATACTGTTGCTTTTCATTAGTGAAAGAATTTTCGGAATCTGATCAGGAGTTCCGAAGATTACCCCCCTACATGTACCTCTATAAAATATTTAGTAGGTATACAAGGTGGAGACGACAATACAACAAAAAATGAAACTCCGTATATCTAATGACGTTCTCGATCTACATACAAAAAATTAATCAAATATATCCAATAGTTTAGTTACGATAGCTAGTCAAAGATCGGCAAACCCCATAGTCGGCCCATCACTACTATTTAGTTTGTTTGAAAAAATGACTTTTTTAATTTCGATGTTAGGATTTATTTGATAGTTCCAAAATACTCTTATGCATTAGTATTATCAGTGTTTTCATTTATTGTTGTATTGTGATCTCCACATTGTATATATTTTAGGTTCTTTAACCTGGAAAGCTGCGAGGTACACGCTATCGCACCTTAGTTATGCGCTTAAGGCGCGGACCCCCCCCCCCCCCCCGCCGAGCGGCGGGCGCGCGGCGCGCCAGCGCTCGCACAAAAAGCATAAACACTTGAGAAATACGAAACGCACTTCATTATCGTTCATTGGTTTGGGTTCTTGAATAAATAGACCACATACTTATGTATAAACAATAAGCGGGTAACTAAAATAGAACTTACAAATAGAGAATGTTACGTAGTGGGCTTTGTTTTTTGTTTTGACCGTATCTCTAAAACTACTGGATCGATTTTTATGAAATTTTCGCAGGTTTTATTATAAATACGTAAGTAATCTAACAACAATAAGAGATTATGACATTGACAGAAAAAAATAGACAGATGTCACGGCAATTTTCACGTGACACACGCATCAAACTTCAACAATAAAAAAAAAAAAAAAAAAAGAGTAATTATGGTTTTTAATGAGTAAGTCGACTAGAATATCTATCTGCCCATAGACTTAAATTGCCACAGACGATAAAAACCCTTATTTATAAGTAGAAATAGAGATTTAAACCGCGGGAAACGCCTGGTACGTTAGTGTACCAGCGGTACTTGACGCCGATTGACGTTTGGTACATATTTGTACCAATGCAGCTTTACAGGTAGTAGGCTATTGAGAAACTTAACCTCATTCTAATGCAGTCGGGTAAAATCATAGAGAATAAAATCAGACGGCAGAGTAAAAAAAAAAATTGCATGACTTACTGACAGTCTCTATGGCAGATATTAATTTTTTGCATTAGAAGTAAGCGTTTATTCAAAAGAAAAATTGAAGTTTGATGCAACTAGCCAGCTGTAAAAGTTTTTTCATTTAAAATGATTTTATGTTTAATTTGCTTTCCATTACAATATAAAATCTAAAATATTGCCTACGGTGGTTTCGTATTTAACTGGGAACCTAGTTTAAAATTTTCAATTTCTTTCTCATTTTTACTTAGGAAAAGTTAGTCAAAGTTTCTAGCGAATATTTTTTTTAGAATAAAATGAATGAGTTTGAAATTAATTCAACGTTTTATGATTTTTCTTCTAGTTTGATATTCAAACTTTCATAAATGTATTTTAAAACTTGCATTGTCACCAAAATGTATTTAAAAAAATCACTTTAAATTAATTTGACAAATAAAATTCCCAGTGCTCCATCTTAAGATTTATGTGGACGAAATTAACGCGTCTGTTTTTCGCATTTAAGTCGAAATTTATCTTTTAACTTATTAGTTAATTGCATTCGCAGTGGCATTAAAGGAATTCCCTTATTTGCATAGAATATAAATGCACGCCAAAGCTCGGTATTTACCTCGGGAACTGTACGAAACACCGTTGTTTTTGCTATTATTATAGGTATTTTGGCATGTTCTTCTTTTTAAAACTACACAGGAGAGTTTTTCTAGTAGATAGCGCGTGTACTATTTTTTTTAAATGTTTGTACGGTTTTTATTTCATTTGTTTCATTCTTTAGTACAAACACATTTTGTAATGGTGTATGAATATTATTAATTTACTTTTCATGAAATTTTTGAGCTCAAGTAATACGGCGTCAAAAATTAAATCTTACTATAAATGTGTGGAAATAGAAAATGCTGTCATAATGGCGTATGACGTCAAACGTAAAATAACAAAAAATATATTTAAAAAAATACGTTGCCACCTATTTTTTATGGTCCCCTACAAGAAAAACAAAAGACATTTGTTTACTTTTCGTAATAAAATGCAACGCTAATTTGTATGCGATCGCATTATTTAAATGTCAAGGGGAGGGATTTATGTAATAACTCACAGGGGATTCCGGGGGTTTTAATTAACGATTATAACTCGAAAAGTTTGAGCAAATGTGTTTTCCCCTGTAATTTATAAATCTTTGTTCCCTAAAAATAGGGTAGGTATGTAAATGCACTGCTTTATGCGTCGCGTTGTTAAACTTTTCAACAAATAAATTATTACGGCTCAATACAAATACAAATTGGGGAATTAGATGGATTGTATGCAAATGACTATCAATTCCCGACTCGATAAGAGAAATCCTTACTAATATTATAAATTCGAAAGTAACTCTGTCTGTCTGTCTGTCTGTATCTGTCACGCCCAAACCACTGAACGGATTTCGATACAATTTGGCAAGAAGATAGATGATATCCTGGGAAAGGACATAGGGTACTTTCCATCGACATACCACGCGGGCGAAGCCGCGGGCGGAAGCTAGTAAGTTATATGGTAAAAATGAAAAACAACATGACAAGGATAAAAACATGGAAGGATTAAAAAAAAAAAATTTAATTGACAGATTTCTTAATATTTTTTCCGACTTGTAGGTCAAGCTAAAACAGAGGGCCGGAAATGCGACAAAAAATAGAAAAATCGCAACAGTGATCCTTTTGTAGGACGCCATCAATATCGACAATCATCCTACTTACAAAAGTCTATCGTCTGCGCGCTATCTTATAAATACTGTTATTCAGTTACAACGCACCTATAATAAAACATATTTTAGAATTTCTCGGTCTTTTCATAGTAAACATAAAGCTGACTTTAAGTATCTAAATTCAATATTGCTGTGCAAATTGCAAGTTATGGGCAAGTGCCTAATCCATTTATTTATAGGATATTAAGACTCAATGTTTGCGGAAGCTGTTCAACTGTGCAGTATGTGTGTTTTTAAGCAAAAATAAACCTTATTTTAGAATTCTGTTTTGATGTTGTTTTTTGACTTTTTTATTTATTTATTTAATACTTTAAGCACACAAATGTACAGAGGCGGACTTAATGCCATAGGCATTTTCTACCAGTCAACCTTTGGGTGATGCTGAGACAAACAGTGGTAGGTGCAATAACTAAAGTGTGGAATAAATATTTATTTAAATACATGAACCTGTTAAAACTATATATGTATATATATATATAATATAATAATCCTAAATATATATGTATAAATATAAGAACAAATAAATACACATAACTACACGAACATACTAAAACAAATAAGACAAACAATGGGAAAACATTACCTTTGTGATGATTCTGCCAGCTTCTTGCGAATGTGCTCGCGAACTTTAACTTTAAAGGATAATCGGTTGGTTGCCATACTGATTTCCTAGGGCAGCGCATTCCACAGAGAGATAGACTGAACTTTTTTCTTGTTGTTTTTCTATTATTTATCTTGCAGTCTATTCAGACTGATTGAATGCATTTTCTCAAAAGCAATTTTATAATAGTTATTTTAGCTCCAAACTCAAGCGACTTCTCACATATTTTTTTTGTTTCCGATTATTATTTTTTATTCCTTGAGGAACAGAAATTGTATTGAAGGACAAACATTTTTTACGGATAGTGAAAATAAACCACTTATACGATACGCTTTCTTATTTATTATTTCTGCAAATAAAAACCACAGATAAGTAAATCTGTTTACATTTTTTCGCTCAAAGTGCAACAGAATAAGCAGTGGCGACGAAGCGTGAAAATCTATTTATTTAAATATTCTATTTTTGCCTGTGACGTTCCTCGCGTAGAAAACTTTAAATTAAATGCATTTCTTTTTGTTTTTTCTCACTCGACTATCTTTAGTCACACTGTGGTGATTATTGCATGAATTTGTTGATTTTTATCAAGCATCAGCTTCCGCCCGCGGCTTCGCCCGCGTATTATGTCGATAAAAAGTAGCCTATGTCCTTCCCCGGGATGCCATCTATGTCCTTGCCAAATTTTATCGAAATCCGTTTAGTGGTATAAGCGTGAAAAGGTAACATACAGACAGACAGAGTTACTTTCGAATTTATAATATTAGTATGGAAGTATGGATTTATAGCTAAATAAGAGTCCATGCCGGCCGGTTTTTGAAGCTTTTTGATTCTTGTTTCACACTTTCATTTGATAAAAATGCTATATGGATGCATGAGTATTTTGTTACTTTTCTTTAAGACCCCCGGAGACATCCGCGTCGCGACTCTGGTGGAACAATTTCTATGAAAACTTCACGGAGATTGTATTTTACCAGTGTCGCGCCGCGACGTCGCGACGCGCCTGTCCGTGGGAGCCTATAAACTTACTGCTATTTTACTAGACATTGGTAGGCATTCATGCAGGCTGTTGTTTGACCTAAAAGCCTGACAGCCGATCTTGTCTTACGATTACGATTGCAACTTGACTGTGACATTCATGATTGATTTATTCTTATTTCCTATTATCTAGGAAGACAGATATGGGCTAATTTCAGCAATGAAACTGAACTTGGTCAGCATATCTAAATCGTGTTCAAGATCTATCAGTACCTATCAAATATTCCACCACAATGACGACACTGACAGCTCATAAACGCGGTTTAAGGCTCCCGCAGAAAGGCACGACGCGACTCTTGTGGAACAATTTGTATGAAAACTTCACGGAAATTGTTCTACTGTTGGCGGTGTCGCGTCGCGCCTGCGTGAGCCTTTAGATAAGCTGATTGCATTCAGTTTCATTGGTGAAATTCGCCCTAAGTAGTAACTTAGTTTTATCGAAACAGCCCCTTTTAACATTCCCAAGACACAAACACACCTACACCGTAATTCCCGAATATTATAAAAAAAAAACAAAGTGCTTACTTAGGGGTGGCTATTCTCGCCCCTACTACTTAATAAAGATGGCCATTCACCCCTCCACTTGTCACATAACTTACGGTGTTAATGAAAAGCTTCCCATTCAATGCCATACTGTGTAAAAGTGGCATTGATTTAATTTATGGCAACACTGTAATTGTGGTGTAGTGTTAATCATAGTGTGCTTGTTTTTATAAATAAAGTTCAGTTAGGGTGGTCATTTCTGTCAGGGAAAATTTCATTGCCTCTTTGGTCGCAAACGCTACTGTCGAGATGGGTTCGATTCCCAGCTATCTAATTGCGTACCTAACTTATGTTCGTAACCGATTAAGGGGGTTGCGTTAGGGTAGCCCGCGAAATTCAAATTTTCTTAAATTTTTTACAATTTGCAGGTAAGTGTCAGGTTGGATGTTGATCTTAATATGATTCGCGGCCGTAACAAATATGGGTCAAATATTTTTTTTTATAAACTATATTTCTTCAGAATTATGCCTCCATCAATATTTTTGAATAACTTTTCTTTTTGAGCGAGAAAAATTAATTAAAAAGAATAAATTAATTTAAAAAAAAGAAAATTAATTAATTAGTTAATTTTTAAAAAGTCCTAAAAAACCGTGGGTAATTCAAATACTTGAAAGCTAAGAGCGCTCCTACAAAAAGCAGTGTTGGACGTTGACTTGATAGTTGCTTGTTTGTTTTCACGGACTGTGACGTCACCACACCAAGCGCGCCAAATGGAGGGCGTTTAAATAGCCCGGATCGGTTGGATATTAAAAAAAAAAAAATTAAGTACTTTAAAAGCAATTTTCTATTATTTGACGATGTTAAACTACATAACATAATCAGCCTATAATGTTCCCACTACTGGGACACAGGCCTCCTCTCATGAGAGGGAGTGGGCCGTAATCCACCACGCGGGCCCAGTGCGGGTTGGTAGATGTCACATGTCTTCGAATTTTTGGTTCTAAGACATGCCGGTTTCCTCACGATGTTTTCCTTCACCGTTTTTGAGAGCAGTGGTGATGAAATTATTTACACAAAGTAAAGCACCTGTCGGGGTTCGAACCTGCGACCCACAACTCGTAAGTCGCGGACGTTACCACTGGGCCACCACTGCTCCCCGCCGCTGCTGCTGATGTAAACTATCGAATAAAAATATTTAAAAAAAAACATGCATATTCCCTATTCTGTAAATCCATATTTACTAAGGTCGCGAATCATAAAGTCAAAGTCAAATAATTTATTTCAAATAGGCACATATATGGCACTTTTGAACGTCAAACAAAGAAATAGAATTGATTCTAGTTGCCCCTTCCAAAAGGTAGTTTTCGTATGGAGAAGAATGGGCAAGAAACTCCATCGTTACTCTTTTAAAAATGTTTTACAATATTTTGTATACATTAATTATATAATTATATGTGAAGACGATGCACCTACAATAAGATTACTGTACTACGAAAGGTAAAAAGAATTATAAATGGAGCAATAATGAATAAATTAATTACCAGATACATGGTGCTCACATATTTACAAATATTGTAAAAGTATACGATATTACAATAGTCCTAACATTGTTACAAGTAGTACTAATAAGTCAGTGCGTGAGTTTAAGTAATGACAGAGTGTAAAAGTCTATGACATACAAATAATAAATAAAAAAAACTAAATTAGCTATCAGTTTGATTTTGTCCAGACACTAAATCGTCCTATGGAGCAAGACCAGCATATTTCCAAGCATTCTTATCTTGGATATAATCCTCTAATTTGTAATAAGCTTGTTTACAAAGTGTACTTTTTATATGAGTTTTAAATTTTCTTTCATTTAATTGCAATATACCACAAGGTATTTTGTTATAGCATTTAACGCAGTACCCCATAAAAGATGTTTGTACTTTAGCTAATCTGAAAAATGGTTGATCTATTTTATCTTTATTTCTAGTATTAAAATTATGCCTATCACTTATTTTACTAAAAAGATTAAGTTTTTTCTTACATACATAATATTCTCATAAATGAATTGGCAAGGTACCGTCATGATATTAATCTTTTTAAATAGTTCCCTGAGAGATTCGCGGTGACAGATTATAAAAGGCTCTGACAGCTCTTTTTTGCAAAATAAAAATGGATTCAATATCAGCAGCCCGACCCCACAGTAAAATGCCATACGACATAATGCTGTGGAAGTAACTGAAATAGACCAAACGCGCGGTTTCTACATCTGTTAACTGTCTTATCTTTCCAACAGCATAAGCGGCCGAGCTTAACCGCCCCGCAAGAGATTTTATATGAGGTCCCCATTGTAATTTCTCGTCTAGCGTGATTCCCAAGAAAACTGTTTGATTAATAAACTCCAGTTTTTCTCCATTCAATATGATGTCACATTCGCTACTTCTAACATTAGGTAATTTAAATCGAATGCATTTGGTTTTTTTTCATTTAGTACCAAATTTCTTGTACCTGAAGAATAGAGCTATTCACGTCGTCAAGATTTTGTGAACGTCGATTTATTTTAAAAATCAATTCATCATATTTAGATCAACATACAACCTGATACTGACCTTGCAAAAAACGTAAGAAAATTTGAATTTCGCGGGCTGCCCTGAAGCTTCCGAATAATTTGCTTCATTTTGACAGTTCAACAACATTCATTGCGTTATTAACGTTGTTGAGCAGATTCGTTTTTCGAACTTATGAAGCAATGGATTTGACATTTACTTCAAACCGATTCCAATTCAGATCGATCGTGTATTACGCAATAAGGTACACGTCGGCCAAAGGGAGGTTGAGGTTTTTCCATCAGACATTTCTTAGTAGCAGCCCATAGTCTGGATTTGAGCCCGGTTGATGCCAATAGGCTCGCCCCCTATTACATGGGACTTAAACATAACTGGCGAAATGTGGGTGTACTAGGTACACCTCTGCCTAACCCTTCAGGGAATACAGGCGTAGGCGTGATGTTTATGTATCCATACTATACACTATCCAATTTTCCATGCTAATATTCTAAATTCGAAAGTAACTCTGTCTGTGTGTCTGTATGTTACCTTTTCACGCCTAAACCACTGAACGGATTTCGACAAAATTTGGCAAGGAGATAGATGGCATCCCGGGGAAGGACATAGGCTACTTTTAATCGAAATACCACGCGGGCGAAGCCGCGGGCGGAACCTATTTTAACATATTCATGTTTTAAATATAACTCTGAAGTGAATCTGTAGGTTTTTATTTGTCTTAAACAGTGACATTATCATTGACTTTCAAAGAAAATTATGGTTCTTTGATATTAGTTTCGTTAACAATTTTCATTTACAAGTACGATTATTATAGTTTCATTTTAGTTTAATTATTTAAGCAGAATTGTCTAGACTTTAACTAGTTCTGCGTAATATTAACCAAATTCCCAGGATACTATAAGCTCCTAAAATACCCTAAGATGGCAGTCACCGGATTAACTCTAAACTCACCAGCCCTACCAATATTAAGCCAATGTCTCAACTTGACTAAAACGACAATGAATAAAACTTTCTTATTAATATTATTTCGTGTCACTACCAAATTATTAAAATTATTATTAATATGGCTGGTTGAACGACTCAAGAATTTTCTGCACGATTTTCACAACTTTACCCATTTCGTGAAACGACTTGTCCAATAAGAGTTTGGTAATAATAATAATGAAAATTTATTTTTTTGAAAATATTTGCCAATGATCAAAGTTTTTTTGCCAAGTTTAATTATTCCATCCCAGGCCACAATGCGCAGCTTCTAGATTTGTATTAAATATAGCATTAGCTTAGATAAGGTTTAATTTATTTTATCTACACCCATGCTATAAATGCTCTCTAAAAGTTTCTGAAACAGTAAGCTTATAGCCAACATTAAAACATCCAGTGTCATAGTAACCATAACATCATCCAAACGGGTGTTATAATGTTGTACTGAATTTCATAATGCAACTCATTTAAAAAAAAAAAAGAACATTGTAATTCACGAGCGTTTCACTAACTAAGCACCGTAATTTAAAAACAAAACACATTCAAATTCACGTCGTACCGCGCCATTTTTGTTCGATATTGGTATTGCAAAGAAACTTTTATAGAAGATTCATATCATGGGTGTAGATAAAATCTTGTATGCAACTGTACCTATATATTTAGGTATTAAAACCCTCATGTGATATGCCTCGTGTGATGAACACACATTCGTGTTTTAATACCCTTTATTATACAAGGTGGAGACGACAATACAACAAAAAATGAAACTCCTTATATCTAATGACGTTCTCGGTCTACATACAAAAAATTAATCAAATATATCCAATAGTTTAGTTACGATAGCTAGTCAAAGATCGGCAAACCCCATAGTCGGCCCACCACTACTATTTAGTTTGTTTGAAAAAATTACTTTTTTAGTTTCGATGTTAGGATTTATTTGTTAGTTCCAAAATACTCTTATGCATTAGTTTTGCCAGTGTTTTCATTTATTGTTGTATTGTCGTCTCCACCTTGTATAACAGTTGCATAAACAAATATTAATAAACAGATACTACAGTCCGTTACCTACTGAGAAAATCGGCTAGGACATCAGACTATCAATCAGAAGGACAACAACATGCAATCAAAAAGGTGGCACTCACCGTGAAAACATAGGTGAAGTGAGCTGTCAATAGTGTCAATCATCTGCATTGCTCTTCTGTAACCATCTCACCGTGAAAACTATG
The DNA here is from genome assembly GCA_947363905.1 of Lithophane semibrunnea. Lineage (NCBI taxonomy): Eukaryota > Metazoa > Arthropoda > Insecta > Lepidoptera > Noctuidae > Lithophane > Lithophane semibrunnea. Next base: position 3,559,498 of record OX376211.1, read on the forward strand.
AAGTGAGCGTGGAGTGAGCTGCCATTGTCATCGATACCTTCTGATGCTAAGGCAGTGACAGTTCACACCAAGCTCACTTCACCTAAGTTTTCACGGTGAGATTTTTACACAATAGCACAACAGGTGGAATGACAGCTCACTTCACATAAGTTTTCACGGATAGATTTTTACAGAATCGATCGGCTTTAATCACGTAACCCTAAAATGCAGACGGAGCTCGCAATACTTCTAATAAACCATTTTTCTCTATCAATAAATCACCGTAATCACGATTTTTCCGTTGTCCTATTTTTCTCTCAATAGTTGATCCCCTCAAAATTTATCGTCATAATTTTAGTCTTGTTTTACAAGCAAATTTCTTTTTTTTACGAGTTTTCAAAGTGGGGTGGCTGGTCGTTGTTTAGATAACTTTTTTTTACATGGGCAACCCCGCTTACGGTTGACAACAATTTTAATTTTGCACGTGAACGTTTTTGTTTCATAATTGTGTGAAATATTTTTAATTTCGCTTTGAAGATTGGGCTGTGTGGGGTTTATCGATTTTTTTTTCTCTTTTATTTTTGCTGCTTTTTGTGTTGGGCGTCTAGTTATTGTCGGTCCCGTTTTTGAAATTGTTTCTGCGCAGGTATTTAAAACGTGAGATTTTGCTCCGTAGTTAAATTAGTTTAGAGGCTTTTAAATTTTGCCGCAGTAGGATCAAGCCTCACCAAAGTTTCGTTTATTGTACAGGTTTTTGGCAGTCAAAGAACTTCATGGGTTTTTTAATATTTTATCATCATTCTCCTGCCCATAACCCAATTTATTTGGGGTCAGCGGTAACATGCCTTCTTCCATACCTATTAGTCGAATTCCATATTTCAATCGCTTCCAAATTATTTTAGATTTGTTTTTTTTTTAACTTAGGTATCTGGTGAAATGTCGGAGTAGTACCTATAGCCAGACCACAGGACCACAGCCTGACTCTTCTGAAAATACAGGCGTGATGTAAAGGTATATTATTCTGTATTCTTCAAACAAGATGACGTCATGTTGACATAAAATTATTATTTAACCATTACTTATTATAATAATTTTTTGTACACCTTTACATATAAACAGACAGGAAAAAAAAAGAAAAAAACACGTACATAGGCGATGCTTATTTCTAAAGAAATATCTTCCAGCTTATATCTGCGATGGTAAAGTAAATGAGAAGAGATACCTATAGACACAGAGTAGAAGAGACAAAAATAAATAAAAACAATTCACATTTTTAAATAAAATTAGAATATACTAACATACTTAACCCTTCAAAAGCACCGTGGATCGTGACTACACAAAACTGACGTCACAAAAACAATTAAAAACACCATACTTAATAACGTTAACCACACCCAATCACACGCCTTAGACAATTAATTATTTGTATCATAAACACTAATTATAGGAGCTTGTGTTACCAAATTAATATCGATGTGGGATTAGATGTAACTGGTACAAAGTGATCTCTTGGGAGTACATACCTACTTGTTAAAGACGAATGTAGTTACAGGAATAGACGAAGTGGGGATTAGTTAATTAGTTAGCGGAAAAGTTGGTGGCTATAACTTCTCTATCAAAAACTAGGTACTGGGGGCTGACTATGAAGTATGAATGCCATCATTATTCCACTGCGAAAAAAGGATGGTGCTAGCGGCCTTGTATAGCTCCGTCTCTCACTAACACTGGAAAAATGGTGGCATTAATACGTCGTAGAATAGGTGCTGTACGACACATTTTACTGTGGGTTCCACGGGAACCTAACATTATCATAATATACATTATCGCACGACAACAACCAACATTCTCCCAGGTTGACACACTACCAACCAGGTACCCAGCAACCACTAATTGTCTCTCCCGTGGCAAACTAAGCGAACATGACCCGATTTGCATGAACATGTCTCTGTAATGTACCTACCTAATGTTAGTTGCTAGATGTGTGATTAGTATTAATTAATACACGCCATAGATGGAGAGATACCAACATTCCTGGCAGTAAGTGCCGTAAATTTAGATAGAATTTCCTGTTTTAAGGCTCAAACAGGCGCGATATCGCGGGCGCGACAAGGTTCGCGCTGCCTGTCGCGCCCGCAATATCGCGCCAATTTTCACGAGCCTTTAGGGAATTAAAATTATAACCATCAGGTAAAGGGAATTTATGTAATCATGTTTTAATAAAAGTTTACCTTGTAAATTTTTAACCATCATCTGCCTAGCCTTTTCCCAACTGTGTTGGGGATGGCTTCCAGTCTTACCAGATGAAGCTGGATACCAGTATTTTACGTGGAGCGACTGCCTATCTGACCTCCACAACCCAGTTATGGGGTAACACGATACACGTTGATAAGACTGGTTGTCAGACTTTCGGCCTCTGACGACCCGTAACAACTGTCAAATATCCACAAATGACAGCCGGGACCAACGGCTTAACGTGCTTTCCGAGGCAAGGGTTTTCTGATAACTTTGAACTAACGACTCAAGTCCAACCAACAACCTACATAAGTAGTTAAGTACATTCAAGTTGTCGTTTCCCCCGACACTTTACAAGAAGAAATGAGATGACCACTTCTTAGCCTAGAAATTGTATATTATTTCGAAAATAAATACTGTATTGAATGTCAAAGCCGTGCAATGACAGGGTTGAAAACTTGAAACCTCATTTTAACCCATTTCTACTTCGTCTGACATTCTTAATAACATAGTGTTTTATACGCCGACAGTTTAGGGTTATGTGGTAAAACAAGGAACCCATAGTGCGCAGGATCGTGACTGTAGATCATGACTATTCCTCAGTACCTATAACTATAATATTTACCCTCCGGGCTGCTACTGAGAAATTCTAGTTGGAAAACCCAATAACACGGGAATCGAACCCAGGACCTCATGCTCAGCAGTAACGCGTTTGAGACAAGTATGGTGTAAATAAGAAGTTTTCTCCGAGATCTAAAAAGTTGCCTTATTACCAGTGGCGTATTAAGCCTAAAGCAAACTAGCCACGTGCCTAGGGGCACAAGGATAAAAAATCAAGTAATAAAAACTAAAACCCAACTACGACTTAAAAGGTATAAACAAGACACCACAGACAGAAAAATTAAAAATCCGGAGTCACACGTGTTAGGGCATAAATCGAACAGATTACGTGTGCATTAAATTAAAAATGGCGCCCTCTGGGAGGACATAAAGTGAGGAACTTAAAAAAAAATATAGTTTAATCGTACCATGTTGGGTATCAAATGAAAGGGCTTAATGAGAGATGAGCTGTACATTTCAAAAATATATATAATAACCCCAAAAGAATTTTAAAAAAAATCAAGTAATAAAAACTAAAACCCAACTACGACTTAAAAGGTATAAACAAGACACCACAGACAGACAAATTAAAAATCTGGAGTCACACGTAATCTGTTCGCTTAATGCCCTAACACGTGTGACTCCGGATTTTTAATTTTTCGACATACATACCGGTCAAAATCATAACCCTCATTTTTTCTTCGCCGTAGTATGTATGTATGTTCATCTGTTCCCTCCTATCTTCTAATCCACTCATCACAATTTGACAACTGAGGTATCGTTGGAAGCTTCTTGATCGTGACGTCTATATGACGTCACATTAAATTAAAAATGGCGCCCTCTAGAGGACAAAAAGTCAGGAACTAAAAAAAAATGTCGTACCATGTTGGGTATCAAATGAAAGGGCTTAATTAGCATATTTCAAAAAAAAAATATTATAACCCCAAAATAATTTAAAAAAAAATAAAGTAATAAAAACTAAAACCCAACTACGACTAAAAAGGTATAAACAAGACACCACAGACAGACAAATTAAAAATCCGGAGTCACACGTAATCTGTTCGATTTATGCCCTAACACATCTGACTCCGGATTTTTAATTTGTCTGTCTGTGGTGTCTTGTTTTAACTACTGAACCGATTGTAATGAAACTTGGTATATAGGTAGACAGAGACAAAAACCTTTTTTTTAAATATATGGTCCCTGAGGGGCTTCGATGAGGTGCTTGCCTAGGGCTGCTCTCGACATATAATCCGCCACTGCTTATTACCACAAAACCGTATGTTGTAACTGTTTAGCCTAAATACCCTTTAAAAACATGACATTTCTATAAGGAGTTTGACATAAAACTAACATTAAACACGCGTTGAACAAAAGTGTCTAAGTTTTTGTGGTAAGGCCCTTGATCTTTATCAGTCTTACCAAGAGGTATCGTATTACCCAGTTACTGGGTTATGGAGGTCAGATAGGCAGTCGCTCCATGTAAAATACTGGTATTCAGCTGCATCCGGTTAGACTGGAAGCCGACCCCAATATAGTTGGGAAAAGGATAGGCTGATGATGATGCCCTTGATCTTTAGCAATTTTTGAAAAAAACTCATACTGAACCGTTATGCCTTGAAAAATTGCAGCTGAGACATTAGGTTCTGTTAATTCCCTCATTAAGGCTCTTACATACTGGCGCGATTCGCAGCGCGACGCGAATTTTAACAAAACAATTTCTGAAAAAACTTCACTTCGAACAATGCGGCGGCGTCGCGTTGCGCGACGAATCGCCCCAGTATGTAAGAGCCTTTAAACTTAGGTGGTAACTTGGCAAAGTATTATTATAATAACAAAAATACTCATTTTTACTTACAAATAACTTACTACTTAATAATAACTTACTTACAAATAAGTACTAGCAAGTATTGTTCGTTGCCGTCTTTTCTTCACGCAAATGCTGCTAATTAGTTTAATTTCAATGCTGCTTGTAAGTTGTGGTCCAAGTTACAAAATAATAAATTTAATATGGAGGTCTGGGCAAAGATCGTCACTCACTGGACGCCTGAGGACATCGTCGAGGTAGACCACGGCGAAGCTGATCTGATAATGTTTGCAGGACCAGAGACCGCACAAGACATGGGAGGTTTGGAACGAAAAAGGGAACTTCTTTGCCCAGCATTGGGAAACAATAATAGAGGCTAAACAAAAACGACTAACAAAAAAAAAGTTAATATGTAGTAATTATGCTACCTAGTTAATTGTCCTACTGTTTATAATCGGTGGCTAAGAAGGGTTAACATTGGGTTAAAAAAAATCAAAGTTATATATACTTTTTTTCTCATCTACACTAATATTATGAAGAATTAGAATTTGTTTGTATTTTTTTTTTTGTAATGTAACTACTGGACCGATTTAAAAAATTCTATCACCTGTAGAATGCTGTTCCCTTTTATACGAGTTTAAAGCACTTTATCATTAAAATAAAAATCTAGAAACCGAAAGTCCAGCAGTGATCCAGATTGACTGAAGTGCCGAATAATCATGTTTTATCAAATGAAATCGCTACTAACTTCTAAATTAAACTCCTAAAAGGAACACCTGCAGACTATAACAACAATAATAATAATTGTTGAACACCCGAGCTACACCACCATTTTCTTCAACACTATACAGTGTACAGGGTGCTCTGTCCTCAGTCATGCTGAATGATATTTATGATATCACCCTGTTATTAATGTAAGCAAATTATAAGAGAACCTCGTTCCTGTTTATATTTGTTATATTTTAGTAACAAAATGTATACAAGTAACTTTCATCTATGATATAAATATGTAACTGTTATAACTGTCATCCATACTAATATTATAAATTCGAAAGTAACTGACTGTCTGTCTGTCTGTCTGTCTGTATGTTACTTTTTCACGCCTAAACCATTGAACGGATTTCGATAAAATTTGGCAAGGAGATAGATGGTCCGGGGAAGGACATAGGTTACTTTATATCGACATACCACGCGGGCGAAGCCGCGGGCGGAGGCTAGTTATCAACAAAGTAGTCGATCCGTGCACGTTTTAATAATATTTCGCTAGCCGACTTAAAAAACAAATGAGGTTCTGTATGTGTTTTTTAACCCTCTATAAAATAAATAGATTAAAAAAAAGTCTATTGTTTTTTTTTTTTCAGTAAAAAGTATTTTTACTATCCGGCTTCCACCCATTAAGGGCATATCTTCTATATACGAACAAAGTAATTATTCTAACACCGTACACAGCTCTGAACAGACACACGAATGCTTTTAGCCCGCCTTGTTGTGTCTGATTCGTGAGCTAGTTAATATATTACGAATAAATACGAACACCTGAAGAATTGAAGTCGCGGGGAATAAGAATTGGAGCCAAGTGAAACTATTCTTTCAGATAAAATCTTTAAAAACCGGCCAAGTGCGAGTTGGACTCGCGCACGAAGGGTTCCGTACCATTATCTTTAAAAACGGCAAAAAAATCACGTTTGTTGTATGGGAGCCCCCTTAAATATTTATTATATTCTGTTTTTTAGTATTTCTTGTTATAGCGGCAATAGAAATAGATCATCTGTGAAAATTTCAACTATCTAGCTATCACGGTTCATGAGATACAGCCTGTTGACAGACGGACGGACTGCAGAGTCTTAGTAATAGGATCCCGTTTTACCCTTTGGGTACGGAACCCTAAAAACAACTTAGAGGTAGAAAAACTTCTTGGAACCAAAAGGGATTAATGGCAATTTCATTTTTTAAATACAAAATACCTATATTTACATGTACAGTCGAACAAGCTACTTGGTATACAGGCAGATAACTTGAAACTTCAATCAATTTTGTGAGTGTTTTCAGTAGTCAACAGTCCTTTTACGTTACTCATACGCTCAAAAAGTTAAATTACACAAACAATCAAAACGAATATTGGCAGTGTAGCGGAAAATGATTTTATTTTGCATGTATCCAAATAGCTTGTTCGACTGTACTTATATAAAATCTATTTTTTTTTTGTCCCCAAATAGACACTTATATGATTTTCATCTAGAAATGAAATATCATAATCATTCTCCTGCCTTAATCCCAATTTATTTGGGGTCAAACATGACCCTTTCTTTACTTCTCTGAGTATAAGTCGTCATCTCGGTAATGAGTACTCACCCCCTTTCTAGCCATAATCATCTTTTACACAGTCCATCCATCGTTATAGCCATCGACATTCATACTCAAAATTCTCGAACTTAAATATTACAATATTAAACTTCATCATTTTGTATCAAAACAAGATGAAAAACTATATTCATGCAAATTTTCAATGAAGCGATCAATCATCTCGATACTATGTAACTATGCATAATGTATGTGCACTTAAAAAACTAAGCTGATCGTTAAAAACTTCGCCAGCAAAAAAAATATCACCGTTAGATTTAACTTTTTTACAAATCATCCCATAAATCTACCAAGGTTTGAACTAAGTATCAATTTTATGACATCAAAGAGCGCAATTCGATATAAGAAATCACTTTTTCTTTTCGAATATGGCTTTATTTAAAAAGTAAAAGTGATTTCATATTTCGAATTGAATGTCAGAACTTTTTTTTTTCTTTGCAACATCTCAAGTTGTCAGCAAACTCACTGTTGCCAAAACACAAAGAAATAAACTTAATTTTTAATTCATAAACAATTTATTCGAATACAATTCCGCTCAATCAACCCTTCAACTGCGGCGGGGACACAATGAACAACTTAAATAAAAAAAATATTCGTGTCAATTAACATATCAACATTGAAATTTTAATTTCGGATACGACACCGCTCGGCGGTCAGATGTTGCTGCCACGATTTACAGATAATTAACCCTTGCCGGTCGAAAGCACCGGACGATGATATATTTAAAAACGTGTCGAATGCAGTTGATTGATTAATTTCGTGTGGTTTCGTTGTTTGGTTTAATTTATTATCTCGTGATGAAGCGCTAAAGAACAGGCAAATGTTTTTGCGACGGTCATGTTAAAAGGTTTTTTCATTAACTGATAACAGTGGTTGTCAATCAAAGTCAATATTTTAACGCGAAAATTATCATTGTTTGTTTTTAAACATTCATATTGTTTACCTTCCCGTTTATGTTTTTATTAAAAACAAAACCAATGTATTCCCGATTTTTTATTCACCGCTTAGTTACAAAACGGTTTTACAAAGTTATTTTAACACGCAAAACAAAAAGCCCTGCAAAATATTACAAGCAAAATGTTCCGGGAGCGAGTGCATTAACCAAATTCGTCGGCAATATCTCGCTAAGTGGCCTATCTATCCGAATATCCGCATAGAGAGGCTTGCCGAGCGGCGCTCATAATAACCTTTAGTCGGGATAACCGCCCGCTTCCAGTGCGGTCCACGCGATGAATGAGAGTGCGGATATTAGAGATTTTCAGCGATCAAATTGTTGGTCAATTGAATGAGATATTACGATATTTGAAGAGAAATTATGTAAATAAATTGTTGGTGTTAAATGTATGGAGTTGTCGTTCTTGTTGAAAAATACGTGCCGTGATACAAGATTAATTAATAAGAGACGATGTATGTTTGTTTTAAAATAAATTAAAGCCAAAAATTAATGAAAGAGGAAAACATCAACGTCTTCAACAAATAAATGGACTAAAAGTTAAAGGGTTCTGTGTTAATGATGAATAAAAGTTGATGTCAAGAAGCATTCAACTTTTTTTCATGTTTTTAATGGCCCACAAGTTTAATAAGCTAACTTATTAATTGGCTTCATCAGCCTAGAAAAACGCTAACCCACCAAACACGATGTTTCATTAAAACTACCCTCGCAATTTAAACAACCCTTTATCCGGTCGTCTCAAAACCAAACACCTATTTTTCCCGAACAGCCAACAGACTCGTTGGACTACCGCGGCATGTTTCACGCCCGCACGCTTTCAATTTGCATTAAGGGTTTATCAGTTTTAATGTGAACACTAAAAGTTGTGCGCCGTCACCGCTACGGGCCGCCTCGACCGCTGTTTGCATTTACGGGTTGAAAATTTTAAGTTGCTTTGAGAACGCCTTTTAAAGAAGATGGATTGCTTTTGGCATTAAGATTTTTATGTAAATAGTTTATGTTGCAGGGAATTTGTGGTTATATGGTTTTAATGCTTAGGCGTTTAAGTTTCAGATTTATTGTGATTTTTGTGATAGTTTTGAAATTAAGTATTGTAAAGGTAATGTGATTTGGGTTTCTTTATATTACTTTGTATTAATCTGCTTAAAGTAAGTTAACCCTTTATTAAGAGCGGCTAGGAAGTAACGAACTACTATAAAATGCCCGAACAACACGCATGTATACATCATCAGCTACCAAAACTTTACAACCTACAAAATTAAGCATTTCAAACTACAAAGCAGTAAAACATAATTATCTTCAAAAATGCGAATAAACAAAACTTATTCACGAAACAGCCAGCATTCTGCGAAAATTATATTGCGTTACAATTGCATTACTGTGTCTGTTGGTACCCGCCACCCGAGTGGCGCCCAACGTGGGACCATTTTAATTGCACTTTTTGCCTTCCCCGGGTAATTACCCACCTCGGAAACCCCGGGAAGTGTATGACGATGTTAATGTGCCGCCTGCTAACCCGAACAGTGAACAATAAACATAACACCGTTTTGTGACTTTTATACCCACTGCTGCAGTTGGGGGGTTAGGTTTGAAACTTTTAATCCTTTGATAGTTTTTGGAATGTAGTGTTAGTTTTGGGAAGTTGGAGAGTGTGTTTTGGATCTGTTGGGTTGTAGTTTTAGGCGGTTTTTGCTTTCATTACTTCTGATCTTGACTCTCGACTCTCGAGTAAGGTAAAACAAAAGTAAAAAAAAAAACAAGTTGAGAAATATTTATTTATTACTAGTTTTGGCGTGAAAGCGCGACAGACAGACAGATAAGGTTACTTTCGCACTTATAATATTAGTAAGGATTTGATTGCATAACATTTATCTTTTTAGTGCGAAAATGATAATATAACATTGTTATTATAATTTTCTTCACAAAAATAATAATTCATATTATTTATTTAAAAATTTCTATGAGTATTTTCGCCAGAAAAATATATTTCTTATAAGAAACATTGTACATATTTTGTTTTTGTTATTCTAATAACAAAATATGTTCAATGCCCAATTACTATTCTGAAACCAGCTGTATACTTATTTATTTTTCTTGTTATAAGAAATAGTACTATCCAGACCCATTATTATTTACGTATGTTTACACATACATACTAAGGGGCTCTTTGAACAACAAACACAAGCGTCCTGCCTATCTGACCTCCAAAAACCAGTAACTGGGTAACACGATACCCCTCGGTGAGACTATTAGTCAGATTTTCAGGCTTCTGACTACCGTAACGACTGCCAAAGATCTAAAAATGATAGCCGGGCCGATGCATTAACTTGCTTTTCTGAGGAATAGAGGGATCTCCCATCATGGATCATGGATGGTCACCCATCCATGAATCGACCGCGGCAAGCGTAGCTTAACCGCCAATCGACACATACGGCTGTTATCATTTAACCACGATCTCCTCTTGATGTCTTAACTACATAATTGGCCAAGTTCATTAACCTTTTATTTAGTAAGTCCTTGAACCGTCTTCTTTCAAAAAACCGGCCAAGTGCGAGTCGGGCTCGCAAACAAAGGGTTCCGTACCACAGTACAATATTTATTAGAAAAAATGACGTTTCTTGTATGGAACCCCCTTTAATTTTTAACTGAAAATTTTATTTGTATTTTTTGTTATTATAGCAACACTAGAAATAGGTACATAATCTGTGAAAATTTCAACTGTCTACTTATTACGGTTCATGAGATATAGGCCGCTGATAGACAGACGGACGGACAGCGGAGGCTTTGTAATAGGGTTCCGTATGGCACCCTTCAGGTACGGAACCCTAACAATGGAACTTAATTAAATTATAACATTATTTATCCGAAAAACATTTTTCATATTCATAATAGGACATATTTCTACCAAAAAGCCTGTATGTATCAGACAAATTGATCATTATTTTAGGTAATAACTCACTGAGACCATACCGAGTACATTATTTTGCGGCGCGCGGCGGGTAGGTTGATATTATTTTGCGGCGCGCGGCGGGTAGGTTGATATTATTTTTGTGTAAGTACCATGTTTAGAGATATTGTGTGTTTTTCTTATGAATCTCATTGTGTTCTTTGTATCATTTTATTTTATGTTAACTGTACGTGGATATGGGGTTGGTGGAAGAGACTTGGCAATTTTTTTTTTTTTTTTTTTTTCTATTTTGTTCTACTAACTTTTAAAGGCGGAATATCTAAGTTATGCATATAGTGCATGCATATGGAGGGTTAAGTACAGATAACTTTTTTCATTGATGTTCATATTCATCAACATCATTTCAGCCACTGCTGGACATAGGCCTCGTCCAAGCACCGGCACTTCGACCGGTTCTGTGCTTCCCGCATCCAGCGGATTTCTGCGGCCTTCACAAGATCATCGGTCCCCCTTGTGGGTCTCAACCCTACGTCTTCCGGTACGCTTTCGCCACTCCAAAACCTTTCGGCCCCATCGGCCATTTGCCCACTGCCACTTACGATTGGCAATTCTCCGATTCACACCGTTTCAGCGGTTCAGCGGCGTATCATAAATTCGAAAAATTTTGACCGAAAGTAGCAAGTCAAGCAGTTCAAAAGAAGCTTCGGCCAATAGCAAAAAGTTATTTTGTAAATCGGCGAAATATAGTGCGGTTACACATGATACTTCGATGATCTAAAAATATGTCAAATAATGCATAGAGCAAAAAAGACGTCGGTCCATGTTTTCGGTAAAATGAAATTCGAACAAAAAAAAAAATCGGAAAAGTGTTCGGTTCCCCGTTTCAGCAACAGCAGCCTTTTATAGCCCTTTTTGATCCAAATTAAATCTAAATCTTTTTCTTATTGTTTCTCCTTTTCGAAATGACGTTTGAGCATACTGAAATCTGCAGCATTCCTACTGAAAATATCCAGCATCTCTAGATCTCGGTTCTCGGAGAATGTGTCGGGTATTACGTTAGAATGTTCAACGGTTTCATGTTATTGTGAAAGCAAATCCTTTGCCGTGTCCCCCTGTAAGCCTGTACATACAATAGATACTTTACTACTGAAACTTTGTGAATGGCGCTTATGTGCGAATTTAAATCCAAGCGATACAGTGACGTGGTTTTGAAACTGCGGTTATACGATATCAAGACACGCATACAGGTATTTGGAGGCTAGGTACAGTCGGGAAATTAATTGCTAAAGATACTAAAAGTAAGCACATTAACACTTTGCCTGACCTAGCAATCGAACCCTGGACTCATGCTCAGTAGTGCTCGCGACCACTAGACAAAGGAGGCAGCTAAAAGCACCTACACATTTTTTTATTGTATCGCATCGTGTGCGCCCGTCCTAAGGCCGTTTATCCACCACCACGTCAACGGGACGTCAACGAGAAAACGATGACGGCGCCGAAGTTGTACTACCAGCGATGCACACATTTACTATGGCCGCGTATCCACCGCGCGTCTGTCAACGGGACGTCATGTTCGGTTCGGATAATCTGGTTCCTCGTTGACGTTCTGTTGACGGTGGCGGTGGACAAACGCTGTTAGAGGTAAAACACGATAGAATGCGGCGGATTTGTACTGTGGTATGGATTAACTGTTGTTTTGTGGTTCAGGCTGTGGTCTTCTTTTTGTTGTACCGGATGGTTATTATCGTAGGCTGTGACTATGGATGCAACGGTGTGCTTTTAAGCTTTTAAACCCGAATTAAGAGTTCACTGCGTGTTTGCCAGGAACTTACCAAATTTTTCCTTTGTTAAAAATCATCATTTGTTTTGGTAATTGAAAATGTTGTAAGCATCTATTGGAACGAGTAGCTGCGGTTCCTTGTATATCGAATCTAACTAATATTATAAACGCAAAAGTTGGTAAGTATAGATGGATGGATGGATGGTTTGTTACTCTTTCACGTAAAAACTACTGAATGGATTTGGATGAAAGGATCGTGGGCAAGACACCCAGCTCCGCCACGGTTCAAACCACTGTAGTTTTGAAGACATTACTTCTCCCTTAACTCAGGCCAAGGCACATCAAAATCAGTCCCGGGGTTATTCAGTTCTGATAATACCAACACCCGCACTGGGCCCGCGTGGTATATTACGGCCCACTCGAAGAGAGGAGGCCTGTGTCCCAGCAGTGGGAACATTATAGGCTGATTATGCATTAGGTTATATTAGTATGAATTAATATTTTCCACATTGTCTGATACTATTCTCAGGGACATGTACACACGACTACACATCAAGCTATACATTTCCAGATTATGCTGATCTCGCATTGTATAAGATTTCCATACAATGCGAGGTCCGCTTATACTGGAAATGTATAGCTTGATGTGAGACTGTCTGTACATACGTACAGTCACGGACTTTAATTGATGAGCCACCTTCAAACTTTTCAATTTTGCAGTTTCATACATTCACGAAATTACACGATTACACACGAATTCAAATCACACGCTCGCAAAACAAGATGACAAATAAATTACTTTTAATCGGAAATAGTCTTATCCATAGAGGTTGACTAATAAGTTCTCAATGATAAAAATAAATACAATGTTGCATTAAGTTTATCAAATCTATTTGATACCTACCTCCTTTGAATCATAGCTCATTAGCTCGATAATTCTGAAAACCTAACTGAAGACAGTGACAGTTGAAATATCGATGTCAGAGACGTTACTTTCGAACTTGTCGAAATTACTATTAATTTTTCTCCGTAAGCTAACGTTACTACCGCAACAGTAACTTAGCAACGATTGTTTATCGTTGCTAGGTTACAGTTGCTAGACTTACAATTGGTTGACTTTGGGAGTCACTCTGCTGTCAAGTTTGGAGTTCTGGCTCTCAGGTTAGCCAACCGGTAAAGATATGAAATATAATTTTCTTCCTTTATTACGAAGCCATATAACTTTGCGTGTCGGGAACAGAACAAACCCGAATTGCATTACACGGCTAAAATGCGAACAGTGCCAGGTGGCTCATCAATTAAAGTCCGTGACTGTACCATAATAACTATGGCCGATGTACGGGTAATTATAATAATGTAAACATGTTTACCGATGGCGGTATATCATCCAATGCAATCAACGATACAATTCCGTATTCCCCGACCAATAACGAGTTTCCTAGTAAAATAATAATATAAATAAGAGGTTCTGCCAATTCCTGGATTCACAACAAAAATAATAACAACAACAATTTCGGATTTCAAAGGGCTTTTCTCAGTAGTGGGATCAGGGATCAACTTCGAATCTGAATCCGCTATGAGTTTCTTGATTGGCATTCTAAAAACTCGGTTGATACACTAGCGCCACCCTTGCGAGCGTGTCGGCAAGTTGAACTAAATTGAACGTGAGATTTTGACAGATAAAGTATCAGATGACGTAAGCAGTGGCATTCAGTAAGGTTTCCCCGTCACTTCGACGCTCACTTCGCACTCGAACCCGATTCAAAATTCGAAGTGAGAGTGAATAGCGATTTGAGATGCGAGTTGTTGTTTGAATTTTACAGAATCGACGTACAGGAATTCAATAACAAAACATTTTGTAATTCGAGTTTGTATTGAAAATACCAATATGAATTACAATTTACTGTTACAATAGCGTTTTCAAAGAGAACTCTATTTTATAACTGTTTCATTAGTCTACCGGTCGCAAGCGTTGCTGCTGATGGGTTTCTCCATCTGTGTTTTTTCAGTAACATTCTGAGTCTAGATTTGTGCACGGTTGTCTGTGGATACTACCACCACCATACATCGCAATAGCGTGTTATCGACTGCAATCATTGCAGTAAAGACGCGCGACAACGTACGTCGCAATGGTAAACATTCGCAGTAGCGTACATCGCAGTAAAGAACTTTCGGGACAACGTTCGTCGCAATTCCCTACTATCGCAGTAACGTACGTCGCAGTAAAGAACTTTCGCACCAACAAACGTCACGATAGGAAACTTTCGCACCAACAAACGTCGCGATAGGAAACTTTCGCAGTAACGTAGTACATCACAGTAAAGAACTTTCGCAACAACGAACGTCGCGATAGGAAACTTTCCCAGTAACGTACATCGCGGTAATGAACTTCGCGACTATGATTTACACTCATATTTCTCTTTGTGCAGAGGCGCATCTGAGGACACAATACCACCATAAATATTTCTGCCGCCGAGTGAAACTGTTCCGTTTTAAGGCTCTTAAAAACTGGCGCGTCGCCGCGCGACGCGACGCCACCGCATTGTTCGCCGTGAAGTTTTCTCAGAAATTGTTTTGTTAAAATTCGCGTCGCGCGGCGAATCGCGCCAGTATGTAAGAGCCTTTAAAGGGCATGGGTTCCGGTGTTCACCGGTATTGTGTATGTCCAACAGTGGACAGTGATAGGCTAAGTTGATTGATTGACGCCTTACCAAACTGGTGCTTCTGTGTCTTCTAGATAGGTGGTCACTGTGGTCAGCTTTGTTGCCTTTGATCTAGGTGGTATTAATCCGTCTTCTGCATTAGTATCATTTTATCAACCGTATACATAGTGGAAGTTGTTCATAATTATGAGTAAAATGACCCCTTAAGAGGATCAATCTACCTAGCCTTTTCCCAACTATGTTGGGGTCCGCTTCTAGTCTAACCGGATGCAGCTGAATACCAGTATTTTACATGGAGCGACTACCTATCTGCCCTCCACAATCCAGTCACTGGGTAATACGATACCCCTTGGTAAGACTGATTGTCAGACTTTCGGGCTTCTGACGACCCGTAACGACTGTTAAAGATCCACAAATGACAGCCGGGACCAACGGCTTAACGTGTCGTGGTATGTAAAGATGGTCAACCAACCCCGGCTAGCGTAGCTTTACCTGATGGATCGACTCGTGCGACTTTTATTCTTTAGCCACGAGCTCTCCCTTAAGAGGTTGCCCATGAATTAAATTTCACCCTGTATAGTTCTCCAGACCGTATTTCGGCCATGGCGGCCAATTTCAGCGGAGGCTAGCCTTCGGCGCGGGAGATATTAAAGTGCACAAGTGTCTGCGCAGACAGGTGCACTTTCTCATCCCTCACTCTGGCATGCAATCAGGCACGACCGGAGAGAGATCATGCGCAGGACCAACAGCTTAACGTGCTTCCCGAGACACGGGCGGAAGTTGGTGCATTGTATACATAATTAATGTAAGTACATCAATATCGTTATTACGGCCCCGCTCTTTAGCTTAACGTTGTTAATGCTGCTGAGGGTACTACCTTAGTGCTTGAGCGAGCGAGAGAGTCCATTGGTTAAATTGTCTATTTTCTTCAAGTGAGATCATTTGTACAAAAACAACCAGTCATTTTATAATCTATGTTTTTTTCACCTATAAAAACAAATCAATTACATATGATAATGTTGTCTATAATTTTTTTATAGCGGCCATTCAAGGGTACACCTTATTACATTACAAATTGGCCCCAAACAGCAACATTTACTCAAAAAATGTTTGGTATACGCCGGACAGAATGAGCCGGCGGCGCGCGAGTCCATGCACCACAGAGTACTTTTTATATATTATGCCGACAAAACGGAATGTTGCCTTTAAAAAAAAAAAAAAAAATTATACTTTATATGTTTTTTTTTTTTCACAATTATTAGGTATTGTATTTCTTTTTTTCTTTTCAATCAGTTTTTAAGTTTTTAAGTATATTATGTTTCTAGCGTATGACACTCGTGGGTTGCAGCTGAAAATCAGCGTCAGGTGGTACAGTCACGGACTTTAATTGATGAGCCACCTTCAAACTTTTCAATTTTGCAGTTTCATACATTCACGAGATTACACGATTAAACACGAACTCTAATCGCAAGCTCGTAAACAAGATGACAAATAAATTATTTTTAATCGGAAATATCCATAGAGGTTGACTAATAAAGTCAACCTCTATGGATATTTCCGATTAAAAGTAATTTATTTGTCATCTTGTTTACTTTCATACATTCACGAGATTACACGATTAAACACGAACTCAAATCGCAAGCTCGTAAACAAGATGACAAATAAATTACTTTTAATATCCATAGAGGTTGACTAATAAGTTCTCAATGATAAAAATAAATACAATGTTGCATTAAGTTTATCCAATCTATTTGATACCGACCTCCTTTGAATCAGCTCATTAACTCGATAATTATGAAAACATAACTGAAGACAGTGACAGTTGAAATATCAAGATGACAAATAAATTACTTTTAATCGGAAATAGTCTTATCCATAGAGGTTGACTAATAAGTTCTTAATGATAAAAATAAATACAATGTTGCATTAAGTTTATCCAATCTACTTGATACCGACCTCCTTTGAATCATAGCTCACTAACTCGATAATTATGAAAACATAACTGAAGACAGTGACAGTTGAAATATCAAGATGACAAATAAATTACTTTTAATCGGAAATAGTCTTATCCATAGAGGTTGACTAATAAGTTCTTAATGATAAAAAATAAATACAATGTTGCATTAAGTTTATCCAATCTATTTGATACTGACCTCCTTTGAACCATAGCTCATTAACTCAATAATTCTGAAAACTTAACTGAAGACAGTGACAATTGAAATATGCACGTTTTTTTAAAGGCGAACGGGGTCTGAGGATACACTATGGCAAGATCCACAAGTCTCATAGTGTACCTTTGTGTCCCCCAGCCACATCCCCAACACCTCCGGATCAAACTTTGTGGAAAACATTAACAAAATTAAAAAATTCTACCCCAGTTTTAAAGAGAGTTCCCCGGGGCGCGAGACGGTCTGTTGCACTGAGTTTGGCGCGATGCGTCCGTCTTGCGACCCAGGAGAACTCACAATGTGCCTGGGAGCAATTACTCACCTTCCCTTATAGGATTCTGCATGTGCAAAAAAATTTGGTGACCAAAAAAAGCTTAACGAATCAAATTAAAGATAATTGCAACAACTCGACCCTCATTTTAGACCCAAAATTACCCGTTTCCAATAACCCTTCACGTAGAGGGATATGTTCACTTGTAGAATCTAAACTAAGCGAAGGTGACATCAGGGGAGCGGCCAGGCTACTGTTCAGTAGCGATGTGGTGGCGCCCTACTCTCCAGAAACTCTTTCAGCCCTGGAGAGTAAACATCCAGCGCCTGCCGATGGTCTCACCTTCCCCGACCCCCCTCTCCCTCCTAATCTGGATTTAACGCCTCTTAGCGTTACCGCCCCCCAGCTGATTGCTGCCGTGAGCTCCTTCCGAAGTGGCTCCGCTGGCGGCCTCGACGGCCTGACTCCTCAGCATTTAAAAGACTTAATGAGTTCAGGCGCCGGGGAAGCCGGTGAGTCACTTTTGAAGGAGCTTGCAGCTCTAATTAACCTGATGCTCAACGGCGGCGTGAATGATGCCGTCGTCGATGTCTTGTACGGAGCCAATTTGTGTGCCCTGCGCAAGAAGGACGGCGGCATCCGTCCCATCGCCGTTGGGTGTACCTACAGGCGTACGGCAGCCAAAATATGCTGCAGACTATATGGAGATATTTTAAAAACCAAGTTCCAGCCCCTACAGCTTGGTTTTGGATCCAAAGGGGGCTGCGAGGCTGCCGTACATGCCCTTTCCAGTTTTTTAAACTCCGGTAAAGGTGAGGTCATCCTCAAGGTTGACGTCAAGAACGCCTTCAACTCCGTTAACAGGGACACCCTGTTGGCCGAAGCAAAAAAGGTGTTACCGGATATTTTTGGCTTTTTGTGGCAGTGCTATAGGCACCCATCAAAATTACTCTATAAAGACAACGTTTTGGAATCTGCAGTCGGATGCCAACAAGGTGATCCCCTCGGGCCGGTCATTTTCAGTTTAGCTATTCACCCCATAATACAACAACTAAATTCAAAATTTAATGTATGGTATTTATATGATGGGACTCTAGGAGGTGACGTAGATACTGTCCTAAAAGATCTCCAATTCCTTAAGCAGCAGTTCCAATCCATTGGCCTTGACCTCAACTACTCAAAATGCGAAATTTACCCTTGTGACAATACTGACAGACAATTGACTATTCAGAAATTTAACTCAATAGCCCCAGATATAAAAGTTTTGGAAAAAAGTTCACTGCACCTCCTAGGTTCCCCAATTTTAGAAGACAGTTTCTCACCTTTCATTGATGAAAAAATTAAACATTTCAATGACATTTCGGATAGACTTTCTAAAATTAACCTACATTCGGCATTCACCCTCATCAGATACTGCTGTTTCGGTCCAAATTTTATGTATTTTCTCCGCTCTTCACCTTTATGGAAAAAGCCACACCTTTTAGACAAAATTGATCAAATCATTCGGAGCACTCTAACATCAATCATAAATGTGGCATTGGACGACCGTGCGTGGCTGCAAGCTACCTACCCATTCGCTTCGGCGGGCTCGGCGTCCGCAAAATTTCCAGTGTAAGCTTACGCGTTCCTGTCCTCGGTCCACAGCACCGAAAAGTTAACCACAAGAATCTTAACTGCTTCTCAGGTTGACTTTGAAGTGCCGTGTTTGACTGATGCAATGAACGCCTGGAAAGTGGCCTGTCCGGGTACGGACAAGCCCGAGAACCCGTTCTCCCAGAGACAGTGGGATGAGCCGCTCTGCAGGTTGGTACGGAATAACCTCATTAATACGTCCACCAATACTGCTGAGCGTGCCCGCCTACTGGCTGTGGGGGAATGGGAGTCGGGCCTCTGGCTTCAGGCGCTACCGTCACCCAACATAGGCACTATGCTGGGTGATACCACTTTCCGGCTCGCTATAAGTCTGCGTTTGGGCGCTCCTTGTGGGGCCCCACATCGCTGTCAGTGCGGTGAAGCAGTCGACCGCCTCGGACACCATGGCCTTTCCTGCAGCAAGAGCGCCGGCCGGTTGGCACGGCACGCAAGCATTAATGACATCATCCGTCGGGCTCTTGTCACCGCCGGGGTGCCAGCTGTTTTAGAACCCAATGGCTTGGTACGCGACGATGGGAAGAGACCAGACGGAATGACCATAATGCCTTGGAAGTTGGGTAGGCCTTTGGTGTGGGATGCAACCTGTGTCGACACCCTCGCGCCATCCCATCTTCCTAGCACGGCGGGCTGTGCTGGGGCGGCTGCTGCAGGTGCAGAAAACCTCAAACGGCGCAAATATAACAACCTTATTGGTAGCTATATTTTTGAGCCGTTTGGGGTTGAAACACTAGGGCCGTGGGGTCCGAGTGCTCATCGAGTATTTCGGGACATCGCCAAGCGGTTGGTCGACTCTTCACGTGACCAGAGGGCTGGTCAATTTCTAGGTCAAAGAATCAGCATTGCCATCCAACGTGGCAATGCTGCCAGCCTTTTGGGCACTTTTCCCACTGACAGCGATGCGGAAGAATTTTTTGACGCCCTATGAGCCCTACTTTCTATAATACTTTTTATTTCGTTTTGTATATAATTTTAGTGTTAGATTGTATATAAAAATATAGCATCATACTGTACCTTAACGAAATGGAATTGACAATAAAAACACAAACTTTTGCATAATCCTAATATAAATGAATATTATAAAATTGAAATATCGATGTCAGAGAATTTCTCCGTACGCCAACGTTACTATCGCAACAATAACCTAGCAACAATTGTTTATCGTTGCTAGGTTACTGTTGCTAGACCTGCAATTGGTTGACTTTGAGTAGTCACTCTGCTGTCAAGTTTGTAGTTCTGGCTCAGGTTAGCCAACCGGTAAAAATATGAAATATAATTTTCTTCTTCTAATACGAAGACATAATATGACTTTGCGTGTCGGGAACCGAATAAACCCGATTTGCATTACACGGCTAAAATACGAACAGTGCCAGGTGGCTCATCAATTAAAGTCCGTGACTGTACACTGTGTGTTGCCAACTGACAATATGCTGAGCTGAGGCCCTTTTGGCATTGTAATGACTGTTTTCTGTTTTTTTTTTTAGTTTTAAGGTATATTTTTGTGTGACAATGCCAATAAACGCATTTTTCTTTCTATAATAAAATTTCTCCTATAACATTCATCCATTGATCCATTTTCACGGTTTTTCTTCCGTAGAACCCGCTCAAGGAAATTTTAACCGTTTTATCCGCTCTTTCCCCCGCTCCCCGCTCCCACCGTGTCCACTGTCCACCGCCAATCCCCACGCGCTGACGACAAATAATCCTCGACTCGCCCATTACACACGGCTGTACATCGCTTCCCGATAATTTATACTCCAAGAGTTACCTTAATATGCTGCTCCAAAGGTTTTATTTTACTTGCCGAAGTATCGTTAGGAAGGTCTTTAGGAGATTCTTTGAGACATTATTGGGATTTCGGAATTAAGGTTCCGCGTACTGGAAGCCGTAGCGTTGGAAGCCCCCCACAAGATAGACCGATGACCTGGTGAAGGCCGCGGGAATGCGCTGGATGCGAGAAGCACAGAACCGGTTGAAGTGGCGGTGCTTGAGGGAGGCCTATGTCCAGCAGTGGACGTCTTTCGGCTGAAATGATGATGATGATGATTATTGGGACAGTGTTTTAGCGTGTTTTGCGAACTAGTCAACTTCAATCTCATTGGATTATTTTTAAGGATTCAAACACTCACAAGTTTGCGTTATAACCTGTCTTCTTTCGGAATCAAACGGGGCCCTTAACCCTATGGGCCTAGTCGTACCTACCCCTTATTTTTTTTTTTGAGTTTGGGAAATCATCCAATGACTTGTCAGACTTTTACTGACTAAAACCCACCCGTGTTCCTTCAGTTGCCTGTTGCCAAGGTCCCGGTATCCCTTTCGGACTTTCCCGCAACTCTGAGGCTAGTAGTACCCCTGGTTTGTAGTTAGTAGCATTTGCGTCAAAAACCTGTGAGCCTGATGATTTTGGTACTCCTACGAAATTTCATTAGCATAACAGTAATTTGGACGACCATGTTTTGAAAAATTTCTAATTGAACGAAGACCTTAGGCCCTAGACAAAGAGAAATTCTATCAGCGATAACGATGATGGAAAAGGCAAAAATGTATAGGACTGACATAAGCTATCGAAAAGCTGACGTCAATCCTGTTGAAAGTCGGTTGTAGAAATACGAAACGCTTTCGAAGCGATTGTCACTTGTCACGACCCTCAGCTCACTAGCTAATCGCTAATCTACTTCGTCTAGTTGCTGAGAGGTACGGTGTTCATATTTACCAAAAACACTCATCATTTACAAAGTTGTATCTTAATTCTCTTGATGAATATAAACCTAGGAGGTACTTACTTGGCTAAATCAGTTGCTAAGCGAGATGTGCATTACGAAGCTAAGTACTCTAATGTCGCTGAACTTTAGCTTGACGTCCTGTTTTAAGCAGTATTTAAATGGCTGGTCTACAATCTGCATAGTCAGTTTCGCAGGACTAAACCAAATAATTTGCAAAGATAACAGTGCCAACACCAACTCGTGACGCAATCAATGTGGGTTTTAAACGATCAATCTTTTTATTACATAGTTTTTAATTTTACCGTGTTTACATATCGATAAAAGAGGGGCTTGTGGCTAAGAAATAACAGCCGCACGGGTCGATCAAACAGGTTAAGCTACGCTTGCCGCGGTTAGTCCGTGGATGGATAACCATCTTTATATACCAAGACCCCTCCGTGCCTCGGAAAGCACGTTAAGCCGTTGGTCCCGGCTATCATTTGTAGATCTTTGACAGTTGTTACGGGTCGTCAGAAACCCGAAAGCATGATAACCTATCTACCTTATCAACGTGTATCGTGTTACCCAGTAACTGGGGCGTGGAGGTCAGATAGCCAGTCGCTCCATTTAAAATACTGGTATTCAACTGCATCTAGTTAGACTGGAAGCCGACCTCAACATAGTTGGGAAAAGGCTAGGCAGATGATGATGACATATTGATAAAATCGTCTGCGCAGTTTAGCGAACTAATTTAAAATAACCCTGTACTTAGGTATATCCCTTTACAAGGCAAAGAACAAAAGTCGGCCTTCAAATCCAGGTCAAACATGTAGGATACCTGGATATGACCTATCAAAAATTTTCCAACGAGCTATTGGCAAAATTAACGCACCCGTCAAAGCGACGATAAAATTCAGCTCGGAAGTCATTACCCGCTTTGTGTAAACTTAATATACTGTATTTCATTCCGAAAACCGGTTTTGGGTTCATCGTTTTATGATGAAACTATTTTTAGGACATCGTTTCGGGGAATATGAGTTTTAATCTCATGGAGTTAGCCTTTTAGCAGTGTTTTAAGGTCGTTTGATCAAAGTTGGGAATATTGAAACGAGAGAAAAATTGTTAGATATTGCAGAATGAATTCTAAAAAAACTGTAACATCGAAGTAATGACTGTTCTTCTTGTCCGTTTATTTTATACTCTTGATTTTTTGGCATTAATCAGTTGGCTAATTAAGCTGCTAGGCAGTGGTAATCTTAGTGTTTAAGCCTGTTTAGATTATGTGCAGTCAGGGTAATTAATTGATAAGTAAATTGACACCCTACGTCAAATTGCCTTGATAAAAGTCTTTTCATTCAACTGTCAAGGAATGTCAGTTGTGATATGAATATACGGCTAATTTAAGTTGGTAGTTGCCTAACAATTTATTTTCCTAATTTTACAAACACTTATCTCGTCTTGATAGCCAAAGCAACTTCTTTACCTTCATTGATTTAAAATGCATTTTACACAAATACATCAAGTACCAAGACGAGCGAAAACAAACAAAGGCATCCTTTTTTCAAAGCCATTCTGGACATTTTTTAATTATTCTATAATCGTTACATAAATTCAACCAATTTCTCAATCAAAAATATAAAAAAGCCACGATATCTATAAATATGCCTATCAAATACGACCAAACAAAATTAGTATTCCTCATGCTTCAAAAATGATACATACATAACCGTATCTAATTGCATCTGTATCTTGCATGCATAATGTTAATCCTACTTGTTAATTCTGTGAGCGGTAGTTACTGATATGAGCCTCATATAATGCCTTTTTACATTGACACCGGATGATGGTTGTAAATTGTCATAGATTATAGAGGTGTAGAGGGTGCACATGCAGCTTAACTCAAGTGCATTTTATATTGACTACCGAATCCCGCCTAGAACTTTAAAATTGGTAAAAATATGCCTGACTACCATTGAAGTGGTAAAAATATCAAGAATTAATTTTACTTTTTAGTACCCGACTGTCCATCAAGGGCAATATATTAATGTTTTTATATACTTTCTCAAAAAATATTAATTAACATAATTTATAGATTTTTTTTTCTGCTGCTTCAACTCACCTATCATAACTTAATACATTTACATTTTTTTAAAGGAGATTTATTCTAAAAATAATTTTAATTTAAATTGTAAATAAAAAGTTAATAGATGCAATAGATTGAGTAACAAAATATTTTAAGGATGCTTCTTCGCTATAAGGGAATAAATCTTAAAAGATTAATTTCTAAACCAAAGTTTCACAAAAACTTTCCAAGTAAAATAAAAAAACTACCAATCATAATTTCGTCAATCCGCGAAAGAAGAAAAAACGAGATCGATTGCTAGGCTATGTCTCATATGGCAATGATTTAGTTTGACGTTCACTTGAAGTAACAAGTTTGTTTGTTGTGTTTGATTTTTTTTTTTTTTGAATGGCATCTCGTAGGTTTACCACTAGGGGTATTTTCTACTCAACCGGACTTTCCTGCGGAGATGCTCTAAGCTACCAACTTAAAGCCTCCAGCCAGGGGCATAAAAACTAAAAACTAACTAAAACTAAGCGACTGCTCGCTAAGGGCACCCCCTGTGGGGTACGGACCTCGGCTTAGGGCGTCGCTGGGGGGAGGGCAGCAAGTCGGGACAGGCTGGATCGGGGAGGTGATGTTAGATTAGTTACTCTAGCTAATACTTATACATTTCTTCGAAGCATTACCTCCAGCTCAGAAAACTCTGCCACATCTGTGTCCCACCTATTCTTTGTCCACATTCATCTGGCTATCGGCTGAGGCTATTTGAATTAGAAGCGACGACGCCACATCCTTGTGTAGGGCGTTAATACCGCATTGCTAAGTAACAGTGGGCGAGCCACGATTTGTGTCATGGCGTGTCATGGACCATAGTGGAGGGTAGATAAAGCTCCAGACCAGTGTGTTGTGACGGTAAGATAGTCGTCCTTTTCATTTGAATGGAGCTTTTCATATAATAGCGGTAAAAAAATGTGGGTGCTTTACAAGGCTCGGAACCGGTTTAAAAAATACCGGTTTATTTTGGTTTTCCTCCGAACTTTTCTTAAGAACGTGACCGTTTTAAGAACTTTATTTTAACCTTAATTAACCGGTTTATTCGACAAGCGGCAGGTCGGCATTTTTACTACTGAATAAAACTGGAATTCAGAGCCGTAAAAAGTAGACTGTTTCTTCTTAATTTGGTATTTAAATGAATAAAAAACTAGAACTTCATAAAGTGAAAATATTTTTTAGAAAATTTCACCGGTATAATCGATCTATCGTTTTTTTTTTCGATATATCGAAATCGATATTGTAATTTTTTTAAATATCGATACGATATAATTAAATTAATACTTTTTGACACTTCTTGCATCCCTAATAAGTCTTCAAAATTATAAATAATTACTTGTCTTCATTGTCGGATAATAAATAAAATAAAACGAGGAAGCGATCAGGCTAATAAGATTAAAAAAATTAAAAAGGAACTTCCCACGGTTTTCTTCGGTTGACATTTTTAATAGAGTTACTTCCCCCGTCAATAACCCGAGGGCTTTGTTAATTGGAAGTAACACTTCAGAGATGTTGTTTTTAATGACTTTATTCACTTTCTTTCATAATTAATTATTATTTTATAAGTCAATTATTATTTTGTAATTCGAAGACATGTGACATCTACCAACCCGCACTGGGCCCGCGTGGTCGATTACGGCCCGCTCTCACACAGGCTTGTGTCCCAGCAGTGGGAACATTATAGGCTGATAATGTTAATGTTATAAGTCAGTGGCAAGTCTTCAGCCACCGCAACGGCCTTCAATTTAAAACCAATCTTTTACTGTCTTCCTGTCAAAGTTATTCCATAGCATTAGGCTTAAGCCTTTTTTTTGAGTGCCCATATCAACCGTTTTAAAATAAACATAGTATAGGTTAGCTGATACTACCTCAGCATTAACAAAAAAAGTCGGAAGGTGTCGTGGGACAGCGGCTTGGAACGAAGTTCTTTTTATAATAGGAATTGATACAGAGCCATCTAGTTAAAGTTATTAGCTTCTAAAAACATACACTAGATGACTCTGTATTAAAAAATACTGACACTGCGTTACGTGACAATTTCTACCGGCTCCTACCGCAGGCCGCGATATAGAACTTCTTCAAAAACAGCTTGAAAATTAAATCCCTTTTCAAAGTATTATTTAGCTATACAGCTCATTGTTTGTATCCACAATGCAAGGCATACGCCCGCTATAATACAATTTATTTTACCGTTACGTTACGATATCTCTAAGAACAATCAGATAATCTCGGCGGCATCGGGAGTGCGGCGAGGCCTGCGCGCGCGCTTGAACTTGTAATACGTTTTGATTTGAAGAATTTTTTTTAAGAAATTGTGGAGAATATAATATTCAAAACTTTTATAGAATACGTTTTGTATAAGTTTAATCATAGCTGGTGTACCTAGAAAAGGCTCTTGAAACTTAATTGATAAGCAAATTGGCTACCAACTTAAATTGTCCTTATTTTCAAATCTCAACTATATATTTCTTATAAAGTTATATGAAATAGCTACAACACGGCAAATTAACGTAGCGTTTTTATCAACTCAGCCTATTACAGTCCACATAGGACATAGGCCATTGGACATAGGCCTCTCCCAAGCTGTGCCACAACACCCTATCCTCCGCCTTCCGCATCCAATCTGTCCCAGCCACTCCCTTGAGGTCGTCGGTCCATCTAGCTGGGGGGACGTCCAACGCTACGCTGGCCGATACGCGGTTTCCGCTCTAGACTCGTCTGCTCCACCGGCAAACGGTCCTTTTTAAGGTCGTCGGTCCATCTAGCTGGGGGGGCTTCCGATACGCGGTCTCCACTCTAGGACTCGTCTGTTCCGCCAGCCATCGGTCCTTCGACAAACATGGCCACTGCCACTTCAGTTTGCTTACTCTGCAAGCTATGTCGGAAACTCCGGTTCTTACTTAGGGTGTAAATTGGCTTAATTTATTTTCCCCGATTCTTCACGACTACTCGTAAATCCACGACTTATATGACTAACAAAGGGAAAGTGAAACTGTTTACCTACCTGTTTGGTAAGTTTTCACCGCTAGTAAACCTTATATATTCTAGGTAGTAAGATTATTTGGCGTCGAAATACCAAAATCATCAAAACCTACATGGGCACTTATGAAACGTCAGAAGCTAGGTGCACGGTTCCAATTGGTCGTTTCCTATGGAAAAGAGCCGGCAAGAAACTACCTATAAGTCCTTACCTTTAAATAATTTTTAACTTCAAATAAAAAACACGTTTTGATGACCGCAGTCAAAACATGTCAGATACTTGCCAAACATCATCTGCCTAGCCTTTTCCCAACTATGTTGGGGTCGGCTTCTAGTCTAATCGGATGCAGCTGAATACCAGTATATGGAGCGACTGCCTATCTGACCTCCACAACCCAGTAATTAGGTAATAAGATACCCTTTGGTAAGACTGGTTGTCAGACTTTCGGGTTTCTGACAACCCGTAACGACCGTCAAAGATCCACGAATGATAGCTGGGACCAACGGCTTAATGTGCTTTCCGAGCCACGGAGGAGTCTCGGTATGTAAAGATGGTGGTCACCTATCCACGGACCAGCCTCGGCAAGCGTAGCTTTGCACGAGTTGCTCTTCTTAAACATCACAATTGTTTCAAAAAGATATCCCAATCATTACTCCACCAATATTAACCATAGAAATATTAAATATGACACATCCCCCTAGGTGAAGTAGGCATCACGAGCAAAGGTTCACGTTCGAGGCCCGTTTGGTGCTCTAGGCTATACGATAATCTTGGGTAGCGGTATCCGGGAACTGGTTGTTAGATACCTTGTCCAAAGAACAATGGATAGACGGCTTTTGTTTTCTGAGAGCGCGTTTAGGAACGGGGGAGAAATTCTAGATTATTTTAATGTGTAGGTCTTGTAGTAGTGATTGGGTATTCAATTGTAAGTAATTATTGATGGAAATATTGTCGATTTCCTGAAATTTTCATTCTATGCACTTACATGAACTTAGAGAGTTGTATTGCTGATTCTAATGTTTATAATTCTGTAAATCCATATTTGTTACGAGCGCTAATAATATTTAGATCAACATACAACCTGATACTGACCTGCAAATTGCAAAAAACGTAAGAAAATTTGAATTTCGCGGGCTGCCCTAGCGCATCAACCTTAAGGCAAAACACTGTAACTCGAGTTACAGTGTATATATTGGATTTACCGTTTAAGCACCCTAATTGCGTAATACACGATTAATCGCTATCTTAATCGATTCAAACAGATGGCTAATCCAATGCTTCGTAAGTTCGAAAAAAATCTGCTCAACAACATAAAAAACGGAATGAATGTTGTTGAACTGTCAAAATGATACAGACTGTGATTGATAGTGTGTTACGCAATAGGGAATATGCATGTATTTTTTTAATATTTTTATTCGATAGTTTACATCGTCAAATAATAGTTAAAAAAAATTCGACGGCAAAAAAGCAATTTAAAGTAGTTAAAAAAATGTTTAAAAATATCCAACCGATCCGGGCTATTTAAACGCCCTCCATTTGGCGTGGTGACGTCACAGTTCGTGAAAACAGACAAGCAACTGTCAAGTCAACGTCAAACACTCCTTTTTCTATGAGCGTTTGACATTGACTTGACACTTGTTGATTGACTTGACATTGACATTTTGATTGTTAGCCCGGATTGTTACGTCACATCCGCTCTTAGCCTTTTCAAGTATTTGAATTACCCACAGTTTTTTGGGACTTTTTAAAAATTAATTTCTCGCTCAAAAAGAAATTTTATTCAAAAATATTGATGGAGGCTTAATTCTGAAGTAACATAGTTTATAGAAAAAAATATTTGACCCATATTTGAATCACATGCATAATCCCTATTGCTGGTTTCCTCTCGCTGTTATTCCTTCACCGACATCAGTAACTCAGAAAACGGTTCACTAGTAAAGTATAAAGTCATCAACAGATACGCAGTAAACTATGATTTCAAACTATGATTGGGCTGTAAGAAATTGCGAACATTTACTACGAAATAGTAATCGATTGCATTTCGCAGAGCCCGGGCAAAATTGTGCTATTTGTCACTTTTTATCGCAACACTCTGAACAGTAATTGCAAATGCATCGATTTGTGAGAAGTCACACCGTGTAGCAGAACCTTAGGGAAGTAATCATGATTTGGTTATCTGTGATTGATTAGGTACATAGTTGATTACTGTAGTGAATTTGATCTCCATTTTTGGTAGGAAACAAGTTCAATTATAAATAGACTACCCAATAATACACGACAAGCATATTTTTTTCGTTGGAAGCGTCGATAGGTAGGTATTCCTATCGACTCTTCAAGCGATAAAAGTGCATTCGTTGGCAGGCAAACGTTTTACTTTGTGTAAATAATTTCATCACCATTGCTCTCAAAACCGTGAAGAAACATGGAACTGGGGGTAATACGATACCCCTTGGTAAGACTGGTTGTCAGACTTTCGGGCTTCTAACGACCCGTAACGGCTGTCAAAGATCCACGATTGACAGCCGAGACCAACGGCTTAACGTGCTTTCCGAGCCACAGAGGGCTCCTGGTATGTAAAGATGGTCATCTATTGACGGATCACCCGTAAGACGGATCAACCGTAGTTCAACCTGATCGATCGACCCGTTATTACTTACCCGACCTGTTATTACTTAGCCACAAGCCCCCCAAATTTATTTTTTATTCTCTTCAATTTTAAATCATTACGTCAATCCACAAAATATTAGTTTTTCCCAAAATGTTTGATCAATGTTTGACTTTGAATTACGGTTCATCTAACTAACTAAAATCTAAGAACTCAAAAGTATTGTAGCCGTGATCTAGTGAGGTTGTATCTGAAGCACGGACGGACGAAGGCTGCGCGCGCGCCGTGTCACTGACACCGCCGGCTTTTCGTAGCGGACATGTTGGTGAGCGGGAGCGGGTGGTTGTGTTATATAATTAAAATAATAACTTAACTATTTATTTAAACACAACAGGCCAAGGAAACAAGAGTAAAAGAAAAAAGAAGATGGATTCAAGTGTATTTTATGGGAACAAGTTTGAATGTTTAGGATTGACATACCTACTTTATAGCAGAGATCATGGCTTTTTTGTGGTAAATGTTTTTTTGTCGAAGTATAGCAGCATTATGGCATCTCTCTTACGATAGAAATATTAGATTGTTTGCCTATTGAGCAAACAACAATTTTAAAGGCGAGAGTGTTTCTTTGAATCCAGTGCGGAGCGAAGCATCCTAGAGTATTAACTTTGCTTATAATATTAGTTAGAATTAGGATATCAGTTAGGATAGTATGTATGTACGTCAGGCGTCGGTATTCAATCATCTACCTAGCCTTTTCCCAACTATGTTGGGGTCGGCTTCGAGTCTAACCGGATGTAGCTGAATACCAGTATTTTACATGGAGCGACTGCCTATCTGACTTTCACAACCCAGTAACTGGGTAGTACGATACCCCTTGGCAAGACTGGTTGTCAGACACAATATGAGAACTTTATACTATCACTAGTATGTATCCTCCGATACTACAAAATATCCTGATTTCACGATCATTAATAAAATCGCTATCTCCTCACCAGCATAATCGCACCCTTAGTATCCCAGCAGACGTCTCCCCGAGCGGGTTCCTCCAACCGGTTTGAACACACCTTTAACTAATTTGTTGTGTTATGATTTATGTTAATCACTGATGTTGACTCTTCTGTCACTCCTAGATGAACCGACACAACAATATAAGTAAAAAATAAGCCTCATACATATTTGTATGAAAAAATATATTAAAAAACTTGGTGTCCTAGGAGCTAGACGCATTTCTTAAGTACCAAGTTGGTTGGTCCTTACACGAAACTTGTTTTTTAAACATTGCCATGTTATGTTAGAATGGAGAAATAAAAATAAAAATATTATAACCTAACCTTAATAAAACTAATAACGAGCTAAAATATGGCGCAGAAAAAATCTTTTGCATTGGTGTCGACTGGTAATGTAACCAAGAGACTGGCGGCATTGCATTGTATGGCAATTGCAGGGCTGGCTTTTACCTCTAGCCAGGGTAAAAGCCAGGTCTGGGGTCACGGGAAGTGTCAACCAGCCGATTAGAGATTTAGTTATATTTTTAACCTAGATCTACGTCTGTCGGCTGTCTTCTAAATTCAATCAAATCTCGATTTGTAAGGAGGTATGTTTTCCTTCCTATTTGACATTTTCCTGATGATTGATAGACTTCTATTCAATGAATGTTTACGGTAATGTTTATCCACAAACCAGCCAGTAAATTTCGGAGGAGTACCTACTTTAATGCTGTGCCTCCTGTGATAAGTGATACAACTAAAAAATCAACACTTTACAGGAGA
The DNA here is from genome assembly GCA_947363905.1 of Lithophane semibrunnea. Taxonomy (NCBI): domain Eukaryota; kingdom Metazoa; phylum Arthropoda; class Insecta; order Lepidoptera; family Noctuidae; genus Lithophane; species Lithophane semibrunnea. Next base: position 3,591,041 of record OX376211.1, read on the forward strand.
ACAAAAGCAAGATTTAAAAAATTCTGGTTCGTGAAGTAAGTGGGCTAGGTTACACATAACTACCTTCTTTTGAAGTTATAAACATTCACTTTCAATGTGCATTTTAATTTGTATGGTAAATAATATAGTCTTAAAGTTATTCTTGAAAAACCTGTAAGATGTAACTTTTTTATTTCCAATATGTGTTAAAATGACGTGATAAAATGATACAAGTACAGTTAAATTATGTTGCACCTATAAGTTGTATTTGTGTAAACTGATATACTTACAAGAAGTAAAAAATCTAATAACTCATAGAATATTATGTTCCTTTTACCTGAATTATCAGTTTGTTAGTGTGCTGTGTGATATAACTTTAGTTATATCAATATTCACGATAAACATACTGAAAAATAAAAATGTGAAAAGTAATATAATCACTCTTATACCACAAAGCACGAAAAACAATGTGTGGAGCAATTACTTTAAGGGGTTACAACTTGACATATATCTATAATCACGATTTTTTTGCCAAAATCCTGGCAGATACATCACTTTGCACCAAACTATCTCCGAAACTATAGCAGATAGAAAAACGTGAGTTAGACCAAAAAAACTGCAATTTTTTTCTGATAATATATATGTAAAAATCACAAAAAGGGTACAACTCGACTTAAATCACCGATCACAGGAGGCACAGAATGAATGTCGATGTAAAGCCTTTTTTCCTGTCGTTCCTAAAACCGGTTCATAGGCTCACCAACCTATGTATTTGTTGTACCATGAATTATGGTAATCAGTGCTGTTGACTTTGATGCCACGTGGGTGTGGTGTTAGGATCCTGTCAACATTGTGAGAGACGGAATAACTTGGGTATTTATTTGTACACACGGCTAAACATCAAGCTTTACCTTTCCAGTCTATGTTGATCTCGCATTGTATAGGATTTCCGTACAATGCAAGGCCACCTTATACTGGAAATGTATAGCTTGGTGTGTAGCCGTGTATACATAGTATGATTGTGGCGCCAGTATAATAATACAACGAAAGAACCGGAGATTTAAATCGTTAGATTCACCCTAACGCGTCAAAAGATGGCCGCATTTCTGTTTTGACACCTGTGACACACATTGACGCAGTCACGTTAGTTAATAATGTGTGAACTCACTCGTACTCAGTATGGACACGTCTTTTCGCGTGAAGGAAAATCTAGCGATTTAAATCTTTCGAAAGAGCCAGCATTATTCACCACGATTGCTCACTGATTATTTATTTCAAACTTTAAAGCCCCACCCCTCACGATGTTTGTCTTCACCATTAGTCAGTGATGTATAAACTCCAACAACTTCTTACAGTATGGACACCTTTACTAATTGGGAACCCCATAAGCAAATAATTTACCTTAGCAAAGGTAGTTAACAAATAATGAAAGCATCGGAACTACATATACTACAATATTTACAAATTAATTCATCATAATCTGCCTAGCCTTTTCCCAACTATGTTGGGGTTTGTAATATTTACAAATTAATTAATTAATTCGTCGGGATAAAGACATAACAGTCGGTTTTAGAATGTCTGAGACTTATCTAAATAAAATAGTTATGGATTTTAATCTGTATAAAATTATCTTCAACATAATTCAACTGAACCGGGTGATGAACAGATCAAATAAACTGACCCTGACCAAAAAAAATGACACTTTCCTTTCAACCATTTTAGTCCCAACAATCACTCGTCTTTGCCATATAAAGCTCATCTCTTTACCTGTCATCAATGTCGCCATACACATCCGTCTGAAGGTCAGCCATGATGAATAGCATTCAATACAACTTGTAAGCCATTCAATGTAATGACAGGAGGTGGGTCTTCAAACATCATCAGACATGTTTTGTTGATGGCAACTTTTTATTTTGTCCTTGACATTTTCAATTGGTTTTGATTGTAGAAAAAAATGTTGCTACATTATATGGCAACATTATGATTATAATTCTTAATTACTGCGTCGTTGGTGTAGTGGTCGCAAGCTCTACTGCTGAGCATGAGGTCCTGGGTTCGATTCCCAGGTCGGACAAAATGTTATTGGGTTTTTTCATTTCTCAGTAGCAGCCCGGAGTCTGGTTTTTTGCCCGGTTGATGGCAATAGGCCCCACCCTTATTACATGAGACTTAAACATAACTGTCTAAATGTGGATGTACTATAGGTAGACCTCTGTCTAAACTTTCGGAGAAAACTGGCGTTATGTTATGTTTTTTTTGTATTGAAAAGAGTAGGCTTAGCTGGTTTGGTTATGTTGAGAGGATGAATGAAAGGCGACTAAGAAAAGGTATTTACAAGGCAGATGTGAGTGGAAACGCCCTAGGAGGACATAAAGTGACCTTATTGCTGATGTTCTTCGGAAAGGTCAGGTGCGTAGTACTCGCAACTGGCGTGCGTGTATGACCAAATGTATTAACGTAAACGAGGCAAAATGAGTATGTAAGGATCGTAGCAGGTGGCGTTCTATAGTTTCTGCCTACCCACCCTCATGTGATGAACACCTGCATGAGTTTATGTTATGTTAAATAGTTGTTAGATAGTAAGCATTCGAGCACTACCTTATTATGTGTTAATAAGTAGGCTTAAATACTTCACTTATCAGAACCTCATGGATTGGGTTACCATACTCATAACTTTGGTAAGGATTAACACCTCTAGCCCTACAGTGCTTTTTTTTTTGTTTTTTTGAGGGTGGGAAATCATCCAATGACTTCTCCCGCTCTGGGTGGAGCGGAAGGGCGTGTCAGACTTTTACTGACTAAAACCCACCCGTGTTCCTTCAGTTGCCTGTTGCCAAGGTCCCGGTATCCCTTTCGGACTAACCCGCAACCCTGGCAGGGCCCTACAGACAGTGCTGGTAACACTTTAAAAGGTAACCCTTATAAGGATTACCCATTTTAAAGGCTTTAGTTTTCATAGGACTTTAAGCAGTGACTATTCAATTAAATTCTGGTTAGTATTAAGTTTTTCTTTATATTGTAAAATCCAAAAAACCCTTCAAACTTGACTCAAATAATCTATTAAACCAATTACAGGCACTTTTGAATTCTCAAGCGGTCAGTCAGTCAGAGAGATGAAGCTAGTTGCCCATTCCAAAGCGTAGTAGGTTCCTATGGAGAAGAACGGTCAAGGAATTCCACGGACACTCTTTTAAATCCAAATATTGGTTACATGATTCAGGTTGAAATTATACGAGGGGTGTTCAATAAATAGTGAGAATGCGATACATTCTCCTTGGAAAGAAAAAAAATAAATACTGGCAGGCATAGCCCAGACATTAGCTATGATGATAATAAAAAAAAACAATCAATTCTCTTTTGTTTTAAAAAAATAGAAGTCATTGGTTTGAGTCGTTTCGGAACGTGTTCTGTTGTTTGTTTGTTTCACCAAGATAACGCCCCCGCGCACAAATCCAGAATTGCGATGGCTGCAATTCAAGAAGCTGGCTTGGAATTGATGGTACATCCTCCATAATCACCGGACCTTGCTCCAGTGATGTTTACCGATTTCTGCGGTTAAAGGAACATCTCAGGGGCCAGAAATTTGAAGATGATGACGCAGTAGTCGCCGCCGTACACGATTTTTTAAGGGATCAGAAATATGATTTTTTTTGGAAAGGGAATTTTAGTTTTAGAAAAAAGTTATACAAAGTGTATAACCCTCAAAGGTGACTACGTAGAAAAATAAAATAACATTTAATATCAGATAATTGCGTCATACTCATTCTCACTATTTATTGAACACCCCTCGTACATGAAAAAACGGTGAAAAAAGCCGTGGAATATAAACCCACGTCCTCACACTTTGCAGACACACTAAACCAATTGGCCGTTTTCAATTCTTCGGTATTCCAGCCGATACTTCAAAGAGCTTTCCCGGACGATCTATTCAGCCATTTTGTTTTGCTAATGTGGCCTGTGCCTTTTGTATGTAAAACTATGTTTTCTTGAGCCAGTGTGTCTCGATACAGCTCAACGTAGCTCTCTACAAAGTACCTAGGAATAATTACTAAATTTTCGGCAAGAATCGTCCGAAATTAGGGGAGGACCTTTGAAATGGTTTTTTTTTACACAGCTTACTGAGTAACATAATTGTAGTAACAACGAAGAATACTATTTAGAGGACGTTTCTGTGGCCGTTGCCATGGCGACGTGATTAGAAAAAAGGTTTAGGTAGACTTGGGTTTAAAATCAATCTAATTTCAAACTTTAATTTTGTCGGACGAAAAATGCCTGGATGGTTTGAACCTGGGTCTAAAGAAAAACCTTGTTTCGAATTAAGACGGTTCATGTTTTTATATCAAGATAAACAAAACTACAATAAAATAACAAACAATACTAGAGCTAAATTGTTCTGTAGTATCAAATTTCGGCAAATATATTGGGTAATAAAACACGTTTACCAATAAAATTGTATTGAAATATATGGAAATTGTCTCATAAAAATGAATATTACAACTATTGGAATTGCTTCGTCTGTTATAAGAAAAAAACCGGCTAAGTGCGAGTCGGACTCGCACGAAGGGTTCCGTACTATTATCAAAACGGAAAAAAAATCATGTTTGTTGTATGGGAGTCCCCTTTGATTTTTTTTCGTTTCTTTTGCTTCGTTACCCTTACCACCTTATACACCACTAGTTTCTCTAAAAATATTTCGTTTATGAAGAGATACACCATATAGGTATATGCATGACCTACGCTAAGTACATGTTTATAAAATGTTACCACCACGATACAGGTGAAATTTCCTATAGATTAGCTTCTCACACCCTTTAATAACAAGACGTTTATAGTTATCAAAGAAAAAAAGATTCCAATATAAGTCGTGATCGCGAAAAAAAATCGATGTTATTGGACGTAAGAAATGGATCACACGTTTCAAATTATTGCTACTAATCGGAAAGCTACTGCTGAAGCAGGCAAGATAGAAATTGATCGATCATGTCATTTTCAAGTCAGTAATCCAATTGCAGATGATACTTGATCAGTATTAGTAGAACAGAATCAAAATAGAAAAATCTTTTATATAATCAGAAAGGAGAGAACGCCTGTAAAACAGTCTGTTTGCTTTTATTTTAATGAAGGAGGTTCTCATACTGCTAAACTATACGCCTTTAGGCAGTTTAGATTAAATAAAAAAAATTGGAAAAAGAAATAAATACAAATAATTTGGACATCAAAGAAAGAAAGAAAGAATGAATAACGTTTATTTGGACACAGTTCGTAAAACACAAAACACAAATAACAAGATAAAATAATGTTTTAACAATAATAGTGTGCGCCTCACGGCTGCGCCAAAAGGTTCATTTCAGCATTAATGCCAGACAGGTACTGTCTGACGCTGGTTTTCTAATAAACCTTTAGTGACAAGTGACGGGAAGTATAAACAGTTTACTTGGGACATTTTCCCACCCATTTTTATACGAAACAGGATACCCACTTTTAATTCACAATGTAAACAAAACAAAAAGCTTATAGAACAAACATCACTATTACTTGTCCCAAGACACTACTTCGAAATCATATCCCATAAGGGTGAAGTTTCCCCTACTCTTCTATTGACAAACATCTTAATTTAATTGAAAACCCCCATTTCATAATTGACTTTCCCCCCTTCGATCATTTAGCTTGAATTGTGAAGGCGAGCGACACGTGTCGGTGTAGGGATGTCACTCGTTTAATGTCATAAATGTCATTGTCATTGAATTGCTATGTACTATTTGATCGTCAAGCCGAACTGTCAAATTCTTTGGAATTTTTCCGATGGAGCAGTGACACTTTTTGCAAGGACTTTTTAGGACCTGCGTCCAAAATTCCGAATAGGCACTATATACTCCTGCCAGGGTTGCGGGTTAGTCCGAAAGGGATACCGGCAAAAGGCAACTGAAGGAACGCGGGTGGGTTTTAGTCAGTAAAAGTCTGACACGCCCTTCCGCTCCGCCCAGAGCAGAAGAAGTCATTGAATGATTTACCACCATAAAAAAAGGCACTATCTACTAGATAAATTAAGAAGGCGGTTAAAAAACAGAATTTGTATGAATAAATCTACTCATTAGGTAACTCAGTAGGTATTTACAGGGATTAGTTTTATAAATATATTGCAAACTTAAAGTGCAAGTGTTTGGAATAAAACAAAGAGAGAGTAAAATATAGATTACACTTTTTATTATAAAAATGGAGAAAAAACCAATGGTCGTTACGCTTTGTAATTTTACACAAGTGAAGAGACAAGACGTGTGTTGCCACACATAAATTACATTTTCTACTATGACGTGTGTTGCCACACGTCATAAACATATTAAATAATTTATGTTCACATTGTATTGAACAGCAAGCACTATGGTTAAAATGGCAACTATTAATTCCAGACAAAAAAACGCAAGACCGCCCAACAAATTCTCAAAACCAAACATCCAAACTCGCAAATAAACATTCACCGTCACCGGGTTAGGATGACAACCGCAACCAGAGCAAGGAACGTCTTGGATGATCTGTCAAGAGCTTCCGTGCACGAGGAAACGGTAATCCATCTCAATTCTCGAGTGTCGGGCGTGCTATTGAATAATTTCCTTAGATATTAGGCGACGCATAGTTTGTCAACGGTGGTGCCGGGGCTAATTGGGTGACGTACCTTATTTCTGTGTGATTTATTGTTTGTTATTGTAGTAGGTAGATAATTATGGAGTTGTGAAGGCAGTCGGCATCTGTGGAATATTGAGAATTTGCCAAATCTTAACTGGTTTGAGACCCTAGCTTGCTTCTGACACGGATAAGTAGTCATTGTGTTTTGTTACCAGCATTCAGTCTAACTATATACATTTTTATGAATAAATATCTGAATAATTTGTATAGAATCTGAGTTACCTAACTCAGATTCATCGACTCATAACTTCGAATATGTTTCAATCAATCAATCTGCCTAGCCTTTTCCCAACTATGTTGGGGTCGGCTTCCAGTCTAATCGGATGCAGCTGAATACCAGTATTTTACATGGAGCGACTGCCTATCTGACCTCCACAACCCAGTAATTGGGTAATACGATACCCCTTGGTTAGACTGGTTGTCAGACTTTCGTGCTTCTGACGACTCGTAACGACTGTCAAAGATCCACAAATGACAGCCGGGGCCAACGGCTTAACGTGCTTTCCGAGGCACGGAGGAGCCTCGATATGTGAAAATGGTCACCCATCCACGGACCAACCCCGGCAAGCGTAGCTTAACCTGATGGATCGACCCGAGCGGCTGTTATTACTTAGCCACGAGCTCCTCACTTCGAATATGTTTCAGTTACTCCGAAATTCCATAGTGGTCCTTTCTTCTTTTCATGTGGTTAGCGACTAACCGGTGTCAGAGTTTTAAATCATCCTACTAAGAACTCCAGCCACCGATGTCCCAGCTATAGATAATGTAATGCCGATGGGCTACTATTTTTTTAATTTTTAAACCGTTTTTTATAAAAATACCAGCTGCGCCCCGCGGTTTCACCCACGTAATTCTCGATCCCGTGGGAATATCGAGATAAAAAGTATCCCATGTCCTATTCCAGGGCATGGTCTACCCCTGTGCCAAATTTCATCCAAATCCGTCTAGGCATGAAAGCGCAACAAACAAACAAACTCACTTATAATATTAGTTAGAATTAAAAAATGTAAATAATATGAATCAAAAATGAAATAAAGGACATAATAAGAATAAAGGCTCTTACATACTGGAGCGAAACGCCGCGCGACGCGAATTTTAACAAAACAATTTCTGAGAAAACTTCACGGTGAACAATGCAGCGGCGCGGGCGTCGCGTCGCGCGGCGAATCGCGCTAGTATGTAAGAGCCTTAATACAATATCAATATCAATATATCAAAAGCGTTCAGAGTAATATCTTACCCTCTACACTCATAGTGTATAGGGTTCCATATCCGACTATAGTAGTGTTAATGCGATCCCACGGGACTCGAACCCCGTTACAACGTTAATGACATATTCACTGGGTACGGGGATGCATAGCAATTTAGATTACGGCTGTAGAACATGCGGTCACTAGAGAGAACATACAAAAGGTCTAAAAGTTTTTGTAAATGCACGGCTCAATATAAATGGCTCAATCAAAAAAAATCTGCCTAGCCTTTTCCCAACTATGTTGGGGTCGGCTTCCAGTCTAACCGGATGCAGCTGAATACCAGTATTTTACATGGAGCGACTGCCTATCTGACCTCCACAACCCAGTAACTGGGTAATACGATACCCCTTGGTTAGACTGGTTGTCAGACTTTCGTGCTTCTGACGACTCGTAACGACTGTCAAAGATCCACAAATGACAGCCGGGGCCAACGGCTTAACGTGCTTTCCGGCACGGAGGAGTCTCGATATGTTAAAATGGTTACCCATCCACGGACCAACCCCGGCAAGCGTAGCTTAACCTGATGGATCGTCCCGAGCGGCTGTTATTACTTAGCCACGAGCTCCTCGAAATTGTATGAATATTGTTCTTTTTATTGTTACAACAATAAAAAGAACAATATTGAGCCGTTTGTTACTAAAGTAGGTATTTGTCCACTTTCCAATCGATAATATGTTTTTGTTTTGTTTGGTTGTTTGCTGTCAATTGCCAGTGTCGTAATCGGTCGTAATAATCGTCAATAGTCAACGACATTATTAATATATTTCTCTGTCTAATAAGAGGCCCGGAAATCAAGCCATAGACAAAAACTGACAAACTTATATTGCTTGAATATGAGGCTTTTTGCTGCTCTGTGTGGGGTTTCTTTCTTATTTTTATTTTTAAATGTAAAACGCGTGATCTATAAAACGTACATAGAGCAAAAATTGACGCACCCTTTGTGATGAAGACAAGGAATATGGTCGGATATTTCGAAATTCCGTCGGGTTAGTGAACATAGGGCAGGTGGAGTCACGGAAAAGTGGTAGTCAATAAAATAGGACGTTTTCTTTTTCTATCTAAAAAATGAGAGATAAACAGTCACAATCTGTCATTTTGTATATTCTTCTGTCGACAAAACTATGGTTGTCATACTACGCGTGCTAGGGTCCAATTTCTAGTTATTTTTTAGGCAATGAAACCTTACCTCTTCCTTGACAGTGGCATGTGTCGCAGTGGTTGAAGGAGGTTTTGTCTTTTATCTATAGGTATCTCTGGTTTTTTTGTGAAACCTTATGGAACAGATGTGAGGTTGACAGTGACGTTAATCTGGCTATCAAAATGTAGCAGTTTTTTGGTTAAAATGATACATTTAATAATTGTTACTTCGATTTATTTCGTCGCGATATATGCGTGAGAGAGATTACAATGGACTAAGACTTCTGCAATACATCTAAGTAGTGACAATACGTGCAACTTGAGTGATTTCAGTGGTGTTATTGATGCAAACGGATCGCCTGAAAGTGGTGCGAATTCATGTTTTCGTTATTGCATGAATTTGTGTGGAAGTGTCAGCTAAAGGGAAGTGTCGTTTAGTAGTTGAGGTGAAAAGCAATTTACTTAAAGGTATTGGTTCAGTAGAGCTGAATAATGTATTTCAAAATAAGGCGTATTTTAATGCTACTTGGAATAGAAAATTATTCTATAAATTCTTGAATTCCAGGGAACCAGTCAAGTCAACCCGGGGAAGTAATTTTAATATACTTTACGGTATTGCCTGGTTTATACGATGGCAGTGACTGGACCCAGTGACTCGGAATTTCCGACCCAGTCAGTGGGTCCATGTAGACGAGATCGGCAAGTCAGGCGGGGGATGCTACTGGGCCCGAAAATACACGGTTAGGTTAGTCAACTGGACTAACTTGGACGGCGCGAAGTCAGCACTGGACTGGGTTGAAACTAGTGTTTACACGAGCCCAGTTGCAAGTCAGCGGTGGACTGATTTACTTTACCGTCACATTACGGAGTCCGTATAAACCTGCCTTAAAAAAACAAAAGATTTTATCCGGAATAGTTTTTATACTGCTTAGCATTTTTTGGGTTCCGTACCCAAAGGGTAAAACGGGACCCTATTACTAAGACTCCGCTGTCCGTCCGTCTGTCTGTCTGTCTGTCCATCTGTCACCTGGCTGTATCTCATGAACCGGGATAGTTAGACAGTTGAAATTTTCACAGATGATCTATTTCTATTGCCGCTATAACAACAAATACAAAAAACAGAATAAAATAAATATTTAAGAAGGCTCCCATACAACAAACGTGACTTTTTTGCCGTTTTTATAGATAACTAGCTTCTGCCCGCGGCTTCGCCCGCGTGGTATGTCGATAAAAAGTAGCCCAGGTCCTTCCCCGAGATGCCATGTATCTCCTTGCCAAATTTTATCGAAATACATTCAGTGGTTTCGGCGTCAAAAGTTAACATACAGACAGATAGACAGACAGACAGAGTTACTTTCGAATTTATAATATTACTATTACTATGGAATATTAGTATGGATGGTACGGAACCCTTCGTGCGCGAGTCCGACTCGCACTTGACTGGTTTTGCTACCTACTGTTTATCTATCAGTACCAAACCATGAAAGATGAACCATCTAGTCATATAACTACTCCATAATGCCACAGCACAACTATAACCATCCCATCACAGTCCCAAACTGAATTCATGATCAAAAGTGAATTCGAAAGGACTTTTCAAACTCGCAACACGCTTGCAAATTCAATTTGAAATACTTGAACGATAAACACGTCTATTTACGTCGGCTATCCCCTTAGCTCCCCCTTTAATCCCCTGTAACTGGTGTTAGCGATAATGCGATCCCTGGAGGATAAAAAGACGTCGTTTTTTGATATTTTGCACCTGATTTAAAAGACGTGTGATTTTTTATAATATACTGGGCAACATATAAAACAATAGTTAGACTTAAGGGGAAGATATATAAAACAATAGTTAGACCTGCTGTCTTGTATGGATCAGAATGTTGGGCCACAAAAGGGTTGAATGAAAGGCAATTGCATGCAGCTGAGATGAGAATGTTAAGAGGGATGTGTGGTGTTACACGAATGGATAGAATAAGAAATGAGTACATAAGAGGAAGTCTGAAAGTGGCACCGGTGACTGAAAAATTGTGCGGAAATCGGTTGTCATGGTATGGGCACGTGATGCGAAGGAATGAGGAAAATGTTGTGAGGAAAGTTTTGGGTATGAATGTCGATGGCTATAAGAGTAGGGGAAGACCAAAGAAACGATGGATGGACTGTGTGACAGATGATATGGCTAGAAAGGGGGTGACTATCGAGATGACGGCTAATAGAGAAGTATGGAAGAAAGGGACATGTTGCGCCGACTACAAATAAATTGGGATAAGGGCAGGAGAATGATGATACTGGGCGTATTTTGCTTGTATAGGCTTTGTTTTATCAAAATCTAGCGGTGAAGGGTAATCCTAACTTAATCCTAAGTTCCTAACTATCCATACTAATATTATAAATTCGAAAGTAACTGTGTCTGTCTGTATGTTAACTTCTCACGCCTATACTACTGAATGGATTTCGGAAAAATTTGACAAGGAGATAGATGGCATCCCGGGGAAGGACATAGGCTACTTATTGTTTTAAAAATAAACTTATAGGGGATGAAAGTTGGTATAGGAAACCCAACATATCTTAAGGGTAGTAGGTTCCCGTGAGATGATGTCTGACATCCACGCGGGCGAAGCCGCATGCTAAAACGACTGAACGGATTTAGATGAAATTTGGCACATGGGCAGACCTTGATCTGGGTTAGGACATAGGATACTCTTTGTCCCGATATTACCAGGGGATTGAGACTTATGCGGGTGAAACCGCGAGGCGCAGCTAGTAGACTGATAAAGAGCAATTTTGTAATAGCAATTTTATTTCGTTGTATTAACAATTTATTTGACTAATGCTTTATATCTTTTTGTTGCAGGTATGTATTCACAGAAAAGCAGTAACAATGCCAACTGCAGTTGCGTGAGTTGGATTCAAAACTTATCATTTAGAAGAATTTCATGCTAGGCATACTAACTGACAGTTTTAGGAGGTCGTGGCTCAGTAATAACAGCCGCACGGGTCGATCTATCAGGTAAAGCTACGCTTGCCAGCGTTGATCCGTGTGTGGGTGATCATCATTTCGAGGCACGGAGGAGTCTCGGTATGTAAAACCGAGACTCCTCCGTGCCTCGAAAAGCACGTAAAGCCGTTGAACCCGGCTGTCATTCTTGGATCTTTGGGTCGTCAGAAGCCCGAAAGTCTGACAACCAGTCTTATCAAGGGGTATCGTTTTATCCAGTTACTGGGTTGTGGAGGTCAGATAGACAGTCCCTCCATGTAAAAAACTGGTATTCAGCTGCATCTGGTTAGACTGGAAGCCGACCCCAACATAGTTGGGAAAAGGCTAGGCAGATTGATTGATTGACTAACTGACAGTTTTAAAACTTGCTTCCCTTCGTCTTCAGTCAATGTAGTTTCACTTTAAAAGGTAGATTTCTCATAGTAAAACTCATATTGGTAGGTACTACTACCCAGGTTTTAACTAGTGTGCTCACGCCCAGGGCCATAAACTTCCAGGTCATCATGATAAGTCTGGGATACGAACCCGAGTGCATTTTAGTGACGTATCTCAAACTAGCCAGTGTTGCCAATTAACACGGATCATAAACTTTACTACCAAAACAGTCCCGGGAAAGCTTTTGTCTTTGCAGTGTTGCCAGATTCCTTATAAAATAACATACCTATAGCTTACCACTCCCAATAAAAACATGCGGGGCAGTCTTTCGGGACTGTCGATAGAACTAAGCAAAAATGCGTAACCTCAACGTAGTTCAAACGGTAGACGATAGATGGCGCTAAAAGAAACAAATCACTTCAAGCGTGACGATGACGCGAGTTCCATGATTTTTGTTCACCCAAAAAGGGCTCAACGCGCCTAAAGAAGTTTTCACTTTCAAAAATGTGCAACAGTCGTTCTCAGTCCTCTAGTTTTCTAAGGTTTTTGAGGTTGCGAGCTGAGCGTGAGGTCGTGTGTTCGACCCAAATTCTCAATTCTTTATTGCATTCCATAATGTGGTTAAAACAGTTGGTAGGCTTAAAATTAATAGATCCATCCATTCTTAGATCGGCCAGTGTTTCGATTTTGGCATTAGGAATTTCAGTAGCAACTCAGAGTATGGATTTGTGCTCGGGCAATGGCAAAAGTTTCGCTTTCTATTACATAAGATGGATGGATACTCATAACATCACTGCAAAATGTCGGTGAATATTCCTTTTATTTCTAAAATACGACCGTTATGTAGGTCCTACATTGTATGTTTATTTAGTGCAATCAGTGTGGTCTGACGACCTCGAGCTCGCCAGTCGCACATATCATTTGAGTGTGTGGCCAATGTAAGTACTAAAATAAACTGCGTAGTTTTCAAATAATTGTAAGATAATACTTAATTGACGTTTATGAGCAAAACATAGAGATAAAGTCACTAATTATTCAAAATTACGTAGGTACAATCAACCGCACATCTGTGACGACAATTTGAGCTACGAAAACCCCTATTACTGCTTCGATATAAAAGTGCTGGCAATTTCAAATGGTTAACTCTGGTTCTGTTTTGAATCTAAATGTTAAAATAAAGTCATTCGCCATGCGAATCTGGTGAATTTTGGTGGTGTCTTTAACGACTCTTAGCGCTCCTGGCGGCGCGAAGAGAAAGCGCGTACTTTGCGGCATGGCTGCACGCAGGCACGGCTATAGTAAGTCCTGCCGTGCGCCATCTGGCGGCGGCGGGGACGTAATATTGACTTGGCAAACTTTTTAGATTTTTTATTAGGCAGGTACTAGACGTCGATACCTACCTATCAAGTCTGCGGAGTTTCGCTAACGAGTTTAATTTGAACCTCTATACAGGTTGTTAGGGTGAAACCAGTGGTTTGGTGTCCTTTATAGAAAAATCAATGGAAAATAAAGCCTTTTTTTTTCCTTTTTTTTAATTATTATTTTTTACCACTAGAGTATTTTACCTTTTCACCTATGCGCTAGGGCAACGAACTTGCGTCTCAACACTGGTGGGGGCGTGAGACGTGACCTGACCGGCCGTGAGTGCGACCACTCTCTCAGTCAGTCAGCTGTTTCGCTAACGAGCACGGTGTCGCTTAGAAACTTTTCAACATCTTTGAATGAAAATACGTTTTATTTTTTATTGTTACACGGTCATTTATTTTTATATTTAAGTCAACTACCAATGGTTTGAATGACAAGAGTGTTTACCCACCCTGTATACTTAGGTTACCTGCATAACTATATTTTCAATTATACCCTATTGTACAGATTATTTCACGAAACACATAAATCGTGTATCAACTTCGTAGTGTCAGAGATCAGTGTCGGCATCGATAATCCTTTAGTCTGAGGGTAGGCAGAGCTAATGCTGATGGATGGATAGGGTTGCACCACTGTCATGTGACCCTGGTAGGTCAGTAGGTCACTGGATATTCACAAAGCATTTATTTGAAACAATTTAGTTGAATCTTTGTCAATCCGGAGGCGAATCTTAAGAATCTTTGAAATCATTGAAGTGTCAAATGTTTTTATGTATTGTAAAAACGAGTATTTGATCGGCAGTGGTGTTTTAGTATACACACATTTCGCATGTTATGTTTGTCATTATCCAGACTCTACAGGGTGTTAGGGTAAACACCGTTATCCTTGAAACCAGTAGTTTAGTGTCATTTATAGAACGTAAAATCAATGGAAAATTACAACATTCTTTTTTTTTTTTAACTACATTTTACCACAAAAGACATAGGGCAACGAACTTGCTCGTTGCCCTATGAGCTAGGGCAACGAACTTGCGTCTCCACACGAGCGGGGGGAGCGGGACATGACCTGCCCGGCCGCGAGCGCGACCCTTCCCTCAGTTAGTAAGCTGTTTCGCTAGCGAGCACGGTGTTGGATAGAAACTTTATAAATCTTTTAATGAAAATAACGTTTTTTTTTGTTTTTACTCGGTCATTTGTTTTTATTATTTAAGTCAACTACCCATGGTTTGAGTGACAACGGTGTTTACCCTGACAACCTGTATAATTAACTACTGTTTCTGAAAATTTATGAATGGCAAAACCCAAAACACTTACTCAAGCTGGGGATCGATCCCAGGACCGGAACTTCAGCAGTAACGCTTGCGACCACTTGACTTACAAAACAGGCATTCATACTTTTGCAATTTGGGGAGATGCACAATTGCTCATAAGCAAGCGGTCATCTCTTAGAGGAGGCCTGTGTCCCAGCAGTGGGAACATTATAGGCTGATTATGGCTCATGCTAAGCGGGCTAAGTCGGTAATGTACAACCAAATATTAGGTCCCCACCTATGAAATGGGTGTTTTGTATGGGGAATTTTAAAGAATTTACATTTTTCATTTTTCTTAATTTATATAACAGCCATGAACACTACTGTCTTAAAACTTTTATGCACTACTGTTTAAAAACTAAGATAACGTATGCCACTTAGATTAAACGACAAAATAAATTTAGGTTAAGTAAAAAAAAAAATAGTGGTCATTTCTGCTAACAAAATGAGGAGTAATTTTTAAGGTATTTTTTATGTTAAGAAAACTATAAGTACTAAGGTTTTTTTTACTATTGGTAGTTGTCTATGAATTCTATGATGGTCATTATTAGATATAATACCAAGCAATTGATGAATATTTTAAATCATAGAAGTGACGAGGTTCTCTATTAGTGAGAAAAATACGCCAATTTCATAGGTGGGGACCTAATATTTGGTTGTACATTACCGACTTAGCCCGCTTAGCATGAGCCATAATGTTACCCAACTTAGTCATCTTCAAAAAATATACCTGTGAATAAATAATGCATAACAAAGCAACTTCTCAAGCCTCTTAAGTCTCCTCCACACAAACCGTCTCGTGTCCGGGACTGTTTGTTGTGGCGTGACCTTTACACCGCGATATCCCGGGATTATGGGCTCATCCCAAACTTGTGGACGATTCGACGTCTGTCTGTCTATGTATAGAACTTATAGTTTATGTATGTATATGTCTGTAGAAAGTCTACGGTTAGGTATGACTGATGACGTCACGTGTAGTTTGTGTGCTATCCTGTGTAGGTATTTAGCATTGGGTGATTAACTGTAGTACCTCATAATATTGTGATCCTAGTGTCCAAGTTTATTGTCCGACATAGGTCTTCTGGACACCTAGACCCATACAAGGTGAAATTTAAATTTACTCAAAATGCAGTTTCTTTTTCGTCTTCATGTTTGGTTCCCATTGTAAAAGTTGTTTTATTTTAAACTAGCTAAAGCTCGCGGCTTCGCCCGTTTGAATGTCGGTTATTAATTTATACTTAAACCTTCCTCAATAACCACTCTATCCATTGGTGAAAACAGCATGAAAATCGGTGCAGTAGTTTTTGAGTTTATCGCGAACAGCAGGCGTAGCATGGCGCTTTCTATCTCTACGAAGAATAGACATAGCTTTTTCTATACAAAGTAACAGTTCGTTTCTTCATTTTTGACATCCACCGTAGAAATCTTTCTACAATCTGTCATTTTGTCTTTCATTTCTAACGATCTTTCTCTAGGTCTTTTTATATGTAGACTATTTCGGAAGAAAGTTTTCTATCCTTACTGTCAAAATCACACTGACAACCGATAAATCCTCTGATAAAACCAAGAATTCTGAGTCGAATTATGTAAAAGAGTGAATTTCGTAAAAAGTGCTGTTGACTCTTTCTATTTTGCTGCCGTCTCGTACTGTCTACTGTCTACAGGAAACGTCATTTTTGTCTTCTCTTCCGTCGACAAAACGGTGCTCATGCTACGCCTGCAGGACGACAGACAGACGCGGCGGAGGACTTTGTTTTAAAAAATATATAATATTATATTTGTCTCGACTGTCAATCAGTCTCAGAACCGTTTGTTAACATACATAGAGCCAGAGCATCCATTAATTTCTTGTTATTTTAGTAAGTACCAAGGCTCGGTTACCGGTTAAATTTTCAAACCGGTATGATGATGTACTTGACTCCAAAACCTTTACACTCGGTTTTGTTCCCACATACCGGGATTTTTTAATCGGTATTTGGAAGAGTATTATATGTATAAAGGTTTTTATGGATTTACCGGTTCAGAGCAATAAAAACCGGTTAATACTGCAGTTTTTAGTCAACGCGCCCACGGCATACTCACAATGTGACTACCAGTTAGGATGCCGCGCTGAATAAAAACAGTTGCACCACATTTACCAACATGCCGCTTGTCGAATAAACCGGTTAATTTTGGTTAAAATAATGTTCTCTAAACGTCCGCGTTCTTTAGAAAAGTTCGGAGGAAAACCGGTATTAACCGGTGTTTTTTAAACCGGTTCCGTGGCTTGCCGCTCGTTTGGTCTGAACCGACCTTAAGAAGATTGTCATAAATAGCCCTGCTAGTTGTTAGGTTGCTACACACACTACCTACACATTTCGTTTACTTCTCCTGCATATTGTATGCGCATCGTGTGCGGCGACTCTGACAGAGTCATAATTCTGTCAGCGCTCGTAACGTAAGGACGGCCGCATTTAGTTTATAGCTAGCACTGATGTTTGTAACAGGGTAAAATTTGGAAATTTGGGTAGGCAGAGGAATAGGTGATGGGTACGTTTGTTGAGCATAATGGTTGCAATTAACTGCCTCGAATTGTAGGTGAAGTATTTGCAAGCGCGTCTGCTATTTATAATATACTAGCTTCCGCCTACGGCTTCGCCCGCGTGGTATGTCGATAAAAAGTAGCCTATGTCCTTTCTGAGGCTCTAGACTATCTGTGTACCAAATTTCATTTAAATCGGTTCATTAGTTTTGGCGTGAAAGCGCGACAGACAGACAGACAGACAGAGAGTTAAGATTTATAATATTATAAGTAAGGATTAGCGACCCGTTCCTGGTTCGCACGGTTTTTACGACTTGACAAAACATCTACATCTACATACAGGGTGTTTGAAAGCTCGGTACAAAGTCTCAAGGGAGTGACAGTTGATACAATATGGAGCATTAAAAAAAAAACTTGAGAACCTCCTTCTTTTTTTTTGTCGGTTAAAAATACCAAATGAAACGGACTTATCACTTAAAACTACTAACTAGTAGTTTCAAGTATTTAATACACAAGTAAGCAACGTATCAACAACATTGTGCTAACTTGTGCCAACTTAGCTACTGCTTTGACAAGCGCTTATTAGCTTATAACACGCTTAACTTAGTTTACAACTTGGAACTTAGCAGAAATTGTAACGGTAATTAAATATGTACGAATTGTGATGTACATTAGCTATATGTGTTTTGAAGTTAGGAAGCTAGATCGAAGGGTAAGGCTCTTGGTTACTCGGTGATGGATTTTCCATCGAGAAAAATGACAAACTTCCATACAAACATTTATTATATTTAACCCCTTTTAGGGAATGAATTTTCAAAATTCCTCCTTAGTGCTCACTTTAGGTAAAAAAGGAACTCTTGCGCAAAACATCATGCTTGTAGATCCAGTGGTTTAGTCTTTGCGTGTCTGTCCCTGACTGAGTAAAAGAACAAACCTTTTTGTCTGTCGCCATAACAACAATGTTAACAGCATTGTTGTGTGTCAGCAGTTGGAGGTAAGATAGCCAGTTCCTCTGTGGTTGAGGATTCCGGGTGAAGCTCGCTTCCACCTTCGGCCTGATCATCATTTACTATCAGTTGAGATGAAGGCCAATAGCTTACCCATTGTGGAAAAAGAAATGACAGTTTGGATAGCCTGTTGTCTGACTTGCAGCCAGCCTGTCTAGTTTTGGGTGAAAGTGCAAGACGTTAGTTTTTGTTAGCAGTAAAATCATAATAATGTTATAGGTATTTTATTTTATGCAATTCCAAGCCAGGGCCAGTAGTTACCTGCCAGGGTTGCGGGAAAGTCCGAAATGGATACCGGGACCTTGACAACAGGCAACTGAAGGAACATGGGTGGGTTTTAGTCAGTAAAAGTCTGACACGCCCTTCCGCTCCGCCCAGAGCGGGAGAAGTCATTTGACGGATAAACACACACAAAAAAAAAGAGCCCGTAGTTACATTTAACTTATTGAACGAAGAGTTCGTATATACGAGTAAAACAATGTAATTTTATGATGGTTATTTAATCAAGTCAGTTCTCCCGAAATACACTCGAAACTCAAAACAGAACAGTTAATCAATGTTACCATTTTAAATATTGTTTGTAATCGATTTCAGCTTAATTTTTATTAGTGGCTGAAGCTCTTGTGCCAAGAATTGTTTAATTTATCCTTTTTTCCGCTGATAAATGCCATTTTAAAATAAGATGAAAAAAATCTACAATTTAAAAAGCGAACAAAATAAAAATAACGAACGAAGTAAAGAAGATAAACAAAAAACAAGATACGATAAACGACGCTCTCTTAATAACTCCGAAACTTTGCTAATTTTATGACAAAACAAATGCTATTCCACCTAATTTGATTGCACATTTTATCTGATGTATCTTGTCGACTAAATTACTTGCTATCTTAAAAATAAGTAGAAAACATTCTTGCTTATTTTTATTTTGTGTGATTTGCGCATTCATATTGGCAACTACGCTATACTGTGAAATTCCAACGTAGACTGGGATTTTTAAATGTATGTAATGATCCAAATGTGAACATTGATGGCCTAAAACATAGGTTTCCATAAACCTAGAACAGGCAGGTCTACAGTTCAGCTAGAATAAAATTTTCCTCGATTGTAATTAATGTAAATCATATTTTTTTTTTGTATTAATGTTTAGAAAACTTACAGCTAATACATTCGAGTAGTCAGAAGTAATATGTAGAATAAAGCCAATTACAAGTTTCCACATATATATATATATATATATATATATATATATATATATATATTTTACTTTATACTTGTTTTTTTTTTGTACTTGCCTTGCGCTGCGAATGCTGCCGCCAACAGAGGCAATTTCATACATCTGGTCTTACACATCTATAATTATAATCGGCATAGAATATGTCTGATTATCTAAAACTCGAAAAAAAATTCAGGATGACCGTGTTCAGAGAACTTTTTGACACAGCATAATATAAATACAATTAAAATCGCCAATTGAGCAAAAACCAATCAATCAATTCGCGCTAAAATGTCAGGATGACCGTGTTCAGACAACCTTTTGAGACGCAGCATATAAAAACAATTAAAATCGCCAATCAAGCAAAACCAATCAATTAATTCGGGCTAAAATCTCAGGATGACCGTGTTCAGACAACCTTTTGACGCAGCATATAAAACAATTAAAATAGCCAATCGAGCAAAAACTAATCAATCAATTCACGCTAAAATGTCAGGATGACCGTGTCCAGACAACCTTTTGACGCAGCATATAAAAACAATTAAAATAGCCAATCGAGCAAAAATTAATCAATCAATTCGCGCTAAAATGTCAGGATGACCGTATACAGACAACCTTTTGACACAGTTTAAAAAAACAATTAAAATCGCCAATCAAGCAAAACCAATCAATCAATTCGGGCTAAAATCTCAGGATGACCGTGTTCAGACAACCTTTTGACACAGCTTAAAAAACAATTAAAATCGCCAATCGAGCAAATACCTATTATCAATGCGACCTCTATTTACGGACGATTATCAATGCTAATCCTCAAAAACTCAACTCACAGTCCAAAAAGCCCTACCTATAATACCAAACTCAAATAGGTATTTTCGTCAACCAAGATAAACTCGCCAAGATTTAAATTTGAAAGTGTCTGATATTAAAGAAATGGCTCAATAAGGAGTCGGGAGGCGCTTTATTGCTAGCGTTTTCATAAAACTTATGCAAACAGCGCACTGAAATAATATAGTAGGTATAGTTGCTCCAAGGCTTGGAATAGAGAGGGGAGGAATGGAAAAACAAGGGAATGGAGGGCCGAAATGAGCTATGGTAATTGTGTATTTTAATGTGACTAAGATGAGGTTGGAATAAAAAGTTAAATAAGTAATTCAGAAAATGTATTTTCGGAATCGAATATCATAACTACGTTAATGAAGTTTTTTAAGGTCTTTTTCCGAGAAATGACTTTGAATTTTTGTGTTTTTCCATACAAAATCTAACAGACGTCAATTTTATTTGAGTAATTCGTCAACTCGTCCTACATGCCTACGGCCCATTTAAGACGTTCTTTTGATTTTCTGCAAGTCCTGCTAAATGGGCCGTAGGCATGTAGGACGAGTTGACGAATTTTCACGGGTAAGAGAGATCTTTTTTTTTTTTTGAGCGTGGGAAATCGTCCTATGACTTCTCCGGCTCTGGGTGAACCGGAAGGGCGTGTCAGACTTTTACTGACTAAAACCCACCCGTGTTCCTTCAGTTGCCTGTTGCTAAGGTTCCGGTATCCCTTTCAGACTAACCCGCAACCCTGCCAGGACAGGTAAGAGAGATCTGGCGTTGGTAAAATGAATTTTTACCCGACTACGGCGAAGCAAAAAAAGGAGGGTTATGATTTTGTATTTGTTGAATATTTTGAATGTCCGAAAAGTTAATTTGAATGAATCATTCCAATTCTTTAAAAATAAAGTTTCTGCTCGAAACTGACAAATTACCTCATAAAAAAAAACTTGTGAAATTATCCAACGTATTTCTATTCCTGTTCAGCCTACTCCAAGTTAAAGACAATGGAAGCTGAAAAGCATTTACACTGTAGAGAGAAATTCATTTCGTTGTACAATACTGGAAATACTTGTCTTAATGAGGGTAGTTCAACTCCCTTTTGTTGGACCCTTCCTACCGTCAAATCGATTGCTTTTCAATCGATTTTATTTCACTTTCATTGCAGTTTTTTGTTTCAAGATCTTTATACTGAAGTGAAGATTTATGAATATTTTAGTAAAATCTAGGCATGGTGAAGTGAATAGGACCGTTCGATTGAAACTTAATGGCGGCTCGGAACATGAGGCGGGTCGCTGCGTAGTAACAATTTCATGTGTCAGCGGGGGTGAGGAGTGTAGTACTGCGCAGCGAGTAGCCAACTTCCGAGCCGCCATTATGAAGTATTCCCGTTTGAGCACCTATTTTTTGAGCACCTATGCATTTAGTATTCCCATTTGAAATACGTTCGGTACTCAATGCATAGGTGCTCAGAACGAACTTAGCGGTATTACAGTTCGATTCAAACTTTGGCGAAAGTATTCCCACTTTTGCCATTAAGTTTGAATCGAACTGTAATACCGCTTAGTTCGTTCATGTACTCACGTACTTATTGCATTATGAAATGAGGGAGTCATGCAATGAAAACCATCATATGTTTTTGTGGTCGGCGCAACATGTCGTTTTCTTCCATACTTCTCTATTAGTCGTCATCTCGGTAGTCACCCCCTTTCTAGCCATTTATTATCTTTCGCACAGTCCATCCATTGTGTCTTTGGTCTTCCCCTACACTAGCCATCTACAACAGCCATGCCCATACTGTGACAACCGATTTTCCCACAACTATGAAAATAGAATATTCTTGTTTTTTTTTTAAACTAGAATTCTTCCATTGGAGTTTGTTTTTTTTTTTCGCTCATGGAAATCACTCTCAATTTATTTGCTCTACGTGTGAGCTATATTTAATTTCAGCCCTTCACGCTCCATTTTGTTTGCTGAGAAACCCTTTCTTAGGTACATTATTTAATTCGAAACTATTCACGAGCACACGTAAAAACTAAAAGAAAATTCACTTTATATCCAAATATGTAGGTCTTAGTGAAATTGAAAGGAACCCTCGTAAATGCCTTTCAGCTGTCAGCTACTAATTTATTTTAAAGAAATAATGGTTACTTACTATTCGATTGACTTTGATATTTCGAACATTTGACAGCTCCTGTCAAAAAAAAACTTTTTTTTATTAAACTAGGCTAGGTCAGACTAGCACTTTATGTCTGGCAGGTTTTCTTATTTAAAATATCGCATTTGTTGCTTTTGTTTGATGAATTAAATTAAAATAGATGTTTATTATATAGAGTAACCTCTTTTGTTTTAGCTTCTGCGGGTCAGAGGCTACACAAGTGACAATCGCTTCCAAAGCGTTTCGTATTTCTACAACAACTTTCAACAGGATTGACAAGCTTTTCGATAGCTTATGTCAGTCTTATACATTTATGTCTTTTCCTTCATCGTTATCGCTGATAGAATGTCACTTTGTCTAGGGCGTCAGTTTCTTTAATATTATTTTATTTGTAGTCTCAATTTTTTTACGTAGGGGTAGTTTGTATGTAGGGGTAATCTTCGGAACTACTGATCGGATTCCGAAAACTAATGGGAACCTACAGCATTGGCGTGTCATAGGACATCTATGTTAAAAAAAGAAAGGATGGTGGGCAACGATATATGGGAGCTGGTCCCACGACGCCCACGGGTAAAACCACTGTAGTTTAGAAGACATTACTTCTCCCTTTACTCAGGCAAAGGCACATCAAAATCTGTCCCAGGGTTATTCAGTTCTGACAATGTTAGGTCAGGTTAGGTTAGGTTTGGTCAGGTTAGGTTAGGTTAAGTTTTTAGCGGAAAGGTGTGTCACCTACAGGGGACACGACGGCGGAGGCCGGCGCGACATGTCGTGCGGTGTTCCACAGGGTTCAGTCGCTGGCCCACCCCTGTGGAACATCGGGTACGACTGGGTGCTGAGAGGCGAGCTCCAGCCGGGTGTGTTACGCGGACGACACGCAGGTCACGGCCCGGGGAAGCTCGTACAGGGAGGCAGCGTTGCTGGCGACCTCTGCTATTAAGCTTTTAAGTGCTATCTGAGTGGGCGAGAGTGGTCCCAGCACGGCCAGCCACCACGTGTGAATAACATAAAAGAGCAGATAACACTGAACATTTTTTACTATGACACCATTAAAATCTGTCCCGGAGGAACCGAGCTACGTGCATCTGAAGTATTTTTCATATCATTAATATCTCACCTAACCTAACCTAACTTATTCAGCACGGCCAGCCAGTACGTGTGCATTACTTAAAAGAGCAGATAAAACTGAACATTTTTTATTACGACACCATCAAAATCCGTCCCGGAGGAACCGAGCTACGTGCATCTAAAGTATTTTTCTCTGTCCGCGGCTTAGCTCAAACACTGTTGTTAGTACTAGACAGCTGTTATCTGGCATGGATAGACATATTAATCACGCCAACAAAGCAGTAACATAAAATCGAGAAATTCATATTTTTTTAGGGTACCTCCCCTACAAGTAAAGTGGGGATGGTTTTTTTTTTCTTTTCTATCCCATGGTGTGGGGTGTGGTTGGAAAGGCCGTTTGAAAATATTGTGAGACTGTGAAAACCATTTTTAGATTTAGGGATCCGTTTAAGAAATATTAAGCTTTTAAGTGCTATCTGAGTGGGCGAGAGTGGTCCCAGCACGGCCAGTCACCACGTGTCAATTACATAAAAGGGCAGATAACACTGAACATATTGTACGATGACACCATTAAAATCTGTCCCGGAGGAACCGAGCTACGTGCATCTGAAGTATTTTTCATATAATTAATATCTCACCTAACCTAACCTAACTTATTCAGAACGGCCAGCCAGTACGTATACATTACTTAAAAGAGCAGATAAACTGAACATTTTTTATTACGACACCATCAAAATCTGTCCCGGAGGAACCGAGCTACGTGCATCTAAAGTATGTTTCTCTCTCCGCGGCTAAGCTCAAACACTGTTAGTACTAGACAGCTGTTATCTGGCATGGATAGACATATTAATCACGCCGACAAAGCGTTAATATTAAATTGAGAAAATCATCTTTTTCAGGGTACCTCCCCTACAAGTAAAGTGGGGATGGTGTTTTTTTTCTCCTCTATCCCATGGTGTGCGGTGTCGTTGAAAAGGTTGTTTGAAAATATTGTGAGTCTGTAAAAACATTTTTGGATTCAGGGCTCCGTTTACGAAATATTAAGCTTTTAAGTGCTATCTGAGTGGGCGAGAGTGGTCCCAGCACGGCCAGCCACTACGTGTGAATTACTTAAAAGAGCAGATAAAACAGAAAATGTTTTATTATGACACCATCAAAATCTGTCCCGGAGGAACCGAGCTACGTGCATCTAAGCTCTATGGTGTGCGGCTTTCTAACGACACCTCACACCATGGGATAGAGAAGAAAAAAAAACACCATCCCCACTTTACTTGTAGGGGAGGTACCCTAATAAAAGATGATTTTCTCGATTTTATATTACCGCTTTGTCGGAATGATTAATATGTCTATCTATGCCAGATAACAGCTGTCTAGTACTAACAGTGTTTGAGCTAAGCCGCGGACAGAGAAAAATACTTTAGATGCACGTAGCTCGGTTCCTCCGGGACAGATTTTGATGGTGTCATAATAAAAAATGTTCAGTTTTATCTGCTCTTTTAAGTAATTCACACGTAGTGGCTGGCCGTGCTGGGACCACTCTCGCCCACCATCCTTTTACGCAAACGAAATCGCGGGCAGAATCTAGTCAGTAACATAACCAATTTTTCATTTTTTGCTGAACAACAAAATATTGTTTTCTTAAATAACCACATTACATTTTATTTCATTTCATTAAATATTTAGCAAAAACTGAAACAAATAAATATGATTACTCTTCAACAAAGGCAAAAGCAAATGAGAACAATATGGTAGTGTTTGCCGTAGCAGTAATGTAATCAATCTGTTTGCAACGGATACTCCTAATCAAAAAGTCCAACGCGAATCAGTTGAGTTGCGAATTTGTTGCTCAGATTCGGAATTTATTTGTATTTGTTGTGGTACAAGCTGAGATATATAGCGGGAAATATAAATAACATAAATTATAATCCCCAAAGGTTCGTGTATTCCCGTTCGTCCCACTGCCGCTGTCCCACTGGTGGGACGAACGTTCCTACAGTAGATTCGGCTGTGCGTCAGGCACGGTTTATTTTTTATATAAAAATAAATACATAGGTTACATAAAAAAATATTGCAACCACAAACAAGAAAGTTGTAACGAAACGGATAATGAAAAAAAAAACTCAATTACCTACCGTGACACCTATGATACAGGTTTAATGGTTAAAAACTAGGATATGACGCAATACCTACGAAAATTGGGTTGGTCCTTCTACCAAACACCCTGTATACAGGGTGTAAGGGACCGCCCTCAGCAGACTGATGGGATGAATTCAGCATATCATACTAAGACGATCAGTACATGAAATTATTTCAGGAACGTTATGGGAATCCAATAAACCTGATTTGTATTATTACCTCACGCGCAATGTATCGTTACTGTGGCAAAACCCGCGTCGCCGCACTTCCCGTGTCGGAGGGCGCGCCCGAGTATTTTAACATCCATTGCTGGTTTTTTGATTTTAGCTGTTTTATTTACATAAATGGAGTGCTGCGTACAGAGAATTTAATTTAACATGGAAATAAAGGAATAGTACTAAAAAACTATAAAAAAATGAAAAGTTTCCTGAGAAAATTTCCGGTGGAATATATAAAATTCAAAATAAGGAGCTGAATGTTAATTTGCGGAGGGCTGTCCCTTACAGCCTGTATTATATGTCCTATAATTCTGCCTCATTTTTGGAATCGCAGTAAATCGCCATTCCCTTTCACCTTTAACCATACAAGCGCAACTATATCTTAACATTGTTCTCGGCCACCCAGGCCGAATTTGACAACAACCCTTAAAACGTATCTTCGGTCTTCCGGACCCGGCCGTTGTTCCGCGGCCATCTTTGATCCTAAATATAATTGTTTCACTGTAAATATTGGATTTGAGCCTTAATATTGAGTTTGGCTTATTATTAATCATCTGAATTTATTTGAACTCACTGATTTGAAGCTTGAGTTATGGGAAGCTGTGTGTATTTAATGAGAAATGTTATATTTCTTGTTTTAGAGGCAGTCCATATTTTCTCGGTATGAGAAATATTTGACTGAATTTATGCGTCATTTGCTCTTAAAAACATAAAATGGAATATATAGTATCTATCTATCTACCTAGCCTTTTCCCAAGTATGTTGGGGTCGGATTCCAGTCTAACCGGATGCAGCTGAATACCAGTATTTTACATGGAGCGACTGCCTATCTGACCTCCACAACCCAGTAACTGGGTAATACGATACCCCGTGGTAAGACTAGTTGTCAGACTTTCGGGTTTGTGACGACCCGTAACGACTGTCAAACATCCAAGATGGCAGCCGGGATCAACGGCTTAACGTGCTTTCCAGGGCACGGAGGAGTCTCGGAATATAAAGATATAGAGTATCTATTTCTTCTAAATACAAGGCAGTAACTACAAAAAAAAAAAACTTAGGCCCTACCACCTAGGTCACCTTGGTAGGTGGTCCAGAAAAAGAATTATATATATATTTAGTAACAACTAACCTGTAATATGTCGCAGTAAGATGGTTACAGCCGTGATATAGTTATATCCCTAATGCCCTAAGGACCGTAATACCGTTATATGAAAGCGGTACATAACTGTCTTACTAGGAATATAACTATTATACGAGCACGATCTAGTAATATAACTATTTGGGCACTGCGACTAAATTGGTTAGGTTAGAACTATAACGGACGTCGAAATTGGTCGCAGTAACAAAATTAGTTAAGAACCGCTTTCATAATAACAGATATTACGATATACTTATAGCTATATCCCTAGGAATATAACAGTTCCTATTATTAAAATATTTATGTTTTATTTAAGGTCGACCAGGATCCTACTCTAAGTTAGTCTCGTCCAAAGAGGACTTTGACCACTTTCTGGATTTTTTACCACTTCATTGTCACTTGCTCAGGTAAGTAGGCACTCGAAATCTGGCCTGTAGGTAACATATAAGTAGTAAGTTATAAGTAAGTAAGTTTCAACAGATATCCCCAAACAAATTCAAGCTAGTCATTGGAATTGAACCCTCTATATGAAGCCATTGGACTTAATAGTTATGCCCAAGAATACCTTCAAAGAAAACAGACAAAATCCGTTATTTCTTTACTAGTAACAGGTGTACAAATAGAGGGTAATCTCCGACCGTTGCCCTCATTCCTTAACAAATAAACTTGAGCCACAGTATAAATAAATAACAGTATTATATCTTCATAGAAAACGGCCGAAACGATGCGCTTCGAAATGTTAGTGTAATATCAGTACGCAAGAGTATCGAGTGCGCGGCAGTTACGCACGGACGCGGTTTATCTACCGAGCGGCCGTAGGTAAATTATTTCAAGGTCACGGCTGAGATATAATACTGTTTCTTAATTATACTGTGCTTGGCCCCAAATTAAAGGATGCCTGATGACATTCGTAAAACAAATCCTCCGTACAAAAGAACCAGTAAAAAAGGCAACGAAGAAATAATTAAAAGCCTCGCAGGCGGTCCGTTGTACCCCACACCCGCAGCCGCGGTGAATTTTTTTAATTAGGATTTTTAATGATTACGGCGAAATGCTTGTGAAGTCGAATTTTTGATCGTAAAATGTGATGTTATGAAATACTTACGTTGTGATATTAAATTTCTGTGGTAGCTTCACAACCGCTGGATTCGTGGGTTGATTCATGTCTCGTTAAAATGTGGAAGAGTGCGTACGAATGTGACTTTTTGTTAATGTCTCTTTTGACCGTGTTTTATTCGGAAAGCACAGTCCGCGTATATTTTGGTGTTGATGGAAATTGTGAGGGCAATATTGGGTCACTATTGTTGTTGTAATATTACGTTTTTTTTTTGGAATACGTAATAAAACAACATAACAAACGAGAACGTGTGACGTGGAACACCCGGTTAGGACGAAGTTTTTGTTAGCTTTTGCACACGTGAAAAGATCTTGATCAAAAAAACTAGTATAGGTACGTAACATTTTGACCGTCGCGACAAAATTTTACACCTAACTACAGAGTAAAACGAGCATTATGGAACTTCGTTCTAAAAGTCAACAAAATAAAGCAAAAAAAATTGTCAGACAGTAAAAACCAATAAAATAAAAAATAAAAACACTAGATTTAAAAACTTATAACTGAAACATTTAGGTACACACAGCTACACATCAAGCTATACATTTCCAGTATAAGCTGACCTCGCATTGTACGGAAATCTTATACAATGCGAGATCAGCATAAACTGGAATTGTATAGCTTGATGTGTAGCCGTGTGTACTACAAAGTAAAACGACCATTCCAATAATCAACAACAAAAAGATTTGAAAGACAGTAAAAACCAAAGCAAAAAAAATACACTCCATTTAAAAACACTATAATTGAAACGTAAAACAAACCAGAAGTATTTACTACTAACAGCAAAGAAACAAAATTAATAAAAATAAAAGCAACACAATTGTTTCCCTACTAGATACAAGTTACAACATTTATAACTTTTATGAGCCATAACTTTGTTGGTACAACCCGTAAAGTGTAAGTAATTGGCTATAATTGGTACAATCATGGCATTACGACCATGCGACCCGCCATTATTCTGACGTTAAACGAGATTCTGCTTTAACAATATAAATTTTTTATATGACTTATTTAAGTAGTTAGAAAAGGTAGCACTAACAGCCACTACTTTTGGAGAGTTCTTACTTAGTTATAATAGGTGGCACTAACACCAACCAGTTTTGGAACAAAGTTCTTATATGCGGCTTGTAAACTAGCAGAAATTGTAACGGTAAAAGTGTTAATATTTGCGACTGTCATCTTCTAATTCAAAGAGAAGGAAAGAGAGAGAGACAGGGAACGCCACCACGCCGGCGCCGGCAGAAATCGTAAATCCAAGATGGCGGCTGCGAAAATTTTGTTTTTGTTTTAAATCCAACGTGAGAAGGATCTTCGTTCCAGCACGCGTAGCATGACCACCGTAGAAACGGGTTTTGTCGACAGAAGAATAGACAAAATGACGGATAAACAATCACAATCGTCATTTTGTCTGTTCTCCCGTCGACAAAACCCGTTTCTATGGTGGTCACGTTACGCAGGCCTGACGGGGGTCCCCCGACCGCACACGATTTTTTTATTATTTATTTATTTATACTTTATTGTATGTACACCAGAATATATATTTAAAAAAATAATGAAACACCACAAAATATATTAACACTTTACAAGTCACATCAAGTCTAACACGTTCTCTTTTAAGTTTTGAATAATAGACTCAAACTCAAAGCATTTATTTCAATTAAACCGTTTACAGGCACTTTTGAATTGTCAAGGAGTCAGTCGGTCAGTCAGAAATATGAAGTTAGTTGCCCATTCCAAAGCGTAGTAGGTACCTATGGAGAAGAACGGGAAAGAAACTCCACGGACACTCTTTTAAATCAAAATATTGGTTACATCATTCATGTTGAAATTATACATGTGAGAACAATGTAGAAAGCACGTTAAAAGCGTCCGCAATTATAACATAAAAACAAATCAAAAATTAAAATAAGCCATGGCAGCTAAGAGATGACCAGTCACAACTGACCGCGCCCGTTCACGAACATGACGCATGGATCAGCACCATTCAGCTCAACCATTTTGAAGGGAGCTAAATGATCCAACACACGCGCCACCATCAGCGAGACATTTGAGTGAGCATGACATTCCCAGCCGCCAGGGCACATTCATTCGAGTCAATTAAAGACAAATTACCCGGTAAATGGCTCTATAGTACATAGTACTCACACCTGTGCTATGCAATTATATAATACAAAGGAAATTGAGTTTATACAATGCAAAGATGGTCTGGATGTAGATCATCAAATAATCATTTACTGCAAGTAGGCAAGAAGGCATAACAGTAACTGCTTATTCTCTAAGACAGTGTTTTTCAATCTTTTTGAATACGCGACCCCTTTAGAACTTAACAAATTCTAGCGACCCCCTAGGCCCTAGGGTCCTCCTTCTGACTAAAGTTGTATTTTTAGTGTGTAGTGTAGAACCTAGAAACACTTGCCTTTTTCTTATGTCCACGACCCCCTGAGTAAGGCCTCGCGACCCACAGGTTGAAAAACACTGCTGTAAGAGATACCTCTCCTTTTAAAACCTTTGCGCAAAAATATAGGGCCAACTCTCCAAAAACTCTTCAAAGGATTTCAATCTGAAATGATTGAACTCTGACAGTGTTACTTTGAACTCTTTTGAAGCTCCACTATAAAAGTACGGTCACGTGAAAAGTGAAGGACTATTGAATGAAATGAAAAGTATAACCATTAGGTCGATTGATTTATATAAATATTATTAATTATATCGAATCAATATAAATTAATGTGTGAATCAACGATACACTAGACGAACAATTTGAATTATTTATTTATAAACGTTGTTCAAACTTGAGAGACGTTAAAACGTCATCAATCTATGGTTAAACAGTCGCTAATCATTATTTAACTTTAAGAATATATTTCAAACTCAAACCATTTAATTCAATTAAACCATTTACAGGCATTTTTGAATTGTCAAGGAGTCGGTCAGTCAGAAATCTGAGGCTAGTTGCCCATTCCAAAGCGTATTTATTATGTACTTATGGAGAAGAACGGGCAAGAAACTCCGCGGACACGCTTTAAATCAAAAAATTTGTTACAAAAAATTGGTTACATCATACATGTTGAAATTATACATGTCGAAATTATACAATTTATTTAAACTCCTTATTTAAAGCAACATCAACAGTAGCTAAGAAAGACGGTGATGAAACCAAGTAACTTGAAAATTATAAGAATACTCTTTCTATAACCCCAAACAGGACTCCAAGAAAACATTTACAAAACTAACTTAGAAAATAAAAATATTGTACTAAGAGTTCATAAATCGCAAAGGTTGCCAGTACAACCCACGCACCGCACTTTGAATTCAGCGTCAGTATTTCTAGGCGACATTGATTCGAATTTATTCCAGCTTGAATTAAATTTATGAATCATTTGGAATCTGGACTGGATGCAAAAAGTGTAGGATCAACTTTGAGCACGAATCGAAACTGGAGATGCGACAGAATAACAATGGCTTGAATTTGTTCCTGAATTATTTCTATTGCTGGTCCTAGAATTCTAGATTTATCTGTTTTGTTACTTTTAAAGGTATACAGCAAGTAACAAAAACCCTGTCCGATCCGAAAGGGGGAGCCTAGGTACCGCAATTTAAAGGGGGAGCCTAGGTACCGCAATTTAAAGGGGGAGCTTAGGTACCGCAATTTAAAGGGGGAGCCTAGGTACCGCAATTTAACTTTCCTAATAAGTAAACAAATATTTTTTTTGTGAATATAAGGAAGTTATTACTATTTTAATATACAGTAATATATTTGAAGAAGAAAAGAAAGAAAAATTAATACTTTATTCTAATTGCTTATACTTATATAAATAATAGTAATATATTATATTATATGTAATCCATGTTTTTAGTACCAAAATTACCTCAATTTCATTATCAATTAGCAAATTTTCTACAGAGGTCATAAGTTATGACTTGTAGACACCTTCTAAATGACGCCCGCACGCGCCCCATGTAATAACCCGGTAAAATAAAAAATTCTACCCTGAAAAAAAAATGCGGCGATTTTTTTCGATTTTCCTTAAAAAAAACCACTTATATAGACTCAGATCGGACAGGGTTTTTGTAACTCGATGTATATAGTATGATGATGTGTTTTTTAACCTTCGGGGAATATAGGTGTGTTGTTGTGTTATGTCCTTTTCCAGTAAATGTCAATTTGTCGTAGTAATTGACTCTCGAGGTGATAAAAAACACCCTAAGCAACGTTTTAAGATTTACTTACCTACAAGGAACTTTACAATTATGAAATAGTGTCTTTTTCCGCATTTGTGAAATTGAAATACCATTATTTGTAGTCGGTATACAGTCTCAAACGATTTTCTCGAAAATAATTACGAAAGTCATCGTAAATTATTTAATCAATTTTATCTACACCCATGCTATAAATCCTCTATAAAAGTTTCTGAAACAGTTAGCTTATTGCCAACATTAAAACAGCCAGTGTCATAGTAATCATAATAACATCCAAACGGGTGTTATAATGTTGTACTGAATTTTATATATGCAACTCATTTAAAAAAAAGAACATTGTTATTAACGTGCGTTTCACTAACAAAGCACCGTAATTTAAAAACAAAACATACATTCGAATTAAAAAAATAGAATTCACGTCGTACCACGCCATTTTTGTTCGATATTGGTATTGCAAAGAAACTTATAGAAGATTCATATGATGGGTGTAGATAAATTCTTGTATGCAACTGTAAATAATTAGGTATCAAAACACTCATGTGATGAACCCACATTCGTGTTTTAATACCCCTTATTATATAACAGTTGCATAAATAACTATTATAGATATTGTTCTGTAAAAGCATAGTCGTTCAATGGATATAAACTTCTATATTGAAAGCCTAAAAATTACTACATCAATGAACCATTCTCTGTAATAGCAACGCGTAACAGGTCCTCTAGCGATGTAAAATTTATCACAAGTAATAAATGGTAAGGAGTTTCACTAAAAAAAGAAATTTGGAAAAGGTCGAGCGAACACACTGATTTATGAAGATGAGATTAGATGTATGCTCTTTCAGGGTTCATGTTCTTGCTCAAGAACCACGCACATTAGGCCTTCTAGAATATTGCTAGGGTGAATAAAAGATATGTAATATTTTGAACTTGGAACATTTTAGAGTTTGAAATGAACGTGAAAGATAAATACGGCCGTTACACTGCTAGACGACGATACACTTTACGTTTTGAGTGTGTCCCTCGGTGGTCCAAGTTTTATTAGTTTCTTTACGACATTAAGTTACACGTCTTCTACTTTAACTTGTGTTTCTGTTTGTCCATCCATCTCTTCTATAATTATTTTTGCTCATTGGAAGCCCTCTTCAAATTATTACTCTACCGACTGCGACTCTAATGAGATTTCCCAATTTTGTAAATTTAACCGTCCTGTAGGTACGATACAGCCAATGTAACTTGGCAGTTCCGAACTTCGCGCAGAGGGCTGCGTAGTTAAATTTTTTAG
Source organism: Lithophane semibrunnea (assembly GCA_947363905.1). Taxonomy (NCBI): domain Eukaryota; kingdom Metazoa; phylum Arthropoda; class Insecta; order Lepidoptera; family Noctuidae; genus Lithophane; species Lithophane semibrunnea. The sequence continues at coordinate 3,625,009 of OX376211.1, forward strand.
GAACCAAATGGTGACATGAGGCGAGTGTGAGTGAGACCAAGGCTCGAAACCGGTTTAAAAAATACCGGTTTATTTCGGTTTTCTTCCGAACTTTTCTTAAGAGCGTGAACGTTTTAAGAACTTTATTTTAACCTAAATTAATCTGTTTCTGCGACGAGCGGCATGTCGGTATTCTTACGTCTGAATAAAAACTGAACAGCGCGCGACGTTTCGTTAATCGTACGTCCGTACAACCGATCGTCCGGAGTCGTATTAACCGGTTTTTATTTCTCTAATCCGGTTAATCAGAATAAACCCATAACGGTTTGAAAATTTAACCGGTATCCGGGCCTTGACTGAGAGAACATGCGCGAAAGTTAGCGTAGCCTATATTCAGACCTGCTAAGTTATAACGGCCGTATTGTAGGTATATCACTGGAGATTCTCTCGCCATAATAACTTAAGCTCCTTTTACGGCACTCACAGATAGTACCAGTCTTTAACAACTTGAGTTAAAACCTTTACTGCAGTAAAATTCTTCGTAAGTGTATCTAAACAACACTACTTTAAAACAGTATCGGAAAGTGCTTGGAGCTCTTAGTGCAGTACGTTTGGGCCATCAAAAGATAATGTGCCAATACTGAGACCAGACCATTTGAAGAATCGATTTCTTGGAAAAAGTATGCATTACTGATTCCCTTGCATAATATTTGGTCCGTACAAAACGATCGGGGTTGTTGCGAAAGGTATGGGCGGAAGCGGTCAGCTTTCAAATAGGGCTGGAATTGGTTGTATAACTGAAATTTTTTCGTCCTTAAAAATCAAATTTTCGCTGACTTCGCTGGACTTTGAAACACATATCGTGTACATTGTAGATATTTCTTATTAACAGCCCGGAGTTTGGAAGTTGACGGTGTGATACCCCCGTTTTTCGGAAAGCACGTTAAGCCGTTGGTCCTGCTCCTGATCTCTCTCCGGTCGCCGGATTGCCGTCCCATCGGAGTGTGAGAGTCAGTGCACCTGTCAGCGCAGACACTTGTGAACTATAATATCTCCCGCGCCGAAGGCTGTTCTCCGCTGAGATTGGTCGCCATGGCCGAATTTCGGTCTGGAGGACTATTCAATATTAATTATGTAGGATCAAAGCACCATTAAATAAATACTTGAGAACTAAAAGAACTTGTCTATGTCATCTGCCTAGTCTTTTCTCAACTATGTTGGGGTCGGCTTCCGGTCTAACTGGATGCAGCTGAATATACCCTTCACAACCCAGTTACTGGGTAACACGATACCTCTTGGTAAGACTGGTTGTCAGACTTTTGACCGCCCATTGTGTCACCCTATGTTAAATTTCTACATTTGTAACTGTATTTTTTATGGTGTACATAATAAAGAGTATTCTATTCTATTCTATTCTATTCTTTTGGGCTTCTGACGACTCGTAACAACTATCAAAGATCCAAGAACGACAGCTAGGACCAACGGCTTTACGTGCTTTCCGAAGCACGGAGGAGTCTCGATATGTTAAGATGGTCACTCATCCATGGATTGACCACGGGAAGCTTAACCTGATCGATCGATCCGTGCGGCTGTATTATTTAGCCACAACTGCCACGAGCCCCTTCTAAAATACCTTTTTAAGGTTCCGTACCCAAAGGGTAAAACGGGATATTTCTGTTGCCGCTATAACAACATATACTAAGAAAGAAAGAAAGAATAACGTTTATTTGAAAGCAGAATAAAATAAATATTTAAGGGAGCTCTCATACAACAAACGTGATTTTTTTGTCGTTTTATAGATAATGGTACGGAAACCTTCGTCCGTCCGACTCGCACTTGGCCGGTTTTTATATAAACGCAAAATACAAGAAAAGCTTTGGTATAAAAATCACCAGATAGTCTTTTCACGACATCGTCAAAAATGTAAGTATTTTACGGTTGCCTTTGATAAAGACCGTTGAATTGAACCCCGTAATTTCAACCCGCTGTATTTCGCCCCTTCAGCCATCCTTTCAAAAGTTCAGTAGAGTGGCTTAGTCAAATGGCCGGTGCACTAGTCCCTGTATTTTCAGCTGTAGCTCCGTTTCAGTGTCTCCCGAGCACATCTACTTCGCAAAATGTTTTATAAACCCATTCAGATTTTATGGTACAGACGGTATTTTTGAACGAATTGGGAATACTAATTCTGTCCTTAGTTTTATGAAAGGTTTGAGGGGTCGGGAGATATTTATACAACATTATTTTTTGTTTATGCTAAACGCAAAAAGGGGTCATTGTACTCATCATTTTGAACAACTTTTTCTATGGGACCAACCTAGAAATCCCAAAAAAAAAATTGCTGTTCCATACATTTGTGTTCACTTAAATCGACAAAATGTGGGAACAGTTTTTTTTTGCGATTTCCAATAGAAAAATTGTTCAAAATGATGAGTACAATGACCGCTTTTCGGGTTTAGCAGAAACAAAAAATTACGTTGTATATATATTTTTGACATTTCTTTCTGCTGGAGAATATGGATGTTGGATGGCTTCTTGGGGCATTGTTAAAGTTAAGATAAAGTAAGATGGTGTCAAAGTTCTGAACATATTCTTTTAAATTTTAAAATACAATAGACGTAGTATTTTTAGTAACCTATTCCGCTTAATTATTATAAAAAACCCTGTAAGAAATCGACACGTGTTTCACCTCTCAACGAGGCATCCTCAGGATGACGATTGACCTGTCGCGAACCCAAACACGACGTGTTGCCACACCGAACACCAGACGTTTTTTATGACTCTCGTGGAATATTATAATCTATTGTATTTTATATTGGATTTCTGCAGTCTCACCTGAATCAATTTACTATCTTTTGCATTTGTTTTTATATCTACTTCGTCATGTCGATGGGACGACGACTGTGTATTACATTTTGTTGGCCCAAAACTTCGCCACTTACACAGCACAGAGGTCGCTATGAATGCATTTTTTGGGCCCAGACGGCAGAATAGGAAGATCTTTGTTGATATTTGTAAACGTATCCGAAGTAACTGACAATATTGGTCCATTCAAAGGCTATTTCATATCAATATTAACTCATTAAATAAAAAATATCCATATCAAAACATACCCCTGTTTTACTAAAACTTTATTTGCTTCTGGGATACCTAACATTATCATAATGTTTGACTCAAGTATACAACCACAGTTCCATATATGATCAGAAATTCGGAAGTTGTACTGTGTTCAGACAGTTCAGTTTGTTTTCCATAAAATATCACTCACAATAGTTAGTCCAATTCGATTTCAGAAACATGATTCTGATTTGTGCTGTCTATCTATATTTATAAAAAATATAAGTAAAAATCTTTTTAAAAACAAGCTTTTAATTAACTAAAAAGTACTAAATAAAACTTACGTAAACATAGAATTTTAATATTTTCTTAAAACCTTTAGGCTTACCTTCAAGTTTAGTGTAAGAAGGATATTTTACGCCTCAAGTTTTTAAGAAAATATAAAAGTTCTATGTTTTCGTAAGTTTTATTTAGTACTTTTTAGTTAATTAAAAGCTTGTTTTTAAAAAGATTTTTACTTATATTTTATTTTCTACTTTTTAGCATTAAGATTTGTTTAAATATCTGTTGTATCACAAATCCGACGAATTAGTTTTTCCCATGGCCATCTTCTGGCTCCATCATCAGGCCCTGAACACTACCTAGTGTCAAAGCACTTGTCAATACATAACCAACGAGTCCAAATATGATGGTGCTATCTTGTTTGATTGAGAAGTTCCCATGGTGACTTTTCGGCTCCATCATCAGGCCCTGGACACCACCTAGTGTCAAAGCACTTGTCAATACATAACCAACGAGTCCAAATATGATGGTGCTATCTTGTTTGATTGAGAAGTTCCCATGGTGACTTTTCGGCTCCATCATCAGGCCCTGGACACCACCTAGTGTCAAAGCACTTGTCAATACATAACCAACGAGTCCAAATATGATGGTGCTATCTTGTTTGATTGAGAAGTTCCCATGGTGACTTTTCGGCTCCATCATCAGGCCCTGGACACCACCTAGTGTCAAAGCACTTGTCAATACATAACCAACGAGTCCAAACACGATGGTGCTATCTTGTTTGATTGAGGAGTTGCCATGGCCACCTTCCGGCTCCATCCTCAGACCCTGAACACTACCTAGTGTCAAAGCACTTGTTAATACATGACCAATGAGTCCAAACACGATGGTGCTATCTTGTTTGATTGAGGAGTTCCTATGCCCAACTTCCGGTTCTATCATCAGACCAGCTCCATGGTATCATTTTTTCAAAATGTCTCGGTAGTTGTATAAGTATGCCAAGTTTTAGTTCAATCGGATGCCAGGAAGTGCTTGAAAAATTGATGACAAAAGGAGTAACCGGAAACACATACGAACAGCGCAAGCTAATATAAAGCTTGTAAAAATGAATCCCTATTTCCCTTGGTCACGCCATCACGCGTGAACGGCTGAACGGATTTGGATGAAATTTGGCACAGGGGTAGACCATGACCTGGAATAGGACATAGAATACTTTTTATCCCGATATTCCCACGGGATCGAGACTTACGCAGGTGAAACCACGGGGCGCAGCTAGTCTGTAATATAAAATAAAGCAATAAAAAGCAAAACAAAATAAATAAAGCATTTTGATTGAACACTTAGATCAACGAACAAAATAGGTGACTATCCTGGACGATGCTGCCAAAGATGGCAATTCTGGGAAAATCTAAGAATTCTCATCAGCTTTTAGGAGTATGAAGAACTGGGTGTAAAGTTATCTCATCATCATCTGCCTAGCCTTTTCCCAACTATGTTGGGGTCGGCTTCCAGTCTAACCGGATGCAGCTGAATACCAGTATTTTACATGGAGCGACTGCCTATCTGACCTCCACAACCCAGTAACTGGGTTATACGATACCCCTTGGTTAGACTGGTTCTCAGACTTTCGTGCTTCTGACGACTCGTAACGACTATCAAAGATCCACAAATGACAGTGTTTAGATAGAAAAGGAAGGGTCCTCCGACCAGACGGGTGTTTTTCTCTGGCGGGCAACTGCTCAACGATTGATGTTGGATTCTTGTATATGTATGTCCATCGCGCGGTAAACTCTAATTGCGTGATGCAGGATTTATGTGACGTCAGGATTTTTGTGTGACGTCGGGTCTTTGATGCGTAGTTCGCATGTGGCGATGAAGATACCGCCACAAGCTCAAACATCAGTTTCGAGGAATTTGGACTATTTACTACCCTAACCCTCATACATACATTCCCTCCATTATATTTAAACAAATTCAGTCTAATATGCAGTTTTCTAGTATGTTTTTAACCGACTTCTTCAAAAAGGAGAAGGTTCTCAATTCGTCTGTTTTTTTTTTTTTTTTGTGTTTATATTACGCGGTTACTCCGCCAATTATGAATCGATTTTGATGATTCTTTTTTTGTTTGGTAGATCATGCTTCAGAGGTGGTCCCATATAAATTTTATTAATTTTGCTTGCGTAGTTTTTGAGTTAGCTTCAATAATTACGTATTTTTCCCACTTTGCGTATGTTGATGACATGTTAATTGACTCCGTCACATAGCAGATAACGGTATACGAATTTGTGTGGTGTAGGTACCACAACCAAAAAGTGAAAAATAACTTTAATTTCGGAAATCGGTGTCTTTGCTTTTCAATTTTCGTTTTTTGCCACCGACTTCCGAAATTAAAGTTATTTTTCAATTTTTTAGTGTTTTTTTTGGAAGTCGGTTGTTTTTTTTTTTGTAAAAAGTTTTTTTATCATTTCTCTTTGCTTTATTCCCTGAGTTATGTATGAGGTTTTCAAGATTAGGAGTCACAAAGTTGTTTGTAGGATTTCAGTTTAAAACATAAATAGTGTGCTGGAGCCTCATGTTAGGTTTTTAATATTCTTTGATGTGTGTGTGTGTTTACTTAGTGTCGTAATCATACTGTGAGAGGGAGAATTTGTTTATTTATTTATGCGAGTGAGTCATTTTCTTTCCTGTTTGTTTATTTGTTTGAACGAAGGTTTGCTATGTTGATATTATGCCTCTTGACTGCCCCGTTGGTCTCGTGGTCGCAAGCGCGACTGCAGAGCGTGGGGTCCTGGGTTCGATTCCTGGGTCGGGCAAAGTGTTATTGGATTTTTCCATTAGGAATTTCGTAGTAACAGCCCGGAGTTTGGAAGTTGGCGGTGTGATACCCCCGTGCCTCGGAAAGCACGTTAAGCCGTTGGTCCTGCGCCTGATATCTCTCCGGTCGTGTCGGATTGCCGTCCCATCGGACTATGAGAGTGAGGGAAGAGAGAGTGCACTTGTGTCTGCGCAAACACTTGTGCACTATAATATCTCCCGCGCCGATGGCTAGTCTCCGTTGAGATTGGCCGCCGTGGCCGAAAATACGGTCTGGAGGACTATTATTATTATTATGATATTGTATGTGACGTATTGGGAGGAGCTCGTGGCTAAGTAATAACCGCTCGGGTCAATCCATCAGGTTAAGCTACGCTTGCCGGGGTTGGTCCGTGGATGGGTGACCATTTTCACATATCGAGACTCCTCCGTGCCTCGGAAAGCACGTTAAGCCGTTGGCCCCGGCTGTCATTTGTGGATCTTTGACAGTCGTTACGAGTCGTCAGAAGCACGAAAGTCTGAGAACCAGTCTAACCAAGGGGTATCGTATTACCCAGTTACTGGGTTGTGGAGGTCAGATAGGCAGTCGCTCCATGTAAAATACTGGTATTCAGCTGCATCCGGTTAGACTGGAAGCCGACCCCAACATAGTTGGGAAAAGGCTAGGCAGGTTGATTGTATGTGACGTATTTGAAACTGTGTTTTTGTATGCAACTAGCTACGCCCTGCAGTTTCACCCGCGTAAGTCTTGATCCCGTGGGAATATCGGGATAAAAAGTATCCCATGTCCTATTCCAAGTCATGGTCTACCCCTGTGCCAAATTTCATCCAAATCCGTTCAGCCGTTTTAGCGTGAAAGCGTAACTAACAAACAAACACACTTTCGCATTTTAATGAAGATTGAGGACCCGCTTTGGTTACTTATTAGGTTATAGATATTTGATATTTTTATCATTGTTATCATCTTTGGCATCTTTGTCTCATCAACTGTAGAGTATAGACCTCCTCCCATATATGCCATGATTCCCTGGTCTGAGCGAGTCTCATCCAGGTCTTACCTGCGATCTTTTGAAGGTCATCGACAACCCATCTGGCTGTTGGTCTACAGACTCTCGGCAACCATTCAGTTTTAGATATTTGTATGGAATTAAATTATCCATGACTTCCAGACTAGAATCAGTTCTATTTCTTTGTTTTTGACGTTCAAAAGTGCCTTTTATGTGCCTAATTGAAATCTATTATTTGATTTTGACATTAAATGAGAGGTATGGAAAGATCGTAGCCCAACAGTGGGCCAGGCTCAGCAGTTGATTGCGCTACATGTTCCGAGTTCGATCCCCACACGAGACAAATACTGTGTATTATGTAGGTACCCCACAATAGTTCTAATTGAGGAGCTCGTGGCTAAGTATTAACAGCCGCACGGGTCGATCCAACAGGTTAAGCTACGCTTGCCGGGTTGGTCCGCGGATGGGTGATCTTTACATACCGAGACCCCTCCGTGCCTGGGAAAGCAGGTTAAGCCGTCGGTCCCTGCTGTCATTCGTGGATCTTTGACAGTCGTTACGGGTCGTCAGAAGCCCGAAAGTCTGACAACCAGTCTTGGCAAGGGGTATCGTATTACCCAGGTACTGGGTTGTGGAGGTCAGATAGGCAGTCGTTCCATGTAAAATACTGGTATTCAGCTGCATCCGGTTAGACTGGAAGCCGACCCCATTGTAATTGGGAAAAGATGGCAGATGATGACCCACAATAGTTCTAATTCCTAATTTGGAGCAAAGTTCAAAAATCAGTAAAAGTTTAATAAAAAAACATACGCTACTGAAGCGCTACTATTTTAGTTACTTATTGAAACAAAGTACTAATCTAAACTCTACAAATAGTAATTAAAACGTGGTATAGGATGTTTACGTCAAACCGCTGTTTAAAGCAAGCTCTAGGATAAAGAGAATAAAGTAGAGAGCTATTAAGTACACCCCTTGTTTCTGACTGATAGACCACTACTACTTGCTTGTGAGAAATAGGTGAGTTTTTTTTGTCGTATAGCATAGCCTTAACTATAATTGAGTGAGTTTGTTTGTTTGTTTCCCTTTCACGTTAAAATGGCTGAACGGATTTGGAGCCACTTGGGTAGACCATGTCCTGGAATAGGGCGTAGGATACTTTTTATCCCAATATTCCCACGGCATCGAGACTTACGCGGGTGAAACCGCGGGGCGCAGCTAGTAATAATTATAAATGCGAAAGTGAGTTTGTTTGTTTCGCTTTCACGCTAAAACGGCTGAACGGATTTGGATGAAATTTGGCATATGGGTAGACTATGACCTGGAGAAGGGCATAGGATAGATACTTTCTGTAGATAGGACCCCATCATTTTTATTTTCATTTTTACCCGACTATGGCGAAGCAAGAAAGAGGGTTATGATTTTGACCGGTATGTATATTCATCTGTTCCCTCACTTATCATAATTTGACAAATGAGGTATCGTTGGAAGCGTTTTGATTGTCCGCTGGTTATATATAGGCTATGTGACGTCACCACAAATTAAAAATCCGGGGTCACACGTAATCTGTTCGATTTAAGCTCGACGAATTTTTAATTTGTCTGTCTGTGATGTCTTGTTTACATAATATACCTTAGTTGGCGTTTATTTTGGTAGTTGGATTTTAGTTTTTATAACTTTTATTTTTTAAACAACTAGTAGGGGTACCAAGTGAAATAATTATGATCTCGCTCCACAGCGTGAAGTATACTTAATGGGATTGGCTGAATCTTACGTAACTACCTTATTTTCTATTCAAAATAAGACACTCTCTTCTAGTTTGTCCCCGCAGTACGCTGTGAAACTACTTTATTTATAATAGTGTTAAAATACAATAGCCGTAGATATATTTAGTAACCTATTCCGCAGAAAATTTTACCCCCACTGGGGAACCGATCGAACCCGGACTCTAACCATTAGAAGACAGAGGCGGTTAAGCTCTATATTTAATTTGCGCATTTGTCCTTACATATTATAAAACAAAGTCTTCCGCCGCGTCTGTCTGTCGTCCTGTTCGCGATAAACTCAAAAACTACTGCACCGATTTTCATGCTGTTTTCACCAATGGATAGAGTGGTTCTCGAGGAAGGTTTTAATATATAATAACCGATATCCACGCGGGCAAAGCCGAGAGCATCAGCTAGTTAATTAATAAATCACTCTCCGACAAATGATTGACCAACACAGCAGGTTGAGTTTGTCAACCCTTTGATTATAAATCGTGTTGATTTATTTGTCGTTCAGGTTAGAAGTCCTGTCTGAAATCTAACTGTTTTGACAACGGCTTTCAGGAAATAATGCAGGGGTTTATTTCGATCCAATCAGCTGTCTTTTTGGCGCAAATGGACAACTTAACAACAAATCATGCCTGTATTCAAAGTCAAAGCCAAAGTCAAATAATTTATTTCAAACTAGCTTCCATCCGCGGCTTCGCCCGCGTGGTATATCGATAAAAAAAAAGCCTATGTCCGTCCCCGGGATGCCATCTATCTCCTTGCTAAATTTTATCGAAATCTGTTCTGTGGTTTAGGCGTGAAAAGGTAACAGACAGACAGAGTTACTTTCGAATTTATAATATTAGTATGGATAGGCACATTAAAGGTACTTTTGATCGTCAAAAACAAAGAAATAGAACTGATTCTAGTTGCCCCCCGAAGGATTAGGCGGAGGTGTGCCTATATCTTGTACATTTAGCCAGTTATGTTTGTGTCCCATGTGATAGGGGGCGAGCCTATTGCCAGCAACCGGGTAAAAATCCAGACTCCGGGCTGCTATTAAGAAATTCCAGATGGAGAACCCAATATCACTACCCGGCCCAGGAATTGAACCCAGGACCTCATGCGAAGCAGTAGCACTTGCGACCACTAAAGCAACGAGGCAGTCATCCCAACTATTGAATAAAATTGAGTTTGTTTGTTTGGTTCACGCTAAAACGGCTGAACAAATTTGGATGAAATTTGCCACATGGGTAAACCATGACCTGGAATAGGACATAGCATGCTTTTTACCGACTTCAAAAAAGGAGGAGGTACTACGTTCGGATGACTGTTTTTTTTTTTTTTTATGTATGTTCACCGATTACTCCGCCGTTTGTGAACCGATTTTAAAAATTTTTTTTTAGTTCGAAAGAGTATACTCCCGAGATGGTCCCATATAAATTTTATTAAGTTTGCTTGCGTAGTTTTTGAGCTAGCTTCAATTTTACGTATTTTTCCCACAGTCTATGTAGACGATATAATTATTAGACTCCTTCACTGTTATTTACATAGCAGGTAACTTGTGTGGGGTAGGTACCAACACTAATAAGTGAAAAATAAAAACTTTTTACAAAAAAAACAACCGACTTCAAAAAAACACTAAAAATGTGAAAAATAACTTTAATTTCGGAAGTCGGTGGCAAAAAACGAAAATTAAAAAGCAAAGACACCGACTCCCGAAATTAAAGTTATTTTTCACTTTTTTAGTGTTTTTTTTTATCCCAATATTCCCACGGAATCCAGACTTACGTGGGTGAAACCGCGGGGCGCAGTTATTAATATAAGTTTACGTGTATATGCATAGTATATATACAATTCAATTTGTATTATACATTGTATAATACAGATTGAATTGCCAAGCTTTTATTATCAGAAACTGGGGGTAGTTTACTACCTAAGACAGCAATGACCAGATTGCAGTTAAAATTATAAGTTATTTCTTTAGTTTACGACTACTTAGCCTAAACGTCAAATAAAAAGCCGGCCTGTGCGCATACAATATCGCATAAAGTGCACGGAGCCATGTTTCATAAATATATTATTATTATACCTATTGAATGTATGCAGGGACGCACTCAACGGGGTGTATCCATACTAATATTATAAATTCGAAAGTAACTGTCTGTCTGTCTGTATGTGACCTTTTCACGCTTAAACCACTGAACGGATTTCGATAAAATTTGGCAAGGAGATAGATGGCATCCCGGGGAAGGACATAGGCTACTTTTTATCGACATACCACGCGGGCGAAGCCGCGGGCAGAAGCTAGTCCTAACTAATATTATAAATGCGAAAGTTAGTTTTTTTGTTTGTTACGTTTTCACGCTAAAACGGCTGAACGGATTTGGATGGAATTTGGCACATGGGTAGATCATAGCCTGGGTTAGGACTACTACTGCTTTACTAATACTTTTTTATCTGGTAATTTATTACAAAATATTTAAATAAATATTTGATTGAACTAAAAAAATTATATCTATAAATATTATCTAGATTTACAAAAAATCCATAGATTGAACTAAAAAAATTAAACAATTATACTTTAATATGTTGCTTGTAGAATAATATGACAAAAAACAGAATGATTTATATTAATAATAATAATTATGAGTTTTAATCGTTAAAGGTAATTGAGGTATTTTCGTGATTTTGATGTTTTCAACACACTATCGAACTACCATATATCCTGAAGAATATCATATAGTTTTTCTGATTTTATTTACTGCGGTGGATCATCTATTACTTTTAGGCAAAATACAATTCGCGTTTAGCTCCTGTAGCTTAAATCTTGCTGTGTGTAATAGCGAATTCGTAGTAATTTCTTATTAAGATTAATTAATCTAATCAATTCATTGAGCTGGACTTATCTAAGAAATCCTAAAAGTATTCCTAAAATTAATTAATAATAGTCTGTCTTCGGCTCCAAACTGATATACAAATAACTTAATAACATTCAGTTACAATATGAAGTATCAAATTCAGAGAAATAGCGAAACAGTTGAAAAAACTGTCTTGTTACAGAAAACCTCTAAATTAATTAACTTCAAGCAAAGAGTTGTTTAATTAAGTCTGGAAAGTTGTTTGTAATATCAGATGAATTATTTTGTCTAAAAAGGTCTTAAAGTTTTGTATTTTTTTGAGCATGTCATTTATGTAATTTTGACTTGAAGGAAAATTTAGATTTTAATTTTTTATATAATATTGACACGTATTTACATAATTTTAAAACTTACGGTCTTAAAATAATAATAATATTATGTATAATTATAAAAAGAAGGGGGAAATAATCATAGGGCATCAAAAAATTCGTCCGCATAGTTGTCAACAGGAAAAGTGCCCAAAAGCCTGGTAGCATTGCCACGTTGAATGGCATTTTTTTATATTGAGATGTTCACTGGGTAAAAAAAGAACTACCATTTAGTCCGTCAGTCAGATAACAAAAAAATATTGAACACGTATTTTGTACTTTATCATATTAATAAAAAAAAATGATTTAAATAAACCGCATCAAAGTTGTGGAGTGGAGGCTCGCTACGTCACAATTCAGTATAAAATCTACCGAACAGTGACGTCATGCCACATTTTAACTCAACTTTGCCGTAATCTTTTGATTACCTGACTGACAAAAAAAAAATGTTGTCATCATCCCTATTGGCTTCTACACTTAGTGTTGGATGACTCGGCACACGTGCTAGCACAGTTGTAGCTACTCACTTGGTTGAAAAGAGTCACTCACTCATTTTATTTTGATGTGCTAGCACACACCACTCTGGCACAGATTAGCTACACACAGAACATTTGTACTGTTTCAACGAAATGAGTCAGTCGATCCAGTCACGCACTCTTTTTTTGTATTTTGATCATTGATATCTTCGTTCACGGTTGCTAGCACAAACATACACCACAGAACTCACCGCGCGTGTGCCTACTCTACAACGTATGTGTGCCGTGTCGCGTTGTCGTCACTACTCACTATACACACCACACACGCGACTCGCGTGGCGACTCGGTGAGTCGGCGAGTCACGCGACTCACTGACTCACTCACAGCACGTTCGTGCTCACAAGCCACCGCAGCCTCGCCTCAATCGTGGTAGCACAGTGTGCTACCACACTTTGTAAAAAGAGTGCCTCGCACGATCCTCATTTTAAAAAGGTGAGCTACCCATCTCTATCTACACTAAGTATTTATGGGTGTAAGTTTCTGGTACAGTCAAAATCTTAATCCTCATCAATACAGCACTAAAATTTCGGTCGAGGTTGCGACACTTCCAGATTCTTACCACCATATTTATCTCACGCTCCTAAGGGACCTGCCCCACCATCGGCGATTAACGAAAAGCGAGTAGAGCTAGCTACTAAAAACGAGTTGGCGAATAACGAGCAGTGAGTGCGCGACGGGGACGAGCGATTACTCGCTGGTATGCGTATGTACCAAGCGAGGGTTCTTTAGCGAGCGTTCTGTCCGCCAAGCGAGAGTCGCTGAGCGAATACTCTATTTAATAGCTCGAGCACGAGCACTCGCCGACCGACGGTGTGAACAGCCAGCGATCAACTATTAATATCCTAATCATAACTAATATTAAAAATGCGAAAGTGCGTTTGTTTGTTTGTTTGCTACGCTTTCACGCTAAAACGGCTACGCTGAACGGATTTGGATGAAATTTGGCAAATGGGTAGACCATAACCTACTGGGTTGGAACATAGGACAGGAGGGACATTTATCCCGATATTCCCAAGGTCTCGAGATTTATGCGGGTGAAACTGCGGGGCGCAGCTAGTATTTATGTATCTCTTTTACTTACACTGGCCCTACAATCTTTTGTACGATTCTTGAGCTAGAAAATCGTTGATAGCTAGTTGAGTCCTCGTCGGCGGTGGGACAGATGCTTTAGGGACATTTCAGCAATATTTTCAGTAGATTTCAATAATACATGAGATGATGTTGTAAACAGGCTGATGCAGTAATTTTAAGGTATCATAAAACTGTTGCGAGGGAAGATAAAATACTTGAAGTGTAGAAAATATGAAGGAAACAATTTTTTGTTCGTGTATTTTTTATGAAAAGTGATAAAAATTAAAGTGTAGTGCCCGGTTTATGGTTAGGTATAGGCTCGCCTCCTATTACATGGGACGAAATTTAATAGTACACACGGCTACACATCAAGCTATGCATTTCCAGTTTATGCTGATGACGATTTCCGTACAATGCGAGGTCAGCTTATACTGGAAATGTGTAGCTTGATGTGTAGCCGTGTGTACTACAGGTACGCCACTGTATTACCCTCTGGGGATAACAGGCGCGATGTTATGTTGTTTCGAACAAGGATCAAATCTTCGCGTAGCATTTCCAAACCACAATACCAGCTATACAACCCAATTCATTGACTTAAGGCCCTACCCCACCTCAAATTGCTTAGCATGATCCTCTGTTCTGCCGAAAATACTGCAGCATTAATTTTGAAATAAATATATGTTTAAGTTGAGGATTGATGCTAGGTATTCTATGTTTGACGATTACATAAAATTTCCTCGATAGATGAAAATCCAAAGTTACCTCTAAACCGAACTATACACCGCTGGTATTCAAAAAATATTTTAAATTAGACCATGAAACTTTAGATAATAACTGAACTATAAAACAGGTTTTTTTTTTAATTTACCTTTATTTTCACCGTAAAAAGCAATTAAATACCTAAACTATTCAAGGCTTGAAGCCGCCAGCACCCACTCCGTCTAGCTCCCATTCAAGCCGCGAGTAGTATGGTGTGAGCGGGATAAAAAGTGAATTTCAGCTGAAATTCACTTTTTATCCCGCTCACACCATACTACTCGCGCTACTCGCGAGGACCATACTATTCGCGAGGATGTGCTTAAGGCTAGGGCCTTAAGCACATCCTCACGAAATTCCAGAAAAAAAGGACAAAAATATCTTCTCCCAAATCCGGCCCTTAAATACATAAGATACGCAATCGGCCGATATAAATAAAGTTAGGACAAAACAAAAGGGACACTTGATACGATTAATGTTGCCGATTCGAGTCCCGGCTGCGTTTAAATACAATATACCGTATATTGTGGGTAGTTGTGTATAAAAATATGTGGGGTATAATTTTATTGGTCTTTTATTTCCGTAGTGAAGAAAGACTCCGTGGCCAAGTAATAATAGCCGCACGGGTCGATCCAACAGGTTAAGCTACGCTTGTTTGGGGTTGGTCCGTGGATGGGTGACCATCTTTACATACTTCTCCGTGCCTCTGAAAGCACTCGTCATTCGTGAATCTCTGACAGTCGTTGCGGGTCCTCAGAAGCCCGAAAGTCTGATAACCAGTCTTACCAAGGGGTATCGTGTTATCCAGTAACTGGGTAGTTAGGCAGTCGCCGGTTAGATATGCCGCAGGCTAGATAGGCAGTCACCGCAACCGAACTATAAACCGCTGGTATTCAAAAAATACTTTAAATTAGATCATGAAACTTGGCATAATAACGCTACGGAACTAACTATAAAGCAGGTCCTATGTTTTTTTTTTTTTTAATTACCATTATTTTCACTGTAAAAAGCAAATCGCCTAAACTTTTCGAGGGTTGAGAGCCGCCAGCACCCCACTCCGTCTCGCTCTCACTCAGGCCGCGAGTAGTATGGTGCGAACGCGATAAAATCTGAGGTAGGGTACGGCCTTAACAAAAATCGATCACGTAGATCAAAAACCTTTCACATAACTCCCCTTAATTACTAAACTCCGGATCACATCCGATGTATCGACGGACATCGGTCAAATTTTCGAGATCCGATCTTTTGCACCGTAATTTAATATTAAAGAAAAGGTCTCGGTAATTTTTGAGAGAATCGATGAGAATTCTGCATTGCGTTAGTTAATCGATTCTCGATGCGATGAACGGATCGAGATTAAGAATCGGGAGTATCGGGTTCCGTCATCGTGGATTTTTTTACACCGTAGCGTACGTAAGTTTTAAATTATATTTTGTGAATTTATGTTTGTTTGTTTGTTACGCTTTCACGCTAAAATGAGGGCCGAGTTGACGAGGGCCCAGGGTCGAGTCGACGAGGGCCCAGGGCCGAGTCACCTGTGAAAAGTAAGTTTTCTTTGCTTCGGCCTACCTCGGTCCGGAGTCTATTTAAATACAACAATTATTTAAAGTAATTAAACGTACATACTTTAACAAAATTTTATAGACCCTTCTCTTTATTTACTACTTTATGACGGTAATTTTTATTTATTATTGTAAGTAATTTGTATTTATACACTTGTAAAAGTCAAGTAAATTATATGTAACATTGAATTTACGTTATACTAACTACAAGTAATGAGTTAAAATAATTAGTGTAATAAAATAACAATAAGCATTAAAAGTTAAGTGTACTAATACACTTTGTGAAATTACCAAAGATTTATGACTAAAATAATAGTTATTAGAGGGTACTTGAGTTACAGTTCATTTATTTTTAATGATTAATGTGAAGGGGAATAAGCTATTAATAGAATTAACGAAAGCTTTTAAAAAAACTTTTAATTTTTCGAAAAGTTTTAATTAGCGAGATTACTTCAGCGTGCATTAAGTGTTGATACACTAAAATAAAAGTTTTTTTTTTTTTTTGCTTCATCATTGGCTTAGTTATTCTCGCAAATGTTCCATAGAAGTTTTTATAAATACTATTTTTCAATCAATCTGCCTAGCCTTTTCCCAACTATGTTGGGGTCGGCTTCCAGTCTAACCGGATGCAGCTGAATACCAGTATTTTACATGGAGCGACTGCCTATCTGACCTCCACAAACCAGTAACTGGGCAATACGATACCCATTGGTAAGACTGATTGTCAGACTTTCGGGCTTCTGATGACCCGTAACGACTGTCAAGGATCTGCGAATGACAGCCGGGACCAACGGCTTAACGTGCTTTCCGAGGCACGGAGGAGTTTCGATATGTAAAGACGGTCACCCATCCACGGACCAACCCCGGCAAGCGTAGCTTAACCTGATGGATCGACCCGTGCGGCTGTTATTAATTAGCCACGAGCTCCTAGCTCCTAGTTTAATAAATACTATTTTTAAACAATATTTATATATTTTTGCACTCAGCAATAGAGCTTTTTGGAAATATTAGCATTCATACCTAAACATAATAATTATAAATTAAAGTCGCTATTCGTGACTGTCTGTGACCGCGTTGTTTTTCTAAACTACGCAACGAATTTGGATGCGGTTTTCGCCATCATTTAGAAAATGTATCCTGGTTCATGTTTACAATACTTTAATATGAAACTTATAAACTATAAAAAAAATATCTCTTTTTTTTTTCAAGTCGTTCAAACCGTGGGATACAGGGTTGGGTCGCTAGTTTAAGTAGAAAACTTCTTACCTGATCAATAATACAAATTATTCAAGTCTTCGCCCAACCCGGTATCGAACCTAGGACCTCATGGTCAGCAGTAGCGCTTGCGACCACTAGACCAACAAGGCAGTTTACTTTACGTATACCAAAACTGGTGATATTCACAACGGTGTAACTGCCAACCAATGGACATCAACGCTGTATCAAGTTCTCGCTTGTTTTATTTTGATCCTGACTGGAAAGGCGTTCCTTTTTTAATTCGCGATGGTCGTTGCCGATGTTAAGTTTCCGATGAAATTCCAGTCATCTCGATATTTTCGCGAAGTTGTTTGCATGTCCATCGACTACTCGGTACTCTGCAATTATTGGGCGCATCGTGTTTGAAAATCGGTAAAAGTTTTCGGCTAATTTTCGAGATTTTATTGTAATCGCGTGAGGGTTGGAAGTTTATAATTTTGGAGATCTGCTCTGAGATTGATTTCTTTATGCGTTCGTTGCTACTTGAATATTCTTGAGGCTGCCTTAAACATTGATAGTTTTTATATTTTGGGATGAGATTTCAGTGTCCTTATAGTTATTTATGCAACTGTTATATAATAAGGGTTATTAATAATACCTAATTATTTACAGTTGCATACAAGACTTTATCTACACCCATGATAAGAATCTTCTATAAAAGTTTCTTTGCAATACCAATATCGAAAAAACCAGCCAAGTGTGAGTCGAACTCGCGCACGAAGGGTTCCGTACCATTATCTATAAAAACGGCAAAAAAATCATGTCTTTTTTTGTTATATTTGTTATATTTTAAACATAATAATTATAAATTAAAGTCGCTATTCGTGTCTGTCTGTGACCGCGTTGTTTTTCTAAACTACGCAACGAATTTGGTAACTATTATGTTTAAGATATAACAAATATTTAAGGGGGGCTCCTATGGGAGCCCCTCTTAAATATTTGACTTTTTAATATTTGTGTATTTAATTATTTATTTTTAAAGTGAATATACAGGCTGTAAGGGTAAACACTCTTGTCATTCAAACCATGGGTAGTTGACTTAAATATAAAAATAAATAAACGAACACAACAAAAAAAAAATGTTATTTTCATTAAAAGATTTTAAAAAGTTTCTATCCGACACCGTGCTCGCTAGCGAAACAGCTGATTGACTGAGGGAGATGTCGCGCTCACAGCCGGTCAGGTCACATCCAGCACCCCCAGCCCGTGTTGAGACGCAAGTTCGTTGCCCTAGCGCATAGGGTAACGAACTTGCGTCTCTTGTGGTAAAATGCAGATGTAATTTTTTTTTTTTTTAAAGTTGCAATTTTCCATTGATTCCATTGACGTTCTATAAATGAAACTAAACCACTGGTTGCAAGGATAACGGTGTTTACCCTAACAACCTGTATAACTAAATTTTCTATGAATATTTCAACCGTCTACCTGTTGCCGTTATCAATATAGAGCAAAAACGAGCAAAAAAAAAAACACGTTTGTTGTATGGGAATTTTGGGGGGGGGGAATTTTTCGAATTCAAATGTTTGTTTTGTTTTTAAATTACGGTGCTTTATTAGATAATTTAGTGAAACGCTCGTGAATGACAATGTTCTTTTTTTGAAATGAGTTGCATTATGAAATTCAATACAACATTATAACACTCGTTTGGATGATATTATGGTTACTATGACACTGGTTGTTTTACTGTTGGCAATAAGCTAACTGTTTCAGAAACTTTTAGAGAGGATTTAATTAATTTAAAAATATTTTATCTACACCCATGCTAGGGTGTAGATAAAATATTTTTTAAACTTGTGTTTCTGAGTAAGTAGAGACTACAAACCATCACATGCTGTCTTTGCATTCACCTTTTGCTTCATCCACATTCATTACATCAACGCAACGTTATTTACTCATTTTAATGAAAAATAATAATATACGTCTTTTGTTTCAGGTACATTCAATTTCTCCTAGTACTAAGTCTCGAAGTCTTTCGTAAGTAAATGCAACTTTCCTCGAAACCTAACAGTTTACTGCTAAACCATTTAATTCAAGTATTTTAATAATGAGGGATCAGAACTTTACAGCTTACCTTTATTAGATTTCTGAGGTTAACCCTAAAATATCTATAATAGTAGCAGCAGACGAGATTATTAGTTCGTAAGGGCGTTTGTTCACCGCAGCCGTCACCGGAACGTCACCGAGAAACAAGATTATTCGAACCGAAAGTGACGTCCTGGTGACGGCGATCGTCTGTCCAACGCGATGGAACTCGGCATGATAGATTTAAAAAACCGGGCCAACGCCGCAGTGCCGTCGGCAGTGTGTGGACATGAGCAAACGTATTTTGTATTGCCAGCACTTCGGCCCGTCACAATCTCGGGCGGAGTCCTAGCAGTCGCGCAACTTCTGCGGCCGGGATGACGGCGCTTAGGTGACTGATGTGCGGTAGACACGCGGGCATAGTAAATGATGTGTCGCTACATCGGCGCCGTCACCTCGTTCTCAGTGACGACGTCCCGGTGACGCAGTAGACAAACGCCCTTAGAGTTTCTTAGTATTATTACGACTCAAGTTAATACCTCGAACCTACTAAGGCTTAGATTGCTTCTTCAGTTTACAGGATTGGAAGCAATCAAGTGTCGGCCCGTCTATCACAGACGATTTTCTCTGAAACAATTTTACGGTTAGATTAGAAATTAATCACATCGGTCTTACTTTTGAATTGTAGTTATAGGTATTAGTTGAATGCTGAGAAATATGCAGGGATAATTAAATTGGGATGAGGGCAAGATAATTATGAGAAATCAAAGAATAGTTTAATTAAAATAATAATTTAGGAGATTATTGATAAAGAAATTCTCTTTCTTTGAAGTTTTTAAAGTAAATTACTTAACTTTGATTTACAAGACCAATATTTTTTTATTAAAGACTTTCGGGGTTCTGACGACCCGCAACGACAGTCAAAGATCCATGAATGACAGCCTGGCTTAACGTGCTTTCCGAGGCTCGAGGAGGTTCGGTATGTAAAGATGGTCACCCATCCACGGACCAACCCCGACAAGCATAGTTTGTAGGATTAGTTTAGAAAAAATATAAAATTAGCAAGAGAATGATAAAGCAAAGACATGTTCAATGAAAATGATCCATTAGCTAAAGTAGCTTGTGCCTTCCAAAGCAGAGTAGTTGCGAGAAGTGAGGAAATGCAACTTGGGTTTGGTATAAAACTTTGTTTGACCGCTTTGCGATGGAAATATAGGGTTGAGTAGTTTGAACGGGTGCTCGATGTGGCTCTTTACTCATTTTGTTGCCCAAGATTCAAGTGCTAAACTGCCTTTTTTATAATTTTTTTGTTGATGGTGAGAAATCATCAAATGACTTCTCCCGCTCTGGGCGGAGCGGAAGGGTGTGTCAGACTTTTACTGATTAAAACCCACCCGTGTTCCTTCAGTTGCCTGTTTCCAAGGGACCCACCCGGTATTCCCTTTCGGACTTTCCCGCAACCCTGGCAGGTGCTAAGCTGCCCTAGCTTGGCGCTACAATAACTAAGGCTCAGGCTAGCTGTCCACTAAACCGGAGAGAAGAGGAGCGGAGCGGAGCTATGCCAATAAATTGCATAAATCTCCGCTACCGAGGATTGCGAACTAGTTTAAAAAGTCATACGAAACCGGGAAGTGGAGCGAGGATGCGGAGCGGGGAAGGAAAATAAAACCTTATGAAAAAAATCGCCTGCAGCATCGTATACGTGATAGAAGTGAAACTTCTTATAAAATCCTATAAAATACAATAGACGCTGATATATTTAGTAACCTATTCCGCTTGACTATTCTTCAAGAGTCATAAAAACCCTGTAAGAAATTGACACGTGTTTCACCTCTCAACGAGGCATCTTCAGGATGACGATTGACCAATTGCAAACCAGAACGCGACGTGTTACCACACCGAGCGCTGGACGCAGAGACACTTCACTCTGCGTCCAGCGCACGGTGTGTTTTTTTTTTCTATTTAATTTTTTTTTTTTTTGATAAAAACCTCGACACTTAATCCTTCCCGTATGTTTCCTAACCGAGATAGAATACTAATTATGAATTTCAGGGTTTTGCGAGTAAATAATTATGCACTGAAAAGTTTCCGGTTCTATGCTCACCGCCGGTTAGTTACTATAACTACTAACTGGAGATAAATTCTGCTAAATCTCAGATTCATTAGCAGTACCGAGAATATGGTAAACTAGCTGCACCCCGAGGTTTTACCCGCGTAAGTCTCGATCCTGTGGGAATATCGGGATAAAAAGTATCCTATGTCCTATTCCAGGTCATGGTCTACCCATGTGCCCAATTTCATCCAAATACGTTCAGTCGTTTCAGCGTGAAAGCGTAGCAAACAAACTCACTTTCAAATTTATTATATTAGTTAGGATTAGGATGTTGTCAAGATTGTTTAGTTTCATAGAGTGTTTATTTTGTTTTGTTAAACAAAAAAATCAGTTCATCACAGCTGCAGCAGTTTCCGCGCGCTTCAGAATTTGTCACATTAATTGTGTCGCCAAGCGAGTGTCACTGAGCGAATACTCATTTTGATAGCTCTTGTCGTTGCACTGCGACAAACGAGTACTCGCCTGCGGGTGGTGTGAGTCACCGATCAAATTAATGTATTCACCGGTAAATTAATATATTTACCTCTTTTACTTACACGGGACTTACAATATTTTCTACGTTTCTTGAGCGAGAAAATAGTTGATAGCTAATTTGTGGACAGAACCACTGAAAAAGAACATGTCAATAAAATTCATTTACCTAAAAAACTCAAACTTCCAACAGTTTCACAAATCAATCTACCTAGCCTTTTCCCAACTATGTTGGGGTCGGCTTCCCGTCTAGCTGGATGCAGCTGAATACCAGTATTTTATGGAGCGATTGCCTATCTGACCCCCACAACCGGGACCAACGGCTTAACGAGCTTTACGAGGACCTGAGGAGTTTCGGTATGTAAAGGTCACCCATCCACAAACCAACCCCAGCAAGCGTAGTTTAACCTCATGGATCGACCCGTGCGGTTGTTATTATTTAGCCAAGAGTTTCACCGTAAAACAAAAATGCTCGAAGTTTTAAACTCCTTCCATATTTATGGTGGTTATATTTCAGTTTCAGACCGTCCATATATCCGGATATACGGACAGTCTGTATAGTGTATTATCTAGTGAGCTTATGTTGTGTGTGAGCTTAACACTCTGGGCTGTGGACCTAAGTGTAGTCTGAGTATTTTTAGATGTATTTTAGTGCTAACTTGTAAGGCCGCAGGGTTATTTCAAATTGCTTAGCATGATCCTCCGAAATGCCGAAAATACTGCAGCATTAATTTTGAAATAAATATATGTTAAAGTTGAGGATTGATGCTAGGTCCTATGTATGGCGAAAACAAGATTACATAAAATTTTCTCTATGGAAAAAAAATAGCCGCTAGTATTAAAAAAATACTTCAAATTAGAATATGAAACTTTGCATAATAACTGAACTAACTATAAAGTAGGTCTTAGTTTTTGTTTATTTTTTAATTACCGTTATTTTCACCGTAAAAAGTAATTACCTAAACTATTCGAGGCTTAAGAGCAGCCAGCACCCCACTCCGTCTGGCACTCATTCAGACCGCGAGTATTATGGTACGAGCGAGATAAAATTTGAGGTAGGGTAGGGCCTTAATGTCCATTGTTGATCTCTTTGTGATCCATTTTATGGCAGTTTTAAAAAGCGCGTGCAAGTTTTTAAAAAGTATTTTATCCTATAAGACAGGCGCGTGGCTAAATGATAACAGCCGCATGGATCGATTAAAGGATAAGCTACGCTTGCCGAGGTCGATCCATGGATGGGTGACCATCCATTACATATCGAGACCCCTCCGTGCCTAGGAAAACTTAAAGTCCCGCTCGAAATCCCTAGTCGCGTTCTTTTAATTTTTACACGTTTTGGGCATGCCCAAAACCAAATACCATACCGCGAACCGAATATGGTATACAAATGTATATTATACAAATTATATGGCTGACAGTGTAGGAAAAACTTCGGTGTCGATTAAGTCGATTATTTTTAAGCAAAAATTAGGTATATTTTGCCGGGGGTGGCGCGCCCGGCTCCGAGTGGCCAGTAGTTGTTGATTCAAGGAGCGCGTTATTTGACAGTAGGTATATACTGCCTGTCGGGCCCTGTATGTTAAGCTGTTGGTCCCGGCTGTCACTCGTAGATTTTTGGCAGTCATTGCGAGTAGGTAGTAACCCAAAAGTCTGACAACCAGTCTTACCAAGGATTATCGTGTTACCCAGTGAATGGGTTGTGGAGGTCAGACAGGCAGTCGCTCCATGTAAAATACTGGTATTCAGCTGCATCCGGTTAGACTGGAAGCTGATCCCAACATAGTTGGGAAAACGCTAGACAGGTTGTTGTATTTAATGTGTTAAATAAACACCCGGTACAAAAAGAATATCAATAATATCTGCATGTTTTTAAATGTGCCTATCAGCATTGTGTTCAATATCATTCACATCCATTGCATCCATATTCGTGTTACATTTTCTGAGAAGCGATGTGAGATCACGTTGGATGATATCAAGATACATGGAGATCAGTTCTAGGAAATATCACTTTGATTATTATTTCTATTTTATTGTGAATGTGTAATATGTATAATGCACGTGGTTATGTGTTGTGTATCTATACATACATATTATAAATTGAAGTCACCTCGTGCCTGTATGTGACCACGTAAAACTAAACTACGCAACGGCTTTTGGTGTTCACGATTATTTAGAGTTTTTTTTCCGGAGGGTATTTTGTATAATATAATAATATCCTATATCTACTATTAAATGAGCAATATTGTATTGTATAATCGAGGAGCTCGTGGCTAAGTTATAACAGCCGCACGGGGCGATCCATCAGGTTAAGCTACGCTTGCCGGGGTTGGTCCGTGGATGGGTGACCATCTTTACATACCGAGACTCCTTCGTGTCTCGGAAAGCACGTTAAGCCGTTGGTCCCGGCTGTTGGATCTTTGACAGTCGTTACGGGTCGTTAGAAGCTCGAATCTGACAACCAGTCTTACCAAGGGGTATCGTATTACCCAGTTACTGGGTTGTGGAGGTCAGATAGACAGTCGCTCCATGTAAAATACTGGTATTCAGCTGCATCCGGTTAGACTGGAAGCCGACCCCAACATAGTTGGGAAAAGGCTAGGCAAATGATGAATGATGATTTGTATTGTATAATATATATTTGTAATCACGTTCTCGGAAACGGCTTTAGCAATTTCGATTAAAGTAGCAACAGTTCATTAAACTTACTTATTATAAAGAAATCTTGATGTTTTGTCAAATCGCAAAAACCGTGCGAAGCAGGGACTAGTCACTGGTTTAGTTTTTGTCTACTCCTATGGGAAGATGGCGTGGGCTATGTATATACAGTATGCAAGGTTAAACACCGTTGTCACTCAAACCATAGGTAGTAACTTAAATATAAAAATCAATGACAACAAAAAAAAAACCTTATTTTCATTAAAAGATTTTAAAGAGTAAATATCCGTCATTGTCCCGATACTCATGGATACGCGTTCGAGAGAGTTGCTAAACAGCTGACGGCTAGTCATGAAACGTCCCGCGCGCCGCGCCCGCCCACGCCAACCGCCGGCCGCCGTATTCAGACGCAAGTTCATTGCCCTTGGTGTAGGGTGAAATATTCTTGAGGAAAAATGTAGAATTTCTTTTTAAAAAAAAGTAGTATTTTTCCATTGATTTTACGTTCTATAAATGAAACCAAACCACTGGTTTCAAGGATAACGGTGTTTACACCAACACCCTGTATGTGTGTAGCTTTGTCGCAGCAAAAAGTATTCAAATTGCCAAAACACTACAGTGTTAAAAGATCAAGGTATATCATAGTTCAAGAAACGTTACAAAAAGATCCCGGGATCTCATAGGGATGTGCCCAGCTTATCCCGGGATCACCGGACTCAGTCCAAGCGTGCGAGTCGGTCCTGTTATTAAAGCTCTTAGCCCGTCTACTTGTGACTCTCAAATTCTAGATATTGCTGGCTTCACTGTCCTAGTTTTGAGTCTACAATTTCTGGGAATATAAACTAATTTCATTCCGACATTAAATTCGTGAGTGGTTCCGTTTCTTTGTCAGATGTTGGACGTGGCCTATATCCTATATTTTGCATGAGCGAGTGGTAGCGAATTTCCGGAGAGCAACCGTATGTAGTACAAAATAATGTGATTAATATTTGAGTATTGGCCCAAAAATAGTGAATATTTCGTATTAAAGAAAGCTGGCAGTTTGGCGCTAAAAATGAGAATAGTTTATGCAAGAGATGTAAATTGAAAAAAAAGGCAGGAAAAATAATTTACTACTGGTAATAATAACATTGATATCCAAATCACCTATAAATACATATTATAAATTAAAGTCGCCTTTCGTGTTTGTCTCTAAGTCCACGTTGTTTTTCTAAACCACGGAACAGATTTTGATCTGAGTTTTCACCATCGTTTAGAGAATTTATTCCGGAAGGTTTATGTTAAAAAAAGTCAAAAGTCAAATAATTTATTTCAAATAGGCACATAATATGGCACTTTTGAACGTCAAACAAAGCAATAGAATTGATTCTAGTTGCCCCTTCCAAAAGGTAGTTTTCGTATGGAGAAGAATGGGCAAGAAACTCCACCGTTACTCTTTTAAAAATGTTTTACAATATTTTGTATACATTAATTATATAATTATATGTGAAGACGATGCATCCATAATAAGATTACTGTACCACAAAAGGTAAAAAGAATTATAAATGGAGCAATAATGAATAAATTAATTACCAGATACATGGTGCTCACATATTCACAAAGATTGTAAAAGTATACGATATTACAATAGTCCTAACATTGTTACAAGTAGTACATACAAATAATAAATAAAAAATAAAAAAAAACTATATTAGCTATCATAATAAGTGTATATAATAATAAGTGTATCTAATATGTGTATATAATATACATAGAACTAAGAAATCTTGATGTTTTGTCAAGTCGTAAAAGCCGTGCGAGTCAGGAGCGGGTCGCTAGTGTAACAAACAGACAACGCCAAACAAAAAATGCAACGAAACAATCTTGAAAAAAAAGTATACAACCTAACGAAAATCAAATTTGGCAAAGTCCATACGCCACTATCGCATAATATAAATATCAATATGGTAAACATGACTGTACGCACAATCCCGGTAAGACCACGATTACCATTTGTCCGACGGAAATCGCCGAAAAAAACCGAAGGGTGCCGAAAAAAGCCGAAGTATTCCGAAACAATAATCCTGTCCGATTGAATTGGTCATAAGTTGGTAATACTTTATTCGGGAGAGCGGTGGGGGTTATATTATGCGAATGTATCGGTGGTACTACGATTTCTGTTTTGAGGAACTAGGTCGTGACACACGCTCGAAACACGATTGTGTTTCGAGTGTGAGTTGTGATCAAGTTTTTTCGATATTTTGAACAGGATAATTATGACAAAATGCATGAAAGCAATTTATAAGTTCGTAAAATGTATAAATATAGGGGAGAATTGGGGAGATGAATTAAATTCTATTTAATATTTTGACATTTACATAATTGAAATTTTGTTTTGTCCTGGAAACCAATGGCTACGTACTTTTGATTACGATACTGTTTCCAGGAAAACACTAACTTACTTTCATAAATAACGTTTCAGTGACTTCATTCGCCTTTAAACAGACGCTGTGGCGGCCACCGCCCTTTTTGGGAACCGTAGCTGTGCTCACTGAAATGAGTTGTGATCGAGTCTCAGTCTAGATTCGAGTTCCAACAGTAGCACCCTGTAATCTAATAGTACTTTCCCGGCTTCGGTGAAATTTGATATTTTTACCGGAATATCGTCCCTGATCAGTTCTCTTTTACTTATTGTGTAAAGCCAATGTATTGTATTAGATAACAAGTATGTATTATGTACCGAAAAACAAGGAAAAATCCGTCAGAATATCGTGTTTACTTTTATATAAGCTCGTATGACGGAAATGTACCTTTGATTATAAATTGTTATGTTTTCTGGGGAAAGGAAAAATGGTAAGTACCTACATTAGCAGCATACATTAATCAGCCTATAATGTTCCCACTGCTGGGACACAGGCCTCCTCTTTGTAAGTAGGTAAATTAAAAAATCAGACTTGAATTATTGATCAGTTAAAAAGTTTTATACTTACTTGCAACTTTGGACTTATTGGAGTCCAACTAGGCTTGAAATCGAGGCCAAGAGCAATCAATCTGCCTAGCCTTTTACCAACTATGTTGGGGTCGGCTTCCAGTCTAACCAGATGCACCTGAATACCAGTATTTTACATGGAGCGACTGCCTATCTAACCTCCACAACCCTGGGTAATGATATACCCCTTGGTATGACTGGTTGTCAGACTTGAAAAAGATCGACTGTCAAAGATCCTCAAATGACAGCCGGGACCAACGACTTAACGTGGTTTCCGAGACGCGAAGGGGTCTTAGTATATATAAGTTCACCCATCCAGGGACCAACCGCGGCAAGCGTAGCAAATCGAGATCCAGAGCATTCACTAAAAAGGAAAAAAGAAATATTTATACAGTTTCTTCGTTGAAACAAACACATGATCAACAAAGTTCCACCACATAAAAGTAATAATATATTTTTCACAATATACATCAGCATCATACATCAGCTAACTCAAACTTGGCCAATATTTGTTCATTTGTGGGCTATACAGATGACTGCTCAGGATTGGGGGCACGCTCACGGAATATTAAACGAGTTCTTATTGATAGTTAACTCGCACTAGTTATACGGATGGAGTTCTGGCCCTCGATTCATTACTAAATATATTTATAGAGGGGTTGAAATGATCTGCTGGTAGATTAGCCGCTGAAGGATATTTCATAAAAGCGGTTTTGTCCAAACATTGACCGGCAAGAGCGCGGCAGTAACACGCGGCGTTTGCAGGATACATTTCTGCCGCGCTCTAGTGTGGACTAAACCGACGAATGTTTGCGCGTCAGTACTGTACGGGCATATTTGTTTATTATTTGTATATCATCGATTTTTTTTTTACATTTTATGATAATTAAACTCACACACTGTCCTATTAGTATTACTTGCAAGTTTATAGGAATATTGTGATATCGTATACTTTAATGTTTGTAAATATGTGAGCACCATGTATCTATCACATACTTAATTTATTTATTTGTCATTGCTCCATTTTTAATTTTTAATACTTTTAATTCTTTTTACCTATTGTAATTGTATTCTCGGTGCATCGTCTTCACATGTTATTATACAGGGTGATTGGAAGCTAGGTGCAAAGTCTTAAGGGGGTGATAGTTGACAGTATTTGGAGCATTTTGAACCATACTTGTCTAAGACGAAGTAAGTTTTTTTTTTTTTTTACCTATAACTTTTTTTTAATATCATTAAAATATCCCAATTTCTGACTGGTAATTACCAAGAGTGCTCCAGTTAAAGTTGAAAAAAAAAATACTAGACACTTTTAAAGTCGTAGAACACTTAGAAAATGTAAACAATTTGCGTAGATTAGGTAATTTTTTTTTAAATAAAATAGCCGCAATCATTCAAACCTTTTTAAAACATGCTCAAAATGCTCCAAAGGGTGTCAACTGTCACCCCGTTAAGGCTTTGCACCCAGCTTCCAATCACCCTGTATAATTGATGTATACCAAATATTGTAAAACATTTTTTTTTTAAAGAGTAACGGTGGAGATTCTTGCCCATTCTTCTCCATACGAAAACTACCTTTTGGAAGGGGCAACTAGAATCAGTTCTATTTCTATGTATTTGACGTTCAAAAGTGCCTTTAATGTGCCTACTTGAAATAAATTATTTGACTTTGACTTTGACATATCCGAGACACGCCGCGCACTTCAGTTTGAAAATGAAAGCTGTTGCGTGTGTCGTAGCTCTGCTTATAAATCGTCCAACCAAATTTACTGACTGTTTGCTAGAAATGTTTGCGTGGCAGCAGGCGTAGAATGAGCATCGTTTTGTCGACCGAAGAGTAGACAAAAATGACGTTTCCTGTAGACAATAGACAGTATGAGACGGCAGCAAAGTAGAAAGAATCAACTGCACTTTTTACGAAATTCACTCTTTTACATAATTCGACTCAGAATTCTTTGTTTTGTCATAGGATTTATCGGTTGTCAGTGTGATTTTTACAGAAAGGATAGAAAACTTTCTTCCGAAATAGTCTACGTACAAAAAGACCTAGACAAAGGTTGTTAGAAATGAAAGACAAAATGACAGATTGTAGAAAGATTTCTACGCTGGATGTCAAAAATGAAGAAACGAACTGTCACTTTGTATAGAAAAAGCTATGTCTATTCTTCGTAGAGATAGAAAGCGCCATGCTACTCCTGCAGGTAGTTAGAAGCGTTCGCGCGCGCCTCCGATCACAGCGCGGCATTGCCGCTCAATTTTTGGATTCACTTTTAGGATTAGGATTCGAATGAACTATTGGCGTAACTTCTAAATACTAGCATTATGTATTAGCAAAGTCAGAGGGGTTACCAGGAATTTTAGTTATAAGTGAACTACTCTGAAAATTGGAAAGCGAGAAATACACTGGAATTTTAATTAAACTACCTTTATAAATACGAATCAATATAATTCAGAAATAAGACAATTGGTACTACCATAATTTTCTTAGCGAGACAGCATCTACTTAAAAATAAAACAAAACTAAAAAAAAAAACAATTAAAAATCAACAACAAAAAACCTCAAGTACGGACAGTCGCGCACAACGTCTGTAACTGTTTATTATTATTTTTTATTGTATTATTTCAAAGGCGCCTTGCAAGCTAACTGTATGGTGTAATGTTACCAGTCCAATAAATAATGAAAGGAATTTAAGGGTCGATCGTTAAAAGTGATAATTTATTGTGTCATGACTGTATGTTTGTACGTTGATTATCATTAAAACTAAGGACGGGGACTAATTGACGGGATTCTTGTTTGTCATGTAAGGTTTTAATTGAAAATGTAAGAATAAAATTTTAAGTTATTGTTCTGTTAGTCTCGGGCCATATATTTTAGTGTCTTGGTTTAAAAATAATTTATTTATTTTTCATTAGCAAAAATTTTATTTATAATATATTTTTTTCATTGCCATGTTCTTCAATACCTGTAATTTTAAACCTAGTGACCGAGAAGCAGGGCACTTAAACTATAGTACTGAGGCCATGATGCTAAATGGGGATTTACTCGAGCGCCGTGGTGTCCTATCGGATTGTGAAGATTAGATGCTAAAAAGTTTATGTGAAGTATACACTTTCACTGGTAGGGGAGCGTGTACAGACTTTCAAAAATGTAAAAAAAAAATAGTCACAAAGAAATACTCGAGCGCGTCAGCCCTACTACTACATTAAAAGGGAATGGACGAGTGTATGGAGATCATTCACCGTCCATACATTTTTGCTAAAAAGGTGAAAGTAAACTAAAAAAAAACTATATTCCGAAAGAGTACGTTTTTCCCTTAATTTTTTATTACTACAAGCTATTACTTTAATTAGAATACTTTTTATTATTTTAACTACAAAATATACTGAAAAAAGTATTTTTGAAAATCGTATAACTGCTCAGGGAATTGCTGTACAGGTTTGGCCCAATAGTGAAAAGAGATTATCATGTTCTAACGGAATAATTATGTTTTTTTTTTTTATTTGGCCGGCTCTTTCTTAATTTCGCCCTAAATAAAAACCCGACAAAGGTACTAATAGACGATCCATTAAAACATGGTAAACTATAAGGTAAATATAACAACGCCATAAATCACCAATAAAGTACTTACACATTATGTTTTACTAAGATAATCATCGTTCACTAATTAGGACTCAGTGTGAGTTTATTTTAATAATTAAAATTAATTACTTTGAAGTAATTTCTTTTTAAGTGTACATTTTAGTTTCAGTAATTAGGAGGGTCAAAAGGTCAAAATAAGGCTGTAATTACATGTAGCTTTGTAAATTATAGCTTTAGTATAATTAGTTAGGTTAATTTGGGGGCCCGTGGCTAAATAATAACAGCCGCGTGGGTCGATTTTGAAGGTTAAGCAACGCTGGCCGAGGTCGGTCCGTGGATGGGTGACCATCCATTACATATCGAGAGTTCGAGGCACCCCATGCCTCGAAAAGCACGTTAAGCCGTTGGTCCCGGCTGTCTATTGAAGATCTTTGGCAGTCGTTACTGGTCGTCAGAAGTCCAAAAGTCTGACAACCAGTCTTACCAAGGGATATTGTATTACCCAGTTACTGGGTTTTGGAGGTCAAATAGGCAGTCGCTCCATGTAAAATACTGGTATTCAGCTGCATTCGGTTAGACTGGAAGCCGACCCCAACATAGTTGGGAAAAGGCTAGGCAGATTGATTACTCTTGGCCTCGATTACAACAACCCTAGTCAATTGGAATCGCTACCTTAAAATAAGCAATACCTAAGTCCAAAGTCGGAAATAATCATGAACAAGACGCGAAATCTAAATTCTATTTCAAAAATAAGTATGTAATCATAAGCTCTATTTGAGAAGAAAATTTCCAAAATTGATTGAACCCAATCTCCCTATTTGAGGGGTGTTGTAAACAGGATATTCTCAGACATTTCCTTTGGGAACGATGTGTGGAAAAGGTACTGATTTAAAATTGGTATCTAGCATCCATAGTCCCTTTCATCTCATACTCTTTGTCAAATAAGTTTTTACACATACCTATATACATAAATTCACGATTGCTTCTCTAGCGGGTAGGCAGCGACGGAGAGAGAGGGCATAGGAAGCCGTCACCTCCTTCTGCGAAGCAGTAATGCTCGCGAAGGAGGAGGCGGAACGCGTGAGGGAGAGAGCAAAGTTTGCGCCCTCACGCCCCTAACCGCCGCCGCAGGAGACGCCCTGGGCGCCCACGCGCGACTCAAAGAGATGTAAGCACAATTGGCGGGGTCCGCTAGGACCGATGCCTGCCAGGGTTGCGGGAAAGTCCGAAAGTGATACCGGAACCTTGCCAACAGGCAACTGAAGGAACACGGTTTTAGTCAGTAAAAGTCTGACACACCCTTCCGCTCCGCGCAGAGCGGGAGAAGTCATTTGAGGATTTCCCAAACTGAAATATGACCACACATAGATGGCGCAAGAAAATCCTCAGCAGCATGTATAGGAAGATACAGTTGCGCCACTTCTTCTTCCCAGCTAAAGAACTAGGAAATGGCGAAGGGCGGGCCGTAAGAGTGTCCATGGAGTTTCTTGCCCGTTCTTCTCCATAGGAACCTACTACGTTTTGGAACGGGCAACTAGCTTCATCTTTCTGACTGACCGACCCCTTGACAATTCAAAAGTGCCTGTAATTGGTTTATTTGAAATAAATGCTTTGAGTTTGAGTTCGTATTGGGGACTGTCTTATGTAATTTTGACGTTCGAAAAGTGCTGATTCTCAAGCCTAGTTTGAAATAATGGCTTTTGTGTTTGACACGCTGTTTATGTAGGTACACGTGCCAACCTAATACATTATTGTTATTTGGTATACATCATATATCTCTTTCTTTATATTGACACATTCGGCCTTTTGCGAGGTCTAATTTCCCCTATAAGTCAGCGACATAGCTCCCAGTTCCTACTTTTCCAGTTCCCAGTGCGTTAGGGCTGTCACAAACCTCACTTGCAAATCGCGTGTGGAGTAATAAGGTCCTCGCTTACCAGCGCGCGTGCTTTGAGTTGTAATGCGCAACGCCCCTAGCTGTTGGGGTTTGGTTTTGGTGATGAGCGGAGCGGGCATGTGAGCGATATTGTTCTATTTTCTGTTAGTTAAAGAATTATTAATTAAAACCGATGTCCAGAGGGTTCGATATAAATTGATATAAAATAACTTAATAACTATGGCCGATCAGCAATCATCATGAAATAGCAATTTCGTTTTTATTGTCACTATGATCTTGAAGACCAGTAGTAGATGTTTATCTGCGTAATATTTTTTAAATGCGTCAAAGTACAGTAAATTTTTTCTTCTAAACTTACCCCCGCTTGCACTACAAATCAGTAAATATGTTTAGAACTAAACTACATTTAAAACATCATTCTGTCTCTGTTATCTTCACACGATTGACAGGGACAGACTTATGTTTGAAATACGATTAGCGTTTAACTTATTCCGTGATTTTTGGTGCAAGTGTGCCTTAGGTTTAGATTGTAAATTCATCACACGGTATCGAACAGTTTCTGTACGTTTTAATAAATTGATAACTACAATGTTTTTTTGGCTCACGGCTTAGCCTTTATTAAGACAAAATAAATAAAAGCCTTAATAAAGCCTAAAAAATAAAGGCTAATAAAATAGACCTTAATATAGGCTAAGCCGTTCTATTGTCTCGTTAGACACAATAGAAGGTTTATTGTTAAAACATCTGTCCATATGGGCGTTTAATGTCATGGAAAGTGTTAAGTACTACTCACCGCTAATCGCTACCGCTCATACCCTGTGTCCTCACCCGTCTCTAGCGAATTTACTCCACGCACTGAACGTATGTCATCACACGGGCTGTGAAACCAGCTTTGCATGGTCCTCATACTCTTTATGTGTGTGAAGTGTTAAACTTGCATTATGTACAGTCAGCGACACAATCTTCGGTAAATTCGCTTGTTTGTAATTTAACACTATTGTCTTTTGTATTCATCTGTATACTTAACCGACTTTAAAAAAGAAACTTTTTTATTGCAGTTTTTGTTTTATAATTAAGTAGTTAAATGCCATCGTGGTAAATTATTTAATTAGGTATATTAATTATTTAATTATATTAATTTGCATTTTTAGGGCTAACTAGCTTCTGCCGGCGACTTTTTACGCGTGGAAGTCGTACGATAGACAATGTACTAAAATAAAATAATAATTTTAATAAAATTAAAAACCCGACTTTTTGTCTTTTTGCTCGGCTCCTAAGGGTTGAAGCGTGATCTAAAATAGTCTATAACCTTCCTCATGAATCTCTCAATGCATTGGTGAAAACCGTATGGTAGTTTTTGAGTTTATCACGTTCGGATAGACAGATACGACGGGGGACTATGTTTTATAATAAATGCAGTGATGATATTTATTTCCAAACTGCAAATAACTCATCGACCTATGTTGCTGACTATTATTGTCTATTGCTGACTATTATTGTCTATTGCTGACTATTATTGTCTATTCCTTACTATTATTGTCTATTTGCTGACTATTATTGTCTTTTGCTGTAGGTAATTACGTTTATTACTCGTAACTTCTTGCAGTTGTATTCAGCTTTCTGTTTGAGGAGTTTGTCCTACCAATTTATACAGGTGTTTTAGAACTCGAACTGGCTTGAAAGTATCTCATAATAGCTGCGCCCACGGTTTTACCCGCGTAAGTCTCGAACCCGCAGGAATATCGCAATAAAAAGTAGCCTATGTCGTAATTCAGGTCATGGTCTACCCATTCCGTTCAGCCGGCAGGGCGTGAAAGTGTAACAAATAACTCACTCACTATCGAATTTATAATATACCCCTTTCCAAAAAAACAGGCACCTTAACAGTCATTGGCTTTTGTATAGATAATATTAATATTTTTACTATGTCATTAGCATAAATGACTATTAATTTGTTATAATCAATAAGAATATAGTTTTTTGGCTACACCCCTCTTCCAGCAGCGCTACAATTTTACTAGCTCTTATTTCTTTTTCTGACATTACAATCGACACAAAGATATCACTTTTAAGTCACAATAAGGATCACAATAAAGATCGCTTTTAGCGATAAGACCGCCCATTGTGTCACCCTATGTAAAATTTCTAATTTATGTCTGTAATTTTTATGGTGTACATAATAAAGAGTATTCTATCTATCTATCTATAAGGGTGTATTATGCGACAAACATAAATTATTCTACTAAAAATAACGAGAAGTTAGTTTTAGTTCCCAGGATAACCTTCTAACCGCAAACCTGCAAAATGTTAGTAAAAGTCACAAACGGAAAACGGGATTATTATTGTTGTTAAACAAAAGTTTCGAATTTGGAATTCACTTTTTTTCTTACCCAGACTCTTTATTAAGTGCCAGTAACATAGTTTGGTTATTAAAACCTCTTTACAACTAAATGATTACCAATAATGTACAAAAATCAAAACCGCCCGTTTTTTTTTGCTAAAATATATAAACATAGTTCAGCTGACATTACATTACCTAGTGAGCCTCACTATGACCTTTAGATTCAGTCTGCCTAGCCTTTTCCCAACTATGTTGGGGTCGGCTTCCAGTCTAACCGGATGCAGCTAAATACCAGTATTTTACATGAAGTGACTGCCTATCTGACCTCCGCAACCCAGTAACCAGGGTAATACGATACCCCTTGGTAAGACTGGTTGCCAGACTTTCGGGCTTCTGACGACCCGTAATGACTGTCAAATATCCACGAATGATAGGCAACGGCTTAACGTGCTTTTCGAGCCACGGAGGAGTCTCGGTATGTAAAGATGGTGACCCATCTACGGACCAACCCGGGTAAGGGTAGCTTAACCTGATGGATCGACCCGTGCAGCTGTTATTACTTAGCCACGAGGCCTTATACATTACGAGTTGCTTATCTCCTAGTTCCCAGTTTCTTATTGTTTCCTCCCCAACTAACTTCATACTTTGATACTTCTTCAATATAGTTACTCGTGCGTAGGCATGTGTCGATATGCGAAACACGTGCGGCCCGTAATACTTTCTTTCCTTTTTTAGGGTTCCGTACCGAAAGGGTAAAACGGGACCCTAATACTAAGACTCCGCTGTGTGTCTGTCTGTCGCCAGGCTGTATCTCATGAACCGTTATATTTTGACAGTTGAAATTTTCTCAGATGATGTATTTCT
The DNA here is from genome assembly GCA_947363905.1 of Lithophane semibrunnea. NCBI lineage: Eukaryota > Metazoa > Arthropoda > Insecta > Lepidoptera > Noctuidae > Lithophane > Lithophane semibrunnea. The sequence continues at coordinate 3,661,218 of OX376211.1, forward strand.
GTTGCCGCTTAACAACAAATACTAAAAAAACAGAATAAAATTAATATTTATGGGGGCTCCCATACAACAAATGTGTCTTTTTTGCCATTTTTATAGATAACTAGCGACCCGCCCTGGCTTCGCACGGGTGCAATGCTGATACTAAAGACTAATGGATGTTATTATACATATAAACCTTCCTCTTTAATCACTCTATCTATTAAAAAAAACTGCATCAAAATCCGTTGCGTAGTTTTATAGATTTAAGCATACTTTGGGATATAGGGACAGAGAAAGCGACTTTGTTTTATACTATGTAGTGATGGTACGGAACCCGTCGTGCACGAGTCCGACTCGCACTTGGCCGGTTTTTCTTTCTTTCTGCAATATCTTTGTAAACTTGTAATAACTGGGTCATTTATTACTGTGATCTTTGTTCAGTTAAGGCTGGGAACATGTTTCCGATTTTGCTTGTCCGATAGATCGGATAGGATAGTTTAGATAATATTACAAAGGTGCTTGCAATTTTAATAATGGCTAATTTTAATAATGGTTATTAAGGATTTATGAAAAATCCATGAGAACCTACTGCTGAAAAACATTTTATGCAGCATACAAATGTTATAGTAAAACTTTGAAACATAGTGGATTAAATAACAAGTTAAATTTAATTAAAAATTTAAAAAACCCCCGACAAAAACAAAGCACGACAAACGATTTTTTTTAAACTTTATTATAGCTAAGAACACTCTCGATCAAGTCACCTTTCAAACAAAACCAAAAAAATCAAAATCGGTTCAGCAGTTTGGGAGCTACGATGGCGCAGACAGACACACAGATACACACGTTAAAGTTATAACACCCCTTTTCCGTCGGGGGTTAAAAATAAGAATAAACATCCATAACTCTTATAATTTTTACCTGGTTATGATTTTGACCGGTATGTATGTATGTTTAACTGTTCCTTCATATCTTATAAACTACTCATCACAATTTGACAAATGTCTCGTTCGTTGGAAGCGTCTTGTACACACGTAATCCGTTGATTTATCCCTAACTCCTGTGACTCCGGGTTTTGAATTTGTCTGTCTGTGATGTCTTGTTTATACCTTTTTATTAGTTGACTTTTTTGGCGTAGTTGGGTTTTAGTTTTTTTTACTTTTAATTTTTTTATTCCAAAGTTATATTTGTTGGAAGCTGGGACGCTGTGAATCAATCAAATTCAAGTTAGGACATGACGACACGTCCATAAAAAAGTTTCAATGCAATAAAAATCCTATAGTTATTCTGTCATCGCTTCAAACACCACAAAAAATTCAAATATAATAAAAATATCGAACATTTCATATTTGAAACCCCATGGCCAAAGCAAATAGGGGGTTTGCATACCCTTGATCGTCAAACTACGTCACACAATACCATATAAGGGGTGTACCCAAAATTCTATAGAATATCATATTTTTACGATGAGCCCTTACTAATCATGGTCTCTATAAGGGTTCGATTACAAACATAATAATTACAAAACACAAGTAATTTTGAATCTTATCCTGATTGAAATAAGGTTGGTTGTGTCTGCAAATTAGGGTTGTCAAAAAGTATTTGTTTAAAAACTTATTTTTGGAGCTAAATACCTACCCTTTATTAGTTTTGGTTTCTATTATGAAAAGGTTCAAACGCAGATGGTTTGAAATTGAAAGAAAAGAGGATGTTTGATGTGGTTTTATGCGTGCCCCTTTGTGTGGTTATAATAGCGTAATAATATCGATTGCTTTAGTTGGTAATAGAAAATATGATATGAATATTATGAATATAAACCCAATGACGTATTATTATATAGACACGTCATAAACCAACATCACGGCGCTTAAAAACGGCAAAAATACTAGATAGCTACTACGTTTTTGTCTTTAACTTTTGGAGTATAATTTGTACATCATCTGAAAACACACGACGGCATGTTTTTTTTATATTTTGCACAGGTTTACACACACAATATAAATTAAAAACAAACGTAGTGTCGCGCGACAGGTTGGTGCGTAACTAAGCGCGATGTGGCCAATTGGCTTCATTTCATGTTGTCATTTTAGAGTGCGGACAACGTATCTATAGTTTTATATATCATTGTATAAACCACATAGAGTATCTCACTGGTTTTGTGGTTTGAATGCACAACAGCTAAGCGTGGAGTCTTGAATGGATTCTTGGTTTTGATCTCCTGTTAAGGCAGCCTGTCCACTGGAGCGCATAGGAGAGGAGCGGAGCTGTGCCAATATTAACCAATAGAATCTAAACTCTGGAGCGGAGCGGAGATTTTATGCAAATTGGCATAGCTTCACTCCGCTCCACTCCTCTCCGCTGCAGTGGACTGTCAGCCTTAGGCAGGTTAGTGATATTTATATTAATTGATTCAGGCGTGACTTTGCGGAAATCCATTATAAAATACAATAGACGTAGATATAGCGTAGAGCTCGGTGTGGTAACACGTCGCGTTCTGGTTTGCAATTGGTCAATCGTCATCCTGAGGATTGAGAGGTGAAACACGTGTCAATTTCTTACAGGGTTTTTATGACTCTTGATGAATAGTCAAGTGGAATTGGTTACTAAATATATCTACGTCTATTGTATTTTAGGTTAGTGATTTTTCCCATTAGAAAACTCTGGATCTGGATTAGTGCCGGGTTAATTTCAAGTCAATAGGCTAGCTACGTATTATATGGGACTTTATAAACGGCGAATGGCGAAATTTGATTATACATATCTAGCAAGTACCTCATCATCTTCCTGCCCTTGTCCCATGTTACTTGTGGTCGGCGCAACACGTTTTCTCTTTCTACTCTCCCCTGTCAACGGTCACGCTATCATTCACTCCCTTCTCTTTCATACCATTCCTCACACAATTTATCCATCTTTTCTTTGACCTTTCTCTCAATCATCCACCAGCATTTATATTCATCACTCTTTTGGTAACGTGCCTGTCCTTCCCCCTCATCATATGCCCACTCCAAGCCTAATGATTTCCTTTTAACTAAACTTACCAAGTACAGTCAGGCTAAGTGAATCATGACCCACTTCGACGATAAATCGTTTGAAACCGTCAAAATAACAAAGATTTCCCTCCTTTACAGTGCATGCCGCACTTAAGACGTTTTAAATATTAAGCAATCTATGTCAATACGGGTAGGAGATCTATGCAACTTTAACCTTTGTAATCACTGCAATAGATAATGTTTTAGCTAAAGCATTAATAATCATATTTTGAATCCAAACTCTTTGGAATTAACTATAACTCAGAACAAAATATGTCACTCAGAAATTGGTGTCAAATAATATTTTTTTTAAAGCTCTTAACAAAGATGGAGACTGCAACAGATAATTCTCTGTGTAATTAAATGGCAGATGATAAGGTCGTTACCAAGGAAATGTATGCTTACTCGAATGGCGACCTAATTGTATTTGAATGTCTGTAAGAAAATAAGCTTATGGTGGGTCAGAATTCAATTATTTCGACTGTACCTAACCCTCTGCTAAAATTATTAAGCTCCAACAAAAAAAAAACTGCGATATAACTTCGTATACTTATTCAATTCTAAACCCAAAACAACACATCATTTCCAAAAGCTTAATTAATTTAATTAATTAATTCCCACTCCAACATAAATTCTCTGTCGTTATATTTTTCAGACACGCAAATATGAATTAATTCGTACGCGTGCCTTTAAAAATGAAACTAATTCGTGGCCCCATTGTGGTGTACATTTTGCTGAGAATAGCTCCCTTGGCGCTGAGTACAATTAACTGTCGTTTGTTATGGTATATTGTATGAACCGTATAGGAATTAGGCAGAAATTATTATGAGGGTTTACTTATAAACATTGATTAAAGTTAAGAGACGTCTAAACGTCACAGAACACACGGCACGTCACAGGAGCTCGTGGCTAAATAATAACAGCCTTATGGGTCGATTTTCTAGGTTAAGCAACGTTTGCCGAGGTTGGTCCAAGTCTGGTGACCGTCCTTAACTTACTGCGACCCCTCCGTGGCTCGGGAACCAAAGTAAGCAGTTTGTACTGGCTGTCATTCGTAGATCTTTGACAGTCGTTAGGTTAGTCAGAAGCCACCAGTCTTGCCATGGGGTATCGAGTATCGTGTTATCCAGTGACTGGGTTGTGGAGGTCAGATAGACAGTCGCTCCGTCTAAAATAATGGTATCCAGCTGCATCCGGTTAGACTGGAAGCCGACGCAATATAGTTGAGAAAAGGCTAGGCAGATTGATTGCTTAAACTTTGCAAGATATATGGCTGAGCAGACGTTAATCATTACTTATTTTTTGCCACGCGAATCGGGTGGAACAAATTCTATGAAAATTTCACGGAAATTATTCTACCGTTGTCTCGTCGTCGCGCCCGCGCCCCCTCGCAACTGTCTGCGGGTGCCTTGAGTCAGCTTTGCAAGCTGTATGTACTTATACGCAGTATGGTGCAAGACTAATTCAAAGCAGATTCCAACCAAAAAGTCCCAAAAAAAATAATTTGTCATGCACCATAACCAAAAATGTAAATCCACTCCCCACCAATTGAACGCATAATGAACTTAAGCTCAAATCAAATTTTCCTCCGTACAAATATTAGTACAAAACCGAAAAGGGAATTGCCAAATGCAATTACAAGTTAGAAACTGCATATTCATGTGTTGAACAAGCTAACATGACTAAACACGCCGTCATAACGATGTCTGTGAAGGCACGAACAATTAAAACCAGAAACGACCAGAACAGCTGCGAAAATGTGGAGAAAAAGAGTCGTTTTTGGTTTTCTCTTTCACACTTTTAAAATTGATTAGATTGTTGAGTTAAATATCGAAGAAAAATTGCGTGCTCTTTCGCTCATCAACTTTTTAATTTGAATGCATTTTTTTTAGGTCTATCCAAGTCTTACACCCGGTTTTTGAATTCAGAATTTGCAGTTGAGGAGTTGTCAAACTACTTCTACTTTAGCATTACTTAAAGTAATTCCTTTTATGTAGCCTAAGACCAAATAAAAAACCAAGACAGAGCGCAGTCAAGCATGCCAAAACTACACCAACGCTCTGTGCATACACGGTCACACGCACACATTTACAATCAAAGTACACCAAAATATGTGCACGCATGTTTACGAAAACGGGCTCACGTCACTGTTGACAGCGCTGTCTTGGTTTTTTATTTGGTCTGAGTATGTAGCCCGCAAAGTTCAAAATTTCTTTCGTTTGGTTGCAAAGCAATTTTGAATTTCGCGAGCTTTCACCTTATGTAGATAATCCTAAAGCAAAGTTTGTCAAGGTTCATATCCCGGACTAAGACAGGTGAAGAGCTCACTCCTAAACTATGAACTTAGATGAAACAAAGGATGGTGGGCAAGGATATATGGGAGCTGGTCCCACGACGCCCACGGATAAAACCACTGTAGTTTTGAAGACATTACTTCTCCCTTTACTCAGGCCAAGGCACATCAAAATCTGTCCCAGGGTTATTCAGTTCTGACAATGTTAGGTCAGGTTAGGTTAGGTTTGGTCAGGTTAGGTTAGGTTAGGTTTTTAGCGGAAAGGTGTGTCACCTACAGGGGACGCGACGGCGGAGGCTGGCACGACATGTCGTGCGGGATTCCACAGGGTTCGGTCGTTGGCCCACCCCTGTGGAACATCGGGTACGACTGGGTGCTGAGAGGCGAGCTCCAGCCGGGTGTGGCCCTCGTGTGTTACGCGGACGACACGCAGGTCACGGCCCGGGGAAGCTCGTACAGGGAGGCAGCGTTGCTGGCGACCTCTGCTATTAAGCTTTTAAGTGCTATCTGAGTGGGCGAGAGTGGTTCCAGCACGGCCAGCCACCACGTGTGAAAAACATAAAAGAGCAGATAACACTGAACATTTTTTACTATGACACCATTAAAATCTGTCCCGGAGGAACCGAACTACGTGCATCTAAAGTATTTTTCTCTGTCCGCGGCTTAGTTCAAACACTGTTAGTACTAGACAGCTGTTATCTGGCATGGATAGACATATTAATCACGCCGACAAAGCAGTAATATAAAATCAAGAAAATCTCCTTTTTTTAGGGTACCTCTCCTACAACTAAAGTGGGGATGGTGTTTTTTTTTCTTCTCTATCCCATGGTGTGAGGTGTCATTGGAAAGGCCGTTTGAAAATATTTTGAGTCTGTGAAAACCATTTTTGGATTCAGGGATTCGTTTACGAAATATTAAGCTTTTAAGTGCTATCTGAGTGGGCGAGTGTGGTCCCAGCACGGCCAGCCACCACGTGAGAATTACATAAAAGAACAGATAACACTGAACATTTTTTACTATGACACCTTCAAAATCTGTCCCGGAGGAACCGAGCTACGTGCATCTAAAGTATTTTTCTCTGTCCGCGGCTTAGCTCAAACAGTGTTAGTACTAGACAGCTGTTATCTGGCGTGGATAGACATATTAATCACGCCGACAAAGCAGTCATATAAAATCAAGAAATTCATATTTTTTTAGGATACACCTCCCCTACAAGTAAAGTGGGGATGGTTTTTTTTTTCTTCTCTATCCCATGGTGTGGGGTGTGGTTGGAAAGGCCGTTTGAAAATATTGTGAATCTGTGAAAACCATTTTTGGATTCAGGGATCCGTTTACGAAATATTAAGCTTTTAATTGCTATCTGAGTGGGCGAGAGTGGTCCCAGCACGGCCAGCCACTACGTGTGAATTACTTAAAAGAGCAGATAAAACTGAACATTTTTTACTATGACACCATCAAAATATTTTCAAATGGCCTTTCTAACAACACCCCACACCATGGGATAGAGAAGAAAAAAAAACACCAACCCCACTTTATTTGTAGGGGAGGTACCCTTAAAAAAGATGATTTTCTCGATTTTATATTACCGCTTTGTCGGCGTGATTAATATGTCTTTCCATGACAGATAACAGCTGTCTAGTACTAACAGTGTTTGAGCTAAGCCGCGGACAGAGAAAAATACTTTAGATGCACGTAGCTCGGTTCCTCCGGGACGGATTTTGATGGTGTCATCGTATAAAATGATCAGTGTTATCTGCTTTTTTATGTTATTCACACTAGGTTGCTGGCCATGCTGGGACCACTCTCGCCCACTCAGATAGCACTTAAAAGCTTAATATTTCGTTAACGGATCCCTGAATCCAAAAATGGATTTCACAGACTTCCAATATTTTCAAACGACTTTTCCAACGACACCCCACACCATGGGATAGAGGAGAAAAAAAATACCATCCCCACTTTACTTGTAGGGGAGGTACCCTTAAAAAAGATGATTTTCTCGATTTTATATTAACGCTTTGTCGGCGTGATTAATATGTCTATCCATGCCAGATAACAGCTGTCTAGTACTAACAGTGTTTGAGCTAAGCCGCGGACAGAGAAAAATACTTTAGATGCACGTAGCTCGGTTCCTCCGGGACAGATTTTGATGGTGTCATAATAAAAAATGTTCAGTTTTATCTGCTCTTTTAAGTAATTCACACGTAGTAGCTGGCCGTGCTGGGACCACTCTCGCCCACCATCCTTTATCGTTAACTTTGTCACAAAACATCTGTCACTAGCTCATAAAGATTGCGATGCGACACTGTTAATGTCCCCTGCGGGTGAGTGTTATAAAAAACGGTTAACTAAGGGGTATTGTATAACCCAGTAACTGGGTTGTGGAGGTCAGATAGGTAGATATGCTCCGTATTAAATAGTTGTATTCAGCTGCATCCGGTTAGACTGGAAGCTGGCCCTTACTTAGTTGGGAAAAGGGTAGGCAGATTGATGATAATGATGACGTTGTGTAGTGCAATTGCGTATGATCACACTAATATTATAAACGCGAAAGTTTGTAAATATGGATGGCTGGATGGATGGATGTTTGTTAGTCTTTCACGTAAAAACTACTGAATAGATTTGGATGAAATTTGGCAAACAGATAGTTTATAGCCTGGATTAACACATAGAATACTTTACATTCCGATATTCCCACGGGATCGAGACTTACGGGGATGAAACCGCGGGGCGCAGCTAGTTAATGCATATTCCCAGGTCTAGCAAACCAATATTGAGGTTTCCGTAAGTCCAGTCAGTCGAAGTTAGGAATAATTGTCTTCGGTAAAGCATTCAATCCTGTTTCTGATAGCCTATTCAATCTATTGTCAAATAACATTGACAAGTTGGACATTGGATCGTTTGATTGGTTATTGTTATTTCGATATACCTGCAATCACAATAGTTCAGATCTTAAATCACGCTTTCAGAAACCGGTAGTTATTGATAGTAGATAGTACACGTACACGTAATAGAAGTGAAACTTCTTAGAAAAATTTGAATAAGAGAGATTTAGTGTGGGGAGACAGAGAGAGTTACCTCTTTTCTCCCTCATGTAACGAAATGAGCCTAAACGTGACGCGTCCTTGAACGCGTCCTTTCACTCTCATAGCATAATCAGCCTATAATGTTCCCACTGCTGGGACACAGGCCTCATATCTGTGAGAGGGAGTGGGCTGTAATCTACCACGCAGGCCCAGTGCGGGTTGGTAGATGTCACATGTCTTCCAATTTTTGGTTCTAGGGCATGCCAGTTTCCTCACGATGTTTTCCTTCACCGTTTTGAGAGCAGTGGTGATGAAATAATTCACACAAAGTAAAGCGCATGGCTGGGTTCAAACCCACGACCTACAACTCGTATGTCGGGACAGTTACCACTGGGCCACCACTGCTCATCGTCAGACAGTGGTGTATAAGAATTATAACTTAGAAAGTACGTATAACTTTGAAAAAGTCACCTTGGTACTTGCTGTGTTTGAACTCGCAACTTGGGGCGTAAGATGCGAATCAGATATGAAACTTGCAACCACGACACTTTTTCTCTCGTTCTCGCCCAATCACCGAATTGGCGTCTAAGAAAAACATACATACATAAACTCATACCTTCTTCCCACGGGGTTAGGCAGAAACTAAAGAACGCTACCTGCTACGATCCTTACATACTCATTTTGCCTCGTTTACGTTCATACATCTGTTCATTAAAACATGCTGGTTGAAAAAAACTGTCACAGATACACGTGCTTATAAAAAAGTTGCACGCACGTGACGCACGTTATTAATTGTGCAGTTACTGCATCTATCATTTAACACAAGACTCAATATAATCCAAACACAGTGTTTATCCAGTTGGAAAACAGGAAAGAAACACCAGTCCCGGACGTGCCAATTAAAACCTCTCTGGTCATTCTTTTGTCATTCGCTTCGTTTGTGCCAATTGCACTGGACATGAATGAAGCCGTAAAAGTTAGCTTTTACTGCCAATCTTGATACTTTATTTCTATTTGAGGGGAGGATAAAATTTTGATGGAGCACCATTTCGTAGAGGGTTTATTGGCACCTGCAATTATTAGACTGTTTTAGAGGCTTTTTGTTTGATAAGGAAAAACCGCTCTGGGACGAATTTTAGTGTGCTGGTCACATTTATGAGACTAAGTTTTTAGGGGCATTTTATGAGTTATCCTCATCATCAGCCTACGGCAGTCCACCGCTCTGTTGGCTTCTCCAATTGCACGCCAAAAATGGCCATTGCATTGAGCTATATAATTTGATTGTGATGTAAATAAATATTAAAATATTATATTATAATATTAATTTAGACAGTTCAATTCATAGACCGATTCATAGACCACCTGAAAGAATGGTCATTGATAGAGAAGGGATCTTGCAGTATCTTTCAATAAAATTAGCAAACGGAGCATGCATTTTTGTCTGGTTTGTCCTAAACTAAACAACTGGCGAAATGCGGGTTTAGTAGCTACACCTTCCGAGAATACCGGCAGGATGTTATATTATTATTCAAATACTACTGTTATTAATAATACATAACTGTGTACGTCTGTACGTATGAGGAGTTGATGGACGCACATCAGTCGCCTGCAAGCTACAGCGCGTTCCAGCTCCGTTTGCGGATAAGCTTCGTACATGAATATTAAAGTGAGGCGTTACTGTGGCGGCTGCTACACCGATGCGAATGGAGGGTGGTTTTCCTGAGGGATATTTTGTGAACGTCTTTTTCCTGATTTTGTCCCATGTTACTGGGGATTGGCACTACACGTTGGTTATGTCTTCTGAACATAGGGCTTTTAAGGGCCTCTAGAATCAGAACATCGCATGCGTAACGACGCGCACGTCTACGTTACGCAAGCGGTGTGTCCTGTCTCATACAGTTCCAGACATTACAACTCAGTGGTACGTGCACGTCTACGCATATGCATCCGGTCTGCTCGAGCCTTTAATAAGATTCTTTTTGAGGTCATCTTTAAGTCCAGCGCTGGGGCTCTGTCTTGCATAGGGTCGCAGGATTATGCTGAGCGATGGCCGTTTTGCGTGAATGTGACGCATATTTTCCCCCAATTTGTAATTTTCGTGTATTTGTTCTTTTTTCGCATCATGTTTGCCGCAAATTAACGTATTTTCTTTCTTTTTTTCTTTTTTCTTTTAAGTCTTCGTTTAGGGCATCCACGCATCTCAAAGTTCGACTAGTCTATATAAGCAGCCACACAAAAGCTTCAATTACAGCTTGGCCAGAAAGAGTAGAAATTAAACAAATATGAACTAATTTTTTCTACACATGGCAACTCGAAAGAAATGTCAAACATCAGTCAAACTATCAAAACAAAAAAGTGTATTGTGAAATAATTTAATTTTTCGTAGCTATTAAACGTATTAGTCGGTGAATTATTATTGAAAATGGGCAAGACGATAAAAAGTGGTGCCAGAGAAGTTATTTACAATGTTTTTAAGAGGTGTTTGGCGGAATATCATGCCGGAAAACTTCTAACAGAATTGGATGACCTTTACAAACGAGTTGCTGATATGACAGGTATTTATTCACTCTCATTTTATATAATTTATATAGTTCATGATCTAAGTTACAGTTAAAGTCGGTTAGGTCTTCAAAAAATACCACATCATCGAAGTTTTTTACGGATTTAATATAATTTTAGAGGTTATGTTTACATCGGGTTCACAATGACTTTGTATAGAGCGACTGCATTTTTTGATCGTCACGCACGTCATTCTACATTAATGTTTTATTTTGATTACAGGAAAATCAGAAAGCACTGTTCGACGCATAATAAACGAAGGCAATAAAAACGAAGGCAAATTCATAACACCAGCCAAGCATAGAAAAGGACGTTCAAAAATAGAGATGGACGATTTTAGTGTCTGTGCGATTCGTCAGAAAATTCAGTTTTGTTACACCGTACAGAAAATAGCACCAACTTTGCGAAAGTTGTTGGCTGTGGCAAAAGAAGAATTAGATTACAAAGGAGGCCGTGAGAAATTAAGGCAAATATTACATGCCATAGGCTTTTCATACAAAAAATGTTGGACAAATAGAGAATCGCTAATAGAAAAACCTAATATAGCAGCAAAAAGAGAAAAATATTTAGAAATTATAAAAAGAAATCGGGATTTGCCTGTTGAGCTACAAAAACAAATTGTTTAATTGGATGAAAGTTACATCCATAGTTCTTATAAATTGAGAAAGTGCTGGCAATCCATTAAAATCAAAGGCATAAAACATGATATATCAAAAGGAAAAAGATGGATAATTGTCCATGCTGGAACTGCCAATGGATTTGTACCCAACGTTTTACTAATATTTAGTGGTACTAACAAAATGGAAGACTACCATTCAGAGATGAATTCTCACAATTTTACCAAGTGGGTGACAAAAAAACTGATCCCAAACCTACATGAGGCCTCTATAATTGTCATGGACAATGCGCCTTATCACAGTGTGGTGCAGAACAAGGCTCCAACATCAGCTTCCCGAGTAGATGAAATAAAACTGTGGCTGTTAGAAAATAACATCCCGTTCGAGCCATCAACAAGAAAGCCAGCATTATTAATGCTTGTTAAAAAGCACAAGCCAGAACCAGTATACCAAATAGATGAGTTGTTGGGGGAACATGGTCATGAAGTGGTACGGCTTCCCCCGTACCACTGTGACCTAAATCCTATCGAGCTCATCTGGGGCATAGCAAAGCAAAAAGTTGCTGCATGTAATGTGGGAGGAGCAATTGACATAAAAAAAGCAACTGAGGAAGCTTTTAATAGCATTGGTCCCGAAACTTGGAATAATTGTGTCGAACACATAAAGAAAATAGAACATAATTACTATGAAAGGGGAAGAACACTCTATGAAGATATAGACAGACTGGTAATTCGTGTTGGTGAGGACAGCAGTGACAGTAGCTCAGATTCTGAAGATGATCAAGAACTTGGATCGGACATGTCAGGTGTAGAGTATTTAGATAGTGACTAGAAAAAATATTGTTACTATATTAAAGATGCTTTACTCTCCTATGGTTTTTAATTACTAAATTAAAAAAAATGAAATTTAGCTTCTGATTTAACGATTTTCCACATTCAGATTTATCATTAAAAATACTTGAAGTATCAAATTCATTTTGGTTGTAGTATAAATGATGCTATATAAACGATAGTGGCGACCTCAATTTTTTTCTACTCTTTCTGGCCAAGCTGTATCTTTGGCATGTTTTATTAAAGACGTGATTCTTCATCATCCTCTTTGGTTTCAGAAAGAAATTATAAGACAGTTTTTTTATGTATACGAGTGGCAGATTCCCTGTCAATTGTTACACTACGGTGTAACAGAATCCGGTTTTAAAGCATCGCGAGCATGCATCAAATGCAGAACAGCACTTTGCATACGCGCGCCCTATGTTTGACTAACATGCCTTTCCAAATGGACCACATGGGAACATTTATTTACTTAAAAATACATAACACAGCTACGAGGAAAGTTAATGTATTTTGTCATTCAGCTACAGCTGGTAAAAGATCATATTTATGAAACGTTTTCTTTGACATTTATTTTCACCCCTTGCTTGTTGCGGGAAAGTCCGAAAGGGATACCGGGGCCCTTGGCAACAGGCAACTGAACGAAAGCGGGTGGGTTTTAGTCAGTTAAAGTCCGGCACGCCCGCTCCGCCCAGAGCGGGAGAAGTAATTTGATGATTTCCCAAGCCCAAAAAAAAAACCCCTTGCTGGGTATATTATGTCGCCTTGTGGGACACCGCTGACTCAAGCTTTTGGTGAAGATAACATCAACCCCCTTTGTGATCTAGGGATCAGACCACCTGTCTCAGACTCAGAGGTGCCGGGTTCGATTCCCAGTGGGGTGGGGTCAAAATTTTCTGCTCGTTTTGGTTGGTGGTAGGGCTTGTTCTAAGTCCGCCTGGCTAGCTACCACCATCTTATCTAAGTCTGTCGCCATAACAACAATGTTAACAGCATTTGTTGTGTTTTGGTAGTAAGAGGTAAGGTAGCCAATTCCTCTGTGGTTGAGGATTTCGGGTGAATCTCGCTTCCTCCTTCGGCCTGATCATCACTTACCATCAGGCCAAGAGCTTCCCAGAGGTGGTTACGAAAAAATAAAGACATTGTGTAGAATTCATTATGACAATGAATTATCTACTCAGACCAATTATAAAACCAATGCAGAGCGCTGCGAACAATACAGTGAAGCTTGCCAAAATTACACCGCCGCTCTGGGCATACACGCTCACACGCACACATTTACAATCAAACTACACCTCACTAACTGCACACATGTTTACGAAACCGGCCTCACGTCACTGTTGACAGCGCCCTGTCTAGGTTTTTATTTTTTCCGACATATTTACCATTCGCTTGGTAAATAAATTGAGGGCCAAGGCTTATTTGGTGTTAACCTGTGACAAAGTTGGATTGGATTGAATTTACGAATTAACTTACCAAAGCTGATTGAAACACGAGTTGATACATTTTAGTTTCATCACTATCCTTATTTTCCATGCCAAGCATCACTGAATAAGGTTCTCGTGGCATACATACTTCTCTATGAAAACCTGTCGGCTTATACCGAAATCCCACGATCCGCGATTTTGCGGACGGACACCGACGAGCCCGGACGACGGACCGTGGGAAGGTGTACGTGCGGGGTATCGCAGACATCGGAAGTTCCTTGGTGCTCGGTGCGTGGCGGTCTGTGGTCGTCTGCCGTGCGTGTCCGTCTGCAATATTGCCGATCGTCGGATTACACCATTACGTTTCATTTCTACAAATATAAAAAGTCGTTCCTATTTGCACAAGTTTTAATTCAATTTACTTTAAAAGTCTTACCATCTTCGCATCTGGGGTATTGACGCATAAAATTGCTTCTTTAAGTGCCCATCTTTGACAAGTAATTACTCCAACCACTCTCTAAGTTCCTAGTACTCTTTGTCAGGCTTCACTGCTTGGTAATTCGCAGAACTATGGGCAGGGCCGTATTTACAGTTGTGGAGGCCCTGGGGCAACCAAGAAGTGGACGCCCCGAAAATGGATGGAACAGACGACAAAAAAATTGATTTAATTCGGTTTTTGTTATCAAAGTAATTCAATGTATCATTTTTGAACATAAACCTAGGACACAAAAAGTAAATTAATTTTTAAATAAATTATTTATTTTATCTAAAAAAAAAAAACAAATTGTGGTGGCCTCTGTTTTGTGGAGGCCCAGGGCCATGGCCCCTATTGCCCCGCTTTAAATCCGGCTCTGACTATGGGTAGTCTTTGTCACAGTATAATAACAGTACAGTATTATTTCATTTGCCAATGTCAATGTCGCAACAATAATTACGCAATATTGTCTTTTGACGATCCATGAATGACAGCCGGGACCAACGGCTTAACGCGCTTTCCGAGGCACGGAGGAGTCTCGGTATGTAAACATGGTCACCCATCCACGGACAAATCGCGGCAAGCGTAGCTTAACCTGATTGATCGACCCGTGCAGCTATTATTTCTAACACTATCAATCCTACTAATATTATAAATGTGAAAGTGTGTGTGTTTAGATGTTTGTTACTCAATCACGCAAAAACGGCTGAATGGATTTGGATGAAATTTGGCAAACAGATAGTTTATAACCTGGATTAACACATAGGATACTTTTTATCCCAATATTCGCACGGGATCGAGGCTTACGCGGGTGAAACAGCGGGGAGCAGCTAGTAATAAATAAATATAAATCATAAATTAATTAACTGTTAACCCTACATTAAATATGAAGCGAAAATCATGGTAAACGCCAATTATATGAGCAGGGTAAGCAGAATAAATAGTTAATTGAAATCGGCCATAAGTGGTGGGCGCTGGCTATGGACAATTAAATACAGAAACAGTGAATAGCCGACGTTAATTTAATTATGGAGTGTAAAATTCAATGGCTGTGCATGTTTTTGAATTGGTGGGTTAGGGTTTATCAGTTGTGGTTTTGCAGGGATAATGGGAACTATAAAGTGCTCGATATTACAGGGTTAAGAATACCTAAGGAACTTTTTATAGGGATAGAATAATACTTTTCCAGGTTTTACATTGTATTTTGTCTTTGTGCCAAATTGTATCAGAATCTGTTCAGCCGCTCTGGCAGAATCGACGAAAACATTTGAGAGTTTTAGCGAACTTTTGTTTGTTGGAAGAATCTAGCCTGTTTTAGGGTTCGGCACCGGAAGGGTGCCAAACGTAACCCTAAAAAAGGTCGTAGGTACCTACTTTAAGCCTTATATCTCCGGATTTGTAATTAAAAGCATCTTAATTGATTAAAGTAGGTCATGTCATTACTGGGGTAAACATAATGAAGATTACATTTCTTGTAGGATCCTTCTACCGAGGTAAAGGCTCTTACATACTGGCTCGATTCCCCGCGCGACGCGACGCCGCCGCATTGTTCGCCGTGAAGTTTTCTCATAAATTGTTTTGTTAAAATTCGCGTCACGCGGTGAATCGCGCCAGTATGTAAGAGCCTTAATACTGTTCAGAAGGTACGTTTACTACCTACTTTGTAATATTGTTCTGAGATCTGTAAAGAGAAATGTCTGGAGATCAGTCTCGAGTGTTTCACGTGTATTTACAAATAGGTAAAGAAAGAGCTGGTAATTAATTTGAAAGATACAAAGAAACAATTTTAAATCTTCTTCATCTGCTTCTTTTTAACCGGATATTTTTTTGGTTTCAGGTAAATCATCGCAACTCAACTTATCAGCGCAAAGACTACGTAAGATCTTACTTCAATACATTAATATTTCAAGAATTATTGCTCCATTTATAATTCTTTTTACCTTTTGTGGTACAGTAATCTTATTGTAGGTGCATCGTCTTCACATATAATTATATAATTGATGTATACAAAATATTGTAAAACATTTTTAAAAGAGTAACGGTGGAGTTTCTTGTCCATTCTTCTCCATACGAAAACTACCTTTTGGAAGGGGCAACTAGAATCAATTCTATTTCTTTGTTTTGACGTTCAAAAGTGCCATATATGTGCCTATTTGAAATAAATTATTTGACTTTGACTTCCAAGTGAAAGTCCATGGGCTTTATTACCTCATCTGTAACTTTAAAAAGAGAGTATTAGAAACTACAAAGTGTACCCGAATCAGAGATCATCCGATCTGCATAGCTAACCATCTCACGGTGAAAACATAAGTGAAGTGAGCGTGGAGTGAACTGTCATTGTCATCGATACTTAAAGTTGTGCTATATTGTAAAAATCCCACCGTGAAGTGAGCTTGAAAGAAACTGCCACTGCCTTAGCATCCGTAGGTATCGATGACAATGACAGCTCACTTCACCTAAGTTTTCACAGTGAGATGGTTATTGGTTACAGAATAGCACAACTGCCGATCTTTTCTGAACTTGAAGTGACCTGTGTGAATAGGATCAATCCCTAGCATCAAGTGGAATGACAGCTCATTACCTAAGATTTCACGGTTAGATTTTTACAGAATAGACCCGGCAGTTCTGTACAAATCTTACCGTGAAAACTTAGGTGAAGTAAGCTTGAAGTGAACTGTCACTGCCTTAGCAACAGTAGGTGTCGATGACAATGACAGCTCACTCCACGCACACTTCACATAAGTTTTCACGGTGAGATGGTTACAGAATAGCAATGCTGCCACTAGAGACTGACAGCTCACTTTACCTAAGGTTTCACGGTGAGATTTTTACAGAATACACCAGCTCTATTCTAGCTATCTCCGTCGTAGTAACACGAGGACAAAATTATACAGTTCCCCTCCAACACCATACATGGCTCATTTGCGACATTACCCTAAAAATACAACGACAAACGTACTAAAACTAAACCAACTAAAACACAATTTTGTACTTACCTCAAACAAGTCCTGATAGTGAATTTATTTTAGTACTACAAAGGTTTTCGAGCTGGCAACCATTTGAATACACATTACCTAAGCTAGATCGTGCTTAGCCCGGCCTGAGAAAAATAAGTAAAAAGTCTTGACCGCCTGTTGCGACGATGTTATTCTTATTTTAGTCGTGTGCTGACGGCTAGGGATGGGAAAAGAGGTTGGTATCGATAATTGATGTGTTAATAATTTTTATTAAAAATTACGGGTAGTTAGAAGCCCGAAAGTCTGACAACCAGTCTTTGAGTCTTACCAAGGGGTATCGTATTCACCAGTAACTGGGTTGTGGCGGTCAAATAGGCAGTCGCTCTATGTAGAATACTGGTATTCAGCTGCTATCCGGTAAGGCTGGAAGCCGACCCCAATATAGTTGGGAAAAGGCTAGGCAGATGATGATAATTCAAAAAACTTAGAGACAGAAATGTTTTTGAATGCAATGTTACGTTTTAAACGATGTATTTATTATAGGTATTAAGCGTAGACGTTAATATCATCTTAACAATTTATCAACATTTATAGTAATAGAAACGTCTAATAACGTTCCGAAATAATCTTCTGACTAACATTCATAAAACTCAATATTAATAAAAAAAATGATATAGCTATCTGGGTCAGGCTGTAGTCCTCATAATATATTTTAGTGTCCTCACACAGGTAAGACGTATTTCAAATTTAGAAGTCTGTCATAAGATTTTACATAACTTGTGCAGAAGTGACGACATATTTTTGTGAATTTTCCAAAAACTCATCGAAAATTTATGGACAACCACTACATCCCTAAAAAATGCATCTACCCGTGTGCACTACATGACACGAAGATATCGTTCAAGATTCTTTGGAGACTGCTCGCTTTGTCTACCTTGCACATAATCGATAATTTAAATGCACGTCACTAGAAAATGCGACGACCAGGCGTGTTCACGACGTCGCCGATTTTATATTATCGACTATAATATCGATATAGCAAGCTCTAATTTTAGTTTGTTCGATGCTGTATTAATAGATTGTGGTAGCTCCGTTTTTGTTTTTAGTCTTGTAGGGTAAAAGTTGCTGTGATGAATAAAGTTATAATAAAGCATGTATTGTGTGTTGAAAGTAAAAGTTTCTAAGGTAAATAAGTTAGTATGAACATCTTATTTTCTGTTAAAGTTTTGAGTTAGGTTCACCATAACGTTGGTAGAATATTTTTAACTTCAATGAACTTGTCTCGCTTGTTTTCTCTGCGCGCTAAGA
Source organism: Lithophane semibrunnea (assembly GCA_947363905.1). NCBI lineage: Eukaryota > Metazoa > Arthropoda > Insecta > Lepidoptera > Noctuidae > Lithophane > Lithophane semibrunnea. Next base: position 3,679,715 of record OX376211.1, read on the forward strand.
TAGAGTTGTAGTTAAAATAATAATCGTACAGTTTTTTGGTGGAAAAAGTATTTGTTCAAATCAAACCTCATACGCAGCTTAAATTACTTGGTGTGACTGTAATCAGATTACAGTCACACCAAGTAATTTTAGCTGAAGATAACAAATCTAATTTTGCTTCCTTATTCTAATTGCAAGAAAAACACAAAACATACTTTTATAATTTAAGCATTGACATTCTAATGCAATCTATGATTGTATATTAAATTAAAAATAAGAAGTAATTATCGCATCCCCTAATTAATTTTAACTTCATTCATCGACATAAGCACATCCCTATTCAAGCTCCGCGTGTTCGCGACACTGGCACCTTATTGTTTAACTTGGCTAATTAGTCGCTCGCGTGCAAACAGGACTGATAAAACAATCCTGTGTTTGCCTTTCCTATTGTCAATACTATTCACTTTAGGAGGCAAATGTAGAAACACGGCTATTAACCTTGGCTTACGAAGCTACCATGTTCTAAATTTTATGTCTAGGTAAAAAAATCCAGAAATAAAGTTGAGGTGGTACAAATACCGACTTAGAACCTTTTTTTTAAATGGTTACCACCACCTATCACCTAAGTTGCGACTAATTTTGTTGCACAAAAAGCATTTTATAGTAAATACTACAAAATGGTTTTGGTCCTTAAATCACTGCCACTCTATTTAACCGGAGGACCATTATTTGTAAAAATATATTAACATCTACAAAGAAAATCGATGAATACATTCTTGCGGAGTTTAGTTCACAGCTTCTTGTTACTTGAGTCTCATAAAATGTGCAACATTTAAATAAAAAAACTGAAAAATGTGGAACCATTTTGCGTAATTTCACCACCGAAGTAGGTACTTATCAATCTGTAATTAAGACTCAAGCAGATCAGAACAATCGAGATTCAAAACTATGAAACACAACAGTAATATCAAACTTCACTTCTCCTCGACGATACAACCGCACTTTATCGATAACCGGTTCCTGTATCACGGTACACCACTAATCGTGTGCACGACACGACTCAAGGCGCATTGTTTGACTCCAGTAATTAGTTCCCCGCGTGCTGCCTCTGATAAATCAATCGTATATCCGTGGATCAAATGAAGGTTTACTGATATGTAGGTTAGGTTCGAGTATTTAATGATAATTTATTGAAAAACTTGCTTTTGCCTGCGGGAACGTTCAGCCAGGATATACACCCCTTTGCAAAAAAAACGGGCACCTTAACAGTCATTGGCTTTTGTATGGATAATATTAATATTTTTACTATGCCATTAGCATAAATGACTAGTAATTTGTTATAATCAATAAGAATATAGTTTTTTGGCTACACCCCTCTTCCAGCAGCGCTACAATTTTACTAGCTCTTATTGTTTTTCTACCATTACAATCGACACAAAGATATCACTTTTATGTCACAATAAGGCTGGATTATGCGACAAACATAAATTATTCTACCAAAAAATAACGAGAAGTTAGTTTTAGTTCCCAGGATAACCTTCTAACCGCAAACCTGCAAAATGTTAGTAAAAGTCACAAACGGAAAACAGGATTATTATTGTTTTTAAACAAAAGTTTCGAATTTGGAATTAACTTTTTTCTTACCCAGACTCTTTATTAAGTGCCAGTTACATAGTTTGGCTATTAAAACCTCTTTACAACAAAATGATTATAAATAATGTACAAAAATCAAAACCGCCCGTTTTTTTTTGCAAAGGGGTGTATTTATAATTCATGGTCTACGTGTGTGCCTAAATTTCATCGAAATCCGTTCAGCCGAGGTAACAGACAGAATTACTCGTACTAGCTACTCACTCAAGCCAGCAAGAAATGTGTTATACACATAAACCTTCCGGAATAAATTTTCTAAATGGTGATGAAAACTGCATCAAAATCCGTTCCGCAGTTTAAAAAAACAACGCGGTCACACAGGCAGACACGAAAAGCTTTATCATACTAAATCTACCGAATTGGTTATTATGAAAATCGGGAAACTAAAGCCTGAACCACATAGGAACTTTTCATTACAGATAGTAAAATATTGAATGTGGACAAAGCCTAGCCTTATTACCACATAACCGTGTTTATCAGGGGGCCCAAAACGGCCACATTAGCAATTCCTCTAAGGTCATTTTCTGAATTTCCAGCTGTAATTAGCAATTCCTCTAATAGGGAATATGCATGTATTTTTTTTGTTTTCTTATTCGATAGTTTACATCGTCAAATAATAGTAAAAAAAAAATTCAGCGGCAAAAAAGCAATTTAAAGTACTTAAAAAAATGTTAAAAATATCCACGCGATCCGGGCTATTTGGCGCGCTTGGTGTGGTGACGTCACAATTCATGAAAACAAACAAGCAAGTGTCAAGTTAATGTCAAACACACCTTTTTGTAGGAGTGTTTAACATTGACTTGACACTTGTTGATTGATTTGACATTGACATTTTGTTTTTCGTCCTTAATTGTTACGTCACATCCGCTCTTAGCTTTCAAGTATTTGAATTACCCACAGTTTTTTGGAATTAAAAAAAAAATAATTTCAGGCTCAAAAAGAAATTTTATTCAAAAATATAGATGAAGGCATAATTCTGAAGTAATATAGTTTATAAAAAAAAATACTTGCCCTTATGTGAATCACATGTATATTCCCTATTTGACACAAAAGTAATTCATAATATGTGGACCATTTTACGAATCTCCATAGAAAACTGACAAACAGATGAATTATTTGTATGTAATAGGAATCGCACGCAGATCATATATTGTGAATTGTCAGTTTGTGACATTTTACGATGATTCGATATTTTCCTATTATGATTCTGCCAAAGTGGCTGTTTTAAGCCCCAAGTTGTTTAGCTTAAACATCATTTAAACACGACATTTTTATATGGTATTCAGCTGCATCCGGTTAGACTGGAAGCCGACTCCAACATTGTTGGGAAAAGGCTAGGCAGATGATGATTTGTATACGAAGTTTGACGTTGCTGTGCGTTTGCTTGCACTGGCGAAACATTCACAACAAAACATGTTGATATCTCTATTTTCTGTAAATGTTCCTTACAATTTTTGTCAGGAACTAGTAATTCAACATTTTTGTTGTGAATGTTTCGCCTGTGCAAACGTACAGAAAGAATGCCAATAGAAACACGTTGAACAAGTGTCTAAGTTTTTATAGTAAGAACATAGGTAGTTACCAGTAAATAAACAGGCCGTTACTTCTACATTTAACGACTCCAAATTAACGCAACTATTTAAATAAACAACTCTAGCTAAACCACGACAGTGACTCAACTGAAATCTAATTTTGAAACCGATCGATTTTTTTGCCATCCAAAATTTAAAGCATTCAATCGACCGTCCAAATGTTTACAGAGCCTGCTAATGTAGGTTAATCGATGTGCATCGTATGTAATACTGTTGAGTTCATGTATGTTTAGTGTTTACTGAATGGACATTCGATATAGTTGATGTGTTGTTTAGTTTTGTAAGCATATCATTTGACAGTTGACAAACAAAGGGAATTTTCAACTATCAGCTCGCGTACCATAACCGCCATAGAAATGGGTTTTGTCGACGGAAGAATAGACAAAATGACAGATAAACAATCACAGTCTGTCATTTTGTCTTTGAGAGCAGTGGTGGCCCAGAGTTAACGGCCGCGACTTACGAGTTGTAGGTCGTAGGTTAGAACCCAGACAGGCGCTTTACTTTGTGTAAATTATTTCATCGCGACTGCTCTCAAAACGGTGAAGGAAAACATCGTGAGGAAACCGGCGTGTCCTAGAAACAAAATCTCGAAGATATGTGACATCTACCAACACGCGCTGGGCCTGCGTGGTGGATTGCGGCCCACTCCCTCTCACAGAGTGTCCCAGCAGTGGGAACGTTATAGGCTGATTATGCTATTTTATGCATTTTGTCTATTCTTCCGTCGACAAAACCCGTTTCTCAGGTTGTCATGCTACGCGTGCTGGAGTAGCAAGTCTCTTAGGATTCGGACCAAAGTCAAATTACGTGTTTTGTTTCAATTAAGTAGATCCTGAATTTTCAAGGAGGTCAGTTAGTCGGATTCAGATAGTTAATTGCCAGTTCCTAAATGGTGATTTCGATTGCAAGTGGTCTGAAATTGCAAAATAGTGAGCTAACGTTGCAAACGCATTTTTATCTGAAATTGAACTTTATCTGAATGAGAAATTCTTCTGAATGTGTTTTTTTCCCTGCAGCAGGGGAAAGGGTCTCTGGTTCAGAGAGGTAATCGCGTAACACACATTAAATACCAATTGATCTCAATGACGTGACGTAATGTTATGTTAATTGGTTATAGCGATTTAAAGAGAAGTAATTTTGACTTACGATTTTGGTTATGTCTTCGGTTAAATAGTTGCTTTTTAGGGGTATGAGGAACAGGGTGTAAAGTTCACTCATCCACCATAGAAAAGGGAGGATCCTCCGACTAGACGGGTGTTGTGTCTGGCGGGCAACTGCCCAAAGATTGATGTCGGGTTCTTGTATATATGTCCACTGCACGGTAAACTTTAATTGCGCGATGCAGGATTTATGTGACGTCAGGTCTTTGATGCGTAGTTCGCATGTGGCGATGTAGATATCACCACAGCTTAGCATAAAAGAACCAAGTTATTTTTAACTCTTTCCCGTTATAAACATCATGTAGCAACACCAACAATGAATCATAAATTAACTAAGAGTATATGAAAGACGTTTATCTTCAATATATCATTATTACACGGTGTATCGGTTCGGGTGGAGCAAACTGAGCGTGTGTCGTGACGGCGAGTGGAGAAGCCATGTGTCATATTTGTTGCGTAGTTCTGAATTGTGCGCTGAGGTGAAGTAGATTTTACTAAGTAAACCTAAACCATTAGTAAAGTTTACTAGGAGAGAAAGTGTTATGTGTTTGGATTGAGATACAAACTGAGCCTTTGTCGTGACAACGAATTGAGAAGCCATGTGCCTTATTTGTTGCATAGTTTTGAAGCATGGGCTGAGGTGGAGTAGGGTTTTATGTTTTTAGTTATACTTCTAATATAGCAAAAGCTATTTTTTAGAATAAAATAGATCCTTTATTTGCTGAATAAACGTTTCGTTGGGAGAACTCATTTGTCTGTCTGTGTGAAGGCTACTTATCTCCTGGGCTATTACTTCCCCCGAGCTATGCTTATAGGTATAAACAAAGGGGCCAAATAAATTATATGCCCCTATAATTTATTTGGCCGAAGATCCAGTCCAAGCCTACATTAAGCAGAAGGCAAGACAAGCGCTTGTATCTATAAAAAATCCTCACAAAACCAGGCCCGCTGTAATATGAATATCACGGGATTTATTTTTGTTGATCCAATTAGTTATGTTTGTGGAAACGTAACTATTCGATTAAGAACAACACAATTTCTACTGTTAATTGCATCTCCCTACATAAAATAAAATATGACGACAATATTTCTGACACAGAGAATGCACTCGAACTTCATGCTCCAGAAATACGCGACCGCCTCGCTTCGCCTTATTAACCACGATGAATGATTTATAGTAATATAAGACTTATGGCGTTGGAAATAACGACGAACCTGTAATTTAGTTAAAAGGGTTATTTTAGCGTGTCAATTAAGTACTAAAGCCAAGCTCTATATTTGGATTCGTCTTATGCCGCCATATTGGATTATGGTCCTTAAAATATTTTAAATTATTTTACGATATGTTTATTGGAGTTTGTGAGTGTTTTTTAATGTATGTATATGAAATTATAGTGGCTGTGGACTTTCATGCGTCTCATAGCATTTATTGTAGTTATTATGCTGTAGACAAATGTCGAGAGGTTGGGCAGAAGTATTCTGAAGTCATTGTACTAAATTATATTTCATTGTTAATTATTATTTCATTGTAGTAAATTAGATTATGGCCTTATTAGAATGCTAAAAGTCACCCAAAGGGCACTGGAGAGGGCTATGCTTGGAGTTTCCCTTTGTGATCGAATCAGAAATGAAGAGATCCACAGGAGAACCAAGGTAACTGACATAGCCCGAAGAATTTCCAAACTTAAGTAGCAGTGGGTAGGGCATATTGCTCGCAGAACAGATGACCGAAGGGCCCGAAGGTTCTGGAGTGGCGACCGCGTACAGCATGCTATGTTGAGCAGTGAACGTCTTTCGGCTGAAATAAATGATGATTGAACCTAGATTCTCGTTACTATCGTTGTTACAATACATAAGTCTGTACAGCTCATCTTAAGAAATGATTTCATTATTTGGAAAAAGATGTAACACAGGGTTTTTCTTCAGTGGCTTGTAAATATCCAGCTAGGTATTACTAGCAATGTTTGGACATAGGAAGTAATCAAACACGAAATCCACGCTGTTGATAAAATATACGACACTGTATCAGATTTGAAGACCTTAATTTGCATTTTTCATTTATTAACCCATAAATATTTATAGGGGTATTAACTTCCCCAGTGTTTATATTTACGAATCAACTCATATAGTGAGTATCAGAAATGTATGGTCAAATTTACCTAAGGGTGTGATACAGACAGACCAAAAAAAAAATTAATCGGCTAACCCATACAAAACCTCAAATACTCGACCTAAATGGATGGATCAGCTGATTATTTTTTCGCGATTACTATTTTGGTCCCGTGGCGAAAGTTGTTCAGTTTGACGGTTTGAACCACAGCCTTAAATAACACCACGCATTTAAATAAGACCATGCATTTAAATATGACCATGCATTTAAATATGACCACGCATTTAAATATGACCACGCATTTGAATATGACCACGCATTTAAATATGACCACGCATTTATATATGACCACGCATTTAAATATGACCACGCATTTAAATATGACCATGCATTTAAATATGACCTCGCATTTCTGATACACGCCGTATTAGGTACTCATATAATATAAATGCAAATTAATGTTTGATAACCCGAAGAGCCCTTTCCCAACAGTGGTAATTTTATGGCCTGTTAATATGTTTTTTATTGTTTATTTAATTTTAATGTTAACAAACAAATCAGTTAGTTACCGAAACCAATAAAATAAAATTTAATTATAGAATAAACATTACCTGTGCCCGACGCCCGTTAAAATAGTTAATTATTTTTAGAAATAATCCGGTTTTGAGCGGTTTTAGTCTTAGCTGGTTATAACTAGAATATTTTTATTGGGTGCATGGGTTGTGGTGTTTTAAAATAAAATGTATGTAAAAAATATGACAAGAATGTCGCTTTATAAAATGTGTAGGTTCCGTATGTTTAAGATAATTGGATTTTCGTGTGTTCTGTCTAATTTTGGATTGTGTTCATAAATATTGATGTTACACCTATTTATTTTATGTGGCTGTATAATCAATCGATTTATTTATTCTGATTGAATGCTCAGGTACGTTTAAAAGCTGCTTATTTAATGAACGCGTCGTTGTTATGGATGCCATAGTTTTTCTTTTTGGCGTACCTAAATTGTTTCTATGTGTAAGATGAATTTGATTAATTTCACATTTATGAGTGACTAACTTCCGCACGCGGCTTCGCCCGCGTGGTATGTCGATAAAAAGTAGCCTATGTCCTTTCCCGGGATGCCATCTATCTTCTTGCCAAATTTTATCGAAATCGGTCTAGCCGGGATTTATTTTCATATATATAGATAACTAATTAATTTACAAGGTCGTGTGAAAAGTGAAAGGCTAAAAAAAATTATGTCTCTGCCCAGCTGTGGACTAAACGGTGTGGCTGTGTGGCTAAACTGAGTGTATTGGGAAAATGATGCTGTAAATACTTAAACATATTTTTTTTCATAGTTTTACTGTCAGTTTAGGGTTCCTATTTACCCAATACTTCAATGTAGTTGATTGTAGCTATTGCAACTTATAGAATTTTCTCAGTAGTAGCCCGGAGCCTGTATTAGTGCCCGGTTGATGACAATAGGTTTGCCTCCTTTTATATGGGACTTAAACATAACTGGCGAAATGCGCGTATACTATAGCTTCACCTCTCCCTAACCTTTTGGGAATACAGGCGTGATTTATAACTTACAGAAAAACAATTTTACAGACCTGAAAAATGTTAAAACAACCCATTTTATTTTTAACGGACCCCTAAAAATTGAAATCCCACTAAGCGGACGGATGTGAACGTAATTTTAGTCCTATAAAATCGGGCACCACGGGCCTGCGGTCGGGCGTACGCGTGTGGTCCACCCTTAACGGACATTTTACGATGCCCGAAGCGATGTCGGTGACCCTTTATGCTTTACACTTGATTAACTTTTTTTAGTTTAATTGTTCGTATTAGTATTTTATTGCTTTATGTTTTTTTTTTGGGAATTTTACTGATGGCGATAATTGATTTGGTTTAAAATGCTGATGCTGATGTGACTGTGTATTTTTGTGGTTTTGCTTTATTATAATTAATAGTTATTAAGTTATCTGGGTAATTCAGCCAGAAATATTATGTGAATGGGGGGACCATCTTTACATACCGAGACTCCTCCGTGTCTCGGAAAGCACGTTAAGCCGTTGGTCCTGGCTGTCATTCTTAGATCATTTCAACTGTCTAACTATCACGGTTCATGACATACAGCCTGGTGACAGACGGACAGACAGACAAACGGACGGACAGCGGAGTCTTAGTAATAGGGTACCGTTTTACCCTTTGGGTACGGAACCCTAACAATAGATTTAAAATCTATTCATACTATCTACAAACATGTCAGTATCCTAAGCTTTAACCGTTCATGTTTATCTCGTTTGTTAATCCTCTCACTCGAATAAACACTAATGTCAAGACACCACACATACTTATTACTTAATCTATAACACCCTATAGATTGTTAATTACAACACTAATATAACCCGATACCAATGATGGCGGATATTCATTTCGTGACGTCACAGCCGGTACCCTATCATGGCTAATAACGTTCAACAAACAGATCGTAATGACACTGAAGAGATAGATAGAAGAAAACCCACTTGATACAAAAAAGGTATCCAAAGAGGGGTAAATTCGCACTTTTCATCGTGCGAATTTACACCTAATACCGAAATCCCACGATCCGCGATTTTGCGGACGGACACCGACGAGCACGGACGACGGACCCTGGGAAGGTGTACGTGCGGGGTATCGCAGACATCGGAAGTTCCTTGGTTCGCGGTGCGTGGCGGTCTATGGCCGTTTGCAATATTGCCGATCGTCGGATTCCACCATAAGCCATGCCAAAGGATGGCTTAGGTGTAAATCATCACATCATCATAAAATCACGCCTGTAGTAGTAATTCCACGAAGGAAAAGTCAAAAGTGTACATATATTATAGTACACCCATAGGTCTCAGGACTCAGGTATATCTAATTCAATCTCAGTGTTTGTATCTACTAGCGGCACGAGAACTTCCAATTGGCACATTTGGTTGTGGGGCGAACAACCCAAACAACCCAGCACCCTAAGTCCTAACTAATCTATTCTAATCCATACTACTAACTCTGTCTGTCTGTATGTTACCTTTTCACGCCTAAACCACTGAACGGATTTCGATAATACGGATTGGCAAGGAGATGGATGGCATCCCGGGGAAGGACATAGGCTACTTCTTATCGACTAACCACGCGGGCGAAGCCGCTGGCGGAAGCTCGTAATATTATAAATGCGAAAGTAAGTTTGTTTGCTTGTAACGCTTTCACTCTAAAAGGATTTGGATGAAATTTGGTACAAGGGTAGAGTATGACCTGGAAAAGGACATAGGCTACTTTTCATCCTAGATCGCTGACAAAGTCGCGGGCAACAGTTAGTAACGATATAAATGTTGTTACACGATGTCTCTAATGGTGGAATCCGACGCTCGGCAATATTGCAGACGGACACGCACGGCAGACGACCACAGACCGCCACGCACCGCGCGCCGAGGAACTACCGATGTCTGCGTGCGATACCGATCGTGGGATTTTGGTATAATGCCGAGATCCGACGGTGCGCCATATTGCGGACGGACACAGACGAGCCCGCACGACACACCGTGGGAAGAAGGTGTACGTGCGGGGTATCGCAGACATCGGAAGTTCCTCGGTGCGCGGTGCGTGGCGGTCTGTGGTCGTCTGCCGTGCGTGTCCGTCCGCAAAATCGCGGATCGTCGGATCTCGGCATAAGACATCGTGTAGTCCAGCGTTCTCCTTCTTTGAAGAAAAGAGCTTCCTGGAGTAGTGGACCTTCTGAACGTTCTCTGTGTCCTGTTAATTTAATGCTGAGCGAATATAGGCCGTATACTTTTATGAGTATATGCTGATTTGGATACAATATTGAATGTATGTGCTTCAGTTTTACGCGACGTATCAAGGCCCTTCTCTTATTGGGTTGGTTGATTTTTGACAGGATTAGGGATATTTTTAGAAGGTGGATTCAATTTAACTATGGAACGAGATGTTTTTATCCACATAAACATACGAGTACATATATAAAGTCACCTCTTCTTCCCATGAGGGTAAGCAGGAACTGAACGCCACCTGCTACGATCCTTACATACTCCTTTTGCTTCGATTACGTCATACATGAACATGTTGTAATGTTCAATCACATAACAATACATCACGCCTGTAAACCCCGGAGGGACCCTAGACAGAGGTGTACCTATAGTACACCCACATTTCGCCAGTTATGTTTAAGTCCCATGTAATAAGGGGAGAGCATATTGCCATCAACCGGGCACAAATCTAGACTCCGGGCTGCTACTGAGAAATTCCATACTGAAAAACCCAATAACACTTCGCTCAACCGGGGAATCGAACCTAGGACCTCATGCTCAACAGTAGCGCTTGTGACCATTAGACCAACGAGGCGGTCAAAACTGTGTTTTGTAGCGCAGTGTGGTTTTGAGAATATGCTCTGTTAATTTGACGCCTAGAGGAGCTCGTCGCTAAGTAATAACAGCCGCACGGGTCGATCCGTCAGGTTAAGCTACGCTTGCCGGGGTTGGTCCGTGGATGGGTGACCATCCTTACATATCGAAACTCCTCCATGACTCGGACAGCACGTTAAGCCGTTGGTCCCGGCTATCATTCGTGGATCTTTGACAGTCGTGTTCTGGTTTGCGACTGGTCAATCGTCATCCTAAGGATGTCTCGTTGAGAAGTGAAACACGTGTCGATTTCTTACAGGGTGTTTTATAACGCTTAAAGAATAGTTAAGCGGAATAGGTTACTAAATATATCTACGTCTATTGTATTTTTTTGACAGAGCATTACTCGAAGAAAACTAAATACAGTAGCAACATGTCATGTTGCATATGTTTAGTTTACTTGTGTAAGGTCTCAGTTTGCCAGATAATGACAGATCGCGCCGGTTCATCGCCTGAGGGCGCGACACGTCCACTCATCTCCTTCTGGTTATTGAGTTATCGATGAGCAGTATTTAACAGTAATGACTTAATATTATATGTTTTCAAGATCATTATTGTAATGTTTAAAATGATGATTTTTGTATGAGGCAATGTATTACTCCGATTGTGAGCGATAGGATCGTGATGGGATCGTGTCCTCCAAAAAGGTTAGGATGCCGTGTGTAGTACTTATAGCCAGTTTGCTTCTTTACCGACTTCATACAGGTAATGAAGTCTGTTTAAAAATTCGCCGAGTGCGAGTCGAACTCACACATGAAGGGTCCCGTACCACCGTACACCGTACACGTTTAGCAAAATATTTCGAAAAAAACATGTTTCTTGTGAAGGTAAAAATTAAAGGGAAAAAATTAAACATAATCTGTGAAAATTTCACCTGTCTACCTATTACGGTTCATGAGGTACAGCCCTCTTACAGACGGACGGACGGATAGCGGAGGCTTAGTAGGTAATAGGGATCCGTTTGGCACCCTTCGGGTACGGAATCCTAAAGGTAAGTCCGGTTGAAGGTCGGACGAAGCGAAAAGACTACGTAAGTATCGAAGCCTGTAACGTTCTGTAGATTCTACTCCCCATGGGGAAAACGCGTGTTTTTATGCCTATGTATGTATTATTCATGAACTTTAAAAAAGTCTGTCTAGGTTACCAGTCTTACAGTCTATCCCAAGGGGGATGACACTTAGAAAAAAAATGTTTTCTCCAAAAAACAAGCCTTAGATTTTATTTTTTAAGTAAAACCAACCTTTTAGGCATTCCTTAAATCATATTTTTGAATAATTATGGACATGAAAGGAAAATGTTACCACGGAATGTTTAGTAACAAAATCGACGAAATCTTTATGACTTTTAATTGAATAAAGATTTTTAATAAGGTTTTCGAATGACAGCCGGGACCAATGGCACGGAGGGTCTCGGTATGTCAAGATGGTCACCCATCCACGGATCAACCCCGGCAAGCGTAGCTTAACCTGATGGATCGACCCGTGCGGCTGTTATTACTTAGCCACGAGCTCCTATAAATGAACTCCAATATGATGAAATAAGTTGTTCATCGTACTTTATCCTTTAAAAGTAAAATCCGCATTTAATCATTCACAAATTCCCAATCCCGCAGCTTCCAATAAATAAACACACAGTAGTTTTAATAATGTAAATTAAAACGTACCCAAAAAAAATCAGACATCGAAAATTCGAAATACTGTCAATTTGGCCTGACCGTGTGCCGTCCGCCATTTCGGCAATTTTCACCAATCAAAAAACGACATTACAAAAAGTTAATAAAGTCTATTTTTGGTTGTGTTTGTTTCGCCGCACCTGTTGTTATGCGTCATCATTAATTTGTTCAGGAACGCAATTTCGCTCGTCGTTAAGGCATCGTCTCAAGTTGCTGGGTTCTCGATATTCATGGAACCACCCCTTAGTAACAACTAACAAGGGTGGTATTTTGTGTTTGTGATATGCGCATGTATGTGCAGTCGACAAGAAAAGCCGGTAATAGATAATAGTTTTAACAGGTTGCGTAATACGAGATTTGTAGGTTTTGAGTTACAAAACTGTATTGTATATGAAAACTGTTTTTAATATTTTTATTTTTTTGGTTGAAAATCGAGGCAATTAGAATATTATCACACTTTTTTTAAATAATATAATAGTGCTGATGAATACACTTAGCTACCTACTCCGTCAATGATGATAACTGATTAATTTGATACTGTTTTTTTATGTAAATCTGATTGATAGACGATATAACTATATAATTATGTATTTCTAATAGGTATCTTATACAGATAATAGAATTATTATTGCTTAAGAAAAGTGATTGACTACTATGATATTTCAAAATATAGAAATTCATTAAGTTTTATGGTTGACTGTACCTACTACTTACCTACGTCACAGTATAATAAAGGAGCAGTATTATGTGAGAGCACTGGTGGCTCAGTGGTAACGGCCGTGACTTACGAGTTGTAGGTCGTAGGTTCGAACCCAGCCAGGCGCTTTACTTTGTGTAAATTATTTCATCACCACTGCTCTCAAAACGGTGAAGGAAAACATCGTGAAGAAACTGGCATGTCCTAGAACCAAAAATTCGAAGACATGTGACATCTACCAACGCGCACTGGGCCCGCGTGGTGGATTACGGCCCACTCCCTCTCACAGAGAGGAGGCCAGTGTCCCAACAGTGGGAACATTATAGGCTGATTATGTATGTATGTATTATGTCTCGGCAGTCACCTTGAAATAATTACCTACTGCCGTTCGGTAGATAAACCTTCCGAGTCCGTGAGTAACTGCCGCGCACTTGATACTTGGATGGGTACTGATATACACTGTGATTTCGAAGCGCCTCGTTTCGGCCTTTTTCTATAAAGACATAATACTGTTACTTATTTATACTGTGGCTAAGTATGGGTAAAATTGCTTTGTATCAGTAGTTTGTTTAGTATTATGGGATGATTATCGACGTAGTTTTCTTATCTCGAGACGGCACGAGCTATACAGGGTGTTAGGGTAAACACCGTTATCCTTGCAACCAGTGGTTTGGTTTCATTTATAGAACGTAAAACCAATGGAAAATTACAACTTTTTTTTTCTTTTTTTAAAATTTACATTTTACCGCAAGAGCCGCAAGTTCGTTGCCCTATGCGCTAGGGCAAGATGAAACTAGCTATTGCCGGAAGACGGAAAAGTCCTACGGGTACGTACTACCGGGATTAAAAGTACCCTATGTATTAATCCAGGTTATAAACTGTGTGCCAGATTTCATCCATATCTGTTCGGCCGTTTTTGCGCCAATCCAGAACATACATCCAAACAAACAGACAAACGGACGAAAATTCTAACGTACTTACGAAAGTAATCACACTCCGACAGTTACTTGCAATATTTGGCAGATATATAGGATTACTGGAAATAAGCTAACCTTTAAAAATCAAAAGTAATTTATTCAAACTAGGCTGAGAATCAGCACTTTTTGAACGTCAAAATTACATAAGACAGTCCCCCAAAACGCCCGCCCTTCACCACTTCCTAGTGCTTTTGCTGGGAAGAAGAAGTGGCGCAACAAACTCCCCAGGGCATAACTTTCCCAAAGAAACATTTACTCTGAAAAAAAAACGACTGAAGGAATAGGAACGAAATTCCTTCTCACGTATGATTTAAAACAAAACAAAATTTCGTATAATTCCATTTCGACTTCCAAGACATTTTATTCCCACTAATCAAAACTTTCGAAAGCAAAAACCGAGCCAAACACAAAAAGAATCCTTCACAACGATACAAGAACCAATTTCAATACGTTTACAATTAAAAAGAATACATTTACATATTACCTTGCCCGGGCATTGAATCCCCTCGCGTACATTGAAATAATAAGTTCGCTGTCAGTTTAATTGACAAGCCTGATGTCAGTCCGTGCGTCCTGACAAGCTGTTGACGTGTAGCCAGCCTTATGTATGGGTACATTGTACTGGAATGAAGTGGATACTAAGTCTTGTCGGCGGATGGCAGGCATCAGGGTTATGTTGCACTGATTTATGTTTGTTATTAGCTGCTTTTGCTTAGGTTTCACTAGCGACAAAGACTTTCTTCTTTTTGATAATTGATGATAACAGCCGCAACGGTCGATCCATCAGGTTAAGCTTCGCTTGCCGGGGTTGGTCCGTGGATAACCATCTTTACATATCGAGACTCCTCCGTGACTCGGATAGCACGTTAAGCAGTTAGTCCCGGCTGTCATTCGTGGATCTTTGACAGTCGTAACGGTTCGTCAAAGACCTGAAAGTCTGACAACCAGTCTTACCAAGGGTATTGTATTAACTAGTAACTGGGTTGTGGAGGTCAGATAGGCAGTCGCTCAATGTAAAATATCCAGCTACATCTGGTTAGACTGGAAGCCGACCCCAACAAAGTTGGGAAAGGCTTGACAGATGATGAACGCGCTAACAAATGCTTCATCGAACACACCGTTCGTCGAAATGCTCCTTGCGTGTGAGCATTTACTTGTAACATTGCTTTCTGTTTATGTGTCCTTACCTTTATAAATTCCCTCGCTTGAAATACGCGTCATGCGGTTAATGAAAAATTGTCCGTCCGTCTGTTTGTTTTTTACAAATTTGTGAGCGAATGCCGTATATAAATCATGTTTAAATGTTTATTTTTCACGTGTAAAAATATTTGTATGATTAAGTATTACTGAACTTATGATTTATGGTTTTGTATTCATAATACTGTTTGTTATGCATGTTAAATTGCTGATTTCCATATTTTAATTGCACATTTTAGGGTTTATGTAGACTGGAAGCTGAAATTAAATAACAAGTGCTTGCTAGTCCTCGAATCTTATTAAATCAAGCTTTCCACAGTATTAATTTATTAAAACTTTATGCACAAGTAAAAAAAATACTATACACACGGCTACACATCAAGCTATACATATATATTTCCAGTTTACGCTGATCTCGCATTGTATAGGATTTCCGTACAATGCGAGGTCAGCTGATACTAGAAATGTATAGCTTGAAGTGTAGCCGTGTGTACAAAGGCGGCGTATTTAGTAATTTAAGCCTCGCAGTCGGATTCGCAGTTATTTCATAAAATGAGAAAAACATGGCCGTAATAATTGGCATATACCTCTTCAAAGAAATTCGCATGCTGAGTTTACCTTTAAGTGATTGTGCACTATTGTTTATCTGCTTTTGCTTGTTTTCTATCTCCATTACTAGTGTAAACAATTGTTGGTAAACCAATAAATAAATAAAATAAAATAAAGAGGTGTATCCCATTTTTAGTTTTGGTAAAAACACTATATACCGAAAAGCATTAATGCTCCCACAGATAGAGGCAACGCGGCAGCGCGTCGCGACTCTTGTAGAGAAAAAAATATTGTTCAACCGGAATCGCGTCGTACCGTTGCGTCGCACCTGTCTGCGGGTGCCTTTAAACGAAAACTTTATTCGTACAAGGAACCCAAAACACTGTAAAAACATTGCTTTGGCCAATACCTGTCACACTGTCAACTTAGTGTTAGATTCAACCAAATCTAGTCGCTAATGCTACGGCTACACTTCGCGTTATCGCGAACTTTTCTTCGTGCGCTCTCTGTTGCTCAGCGAGTAATCGAGGGGTGTGCGAGAGAGAGCGCACGAAGAAAAGTTCGCGATAACGCGAAGTTTGCCGTAGCACAAAAAGAAAAATCCAAACTCACTTCACACACACACACACACACACACACATGCCCTGAACTCTTTCGTACATTTCCTTCTTTCCTTTCTAAATATAAATCCCCATCAAACTCCCATCCATGTATCAGCCACAGACTTCCTTATACCGTTACATTAGGAGCCTTCCATTTGGCGACCGTCCAGCCAGAGGGGCAGCCGTACGACCTATTTAGATTGTATCGTCGTACGGATGAAATTAAAGTGATCCAGTTTAAAAAGGTATGTTTTCGTCAGTTTGGTAATGTAGCTGCAGTATTTTGATAAGGTTTTTTCTCAGACATGCTTGGAAATTCGAGCATTATTTTGACAACCTTCTTCGAGATAAATCGAAATTGCTGTACTGGTCAAAAAGACGATGCGGCTAGCAAAGTTACTATGAAAATCCATAATATCTGTCGCGTTTAGCGGCCAAATAAATTACTATGAAAACTCATATCTGTCGTGTTATTTAAAAACCGGCCAAGTGCGAGTTGGACTCGCGCGTGAAGGGTTCCGAACCATTATCTATAAAAATGGCAAAAAAAAACACGTTTTTTGTATGGGAGCCCCCCCTAAATTTTTATTTTATTTTAATTTAATAATTTATCTTTAAAGTGAATAGTTATGTAACTAAATATTCCGTGAACATTTTAAGCGTCTACCTGTTGTCGTTTTCAATATCGAGCAAAAAAATCACTTTTGTCGTATGGGGGCTCCCATACGACAAAAGTGATTTTATATATTTATTTAGTTTATCCTGGTTTTTAGTTATTTTATCCTGGAAGTTATTGGCGCGTGAAAAATTATGGTTGTCCGTCATTGATTCTGGAATTTACAATTAATTTACTCAGAGTTAATTTCCGCGCATTATTAAAAAAAAGTACTATATTGATGGACTCACGTATGTGCGCCTCGGCTTATAAACATCATTCAATGGTAATCAACTGAGAGACATCATTCGTCCACTGCTGGACATAGGCAACAGCGTGACCACCAACCAACCTGCCACCATGACTGGTTGTGTCACCTGTGCTTCTGGCGGCTGCTATTCTCTCTAATTGCATGCCACTTTGCCCAACCTTCGGCCTCGATCAATTAAACATTCCATTTTTTAGATTTTTTTACAGGGGAAGACGGACTACTTTTCAAGCGCATTATTAGTGTGTTGTTTGGTAACTGTCTTACACGATATATCCCTCTTTCGGGGTAAAAAAATCGAAATCAAATCATCCCCTGAATATCAAGGGGACAGCTTGATATTGCGGAAATGATTTCGAATGTTTTCAAAGACATTTCAACAAAATCCGTTAAATAATTTACCTGTTTATAAAACTTATCTGAATCATAGAAGAATTAGCCGTAATAGTTTTAGTGTCAAGGTAAAATCTCACAATGAAAACCAACCCTAAAGTGCTAACCCGTGAAACCTAACTCTCATGAGCTACACTCCGGTATAATCAATCACTACAGCTTCCATTCCCTCCGATGGTGTGTAAAGGAACTATGTAAACACGGCTACACATCAAGCTATATATTTCCAGTATAAGCATATCTAATCATGGCAATGGTGAACAGAAAAACGAAGCAAGAAAAGCTGCGCACCACTATGCCGGACTAAAACTGGGAAGATGGAGAGAAAAATCATATTTATCATTAGTCAGAGTAGCGGTGGCCAGTGGTAACAGCCTCAACTTGCGAGTTGTAAGTCGTGAGTTCGAACCCAGACAGGCGTTTCACTTTGTGTGATGCTATATCAGCACTGCTGTCAAAACGGTGAAGGAAAACATTGTGAGGAAACCGGCATGTCTTAGAATCAAAAATTCGATGACATGTGACATCTACCAACCCGCACTGGGCCCGCGTGCTAGATTACAGCTCACTCCTTATCGAAGAGAGCAGGCCTGTGTCCCAGCAGTGGGAACATTATACAGTTTTCTTGTAGGACACATAATATTTTGATGAAATCAGGTAGAGATTTGGCTAAAGAACATAAAAACATAGGTCAAACAGTTAATGACTTACATTAGCCTCAATAATATTAGTGTCAAGTCAAAGCTCACGATGAAAACCAACCCTAATGAGCTACCCTGAAACCTAACTCTCATAAGCTACACTCCGGTATAATCAATCACTACAGCTTCCATTCCCTGTCTAATGAAATTCGATACCAGGCTTGCGAAGCAAACTCATGCTCAAAAGGTCGCCTCAAATTGGATCGGCAGACATATTTGTGACCTCAATGGCACCAGATTTGGTTTAGCAGTGGTTTTAGTGATCTATCATTGATTACCTAGAAATGCTATATGGTGGGAATTAACATGATGAGATCTTGATTAAAATATAAAGTACTACCTTCCGCCCGCGGCTTCATCCGCGCGTGGTATGTCGATAAAAAGTAGCCTATGTCCTTTTTCAGGCTCTAGACTATCTGTGTACCAAATTTCATTTAAATCGGTTCAGTCGTTTTGACGTGAAAGCGCGACAGACAGAGAGACAGACAGAGTTACTTTCGAATTTATAATATTAATAAGGAGTAAGGATTAGGATTGATTTGCATGCCCTAAACGGGCAAAATATGGCCTGTACCTATTGTGGAGTGGAGTTTCTTGCCCATTCTTCTCCATACGAAATTACCTTCTGGAAGGCAACTAGTCAGTTCTATTTCTTTGTTTTTGTCGTTCAAAAGTGCCTTTATGTACCTAATTGAAATAATTAATTTGACTTTGACTTTGAACTGGTAACACCTGTATTTTCTGTCCAGAAACAGTTAAACCAAAATAATTTCAATTAAATCTGGCAGTATATTTCTAGAAAATTTAAAACCGCTGGAAAAACTACTTTTAGTTAATTCTACAGACTAAAATCTTACCTTCCTCAAACACATCTAACTAAATCAACATCAATTGTCCAAACTATTCCTAATCAAATCCCTAATCTCAGGTGATTACCCGCTAGACTCGCAGGACCAAACAAAGACACATCGTATCAGAGACTATCAAGGTGGAACAATGGAATCTGTTCACAATACCTATAATTGTGATCTGGACAGTTTGGCGGGAGTCCAGGAGTTGACAGCCACTCCTGGGAACCCATTAAGATGTTATCGTCATGTGGCAGAGATATATAGAAGGTTAAGAGGACATAGGGTCGGTCTTTTCTCCATACAAAAAGTCTATTTCCTCTTACTATATTGGACCAATTTGAAAGATATTTTATAAATTGATTATGAAGGATATTTTCTTTTTCATTAATAGTTGGCAAATTTGTACAATAGGCGGCTATGTGACGTGATATTAAATTAAAAATGGCGCCCTCTAGAGGAAATAAAGCCAGGAACTAAAAAAAAATATTGTTTAATCGTGCCATATTGGGTATCAAATGAACGGGCTTAATTAACACATTTCAAAAACTATAGACCCAAAAGAATTAAAAAAAAAAATAAAGGAATAAAAACTAAAACCCAACTACGACTAAAAAGGTATAAACAAGACACCACAGACAGACGGATTAAAAATCCGGAGTCACACGTAATCTGTTAGATTTATGCCCTAACACGTGTGACTCCGGATTTTTTTTCATTTTGAGTTGATAGATTGAAAACAAAAGTGAGAAAACAAGCAAAAGTAAAACAACCGGTAATTGAATTTACTTCCAAATTGGTGGTTTTTAAAATTTCAACTTTTTTTAATTACGTTGTAGATCATTTAAGGTGATATTTCATAAGATATTGACATTCTCTGTAATGTAAAGTTAGAATCATGCACGTACCATTATTAATTTGTAAGTTACAGGGACATCCGACATCGACCCGTATTATTTGACCACGAGTGTAGTTTGTTTTCAACTATTCTTTGTAGTGGGACTTCTCTGCTTATTCCCTAATTGCGACTGCTATCTCAGACGCGGTTAGATTATTTATCAAGCAGATTCCCCGCGGTATTAGAAAATGAATGCCGTAATGAAAGAAAAGCAGTTACATTGCCTTAGAGATGTCGTCATTTGTACACAGTTCTGAGCTAAACTGATATAATTGGCTATTTGCTTTGTGTGGTATTATTAAAGTTACGCTTTTGACAAAGATGGCGGGACGAGCTTGAATCGAAAGAAAAGATGGCTCGCATTAGCAGAGAACAGAAGTTTGTGGGAAGGGAGACGGGTGTATTTGACCTGCAGTTTGATAATACAGGCTAGAATCATTGTTATATCCTGTCCTTAAGCCAATTTGTGGTCGGCGCAACATGTCTTTTTCTTCCATACTTCTCTATTAGACGTCAGCTCGGTAATCACCCTCTTTCTAGCCATATCATCTTTAAATATTATAAATACGAAAATGAGATCGTTTGTTTGTTTGTTGCGCTTTCACGCTCAAGCGGCTAAACGGATTTGGATGAAATTAGTCATATGGGTAGACCATGACCTGGAACAGGATATAGGATACTTTTTATCTCGATATTCCCGCGGGATCGAGACTAGCTGCTAATAAAAAAGCCCTATAAACGGATTATTTTACTAATAAAAGTGTATCGTAACTTCGGATCATAGGACCAGACATGAGTCATACCAAGAAATCAGAAAGAGGTGGTTCGTTGATCTTTTCAAAATAGTCTTCATTAGTCGTATTGAATGTTCATTAAAGGGTAACTTAATACTTAATTGAGTCTTTTGTATACAAAGAGAGCAATGGACTTACAAGTGACCCTTGAGTCATCTGGAATTGTATGGTTTCGAAGACGCAGCCAAGTCATAAAACTTTAAAGGGTATAAGACTAAATTGCCCAAAGTTAAAGGTGTGTCCTCTAACTTTTCGGATTCATATGCTCATTGTATAATTATCACTAGCTTCAAAAACGGTTAAGGAAAACATCGTGAGGAAACCGGTATGCCTGAGAGATATTTCTCGACGGCATGTGAACGCAAGTCAGAAGTCCATGGGCGGCATAAAAACAAATGGGATCGACCTTTAGATTGTCTTGCAGCAATCCCAGCACTCACCTACAGAAGACCTGACCTGCGGGGAAGACCTGGATGAGACTCTCATGGACAAGGAAAGCCTGGCACAAAAGGGAGGAGACCTATACTCAGCAGTGAGTCGCACAAGGCTGCCAATGATAAGGATGATGAATCACTGCATCGTAATCATCATCATTTCAGCCGAAATACGTCCACTGCTGGATATAAGCCTCCTCCAAGCTCCGCCACTTCGACCGGTTCTGTGCTTCCCGCATTCAGCGGATTCCTGTGGCCTTCACAAGGTCATCGTTCCACCTTGCCCTGGATCCCCACTGAGGCTGCAGACCCTTTCTGCCCTATTTAGTTACTCCTTTCCTTAGCCCAGTTCTCGTTTTGTATCATTGGATTGTAGTTTATTGATTCAGGCGTGACTTTGCGGAAATCTATTATAAATACACCATGTGTGGCAACACGTCGTGTTCTGGTTTGCGACTGGTCAATCGTCATCCTGAGGATGACTTGTTGAGAGGTGAAACACGTGTCGATTTTATACAGGATTTTTTTATGACTCTTGAAGAATAGTTAAGCGGAATAGATTACTAAATTGACTACGTCTAATGTTTTTTTTTCATTTGATTGTACCGGAGCAAACTCTCTATATAAATTTTTATTTGAATCCAATACATAAATAAGGTCTTAAATACTCTCAATCAACTACATCAACCTCAGTTCATTGACTTGAAAGATCTTTTAAAAAAGATAATCATGTGTCACTGTGATCAATGTACTGCATTCGATTCGATGTATTGTCGGCGCTTCTTTTACCGGAAAGGACCGCAACCGGTTGTTTTTGATGGTAGGTACATGCTTGGAATTGTTTATTAATTGTTATGTGGTACTTGCATTTCCTTCCTTTGATACTTCCTTTATAGAATTTGGTACTTTTGATGGTATGTCGAGATGTACCATCGCCGCGCCGCGCCGCCCCTTCCGTTTACTCTTTTAGTTTCCAATGCTAACTATGGCAATCAACTCTGCCTGGCCTTTTTTCTAACTATGAGCATTTTCAGAGACTACTGAAAAATGAATCTTATGACAATTCCATACATTCCAAAATTAAATACACGAACACGACACGCTCGAGCATGGCCGAGCATCAAGTTGGACGCTCAACGTGTATTTAATTTTGCAATGTATGGAATTGTCTTATGATTTATTTTTCAGTAGTCTCAGAAAATGGTCTGCTCTGCTCTTGGTGTGCGCTGACGCTATGTTGAGGTCGGCTTCCAGTCTAACCGGATACACCTTAATACGAGTATTTTACATGGAGCGACTGCCTATCTTCCCCTCACAACCGAAACTGGGTAATACAATACCTAAGATTGGTTGTTAAAAATGCTAACTAGCGGTACTTACGAATAATTCGATGGCCCGTAATTTTGAGATGCCTCTGTAGCAAGTATTTTTCCAAGTTAAGGGGTTGTGTTACTAATTTCCAACATAACTAGTGCAACCTTTTATCAATGGACATTTACCCAAAACTCATCAAAAGCGATACAATAACATTATGCCACGCAAATGCACACTACTAGTAACACTCACCTCGCCAGGTGTAAACCAAATGCATCATCAACTAACCAATAACTCAAAACGCGGTTTAAACTAATCACCGCATCGCAATATCGGGCATCACAGACATAGCATACAGCTTGATGTAAACAGTAATTTGCGTACGCCACTCTTGCCAAATGTACTTGGCAAAGTGCCAACTAGAGCAGTTTCGGCTTTTGGCTTAGCCGGGCAAACCTAATAACCGAGAAATTAAAAATTTTGCGCCCATAATGGTCGGGTTTTTTGTTTAAGTTTTCCGTTTCGCTTTTGTTTTCGTTTTGTTTGTGAATTTATTAGTTTAGTTAGGTTTTTTGTAGGGCTAGTGGAGTATTAAAGTGTATCTTGCTACTTATTAATAATTTATTGCCAATTCTATCTAATTTTATCGAATCTTAACTAAGTTTGTCTAATTTCACCTGTCTTGTATTTCATCGAATTTTGTCTAGTTTATAAGTTATGTTAATCGAATTTTATATGTAATTCCTAACAGATATTGACCGTTAACTTATATGTGTGGTGCAACTGTAAGTTGGTTGTTTAATAAATAAATCAATAAGTATTTTAGTTTGGTACTACTTTGAATTGAAAATTCTTGATTAAATCGAACACAGGCATATTTATTTCTGGTTCAAATTACTTAAAGCCTGTTCGCTAGTTCGTACATAAAATTGTTTAAATAGCTACCCGCTACTTCGCATGGTTTTTACGACTTATTATCTTCATATTTCAGTCAATTTATACAAATTCTTAATGAATTATAAACTTAAACCTTCCTCATGAATCACTTCATCCATTATTGAAAACCGTATCAAAATCCGTTCGGTAGTTTTTGAGTTTATCGTGTTCAGACAAACAGACGCGGCTGGGGACTTTGTTTTATAATTATGTAGTAATTGTTTTATAATAAGTTACTTAATTAACCCAAGAATGGTTGCATAGAGTTCACTTTCTTCCTCATCATCTGCCTAGCCTTTTCTGACTATGAAGGTCGGCTTCCAGTCTAACCGGATGCAGCTGAATACCAGTATTTTACATGTAGGGACTGCCTATATGCCCTCCACAACCCAGTTACTGGGTAACACGATACCCCTTCATAAGACTGGTTGTCAGACTTTTGGGCTTCTGACTACCCATAACGACTGTCTAAGATCTACAAATGACAGTCAGGACCAACAGCTTAACGTGCTTTCCGAGCCACGGAGTTCTCGATATGTAATGAATGGTTACCCATCCACGAACTGACCGCGGCAAGCGTAACTTCATCTTCGATCGACCCGTGCTGCTGTTATTATTAGGCCATGAGCCTCTCCGTCCTATAATCGTTGAGAAAGCTAAATAAATAGTACACTAGGTTCCGCCCGCGGCTTCACCCGCGTGGTATATCGGTAAAAATTAGCCTGTTCTTCCCCGGGATGCCATCTATCTCCTAACCCTTTATCGAAATCCGTTTAGTGGTTTAGGTGTGAAAAGGTAACATATAGACAGACAGACAGACATCGTCACTTGTTTTTGACTAGTACAGCAATTTCGATTTATCTCGAAGAAGGTTGTAAAAATTATGCTTTCCAAGCATCTTTGAGAAAAATAATTATGTAGCTAAGTAATACTTATGTATTTATTAAATCATCTGCCTAGCCTTTTCCCAACTATGTTGGGGTCAGCTTCCAGTCTAACCGGATGCAGCTGAATACCAGTATTTTACATGGAGCGACTGCCTATCTGACCTCCACAACCCAGTAACTGGGTAATACGATACCCCTTGGTTAGACTGGTTGTCAGACTTTCGTGCTTCTGACGACTCGTAACGACTGTCAAAGATCCACAAATGACAGCCGGGACCAACGGCTTAACGTGCTTTCCGAGGCACGGAGGAGTCTCGATATGTGAAAATGGTCACCCATCCACGGACCAACCCCGGCAAGCGTAGCTTAACCTGATGTATCGACCCGAGCGGCTGTTATTACTTAGCCACGAGCTCCTCGATGTATTTATTAAATATGAGTCTAAAAACACACTGAGCACTACCTACACTAATACGTAATATACGTAACTAAATACAAACCCAACTAACATTTTGATCGAACGGAGAACCGAAGTCCTGAGACTTTGATCGATGAACGCTTTTGACTCCGCCGTATGGCGCTACCAAGATAAAAATAAACTACTCAAAACAATCTTATTCAAATCTCAACCTCAACTCCTAAGCAATAAGGTTCTTTTAAAAACAAGTGTATTTGACAAATTTTTTATTGGAAATTGAATCTTATTGCTTAAAGAATAAGGTTGTCTAATTAGTGACAGGTGATACAGTAAACGTAAAAAAGAAGATGGTGAATATGTGAATGTAATCAGTATATTGTTAAGGAGTGTTTTTTCTTTAATTCATGCTTGTGTGAATAAGTTAGAGTAAGTTTTTTTTATTATTATAAAGGCTATAGATTATGATGTGAGGCTTTTTGCAAATGCCTTAGAGAATGTTGACCTCTTTGTTAATTTCACAGCCATATTACTTTTCAAAGCTAAAAACTCGGTATGTTTATTGATTCGATACCGAAAATACTGCAGCATTAATTTTGAAATAAATGTATGTTAAAGTTGAGGATTGATTCTAGACCGAGGTTTGTTTGACGAAAACACGATTACATACAATTTTCTAAACCGAGCTAAAACCGCTGATATTCAAAAAATACTTCAAATTAGATCATGAAACTTTGCATAATAACTGAAGTAACTATAAAGCAGGTCGTAAGTAAAAATGCCACAATAATATTTGGTGACCCCAATTTTAACCTGCACATTTTTAACAATCGATCAAATTGCTGTTTGACTTAAAATCGATCATGTGCGCAAGACCTTTAATCATTTGATTAATTAAACTAAGCGTGTGTTCTCACGCGGAGCTAAGGACCACTACTGGATGGGGCATCAGGTACCGCATTGCTAAGTTACGTTATAGTATCTAATGTATTTCAAAATCGATAAACCATGGGGTCGTAGAGCTATTTGTTTACGTAAATTGAAACATGTTTGGATGGTTTTACCTGATATGATTCATCATAATCAGCCTATAATGTTCCCATTGCTGGGACACACGCCTCCTCCCTTTGAGAGGGAGTGGGTTATAATCTACCACGCAGGCCTAAGTGCGGGTTGGTAAATGTCACATGTCTTCGAAATTGTGATTCTAGGAAATGCCGGTTTCCTCACGATGTTTTCCTTCACCGTTTTGAGAACAATGGTGATGAAATTATTTGTCCTAAGTCGGAGCCAAATGCCGGTGGGGATCAAATTTACCTCATAATAAATAATGACTTGTTCTCTTTTCTAAATTTTTCTTTATTGGGCATTATAATGAGCCTTTTACAGCACTTTTCCCATATTTTTCATCATCTATTCTCGATCTTAAGTAAGGCTAACTGCATAAAAAAGCTCGTTCAATCGTTATAATTTGTCTACTCTCATTTTGTCGGTGATAGAGTTCCCGTTCTTTCACGGCATACACCAGGAAATCCAGAGATTAGTGTAGTCCCTTCCAGCTGCAAGTAAATCCCCGTTTCACCTAAGTTGTGCGGCTAGAACTTGGCTAAGTTAAAGTCCGTTAACGTGAACTTGCAACTTGAAACTAGCGCCCTCGCGTCTCGCCTGCTCGCCACTTTTGTTGTTTTCAGTTTAAATTAACTTCTTGCAAGTTAATTTTGAGATCAAGTGCGTTTAGGGAGTTGTATACAGCTTGACAGATTAGTTCAATTCTTCTCCGGGATTTTCTTGTTGAATTATGCCAAGAGCTTGAGTAACGACTTCCTGTTTGCTAGTGTGGCGGCATCAAAAATCCTGCATCTCACAAGCAGAGTTTACCGCGCGACCAGAATATATACAATGTCCTGACGTCAATCGTCGGGCAGTTGCCCAACAGATTCCCGTCTGTCTGGTCGGAGGATCCTCCATTTTCTGTAGAGGATGAGTGAACTTTACACCCTGTTCCTCATACCTCTATACTCGCACTAGTAACGATGAAATGTTTTCAAGACTGAGTATTAGGAGGCGATTAGGATGACAGCAAGAGACTTTCATTTTGACAGTTCAACAACATTAATTGCAAAAAAAAATACAATAGACGATAGATATATTTAGTAACCTATTCCGCTTTAACTAATCTTCAAGAGTCATAAAAACCCTGTAAGAAATCGACACTTGTTTCACCTCCCAACGAGGTATCCTCAGGATGACGATTGACCAATTGCAAACCAGAACACGACGTGTTATTTATTTATTTATAACAATCTTACCTTCACTATCGGTGTTGCCACACCGAGCGCTGGACGTAGAGCACATTCATTGCGTTATTTACGTTGTTGAGCAGACAAATTTTGTGAACATATAAAGTAATGGATTCGGAATATCCTTCAAAATCATTCAGATTTTGATTGATTGTGTGTTACGTAATTAGAGTGCAGGATAAGCAACATTTCGACAGACATATGCTCGGTCAGTATCTTCATCCAGACAATGAGATTTTTGACAGTTTTAATCAGACTTCGTCCCCGGTACTTAACACCGATGCTATTTAACTGAAGATTCTGGAACCGCTGTAAACTAAATTCGACAATAGGGTTCATCTTCTTTCTAATCATATTTCTCTATTCCTCAGCTGTATACAGAAACTGACAAGATCCTATTAGAATGCGAAACCAAACATCACCATATTCATACCTAAAACATGGCTGAAAATGAAACACACAGCTGTCCCCAAAGAAAAAACATAACTACGGCCATACGCGAAGGGAAGCCTCTCTAAAATTCAGTTAATACCATTTTCATATACATAATACAAGGTTGCCGTCACCAAATCAAAATTCGGTCCGAACCGTATCCGATACAGGACGTGTCTTCTGAATATTTATCAGGGTGTTGGGACGCAGCTGTGCACGGACAATTGAAATTGTGACGAATTCTGTTATTTTGATACTTGGTACCCCTTTGGTGTTTTGATCTGGCTTAAGGAGACGGGGATCCCTCTGTAGTGATGGGATTTCTCTGGTAATCCAGGTTGTTAAATGGTGGTGGTGGTGGTCAAAGTTCAGTCGTGTATCAAGAAATCCGAAATGCTCTTTTTCATCTCAATCTAAGACGGGCTTGCGTTATGCATTTTTCCCAATAGCTATACTACTTTAGGGGTATGAGGAACAAGGTGTATAGTTCACTCATCCTCTATAGAAAAGGGAAGATCTTCCGACTAGATGGGTGTTGTGTCTGACGGGCAACAGCCCAACGATTGATGTTGGAATTTTGTATGTAAGTCCATCGCGTGGTAAACTCTAATTAAATTTTATGTGACGTCAGGTCTTTGATGCGTAGTTCGCATATGGAGATGTAGATGCCGCCACACTATGATTCATTACATAGAGAATACAACATAACGACATTACTACCGTCCATTGCACCCTCATCACTTGTTAAACTTTCAAATACCTACAGTGTATACAGGTACAATATCGACTGGACAAATTCAGCTTAGCGAGTACAATCTCATTAGTAGAAGGTAACTGGACTAGATACTGTACTAATGGAAGTGACAATCACTTCAATGAATTAAATGACGGGTCTACAGGGTGGCAGGAACATTTACGCGCAATGTTACCATGGATGCAGTACCTGATTCTGAACCCCCTGCGGTTGAACTTTTCAGTTGGATGTAAAAAAAAAACCTCTACCATTTTAACTGCTGGAGTGAGAAAGAAAGTATGAATTTGGTCAAAAGGCTGCGAAAATGTTCAGTTTTCGTCATGGGTATCGTTTTCACGGGTTTCGAGGGTGTTTAAGCCGATGGTGAAGTCAAAATGTAAATACAAGATGGCGGCTGCCAAAATTTTGTTTTTTTTTATCGTACGTGAGAAGGAACTTCGGTCCTGACTACTCCTGACGGAGGTTTCCCAACCGTTTTTGTTTTTTTGGTAACTGACGAAAAATGTGCTGAATTTATTGTTACAGTTTGCGCGTTCGATGTCCCCCTACCACCCTGTATAGTTAAAGTAATATGTGCGGTCAACCTGTAAAGCGTTTAATGCAAAACTAATTTGATAAATTTTGGGGTAATGTTTGTGAGAGGTCATTATTTTAATGTTTAAAATTATGCTGGTATTGTAATGATTGCTGATGAGGCTTAGAGCTTGATGTAGGCCATACTAAATTCTGATTTAAAAGAGCTTGATGTAGGCCATACTAAATTCTGATTTAAAAGAGTGTCCATGGAGTTTCTTGCCCGTTCTTCTCCATAGGAACCTACTACGCTTTGGAATGGGCAACTAGCTTCATCTTTCTGACTGACCGACCCTTTGACAATTCAAAAGTGCCTGTAATTGGTTTATTTGAAATAAATGCTTTGAGTTTTGAGTTTTTTTTTTTAGTTTTAACGCGACTCTATCGATTTATTGGTACTTAATGTACTGTTTAAATGTACAAGATTTTGATTCATACATTATTATATTTGATTTCAAGACAGTCCAGTCAAAATGTCAACGAGACGCTGATCTTAGGCCATTGGAGACGAACATACTGTTTCTGAAAGTTACAAGCCCGCCTTAAAAAACAGTAATTATTCAGTTAAGTACCTGCTACACGGTTGCCAACCGCGTCTCCGACAGAGCTGTTTCAAATTTGGTAGTAAACCATCACCTACACGGTTGTAAACCACCAAGGTCACCGCTGTCGGGACGGGGTTGGCGACCGTGCAGCAGGCACTAAGTAACAAAATAATCTAAGGCTCCCAAAACAAAAAAAAATCGACTGCCTCTTCCAGCCATTTCCACACTATTCTAACGTATCTAATTTGTCTACCGTCTAGGCAGTGGAAACTAAAGTTTAGGCGACAAATTAAGCCCATGTTTTGCAGCTTTGTACACTAATCTATACTAGAAAATTAGTGGTTTCGCCCCCAGTCTAGACTTAGCTTAACGACATGTTAAGTTTGCTTGTAGAATCGGTTTTAGGGTTATCGTATCATGTTTGTGTTATGCCTGGATCCGTGTCAGCCATTTTGTGTAATGGGGTATTTAGTTTTAAGGGGTGTTCGGTAAGGACTGCTTTGTTGTATCAAAATGAGGATGGTGAGATAAGCTGGATAAAATTGGTCCTTGGAGACGGGTATGGGGAGTTCTTTGTAACACTAGGGTGGTATGACTCACCAGTAACTGTTACAGGAAAGAATGAATGAGTAGGTAAATTGTTCCACAGTCCGCTGTCCCTCGCACTCTCTCCGCGCTAAACACTTTCTTTTCATGACTACTCTCGCTCTGGGCGGAGCGGGAGGGCGTGTCAGACTTTTACTGACTAAAACCCACCCGTGTTCCTTCAGTTGCCTGTTGCTAAGAGCCGATATCCCTTTCGGATTTTCCCTTGAAAGCTAAATCTGACTGACGTGTTCGCGGAAGTATGGAAGGCGATCATGTGAGTTCTGCGAGATGAGTGCATGAATTTTAACTAATTATCTTTAAGTAACGTAATGAGCGGGTAGCCGTTTATGATTCTCCTACTGAAAGCGAGCCCGACGTGGTGCCACAGCGCCCAGCCGTTGTGAACGAGGCGCCCTTCGTGCCCAGCATCGTGGACACGCCCGGCACCAAAACGTAATGAGCGGGTAGCCGTTTTATGATAATTAAAAATAATTAATTAATTAATGAGAATTCCAGCTATAGAGATACTAGCTGTTGCCCGTGACGAAACATTTTTAGTAAGAAGAAGTATCTAATAAACAATAATATTCGACATCTACCGTGATTTCGTGAAATCCCTGGTTTTCTCATTTCCCTGCGACATATAAAAGACAAATAAGATAATAAAAATAAAAACCTATATAAACCAAATCACATGATTGCCATTACAACTGTAAATGCCTTCAAATGCATCCCGGTAATCGGTACCAGGTAATGAATCACTCAGTTGCCGTTTACAAATCCTTCACTAAATAAATAGCCTTTTCAAACAAGCACAAACTACTCACATATACCTACACAAATAAATATTTTCATTTACCTAAACACACGTTGTTTGTATGTCAAGTGCACAAGGCTATATTGAGAACGGCGTTTTAGGTGGTTTCGCGTTCGCTCATACGAAACTGTAACACTCTGGTGCTGTAGCATTTAAACGTGGGCTATTTCCTGTAGGGGGCCTGTTACACCGAAGTGTAATTTTAGATACGTGTATGGCCTAAATTTTGTGAACGGCTCTTGCTGAAATTGAGAATTGTAATTGGTGCGGCTATTTTGGAGTTTTGATTTCATATTTTTCCACTGCAAATATAGTTTTAAAACGACTTAAAACTTTGGATTGAAAAATAGGTTTAAGATATAGTGTAAACAAACAATATGCACCGACGTTAGTGCATATGTTGGTAAGTATAAAGGTTCTCGCTAGGCGGCACGTCGTGGCATGCTAATTTGTATGGCTTGGCATGCCGAAGCCTTCTGTGGCATACCGCAGCATCCCGCGTTCGTTAATATCGTCCCCTTGTGACGATATCTACGAAATGTGAGCGCTATGAGTATGAAAATAATTCAACATCATGTCGGCTTATGAAACTCCTTTGCCATACCATGCCGCACTGTGCCACGGTGAGCCGGCCTTAATATTAACTTATTCATCACCATCATTACTTGCCCATGAACCACTGCTGAAGATACTCATATAGACATCAATCTATCTGCCTAGCCTATTTCCAACTCTGTTGGGGTCGGCTTCCAGTCTAAACGGATGCAGCTGAATACCAGTATGTTACATGGAGTGACCGCCTATCTGTCCTTCACAACCCAGTTACTGGATAATACTATACCTCTTGATAAGACTGGTAGTCAGACTTTTGGGCTTCTGACTACAAAGATCTACGAATGACAGCAGAACCAATGTGTTAACGTGCTTTTCAAGGCACGGAGGGGCTCGAAGCAATGATTGGTCACCTATCACCTATATGGTTGTATAATTATAATTATGTTCATTCATCATATCATTGGGAGCCGTGGTGGCCCAGTAGTAACCCAGGCAGGCGCTTTACTTTTTGTAAATTATTTCATCACCACTGTTCTCAAAACGGTGAAAAAAAACATCGTGAGGAAACCGGCTAGTCCTAGAACCAAAAGTTCGAAGACATGTGACATCTACCAGCCCGCACTGGGCCCGCATGGTGGATTAAGGCCCACCTCCTCCCGAGAGGAGGCCTGTGTCCCAGCAGTGGGAACATTATAGGCTGATAATATATGTTCATTCTATGTTGAGAATGGTGAAATGTAGTTCGCTCCGACGACTACACTTCGGTGTAACGGACATCCATGTTTACAGTACACAGAGTTAAGGATTAAGAAGTTGCTTTTTCGAGTACCTTGCAAACAGGGGCCCACTCCAATGCAAATGTACCACCGGGTCGACTGAATTTGACAGTCAAATAGGGGCCCAAGTAAGTACGTCTATAATGGAAATCTACTGTATTTGCTTATCATAAGTGCTTGATTAGATTTAGGGAGTATTCTACTGGGGAAGTTTTAATGGTCGGTTGGCTGTGTGGGTTTGGTAGGTGGATTTTGTTGAAAGTTCGCAATTGCGGCTTTGTTCGAGTTCTCCGGGTTTTTATTTCAAACTCAACTCTATTCAGAAGACAAAGGACCAGTGTTTTTTTCCATAATTTTATAAAACATAATTAACATCACAACAACATTATTTTTGTTAAGTTAATATTATATTTTAAATACATAACTGATTTATTGTGACACCACTATAAATATTAAACTACAGTTAAACAAAATAAACAGATGCATTATTTATTACTATTTCGTAGTAGTTATTAACTGCCAGTTTCGAGAACTGTCCATGAATACCTGTACCTATATAACTTTACCCAGTTCTCTAAACAAAATATAATCTGGGTTAAAAGATGAATACTTATCTTAATCCGATTACTCTGAACCAACTGGAACAATGGATAGCAGTTGTTCCTGAGTAATTAAAAAAAAACGACCAAGAGCGAGTCGGACTCGCACACGACGGGTTTCGTACCACCTTACAATAATTAGATAAGAAAGAAATAAAGAAAATATTTTTTTTTGCACAGACTGGGCACACAACACAATGTAACTACAAGTAAAAATGAAAAAATGAAAATAAGTAAACAAATAAAAAGTGTTGGTTTATAAAGTAAGTTCATAATTTAGGAAAAAAAACGCCGAATAAAAGAAAGAAAACAAAGAAAAATTGTTTATTCTGCACAAACAAAATGCACACTCAACAAAAAAAGAAATAAAACACACACATACAAAATTAGCCAAAAGCCTCGTATTCAAACAATAAAAAGAAAAAGTTTGACAATATTGTTCATACTTAAAATACGTTTCTTGTATTTCCTTCCGTCCGGAAACCTAAAAAATATAACAACCAGTTTATTCTTATGTACATATATTGTATTTTTTTAAATTTTACACACATTACAGTACACGTAACAACATGGCGAATCTTGTCTTTGATTTAGAGGTAGCTTGAATAAGTCTCATGATTGTATTTTACCTATTGCACAGATTTTCCATCTCTGAAAAGATGATGACATCTTGACGATAATTTCGTTCATGCAAACTATACGTCCTTCTAATTTTAGTCACAATAATGAATTGTTCTATCTTAATAATGAGATCCCAACCTAAATCACCATGCTTACGTCATTGCTTATCTTCTTGCGATCGCCTCTTAGTCGCCCGTACGTAAATATGTTCGTTGTTACTTTTGGTAATAGATCTTGTTCCGCAAATTTGCAACTGAACCCGAGAAATTAGTTAAAACAAATAAATGTAAATTATAAGAACATTCTCTTCCTTCATGGGTATTTTTTTGTTCTATTCTCAGTGGTCGAAAAAATGGTCAGACATCTGTGGTCATTGTAAAAGAGCCTTTGTAACACACAAACAACAAAAAGGACAAAATATTTCTATATCTATTTTTGTTTCATTGATCGACGCAAAAAGGGGCGTTAAGTAGATATGATCATCGTGTCCACGGGATTTTGTTTTAGAACTGCTTAGATATTGCCTTCCTCCATAGTACATGACACCCACAGGATAAGTAGGAAAGCTATCCATAATAGATGCGTACAAACTGGGCACTTATAACAACTCCCTCTAGTTATTCTAACCGTAATTATATCCCGAACAATAGTTAGCAGGTACCAGTTCAACCTATGAAATTGGCAACACGTACAAAATTGCAATATCATGACATGTAGTTCCCTCGAACACGGATTACTGGTACTCTATTAAAGTTCGCCGTGTGACCCCGGTTTTGATACCTCAGGGGTGGCACGGGGGCGAAATTTTGAATTTTGTGGCATTAGGTGGTTAAGGTGGCTGTTAGATGGTGGAGGGCTCGTGGCTAATAGCTGGTTGAGTGATTTGGGAGATAAAGGGGTCGTGGTTCGGTTGGGTGATCTTTGGTAAGATGAAGCTATTTCAGTGGCTTAGTTGAAATAAGAGATGGTATTGAGCGAAAAATGTGTTTCATATCATTCGTTCAAACTGAAAAGTCTTTATTGTTAAAAACAAGATGCCTCCGATCGGCTGCATGAGATTGTTTATTATTATGTGTGATTGGAGAC
This sequence comes from Lithophane semibrunnea, assembly GCA_947363905.1. NCBI lineage: Eukaryota > Metazoa > Arthropoda > Insecta > Lepidoptera > Noctuidae > Lithophane > Lithophane semibrunnea. The sequence goes on from OX376211.1 coordinate 3,714,519, forward strand.
AGAAGTAGGTCATCTTATTTGTATCTTTTTTATAAATTCACTTTATTCAGTAGTTCATTTAATGCACGGTGTTTAAAAAATAGTTTTTAAGATTGGTTTTTACCGCTTTTCATTTACTACTGACAAACTCTACTAACACATTTCTTGCCTCGTAAAGTTTTTTTTTTTGGATGAGAAGATAACAAATAACTTCTCCCGTTCTGGGCGGAGCGGGAGGGCATGTCAGACTCTTACAGAAGCTCTTCGTCAACGCTGTGTTTTGCTAACTGACATTTATGTGTCATATGTGACATATGTGTCTCTCCTCCTTGAGGTTTGTACCATTTATGGATAGATGGGTTGCTAAGAACCATGTTCTATTTCATTTATTTACCCGTATATAGCTCCTGGCATCCCTGTCAACTTTAGGAATACATTGTTGGTATATTGTTAAGTGAGTTACCGGCATCGTTTTTGCTCGGATTCGGTTAGTTTTGAACTAGCAATTTGTTTATTTGCACACATACATTGTTTGGTGAACCAATCAGTTTCAATTCAGGGTAATAGACCGGCTGATCGGTGCCTGGTTTAGGAATTTTAACTGGATTTCGTGTTTTAAATGTGTGAGGAGTGTCAATTTGTTGGTATGTGGGATTTAATCGGTTTGATATTTGGGTTGCTATCCAATATATTTTCAAATGAACCGAATATATATTTTGTGTTGTTTATAGAATGACCCTACATAATAAAAACGTACGCCAATCACACCATCATCTGTCTAGTTTTTTCCTAATTATGTTTGGGTGGGCTTCCAGTCTAACCGAATGCACCTGAACTGCCTATCTGACCTCCAGAACCCCGTAACTGGGGAATACGATACCCGTTGGCAAGACTGGTTGTCAGATTTTCGGGCTTCTGACGCCCGTAACAACTGTCAAAGTTCCACAAATGACAGCCGGGACCAACGACTTTACGTACTTTCCGAGGCACGGAGGACTTGGTATGTAAAGATGGTCACTCATCCACGGACCAACCCCGGCAAGCGTAGAACCCCATCAAGCAGATTGATCAGGCCAATCACACCAGAGAGAGGGGCAAAATCCGTTTTTTTAAACCGAGGAGAAGAAGAAGAATTAGAAAAGAAAGAAGATAAAAAAGAAGAAGATTTTTTTAAAGAAAAGCCTTTCGAAAATTGTCCTTCTGAAATCTAGGGATGGTCAATGATGCTAAACGCCGTTGGCAAAGACAATAAATGTGAACAGAACTCGGTAGGACATTCTATGCTGAGGCTATTCGATTCCCAACAGACAAAAATGATATAAAGAAGGCAGAAAGTAGCGTGTCTCGGTGCTTTTTGTTGACTTTGAATGCCTTTTGAGCCTTGTATCGAAGGACCAATATTGACAGAACGTTGGTTTACTTTACTGATGTATTGAACATACTTTTAAAGTCCTTGCGTATTCACATTTTGCGGTAAACGTTGAAATCATGCCAATGTTGGCCATATGTGACCCCCGATGGGCCACAAATGGGACCAGTCATAAAACAGAACATTTTGAATTTAATCGCAAAAGATCAGTTTACAACAAACTTGGTCCTTCTTCCCTTTACATTAAAATGTTAATTTTATTGCACTTATTTATTATTTCTTTCAATAACAGGACTTTTTGTCATCAATAAAGTGAATCATTGGAATTTTGCCCCCAACTGTATTTGTTGATTGATTTCCTAAAAACTGCATAGAAGGAACCTTCTTCGTTCATTGCAATATAACACCAACTTACTCTCGCCACCCTACCATTCAATTGTCGACTTTAATAAATGGTGTTAAGGTGTTATCAAGATAATAAAGGTATCTTTGTACAGTTGCCACATATGGCCAACAAAAAAAGGGTCCGATCGCAGGTAGAAATGAATACAAAAGATAGCGCGCATCGTTCCTTCTACAAACATGCTTTTTATTTTAAACTAATGTATTTCCTGCTGTAGTCCTCACAAAATAAGGTTGATTTTCCTTTGAATGTTTGTAGTGCGTTTGTGTAATTGCTCCGAAGTCCGAGTTTCCTTTGAAATCGTTTATTGGCGGTCAAATTTTTATGTTCCGATGAACGAGCGAGAGAATTTTAGGTTAGTTTGCTTTAGTTTAGCGGGGACGCGATGCGTTTTACAGCGTTTTTAATTTAAATTAATAGTTTTTAATACGTTCTGTACATATTACGCGTATCAAATAAGTGTTTTTGTTTTGTTTTTAGTGATAGTGTTGTGTTTTTTGTTTAGAATTTGTGTTGTGTTCGATTTTTGGATTGCACTGTTGTTGGATATTGTGTTCACGTGTTAAGGTTGGTATTTTACTATTGAAAAATGTTTTTGTTCATTTATTTCCAAATAAAATGGAAATAAAAATGACTTTGTATAGAAAAATATGTGTGAAATGACCTCGGGTTGTTGTTCATGATCAACATTGGTTTTTATTGTGATTCAGTCCATGTTTAGAGCTAAACAAGTTAATTTCATATAGTTTATATACCTAAGGAATGTGTAGGCGTAATATTACCTGTAAAATATTTGTTTACGAAGTTTTATAGGTTCAATTCTACCGCATGTTGTTAAAAGTTGAAAGGATAACGTATAGCGTAAGTACTTGATATAAACATTGAAGGAAAACAAGTAAGTACTGAAATTACTTAGACTTTGATGAATATTCACGTTGTACCGACATTACATAAACAAGACGAAATATCAGGGGGCCAAGTCTACTAATTTACAAACCTGTCAGTGGTCTCACAATGATGAGTTTTTGATAGATTTTGTATGGCAAATCTGTCAAAAACTCATCATTGTGAGACCACTAACAGGTTTGTAAATTAGTAGACTTGACCCCCAGTTCTATTTCTGAAACTAGAATTTTACTTTTTTGTTTTTTCACTAGAACTGAAAGAGTACAAGTAAGAGGAGCTCATGGCTCAGCTATCACAGCTGCACGGGTCGTTTCATCAGGTAAAGCTACGCATGTCGGGGTTGGTCCGTGGATGGGAGACCATCTTTACAGAAACGACTCGTCAGTGGCTCGGGAAGAACGTGAAGCCATTGGTCCCGGCTGTCATTCAAATCGATATTGTTTTCTTTTTAAATATCGTTACTTTTTGGCACTTCTTCTATCCCTAGGCAAAGGCTGAATATAAGCAGTATCTAGCCATATTACTATACTCTAGTTTCACAGCGAAAGTAACACATATTTCAACACGTATCTCATTAACATGCCTAAGTTAATCATGTTCTGGTATCATTAACACGCTCATCAAGATTCTATGTTATGTAAAAGTAGTGGAAAACATAGCTAGTTGTTGTTAATGAAGCTGGAAATCTGGATATTGTAGTGAACAAATCAATCTACTTAGCCTTTTCTAACTACATATGTTGGGGGTCGGCTTCGGATCTAGTGTCTAACCGGATGCAGCTGAATACCAGTATTTTAGTCGGACCGACTGCCTATCTGACTTCCACAACCCAGTAACTTGGTAATACGATATCCGATATTATAAATTAAAGTCATCTTTCGTGTTTGTCTGCATGTCTGAGTTGTTCTTCAAAACAACGCAATAGATTTTGATGCGGTTTTCACCATCGTTTAGAGAATTTAATCCGGAAGGTTTATGTGTATAATACGTTAATATTAAAGTTATATATAACTTAGTAGCCCGAAGTATTGCTAAAGTTAAGAGGCAGTGCGCAGGGCACATTGCTCGCAGAAAAGATGGCCGATGGGGCCGAAAGGTTCTGGAGTGGCGACCGCGTACCGGAAGACGTAGCGTTGGAAGGCTCCCCCCACTAGGTGGACCGATGACCTAGTGAAGGCCGCGGGAATCCGCTGGATGCGAGAAGCACAGAACCGGTCGAAGTGGCGGGCTGAAATAATGATGATAACTAAGAAATCTAGATGTTTTGCCAAGTCGTAAAAACCGTGCGAATTAGGTGCGGCTAGTTTTGATATTAAAGGGCATCTCGACAACACTGTCCATCTTCAGGCACCCGTTGCGTTGAGAGTGGAGACTATTGCTTTCATCGACAGTTGATTAAACAGCTCTCCTATTGATCTTTAATGAACGTGCCCTACATGAGTATACATACATGTCATTGCATAATGGTCCAGTCATTAAGAAGCAAAGTGAAATGGCCCAGATTTGTATCTCAATATTGTCTACTCTTAAAATTGGTCACAAATTGGTCACTAACCACCAATGGTGTAGTGTGTACCTTCCTACAAAGGTTTGAAACTAATAATAATCACGACATACTATAAAGGCTCTTACATACTGGGGCGACTCGTCGCGCGACGCGACGCCGCCGCATTGTTCGCCGTGAAGTTTTCTCAGAAATCGTTTTATTAAAATTCGCGATTGGGCGAAGCCGCGGGGGGCATCAACTAGTTTTTAATAAAATTAATTAAAAAGGCTAACCCTAGATCGCAAGCTTATAGGGGATTTTGTTTTATAATACGTAGTGATGATAGTTGCCATAGTTACACATACTCTGTGTAATTAAAAGTTAAACTCGGCTACCTAATTATTTACTAAAGATATCGTCCTGTGACATAAAGAAAGACGGAAGGCGAAGGTTTAGTAATAATAATGCGCCCAGACCGTATTTCGGCCATGGCGACCAATCTCAGCGAAGACCAGCCTCCGGCGCGGAAGATATTATGGTGCACATGTCTGTGCGCAGACACAGGTGTCAGGTGTACGCTCTCTTCGTTCACTCTCATAGTTCGTAGGCTTAGTAATAGAGTCCCAGTGACTCCCTTTGGTAATACACAGTAATACTAAAACAAACAATATAAATACTGAAATCTTATACAAATACTGCCGGTAGCACCACTGTCTTAAAAAAAACACCCTTTCCTATGAAATTCATATATTCAGAGAAGAATCCTTCTACTTTCAAACTTCTTTTAAGTACGCTTCAACGTAAAAAAGATAGCTTTTATAAAAGAAAAAGCTAACAAAGTCGCAACAAAGCGCCAACGTGTGAGAACTTGGCTTTAAAAGTTACGACTTCCAAAGTTTGAAGCCGGTGCATCCATACGTTGATGTTTCTACATTTATAATGCTGTTTCGAGATTCGAGTTGTTAATCGGGAATTTTTTGAGCTTGTAGGAGCTCGTGGCTAAGTAATAATAGCCGCACGGGTCGATCCATCAGGTTAAGCTACTCTTGCCGAGGTTGGTCCGTGGATGGGTGACCATCTTTACATAACGAGGCTCCTCCGTGCCTCAGAAAGCACTTTAAGTAAGCCGTTGGTCCCGTTTGTCATTCGTGGATCTTTGACAGTCGTTACGGGTCATCAGAAGTCCGAAAGTCGGACAACCAGACTTACCCAAGGGGTCTCGTATTACCCAGTTACTGGGTTGTGGAGGTCAGATAGGCAGTCGCTCCATGTAAAATACTGGTATTCAGCTGTATCCGGTTAGACTGGAAGCCGACCCCAACATAGTTGGGTAAAGGCTAGGCAGATTGATTGAATCAGGTTTTTTTTTAGTTTTACTGTTAACTGAGAAATTTAGACTCGACGTTTATCTTCTCAACTACTTTTTTGTTGTAGTGCCAGACCAGTAGAATGCTATATTATAATTGAGTAACATAGGCTATAATTTATAACAACATCACGCGAGCGAAGCCGTTGACTGAAGCTAGTGTGCTAAAATTTTAATGCCTATATCCATTGCGCGAAAAAAACGACTCGATATACACTTCGACGATCCAAATCCTTCGAGGCGATAGATTTGAGGGTATATACAGGGCTATTGGTAAAACACCAACAAAAACAGCAGTTCCGTACATTTATGTTCGCATAACTCGTCAAAATGTACGGAACAGCTGTTTATTTTTTTCGCTATTTCATATTTGTTCCCATAGTAAAAGTTGTTCATAATTATGAGTACAATGACTCCTTAAGAGGTTTTTGGAGTTTTACCAATAACCCTGTATAATCCCACTTACATAAAGCCGTTGCAGTCGCGCAGTGTAAAAATACAACATGGGTTACTTTAAAACTTATTTCTACTCTCTTATTCTTAATACGAATTCAGGTTCCCAGCTTCCGCACCACTTGAACAAGCTAGATCTCTTATTGAAATCGTTTAAAGTTAAACGTATTACCTTCGTAAGGAAACCTGCTAACATATGTTCTAATATCATGTTATTTAAACTTGCACGGAAACTTTATCTGCATCGTGATGCAGAGGTTTTAGAAGCTGCTTTTCGTGTAGGGTCGAGGGTTCAGAACCTGCCTAGAGAACTTTTGAGTATGTTAAGGGGGATGAAAGGCATGGCAAAAAATGGAATTTTCGTGTCGGTAAATAAATCCTACTAATATTATAAATATGAAAGTTTGTGTGTTTGGATGTCTGTTACTCTATCACGCAAAAACGACTAAATGGATTTTTATAGAAATTTGGCAAACAGATAGTTTATAACCTGGATTAACACATATGATACTTTTTATCCCGATATTCCCACGCTAGCTAGTGAAATATAAAATAGTCTTTTATTGCAGGCCAAATACCCATTTTATACAAAAATAGGTAATTATTATTTATGTATAATAATACATTATACATAAATAATAATTAAAACAATGAGGTACGTACAGGTACGCGTAGTCTTCAAAAAAAAATTATCTTTCGAAATTTTTTTTTCTCGCGTTTGTGAACAGAAATCCAATGGGGCTTGCTAGTGCCATGTACTATGTTGATTAAAACTCCCTAAGTTAGAATTGTCTAATGATTTTATGAAATAATCATTCGATAGGGTAATATGAACTTAGAGAGTTGTATTAATGATTTTTATTATAAAATTCTATAAATAAATATTTAATACGGCTGCGTGGCAACGCCTGGCGCGTTCTATCAGATAACGGGTCTCGGGACCGCAGCTTTAGCTACTACCTTTTAATATAATAGACCAAAATTAACGCCATTATCCCTTTCTATCCTTGACCTGAATTATAAAACATGCCATAGCAACAGGAAATTCGGTCCTTCTGTTCCTCGGAGCCAAATAAATAATTAAATTGTAAAACTCCGATGCGATAATTAAATAAAGATGAAAACGATATCAAAGCGGATTTTGTTAACATTTTAACATTAATAAGGCATGTTTAGCCGTTTGCGAGATATTTTCGTATTAATTGGACTGCCTAATTAGTAAAATTACCAGATTACGACGATGTTTTTACGTGTAAATTAATGGATTTTGTAATCATAATGGAGGTAATAAAGGTGACTTTTGTAATGTGTGAAAGTTCAAGCGTTTTGGTAGTGCTTCGTCTGTAAAAGGCGATGTTATGTTGGATTTTATCAGTGAAAATCATAAGTTGGCCAACCATCAGTACATCGGGAGGGTAGATGTGCGATCTCATCTATATTTTTACTAAATGTTTAGAGTTCCAATGGAGGAGCTCGTGGCTAAGTAATAACAGCCACACCCGGTCGATCCATCAGGTAAAGCTACGCTTGCCGGGCTTGGTCGGTGGATTGGTGACCATATTTACATACTGAGAATCCTCCGTGTCTTGGAAAGCACGTTAAGCCGTTGGTCCCGGCTGTCATTCGTGGATCTTTGACAGCCGTTACGGGTCGTCAGAAGCCCTAAAGTCTGACAACCAGTCATACCAAGGGGTATCGTATTACCCAGTGACTGGGTTGTGGAGGTCACACAGGCAGTTGCTCGCGACTGGAAGCCAACCCCCTGGTCTTTCTCTTCCATTTCGCTGTATCCTCGACATTGTCTTTGGATACCTGACACTCCTTCATGTTCTTTAGCCCTGCAGCTTTCCATCTGGTTTTGGGTCTGGTCTCTGGGTCTTGGACTGCGAATGGAAAGTTGTAGCGCTAAGTTCCCTCCGTATTATGGTGGTCTCCTTTTAAAGTGTGTATACTTTACTGAAATGGTATAAAATCATCTGGCAGTTAAGTTAACAGAAAATTATGCGTTGGTGGCGAAATCGACCATAAATCTAAATGTATTGTGGATTGCCAAAAATTATTATTGGCAAGTCAATTTATGAAAAAAGATGTTTCTCTAAAGTATTTCTTCTTTTGTTTCAGATGTCTCAAAAAATGTAGCAGTTGGATCCGACCCTATAACACCGATGGGATCAATCCGCTTTGAGATGGGCAAGCAAGATTCCAGCTGGCGGAGAGTGCAGGGGTTGAGTGCAAGTGTAGTGCGGTGTCTAGTGATAGTGACAGTGTTCGGGCAGTGCGCTGGAGGCAAGCCCATGAGTGAGACGCTGCAGAGGGCGCTGTCGGCAGTCCGGGGCCCCAGTCCTGGTGCCAAGAAGCTGCTTAATATTCCTGAGGATGGAGGTGAGTTAAATTGCTAGTTTTAAGATCATATATTAGAAGACGAAAGTGTGCGTGTTACTTCACCCAGCAACGCTGCATGAGCAACAGATTGATGTGTTTTTTTTGCTTAGAGGTAGCTTGTGGGTAAGAAACTTTTTATTTTGGAAAAAATGCACGGTTTCTTTGGGACAGACTACGGTAGCGAAGTAGCACGCTAGTTAGCTATAAAGCGCTTTGTCCACGAAAGAATAGTTTCTTGAAGAGCAATTGTTTACAAATATAGAAGATCATTGTAGCTCATGCATCACATTGAGTCATAGCTAGCCCTTAGAGTCAGAAATTACCCCTTAAGACGCTGGACAACAGATGAACCGCGATCACTGTCGGTTTGCATAGAAAAGAAAGAGAAGCGCGATGACATAACGCTTGTAATTTATTGCAAAATATGAAGCAATTATCGATTTATTCAAAAATGAGTTTAAGTCAAGCCTACTCTTACCTTTGCCTGTTGTCAGTGCCTTAATTTACTTACTTAAGCCACCTTTAGTTACTACAATGACACTGAATGGTCAAAAAGGCAATTGCTATTTTCATTGGATTGAAGATATACATATTTAGTTCATATTTACATGACAGAATGACTAGTTATAATTACAAAACTAATTTTATTTTAATTAAAATACACAAGTATGAGTAATTGAATTCAATTTAATTAATAGATGACAAGATCGCATGACAGGTCAGGCCCATCCATTAACTTAAGTAAACTTGACTGTATGTACTGTTTAATATTATCATCTAATATTAGAACGATAATAATGATCATATAAGTGTATTTGACTCGGGTTTCAATTAGATAAATGGCCTAAAGCTTGTATTATGGCTATTTTCTCAACACTATCACTTTTCCACTTGAAGGCGTCTAATAATGTATTAAGTTACATGAGCTGAAGTTGAGGGTATATTTAGGTCATAATCATTTATTGTTGTTAACTATTTATTTGTTTATATAACACCAGCTGATACCCGCGGCTTCACCCGCTCGGATGTCGGTTATAAAATACTAAAACCTTCCTCGAGAACCACTCTATCGGTGCAGTAGTTTTTGAGTTTATACAGACAGACGCGGCGGAGGAATTTGTTTTATAATATGTAAGGATACCCAATGCTGCACTGTCTGATAACTTCTCGACGTACAACTTATTTACAAATAACATGTGTTTTTAACAGTTGTACAATTAGTTAACAGTAATTTGGCAGCCATTAGTAAGAAAATACTTTTGTGATGCATTTTGGGCTAGCAGCAGAATTTTGCCTGTTCCAGTGATATAAAAACCGGCCAAGTGCGAGTCGGACTCGCGTCTGAAGGGTTCCGTACCATTATCCATAAAACGGCAAAAAAATCACGTTTGTTGTATGGAAGCCCCCTTAAATATTTATTTTAATCTGTTTTTTAGTATTTGTTGTTATAGCGGCACCACATACATCATCTGTGAAAATTTCAACTGTCTTATTATCACGGTTCATGAGATACCCAGAGCCTGGTGAGAGACGGACAGGCAGACAGACGGACGGACAGCGGAGTCTTAGTAATAGGGTCCCAGTCTAGATAGTATGGAAGTTCGTTGTTTTAGCAGATTGGAAATCCCACCCAAACCGCTTGTATTTGTAATAAAAACCTAGATGGACTTTAATCAAAACTTTGCAACAGTCAGAAAAAAAAAGGTTTTTCCATAATTACTAACCCAATTGTCATTGAAGATTCAAACTGCCGAAAGGGATCAACTGTAATTACTCAAAAACTTTTGACTTGTGTCTTTACAAAGAGTTTTGGATCTCTTGTGTTGTAAGCCCACTCGGCGATGTCTTACCGTCTTTCGCAGAAATTAGGGTTATCAGAAAAAGTTCATCAAGATTTTAACGAAGAAGATTGTCTTCAATCACAATCTAAATCATTATGAAGGCTATTGCTAATGCATTACTTCATAGGTTCGAAAACAATAGTTAAGTGATTCAACCGTGACTTTGCGGAAATCCATTATAAAATACAATAGACGTAGATATATTTAGTAAACTATTCCGCTTAACTATTCTTCAAGAGTCATTATAATAATTTTTGATTTTTTACAGGGTTTTTTATGACTCTTGAAGAATAGTTAAGCGGAATAGGTTACTAAATATATCTACGTATATTGTATTTTTTCGAAAACAACGTAAATAATGCAATTAATGTTCTTGAACGGTAAAAATTTAAACCATAGCTACTGTTAATGTGTTAGTGTTACGCAATTACCCCGCGGAAGGTCGAACTTCAGGTTTATGGTTGCTGATATCGAAAGAACCTTGCAACAGGCTCGGCACAACACGTTTTCTTCTTCCACTCTCCCCTGTCAACCGTCACGCTATCATTCACTCTCTTCTCTTTCATATCATTCCTCACACGATCCATCCATCTTTTCTTTGGCCTCTCCTGCTCCATCCATCAACATTTATATTCATCAATTTTTTAGTCAGATGCGTTTCCTCTACCCTTTTTTTTTTTTTGAGTTTGGGTAATCGTCCAATGACTTCTCCCGCTCTGGGCGGAGCGGAAGGGCGTATCAGACTTTTACTGACTAAAACCCACCCGTGTTCCTTCAGTTGACTGTTGCCAAGGTCCCGGTATCCCTTTCGGACTAACCCGCAACCCTGGCAGGGTTTCCTCCCTCCTCATCACATGTCTAACGACTATTATTGTTTAGACATAAGGCTCCAAAAACCTTATTGTTACTTGTCCAGTAAACTTTTTGTCCCACTTTCATAACAGCGTGGTAACCCTAAGTCTAAAACTTCAAGTTTTAAAGTTTGAAGATCCTTATTAATTAACGGACTCTGCAATTACCGACTTCAGGTGGTCCTTTGAAGGCGTAAAAGGGACAAAAAGTTTTGATCGTGTTGGTGTCGAATTTTTCCCTGTTTTTGATGAAATTCTTTAAAAAGGACCAAACAAAGAGCTTTTCATGAAAGCGTTGATAATGATGGAGGAATTAACTTGACCTTTCTGGGGGTAAAGTGGGGTGACTTACGTTTTATGCTAAGGCCGTAACCTGCCTCAAATTTTATGTCGCTCGCACCATACTACTCGCGGACTGAGTGAGAGTGAGACGGAGTGGGGTGATGGCGGCTCTCAAGCCTCGAATACAGTTCCTACCACTACATATATATTACTACTATTTACTTTTTTGGTATTTGCTACTTTTCAGTTAGTATCACTATTTGCTATGTAAATAACAGTGACATAAAATGTACTTCCTGTATTATAAAATCATCAAGTACATTTTATCTTATAAAATCTGTATTCATGTCATTAAATCTGACTGATTGACTGATTTTTTATGACTCTTGAGAAATAGTTAACCGGAATAGATTACTAAATATATCTACGTCTATTGTATTTTATAATGGATTCCCGCAAAGTCACGCCTTTTTTTTTTTTGTGGTTGGGACTTGACTTGACTTCTCCTGCTCTGGGCGGAGCGGAAGGGCGTGTCAAACTTTTACTGACTAAAACCCACCCTTGTTCCTTCAGTTGCCTGTTGCCAAGGTCCCGGTATCCCTTTCGGACTAACCCGCAACCCTGCCAGGGCAAAGTCACGCCTAAATCAATAAACTATCAATCTATAGTTATCGAAGAACAAACTTAAATAACACTAATTTCGACGACACTTAGACCAGCTCCGCTAATCTTCTCATTTATCCTCTCCAAACTCCAAAATTAACTGCAGCATCATAATTCTAACTTGCCAACTCCAAAACTTTGCAGCATCAATCGTTTTATCTAAAACATTAACTAATGCAGCATAGTCAGTCTTTAGGACAGGGGAAGGAAAAAATCTTTGAGTAATTCCGTGCAATCAGTCTCCGGCCGATAAAAAGGCTTTTATGCCGACTTCCAAAGTCGCTTTGACACGTACCCCTAATTAGTCTTCAGAAATGGATGTTCAACAAAATTATTTTTGGCATTCCGGCAGATGTTTTCCTGGTTTTAGTGAGCTTTGTTAGAGTTATGTGATGTAAGATTGGTTTTATAAATTGGTGTTTGTGTCTTTTGGCGGTTTTCGCATACCAAGATGGCATAAGCCATGGCGTGGCGTCTAGTGACTTGGCAAATGGATAACTGATGCAGAGTTCTGTAAAGTGGGTGATAGATGTGCGTACTTAAAGTACGCGGTCTTTAAGTTCGCGACCTTACTTGGCCCGTTGTCGGAAACACACGTGAAGCTTGCTCAAAATTTCATTGTCAAATTGGCTCGCGGCTCGCGGCGATGACAGAAGGGCGAGTAATCTCGCCGAGCCATAAATACGCGTACTTGCTCGCACGTCTATCACCCCTTTAAAAGTTCTTAATTGATTTGTTTATACGAATCATGACGCATAAATATGGATCAGCTGATATCTGAGCAAAAAGCTAAAGATTTTCTCTTAAATTCATTTTTCGCGCATTGCGATAATTTCACAAAATCGCTGAATTGATTTCAATTTGCCCCAAACTTGATAAAACTTCTTCAAAACCTTGAATTTCAATCCAGCTATCTAATTGCGTAACTTATTTCGTAACCGATTAAGACTAATTTGTTTCATTTTGACAGTTCAACAACATTAATTGCGTTATTTACGTTGTTGAGCAGATTTTGAACATGTAGCAATGGATTAGCAATCTGTTTCAAAACGATTCAGATTGCGATTGATCGTAAATTACGCAATTCGGGTGCAGGACATCAAAATCACCAATTCCTTAAAACTCTTGCTTTTATTTATTAACCTTTACGCATTCTATCAGTAAGCAGATGACCCAACACACATCTGCAAGTACCAGGACTACATAACACTGCAGTTAGTTGATAATATATGAAGCAGCATGCACGTTATGATGTTACCAAAATTTACATATCCTTAGCAACTTGTCTTACATAAACTGCTTGTGAGATATCTCTGTAGTAGAGGATCTGTTTTGTATTAAAACAATGTGTATTGTAGTGTTCATCCATACTTATATTATAAATTCGAAAGTAACTCTGTCTGTCTGTCTGTCTGTATGTTACCTTTTCACGCCTAAACCACTGAATGGATTTCGATAAAATTTGGCAAGGAGATAGATGACATCCCGGGGAAGGACATAGGCTACTTTTTATCGACATATCACGCGGGCGAAGCCGCGGGCGGAAGCTAGTGAATGTATATAGAATTCTTCGATTTGACAAAATGGGAAAACTGTCATGATGGAGTAGCCTGCAAGTAATTCTTTAGAATTTTAGGAGCCACTGTGTAGAACATTAACTACATCATCTGCCTAACCTTATCCTAACAATATTGGGGTCGGCTTCCAGTCTAGCCGGATGCAGCTGAATACCAGTGTTTTGAATGGAGCGACTGCCTATTTAACGTCCACATCACAGTAACTGGGTAACACGATACCCCTTGGTAAAACTTGTTGTGTGGTTTTCGGGCTTCTGACTACATCAAATCAATCTGCCTAGCCTTTTATCAACTACGAGTATGTTGGGGTTGGCCTCCAGTATAACCGGATGCAGCTGCTATACCTCCGCAACCCAAACACACGCTTCTGACTACATTAAAACATATACACAACTTGAAATTCAATTAACTCAGCCTCCAATCCACTGCTGGACATAGATCTCTCCCAGGCTACCCTGTCCTCCGCTCCTCAACCAGTCTGTCCCAGCCATCTTTTTGAGGTCGCCGGTTCATCTAGCTAAGGGGCGTCCCACAATATGCTTGCCGATACGCGGTCTCCACTCCAGAACTCGTTTGCTCTAGCTACCATCGGTCCTTCGACAAAAAGACCTAAAACTCAACCTGCCAAAAACACTCTAAAACAATTGAATAGTCACAAGTCTACAATCAACTGAAACCTACTGATACTCAGAAAAAAGCCACACAACACAGCCAAAAAGTAGCAACCTGCCAAAAACAGTCCACAGCCTACCAACAAAGTTCACACGAGGAGCGCAACAACAGCTAGCTAACAGTAAAATAGGTGCCACAGAGTAAAAGAGACGGTTCTCAAACAATGCGTCGCTCACGGAGCGCGGCCGAGCAGAATAATTTGCAAGTTATTTAAATGTGCGAACTGCTAACTATGCCCGGACTTTGGCGGTGCACCGATTTTCGTTGGGACATACGGCTTAGCAGGATAAAGAGCGAAAAGAGTAAACTGTGATAACGTGTATGCCTTAGTGTTTAAAAAGGCCAGAAAAAAAAATCTGTTAAAATAAATATACGAATTATTTTTAAGTCAAATTACGTCTCTTTAGCCAATAATTGGGAATTGTTTTTATTTATTTATTTATTAAGGTTCACCAACAGTTGTTACAGATATTATACAGATAGAAACATTTATGTAATTGTGTCTTAAATCTAACTGCACAACCAATTACAGGCAAACACCACATGCAAAATGCTCTTTGTAAATATAAATTAATTTAATTTTAAAGACTGATTTTAAAGATTACGATTACTTAATTTTAAAGATTTAATTATGAGGACTTATGTACTTAAATTAGTTTTGAATAATGTACTTAAATTCTAGATAATTATATTAAATACTAATACTAGTTACGTTTGATAAACGTTGAAATTGAGTCTTCGTGGACGTCAACCAGGTCGCTGCGTTCGTTTATGAGTTTGCACATGCGGGGTATAGGAGAATTAGCACCAAACACTGTACGGCAGACAGATGGAGCCAAGGGTGTTATAGGTTTGCGAGGTGGTCTTCGGGGGACTCTGAAATTGAACTTAGATACCAATTGTGGGCAGTCAATGATATTATTGAGCAGTTTATATGCGAATCTCAAGTCCAAGAGCTCTCTTCGAGCTTCCAGGGTACTCATTTTGTAGCAGCCTAGTTTATAAAGGTAGGAGAGATATTTAAATTGCCTTCCCTTTGAGTACCCTAGGTATCGGATAAACCTTTTTTGGACTCGTTCTATCCGCAAATTGTTGAAAACTGGAAACTGGAAAATCAACTCTATTATAACCTATTTCAGTTTATCTTTAATTATACATCCCCAACGCTCACGTAAAATGAAACTAGCAACTCGCAAGCCAAAAATTTCGAATTGTAAAAGCGCACTAAAGAGGGGCTCGTGGCTAAGTGATAACAGCCGCACGGGTCGATCCATCAAGTCAAGCTACGCTTGCCGGGGTTGGTCCGTGGATGGGTGACCATCTTTCTCGGAACGGACGTTAAGCCGTTGCTCCCGGCTGTCATTCGTGGATCTTCGACAGTCGTTACGGGTCGTCAGAAGCCCGACAGTCAGACAACCAGTCGTACCAAGGGGTATCGTATTACCCAGTTACTGGGTTGTAGAGGTCAGATAGGCAGTCGCTCCATGTAAAATACTGGTATTTAGTTTCATCCGGTTAGACTGTAAGCCGACCCAAATATAATTGGGAAAAGGCTTAGCAGATTGAAAAGTAACCGAATCACACCGCTGTCACTCGTCACCTCTGCTAAATCTCGCACCCAAGTCACGATTAACTTGAAAGCTAGGCAGTTCTTTGACCCAAACCTAAGCTAGTACCTACTTCGGTACAATAAAGTGACCAACTGCTCGGACCTTTGCAACGTCTTTGAAATAGGGATTAGGGGCTACAAAAGGATTTGAAACTATATTTATGATGTCTGGCTTGGGAGGCACTTTGTTAATGACTCGCCCTCGTATTGTGAAGGAGGTTTTGATGCAGTGATTCTGTGTGATATGTGGTGTTTAAAAGTAAGGTTAGAAGGGAAGTCGCCCTGAATTTAATCCTAACTATAAAGCCGCGGGCTAGTATATATATATATATACGAATATCCGATTTCGCGTATTCGTTTTATGAAAATATTTTAATTTCATTAAATGTTATTATTTATTAATTTATTTACAATTTTCTAAATTCTGGAGCAACTTGTACTTAAAGAATTGTAGCGAAGAGTTCATTTGCCGGGGTCACGGATCATATGTAGGCAAATAAAAGGAAAGCCGCGCAATTTCCTAGAAATTATGCCGACAAAGGATCTTGACCGATGGAACGTAAGCCAGCTGGTGCTACATGAATGAATCTTTTACAAAGAGTGATCTCAATTTTGGTTATGTTTTTATTATTTAGTTTGTTTGAAAATTATTTTTTTTCAATTTACGAATTATTTTATTTTATTACAATTTTTATGATTACTGGCCACTAGCCCTACCCGTGTTTTAAATTAATGTCGCCATTGTAGCGGCACGTTGTATAAATATATATATATACTAGCTGATGGCGGCGGCTTCAACCGCGTGGATGTCGGTTATTATATTCTAGAACCACTCTATCCATTGGTGAAAACAGCACGAAAATCGGTGCTGTAGTTTTTGAGTTTATCGCGAACAGACAGACGCGGCGAAGGACTTTGTTTTATAATATTGTCGTGTGATATTATAAATGCGAAAGTGAGTTTGCTTGTTTGTAACGCTTTCACGCTAAAACGGCTGAACGGATTTAGATGAAATTTGGCACAGGGGTAGACCATGACCTAGAATAGGACATAGGATACTTTTATCTCGATATTCCCACGGGATCGAGATTTACGCGGGTGAAACCGCGGGGCGCAGCTAGTTATATAATAAGTCTTTAGTTTACTTTTTAACTAAGTCAATCCCACTTCTTCGTGTGCACTATCGCTCACCCGTTGTCCAAGTCTAATGAATATAATGGCTAAATCCTCATAACTCACCATAACATTAATTTTTGTAGGTACTAGTTACCTCATTTACTTACCTCGATCGTTACGTTACTCAACGGTACTGAAAATTGATTCTCCTCGCAGGCTTAGACTAGTGTCTTCTAGGAGTTAATTGAACATAAATTCCTATTTTCCCCACGATATCACTAAATAAATTCAAACAGCAAAGACATGTAACTAATAATTTATACAATAAAACCACCGCTCGCTGAACTCAACGACCGTATGTCACACAACTTACAACACCAAACACCTGGATTATTTAGCGTAACTTTAGATCCAGCATTATACATTGCGCGTCTTCTTCGCCTTCTAAACTAACGCGGCGAAGTAAACCGGTAATGTATGCCACGCGAATGCGTAAGCAAGTGAAATTTACATGTAAAATGGTAGTTCCATTGCCGCCGTATCGTTCGCGTTCAAAGTTATGCAGATTCGTAGGAAATCCCATGGAAATGAAATCGTCTAAGTTACTGGGAAATGTTAGAAATATTTCCATGCTTAGATTGTTAGAATGCGTCTGGGTAGTTTGAGTCTAGACTCAAATTTATGCTGAGTCTAACTGGGCTATTGTTTGGGGTACCATTTAAGACATTTGCGTAGCTTTTACTGGGTTCGTTCGTCCACTATCAGTTCAAAATGTTGCGAATGAATATTAAGTTTGAGCATAGCAACGTGTGTTGTTATTTACCTACCTAACTTAACCTGAGTATTCATAGGTCTCGAGTTCAAACCCAAGTCACGCACCTCTGACTTTTTGGATTCATGTGCGTATTATATAATAATCACTCGCTTCAAAACTGGTGAAGGAAAACATCGTGAGTGATGCCTGAGAAATATTTAAGCCCATAGCTGGCTCCAAACCTTTGACACCAGGTTAGTCACTAACTACACGAAACGAAAGAAAGACCCTGAGTATCTAGAACTATTGAAAAATCTAATTTTATGACTGAAAAATTCAACGACTGTTACTAATCATACACTGTTGACAACTAGATATATACACTCCTTTGCAAAAAAAAACGGGCGGTTTTGATTTTTGTACATTATTGGTAATCATTTAGTTGTAAAGAGGTTTTAATAGCCTAACTATTTTACTGGCACTTAATAACGAGTCTGGGTTAGAAAAAAGTTAATTCCAAATTCGAAATTTTTGTTTAAAAACAATAATAATCCCGTTTTCCGTTTGTGACTTTTACTAACATTTTGCAGGTTTGCGGTTAGAAGGTTATCCTGGCAACTAAAACTAACTTCTTGTTATTTTTTGTAGAATAATTTATGTTTGTCGCATAATCCAGCCTTATTGTGACTTAAAAGTGATATCTTTGTGTCGATTGTAATGGCAGAAAAAGCAATAAGAGCTAGTAAAATTGTAGCGGTGCTGGAAGAGGGGTGTAGCCAAAAAACTATATTCTTATTGATTATAACAAATTACTAGTCATTTTTGCTAATGACATAGTAAAAATATTAATATTATCCTAATGTTAAGGTGCCCGTTTTTTTTGCAAAGGGGAGATGTACATTTATTGACGAAGCTTTGGAAAAATTTCTGCACTTGCTTGAATAAAACCTCAGTTTCAATCCCTTTTAAGATGGAAACTTAATTGGCCCTAGACTCTCTAAATTACTCTCTAATACAAATCTCGCAGCATGATTACCATAGATCTGCCTATCACAACAAACAAATCACTGCCACAACCTACACCAGTTACAATCCGCACTCTAGATAGTCGAGGAGCGCGTTAACTATCTGATAGTCAATTGATTGCGGTAAATACTTGGCACCGGTCGCGCCGCAATGCAGTCTGACAACTGATGTGGTGGACAGTTGAGCAAATCATTGTCAGTTTATGTGTGTGAATATTGTTACCTAGCTCGGTGACTATGCTATGTGACATTTAGTTGATATGTGCTAGATGGATACCTACCTAGAAGTTTTATGGTCTGGATTCTTGCATAAAAATAGCAATAATAGGTACCTAGGTAAAGTACACAGATAATGTATGAATGCTGTTAATGGAATCAATCAAAATATTTTATTTCACATAAACCTACATGGGCACTTATGAAACGTCAGAAGCTAAGTGCACGGTTCCAATTGGTCGTATCCTATGGAGAAGAGCCGGCAAGAAACTCCACTTTTAAAAATAATTGGCTTTGACAAAAATTTTCATATTACAGTGTTAGTAGGCATGGGAGGACAATGCAGCCCTTTCAACAAGTAATTAACAAAATAGAAGATGTTCAATAAATCTACAGTCCAATAAGCCTACAACGTTCTCACATTCACAAAATAGAAAAGAATCTATTTAAAAGACAAATAATGAAAAAAACCTATTTAAACCAAATGACGTGATTGCTATTACAACTTTAACAATGGTATGGTACTATACTATAGTCAGAGAGCTAAACAACAATGAAATGAGCAATGTTAATTGATAGATTATTTGAAGTAGGTACCTCCCTAGGTTTTTCTATCGGTCTTCGCAAATAATGTGGACTTTTAAGCAGTGACTGTGAGTAAGCGTGTCTATTATACTATACTCATTCCTTGTCTTTATGAGATGTATTTTTGCCCTGCAGGTGGTCACTGGCAAGATTATATTTTAACTTCTTTTTTTCTTCGTCGTTCTCTCAATGCTGAGGATCGTGACCACATACGACGGGTCTCCAAGCTATGCGGTCTTCTACAGTATGGACCGCTTGATAGATGCTGCCTCCAACAACCTTCTTGATCGCGTCTGACCATCTTGCCGGTGCTCCGCCTTGAGGGCGTTTTCCTTCCACCCGGCCCAGTATCAAAACATATTTTAACTTAACTATGTATACATAATCAGCCTATAATGTTCCCACTGCTGGGACACAGACCTCCTCTCTGAGAGAGGGAGTTGGCCGTAATCCACCACGCTGGCCCACTGCGGATTGGTAGATGTCACATATCTTCGAATTTTTGGTTCTAAGACATGCCGGTTTCCTCACGATGTTTTCCTTCACCGTTTTGAGAGCAGTGGTGATGAAATTATTTACACAAAGTAAAGCGCCTGTCAGGGTTCGAACCTACGACCTACAACTCGTAAGTCGCGGCCGTTACCACTGGGCCATCACTGCTCTTAACTAACTATGTATAAATTACCAAAATTAAAAGGTTTCAGATGTAGTTTTGGTTGCTACCTATCTTCTTTTAGATTGTAGAAGTGTGTCTAAGTAAATCATAATGCGATGCTTCGGCAATATAGTTGTTCGGAAACAAAGTGATAAAAAACCGGCCAAGTGCGAGTCGGACTCGCGCACGTATGGTTCCGTACCATTATCTATAAAAACGGCAAAAAAATCAAGTTTGTTGTATGGGAGCCTCCTTAAATATTTATTTTATTCTGTTTTTTAGTATTTGTTGTTATAGCGGCAACAGAAATACCCGACATCATCTGTGAAAATTTCAACTGTCTTTCACGGTTCATGAGATACAGCCTGGTGACAGATGGACACACAGACAGACAGACAGCGGAGCCTTAGTAATAGGGTCCCGTTTTACCCTTTGGGTACGGAACCCTAAAAAATACGCCCATCGGCCTTCAAACATACTTTGATACCCATAATGAAAGAAAAACTGTCTAAAACAAATAAGTCTGAATATATTTTTTCGTTCCCACGGTAGATTGAATGAAAACACTCATTACATTCATTGGCTGGTTCGTTACGGTCGCAGGTTCGATTCCCGTTAGATGTTGTAATCACTCTGTTGTTTTACGGTTAGTCATAGTGGGAAATTGTTTGAATGGATCTCTTGTGCTTTTTGTTAAGTATTTGGTAAAGGGTCTTGTCCAAAATCATTTCATTCTCCTTATCCATTATAATATTATGTTCCCACTGCTGGGGCACAAATCTCCTCTCTTTGAGAGGGAGTAATCTGCCACGCGAGTCCAGTGCGGGTTCGTAGATATCACATGCCTTCTGCTGGGGCTACACTTCGCGTTATCGCGAACTTTTCTTCGTGCGCTCTCTGTTGCTCAGCGAGACATTGAGGGGTGGGCGCAGTGTAGCCCACGAATCACATGCTTCCGAAAGGGGCACATCGGTACTATAATACAGTACCAGAAAAAAATAAAAATAAAATATTATTACTGAAAATAAAAAAGTAATTGCAATTTGAAATTCACAGTTTTGGTACCAAAATTACCCCAATTTCATTATAAATTAGCAAATTTTTTACAGAGGTCATAAGTTATAACTTGTAGATACCCACTAAACGAGACGGCCGCCCGCGCACCTTGTAATAAACCGGTAAAATTCCCCATTGAAAAAAAATGCGGCGAATTTTTTTTTCTTTTTTCAAAAATTAAAAAAAAAAACACATACATAGACTCTCAGTATGATTGTTAACAACACCCTCAGGGATCGGACAGCGTTTTTATTACACGCTGTATAAAAGAATACCATCTTCAGCATAGGTTATTTATGGTTTACGGGTTTCTACAGTATGTTAACTAACAAAGGGCGTTCCCGTTAACCTGCAATAGTATCGTGTCTATGCATGCTAAAAAAATATTACCATTAAAAAAAAAAGTTTTTTTTTGTTTTTGTATAGTAAAATATTCACAAAAAATATTAAATTGTTACGGAAAATAAACTCTCTGTACACGCCCACTTGTCACACTTGTTTTTCTACGTTGAAATACAAGTGTGCGTGTACAGAGTGTTTCTTTTACGTTTAAATTTAATCGTTTTTTTTTTTTTATTGGTAATATTTTTTTTAGCATGTATACACGCTATACTATTGCAGGTTAACGGGAACGCCCTTTGATAGTTAACATACTGTATAATTAATAATATATGATGTCTATTCCTAAACTAAATGCACGTGCACGTACAATATCAAAGTCCAATGTCAGTATTACCAAAACACTCGAACACTCATCAAAACAGACCCATTTGCCTTGGCTCCCTTTCTTACTTCACCACTACATCGCTTAACAGTCAGACAAACATAAACATTTACACCAACTATAGTCCGTTCCAAAAGTATTTGATAAAAGTGTAAACAAAACCCTGTTCAGGTTAAATTCTTACGCTATCACTCACTTAAGAGAATTAGTAATGCATTCATCTGTATTTAGGTTTCAATTTTATGGTGGTGAATGGCGCAGGAATCCCCTGGATGTGAGAAGCACAGAACCAGTCGATGCGGCGCCGCGGTGCTTTGGGGAGGCCTATATCCAGCAGCGGACGTCTTTCGGCTGAAATGATGAACTTTATATCTCACATCAGTCACATCTTTTCCAACAATTTATTGTTAGAATAATAATGATTCAATTGTAATTGTAAAATCATCGTCGAAAATTGAGGTTAATTTTCCTCAGTTGTCAAATGAAAAACATCTTTAAGGTTATTTAAAATAAGAATTTTAGGTTTAAGTATTCAAATAAATAAATCCAATCAAAGCGCTCAATTTCTAAATGGCACTACAAATTGGCATCCACAGGTAGATAAGTTTTCTGATATATTTGTTTACATTTTCATCACTACACTTGGAACAGACCATAATATAAACAGACGAATGATTATAAACATTAAACAGTGTCTTTGAAAAGGAAGCGAAGGATGTAAACAGACTTGCGATTTGGACGTGCGTCTGTCACGTCTGATGTGTTTACTGCCTTAAGTTGTTTGATTTTAGTGTTGAAATGTTTTGAGTGTACGTGTGTGTGTATGTGTCTGTCTATTTAGAGTATTCGTATTAATACATGCATTTTTAATTTGCTATGTGGCAAGGATACGATTCTTCGTATGAGTGTCATACAACCAGTAACTGGGTAATACGATACCCCTTGAAAAGACTGGTTGTCAGACTTTTGGGCTTCTGACGACCCATAACGACTGTCAAAGATCCACAAATGACAGCCGGGACCGACGGCGACGGCTTAACGTGCTTTCCGAGACACGGAGGAATCTCGGTATGTAAAGATGGTCACCCATCCACGGACCAACCCCGGCAAGCGTAGCTTAACCTGATGGATCGACCCGCGCGGCTGTTATTACTTAGCCACGAGCTCCACATACAATTCCGCACGACCTATTAAAAAAACATCTCATTATTATCTCAGCTGCTGTGTCACACACTATAAAACAGTCCATCTGTCCGTCTATTTGTCATTCTGAACTAGTAACGTGCCCCAGTTTCGTTCTAACAATAACCGTTTTATTATCGTTTCGTAAGAATCGGGGCGACGACGGTTCATTGAAAGAGATGAATGAGTAAATAAATACGAGGTGTTTTGTTGATAGATTTATTCTGATTTTTAAATCGAATTTTCCGATGTAGATAATGAAAAACGTATTTTAATAAAATATTCAGAAAGGGTAAATAGGTCTTCTCAGACAGAAACAAGCATTGATCATGCATAGATCTTTTTTGTGACGATTTCAATGACTAGGATCTGTGGGGGTGCTGTGGGTTTTATGGTCGTTAAAGACCTACTAATGAAATCATCAAGTCCAGAAAAACGTTATTATTGATCGCAGAAATAAGACAGATCGACATTGATAATCCTTAAGATATTACCATCACGAACGCTGGTTAGTCAAACAAAAACTACGCGTTCAGAAAGACCAAAAAAAATAATTGTGACACCACCGTAGAAACGGGTTTTGTCGACGGAAGAATAGATAAAATGACAGATAAACAATCACAAACTGTCATTTTGTCTATTCTTCCGTCGACAAAACCCGTTTCTACGGTGGTCATGCTACGCGTGCTGCCATGCTTAGGTACTTATTCGGGGAGACATTAGAAGATGCAAAGCGTCCCATAATGTTAAACAACATGTTGTACTCAACGTAAACATTCTACACGCATTCACTTTCCACATCTTCACAGTAATTAAATTAAAACAATTACCAGCCCTGGCGAAAACATAACTAAATAACAATGAGCCGAAAGCACTTTAAACTCCTCAAAGGCAAAAAAGGAGAGGAAATGATGATTCAGAATAACGGAAAATTAACTCAAATATTACGTTTGAAGTTAGCAAAGTTTAAGTCATACATTATGGCTCAGTTGCTCAGTCTGAAATTCGCGAAAACATTGTTTTGAGCGTGGTTCATGCCAAAAATACAAACGCTTTCGCCTCTCGAGTGGAAACAAACAAGTTTTCAAAGACGAGCTCCTGGTGTTTTAGGGTGGGGTCTTAGAAAGGAGCGATTAGCGGGCGAATTAATCACGTAAGAAAAGCGATCATCGGGAAAAAATTATAAGACCAATGCTAAAATTGATGGTTATAAAACGAAGGGACCACTTCTCGGAGTACACCTCAACTTTTTCAAAAGCTACTTTAATGGTTTTACAGAATAAAAGAGCTCCTTTTAACCGAGAACCAGGTAATTTCAGAGTTTGATCTGTCATCATGACCTATAAGCGAGAATGTAGGTGTAATAATACTCTGATTTAAAAGAGTGTCCGTGGAGTTTCGTGCCCGTTCTTCTCCATAGGAACCTAGTACGCTTTGGAATGGGCAACTAGCTTCATCTTTCTGACTGACCGACCCCTTGGCAATTCAAAAGTGCCTGTAATTGGTTTATTTTAAATAAATGCTTTGAGTTTGAGTTTTATTCCGATGACAGATTTTTGACCGACATATATTATACGAGTATGACCGATTTCTGTAGAACTTCTGCGTTGTAGTATGAAATATCTAGGTCCCACCGATTTGTACGGTCCTCCTTTGAGTCCACTAAAATTCTACCCGCTTCTCGACCACCACTATGTCCTCATCCCTTCAATAAGTTGAGCACTGCCGTCATTTGTCTCATTTAAATACGCGTTTGCGACACCTAATGCGCCGCTACATCACTCCTGCTACATTTTTCAGGTCCGTCACAATCCCTGTTTGATATGCTTGAGATATTACTGAAGTTAGTGAGGAAGGCTGAGAAAGATGTGTTTATGGTTTGAAGATGATGTTCTATAAAGGAATATGTGCTAATTAGCTAGTCAGTTGTGTTATCACCGGCCTGTTTGCCAACATAACACAACTGACTACAGTTGTGTTATGAGCCGATGGAAAGTTGTCACTGCCGCCTGCAGACACCTGCAATAGTGAATTGTAGATTTAATACTCAACAGATCGTAATTTAATGGACAACAGTATAAAGGCTCTAGCAGCCTGGCGCGACGCGACTTTAGAAGGACAACTTGTATGAAAACTTCATGGAAATAGTTCTACCAAAATTGCGTCCCACAGTCGCGTTTTGGGTATTTTTTAACTCCATTCCAACTTGTAGAACAATTTAATTCAAAGTGAAACGGAAAATAACTCGGAACCACCCGAAAAAGTATAAAAAATATCGCTTTTGTATTGTTTAGTGTGTAGAAAGGATTAAAAACAGACTAAAATGCAATACGCGATCGTGTTTGGAAAACTCTTTGGTATTCCATTACGGATAGCTGAATTGAAATGCACATACGTTCACACATTTTTGCTAGGCTTCAATGTATGGAGTTACTAGCTAAGAGCTGAGATGTTCCTTTTTTAACCACGTGCCAAATTAAATCCAAATCCGTTCAGCCGTTTTAGCGTGAAAGCGTAATACACAAACTCACTTTCGCATGAATTATAATATTTGTTAGCATTTCCAAAATTACAAAGAGCATTTGTACATGAAGGCCACACAATATAACGCAAGTCACCCAAAAATCGCCAAGGTCAATTAATTCCAGAGTGGGTTGCTATGTCACCCATCTGTCAGTCTGTCTATAGCGGTCGGGTGTCGACGAAACAACCTGAATAAAGTATCCATCGATAAATCTACGTCGGTCCAGCAATCGTCGATATATGAGTGGGTTCGAAGCATTTCTTTTTAGACGACACAATAGATTTTGGGGAACAATTACGTATGACAATAGCAAGTTTATAGTATTCTCATTCTAGGTGCATCGTCTTCACATGTAATTATGTAATTGATGTATACAAAATATTGTAAAACATATTTTTTTCTGGAGTTTCTAGTCCATTCTTCTCCATACGAAATATATCTTTTGGAAGGGGCAACTAGAATCAGTTCTATTTCTTTGTTTTTGACGTTTAAAAGTGCCTTTAATGTGCATATTTGAAATAAATTATTTGACTTTGACTTTGACTTGAAAGTGAATGTAATACTAGTCCCGAATTTTGGCCAGGGCGGCCAAGAGACTAGCCGTCGATGCGGGAGATATTATTACAGTGCTGAAGTGTGTGCGCAGACACAGGTGCATTCTCTGTGTCCTTACTCTCATAGTCCGATGGGACGGCGATCCGACACGACCGGAGAGAGATCAGGTGTAGGACCAACCCGGCCAGGGTTGCGGGAACGTCCGAAAGGGATACCGGGACCTCGGCAACAGGCCACTGAAGGAACAGGGGTGGGTTTTAGTCAGTAAAAGTGACACGCCCTTCCGGTCCGCCCAGAGCGGGAGAAGTCATTTGATGATTACCCACAAAAAAAAAAAAGGGTGTGGGACCAACAGGTTATCATGCTTTCCGGGGTTAACACACCGCCAACTTCCAAACTCCGGGTTGTTACTGAGGAATTCGTAATGGAAAAACCCAATAACACTGCCTGATAGGACACTACCACTCAGCAGTAGTCCTTGCAACTACTGGTCCAATGGGCAGCGGGACAGACAAAAGTTAATATACAAGGCAATGTAAAGCAATTACAATAAATATGTCTCTGAATTACCATTAAGATTCCTGTTTCGTATTTGGCTTCCTTTTTACTGCTGTAATTAGATAAAATCATGGCAGTCGATGTTTGCGGCAGGACAATAAATTAGGGGAAACACCAGAAGGATTAAAAAAGCGAATTCTTTTCATACGAATATTTAGGCATTACCTAGAAGTAATTATCAGAGGAGCTCGTGGCTACGTAATAACAGCCGCACGGGTCGATCCATCAGGTTAAGCTAGGCTTGCCGGGGTCGGTCCGTGGATGGGTGACCATCTTTACATACCGAGATTCCTCCGTGCCTCAGAAAGCACGTTAAGCCGTTGGTCCCGGCTGTCATTTGTGGATCTTTGACAGTCGTTACGGGTCGTCAGAAGCCCGAAAGTCTAGTAAACAATTTAATAAGTGTTTTCAGTGGTCAACAATCCTTGTACGTCACTCTCCTAAACCATACGCTCAAAAAGTTACACACAATCAAAACGAATTTTAGCAGTGTAGTGGAAAATGAATATATTTTGCCCAATCAAATAGATTGTTCGACTGTACTTTAAAATTGAAAAAAAAAACTGAACATTTTTATGTGATATTACCTACTGCCTGACAGACTACGAATAATTGACAGATCACAGAAAAAAATATGATAATCAGTACCTTGAAAAATGAACTTTTCAATATGTTCTCAAAGGACAAAGCATTTTCCACGCTCAATACCTGTCCCTATCCTGTAAGCAATAGAAAAAAATAAGCAACACGTAATAAAACCGCAACTTCTTTCCCATCTGACCTCATACGTGACAAGGAAGCATGGTACCTATTAATTCTCCCCGTAAGTGCACACTGGACTTGAGTTCTGATTACCCCACTGGAGCTAAGTGGCTTGATATTAATTTAGCACCGACTTTTATCAAGGAAAGTATTTTCTTGTGGCGATAATTCTTGGTTATCGAGTAACAGTAGCTTCGTATTGAATAGTAAACAATTTTTGGTAGTGTCCAGGTTCGTTCAACAATTTTTGGTAGTGTCCAGGTTCGTTACACAATTTTTGGTAGTGTCCAGGTTCGTTATACAATTTTTGGTAGTGTCCAGATTCGTTATACAATTTTTGGTAGTGTCCAGGTTCGTTACACAATTTTTGGTGGTGTCCAGGTTCGTTATACAATTTTTGGTAGTGTCCAGATTCGTTATACAATTTTTGGTAGTGTCCAGGTTCGTTACACAATTTTTGGTATTGTCCAGGTTCGTTATACAATTTTTGGTAGTGTCAAGGTTCGTTATACAATTTTTGGTAGTGTCCAGGTTCGTTACACAGTTTTTGGTAGTATCCAGGTTCGTTACACAATTTTTGGTAGTGTCCAGGTTCGTTACACAATTTTTGGTAGTGTCCAGGTTCGTTAAACAATTTTGGTATTTTACGTGGAGCTACTGCCATCTGACCTTCTCAACCCAGTTACTAGGTAACACAATACCCGTTGGCAGGACTGGTTGTCAGACTTTCGGGCTTCTGACGTCGAAATACTCTTACTTATATGAATAATTTTGTCAGAACCATGTCATACTTTAAGATGTGTCTTTGTCCCTTCATTCATTAACCATATTGAACTAACTGTGTCAATTCAGAGAATTTAGCATAAAAATGAAAAGAAAAACAAATTACGCAGGAGGGGTCCTGGCCTCGGTTCCCAGTTTGGGTTATGATGTTATGTATAAAAAGGAAAGTTCAATAACGGAAAAAAACTTTGTATGTATATTAAAAGTATTTACCAAATGGGGTTAATAGAACTCGCATTGACACTTTCCATTTACAATGAAAAATCACCCCCAACTCACATTATAACTTTCCTATATTTTCAGTATCACGTTCCGAAACTAATTGCCCGATATCAATCTAAAGTGCCAATTTAAAATTACAAAACAAATATCGTTTTTATTATCCCGTAGGCCCGAGCCTACGATTATATTACGGGTTCAGAACCCATAATGATCGGTGCGAGAACAATAGCGTTGACCATAGATGTTATGGAGTTATAAACCCTTTCAATTCTTAGCTCATTTACAATTGCTAATGTTTTTTATTGTGTGCCTTTGATATTTGAGGCGTTTTCTGTGTAAAGGTTCGGTATAGTTTTGTTTTTGAGGAGTTTTTCAAATTGAATCTGATAAAAAATAAACATTTCGTGAAGAAAATTTGTATACCTTTAATGTAATTATTTATCAGCCTATCGCAGTCCACTGCTGGCCCACAAGACCCTTCTTGCCTTCCTGCTTTTCGCCTTCCGCATCCAGTCTGTCCCAGCCACCTTCCTAAGGGCGTCGGTCCATCTAGCTGGGGGGTGTCACACGCTTGCCGATAAGCGGTCTCCACTCCAGGACTCGTCTGCTCTGCCAGGGTTACGGGAAAGTCCGAAAGGGATACCGGGGCCCTTGGCAACAGGCAACTGAAGGAACACGGGTGGGTTTTAGTCAGTAAAAGTCTGACACGCACTCCGCTCCGCCCAGAGCGGGAGAAGTCAACAGATGATTACCCACACTAATAAAAAAGGGACTCCTCTGCTACTGTACTGTTGGACTTATAAACGGACAAGTGAGCATCATCGTGAGACGATTCAGTATAAATATCAACTGTCATCTCAGTTTCATTCCTTTTGTGTAGCCATGTTTCATTTTTCACACAATCCATTCATCGTTTCTTTGGTCCTCTTCTAATCTCATGATTGATAGCTTCACAGCTATCCTCACTCATAATAGAATATGCAAATAGTATTCCTCATTCTTTAAAAAAAAAGAACTGCTACTGCCACGTTCTGGAAATAGACAAAATACCGAATGTCCTTCTATACAAAAAAAATCAGCTGTTCCCTACATAGTATATGTACGCATATCTCGTCAAAATGTAGGGAACAGCTTTTTTTTTCTCGATTTCAGGGTTGGCCCCATGGTGGCAGTTGTTCATAATGATGAGTACAATGACCCATGGAGGATGCGCATGGATTCAATGTTACCGACTATACCTTTCTACATGTACCTATATAACGCCAGAAAAGGAAATAATCAATTTTGAACATCATACTTTTGTCTTGTGTCTCCATCATTAATCATTAAGATTACAAACTGGAAATGACTTTCTAGTAAGCAATAACTCAAAAACATTACGTTGAAACTCCCGTAGCCCAAGCTGAAGGCTTATAAATTGTAAAGCGGACCTCTAAAATCTAATTAAGCTCCTATTGCAAGTGTTTATTGCCGTACAATTATCGCGGACCATAAATCCAGCTCGGAGGACCAATAAAATGGCGGAAGAAAAGAGCGCGAAACGCACGGACGCCATTACAAAAACGCGGGAATTGGCGCGAATTCAATTTGAAATAACTATTAGTTGTTTAATAGTTATTAGGTTTTTAATGGAAGTTCTTTTTTTTTAATTAGTTGTTTTTGAGGTGAGTTTTATTACTTGTTGCGTACGTAATAGTCAATCTTTATTGGCTATTAAATTTAAAATTATGTTCTTATCATTTACAAAATTCTTTTTCTAATAAAACAGGAAGGCATCCGATGCAATTATGTGAAACCTTATCTAAATTATAAATAACGATTGCCCCGAGGCTTTATGCAAGTAATTATCTTTGTACAGTAAAATATTATAATTATTATTTTAGTAAATTCAACTAAGATTTAACTTACTGAATAATTAATGTAGGAAAAAAGGTGAAAAACACTTTTCTAATAACGCGAATCCTGTTGCTTCCGTATTTACGTTGATTATATCTAGTGATCTCAGACTAAATAAAAAACCAAGACAGGGCGCTGTCAACAGTGACGTGAGGCCAGTTTCGTAAACATGTGTGCACTTAGTGAGGTGTAGTTTGTTTGTAAATGGTTGTAAATGTGTGCATGTGAGCGTGTATGCACAGAGCGGAGATGTAGTTTTGACATGCTTCACTTTTTTGTTCGCTGTCTTGGTTTTTAGGGTTCCGTACCCAATGGGTAAAACGGGACCCTATTACTAAGACTCCGCTGTCTGTCTGTCCGTCTGTCACCAGGCTGTATCTCATGAACCGTGATAGTTAGACAGTTGAAATTTTCACAGATAATGTATTTCTGTTGCGGCTATGACAACAAATACTAAAAAAACAGAATACAATAAATATTTAAGGGAGCTCCCATGCAACAAACGTGATTTTTTTGGTCGTTTTTGTAGATACTGGTACGGAACCCTTCGTGCGCGAGTCCGACTCGCACTTGGCCGGTTTTTTTTATTTGGTTTGGTAGCGAGTCACTGTAGCCACTGTCTTACTACTACACCCAGCTACTCATGCAGGGCCACCTCACTTTCGCCATTCGCGGTCACTGACAGATGTCGTTAGTGACAGCTACCTCACTAAATGAGTGTCTAATATCATAGATACACTACACCAATCAATTTCCAATCGATTGTAACGCCATCTGTTACCCAAAATTGATACCCACGAATATGTTCCGTATCATCCATCTATTAGAGGGACCCAAGTCACGATCTTTAGGTGATTTATATCCAAACTTGTCGTGTGCGCCCGTCCTTATAACATTTTCCATTTCGCTTGTCTATGTCTAGCGAGCGATTTTACGCGCGGATACACATGACGGTACCTACTGTCTGTCGTTTTAGAAAATCGGATATTTTCGGATATTGTTATTTTAAAAAGGACGATGTAAAAATTTAGAGAAAAGTCATTTCCAGAGAAAGTAAAGGAAAGATACACACGTTTATAAAGTTACGCTTTCTTTTCAAGGGGGTTAGCAGAAACTCCAGCAGGTACCTGCTACGATTACTTCATACTCCTTTTGCTTCGTTAACGTTCATATATCTTCGGGGTAATTGGTGGAATCCGACGATCGGCAATAGTGCGTGTCCGACGCACGGCAGACGTCCACAGACCGCCACGCACCGCGTACCGAGGAACTTCCGATGTCTGCGATACCGCACGTACACCTTCCCACGGTCCGTCGTCCAGACTCGTCGGCGTCCGTCCGCAAAATCGCGGGTCGTGGGATTTCGGTATAACACATTTACAGTAGCAATGGCTTTCATTTTGACAGTTCAACAACATTAATTGCGTTATTTACATTGTTGAGCAGACAAATATTACGAACACATAAATCTGCCTAGCCTTTTCCCAACTATGTTGGGGTCGGCTTCTAGTCTAACCGGATGCAGCTGAATACCAGTATTTTACATGGAGCGACTGCCTATCTGACCTCCACAACCCAGTAACTGGGTAATACGATACCCCTTGGTTAGACTGGTTGT
Organism: Lithophane semibrunnea; assembly: GCA_947363905.1. Taxonomy (NCBI): domain Eukaryota; kingdom Metazoa; phylum Arthropoda; class Insecta; order Lepidoptera; family Noctuidae; genus Lithophane; species Lithophane semibrunnea. The sequence goes on from OX376211.1 coordinate 3,746,589, forward strand.
CAGACTTTCGTGCTTCTGACGATTCGTAACGACTGTCAAAGATCCACAAATGACAGCCGGCACCAACGGCTTAACGTGCTTTCCGAGGCACGGAGGAGTCTCGATATGTGAAAATGGTCACCCATCCACGGACCAACCTTAATTAACCTGATGGATCGACCCGAGCAGCTGTTATTACTTAGCCACGAGACTTACTTTGCCACATGAAGCAATGAATTTGCCGTTCGGTACCTTTTTCTTTCCAAAAAGAAAACATTTTAACACAACACAGCAACAACGCATAACAACACAACAACCAGCAACAACAACATAACACAACACATAGCATCATAATTTTTTTTTTTTTAAACAAAGTGGCCAAGTAATATCCTTCAAAATCATTCAAATTGTGATTGGAAGTGTGTTACGAAATAAAGGTGCTGATTACAAATTAATATTAATTCTCTGTAACTTATTTCATTTCTGAGTTCTTAATTATTACTAAACTTATGGAAAACCCTTTATAATTTTGCTTTAATAATAATGATTTCATCGAAAGACTACGTTAACTTGTTTCAAAGGAGAAGAAGGAGCGTCTATTAGTGAGTACAAACCGCTAATTGACGAAAAGGCGATATTCCCAGAATCAATCAATAAGTTCTGTTTCATCCCGACTGCTTACCACGGAACAAATGAGTACAGAAGGCCAAGTCTATAGCATAATGTTCCTACTGCTGGGACACAGGCCTCCTCTTTGAGGGAGTGCGCCGTAATCCACCACGCGGGCTCCAGTGCGGGTTGGTAGATGTCACATGTCTTGGAATTTTTGAGTTTTAGGACATGCCGGTTTCCTCACGATGTTTTCTTTTACTATTTTGAGAGCAGTGTTATGAAATAACTTACATAAAGTAAAGTTCTTGTCTGGGGATCTACAACTCAGTCGCGGCCGTTTCCAATGGACCACCATTGCTCAGGGGGCCAATCACCACCTCTTATATCAATATGAAAAAGAGATAGAGCTATACATCCGGTATAGCTCCATCTCTTTCTCTCACTAAAGTAATATTAAAATAATACTACTTAAGGGGTTGGTATACACGCATAGTCGCGTACGTGCGGCGCGCGGTGATCTGAAACAAATGCCAGTCGCGAGTGCACTCGCACTCGCTATACGCGAAGCGCGTTTGTGTGCGTGCGTTATCACTCGTTGTATGGATCTGAGCATTCTGAGCTGACCTTCTGCATCTTTCGTCTTTACTATAACATCCTATCTATGTAATAATTGTGAAGTCGAAATTGTTTGTTACTCAATCACGCATTAAGAGCTGAACGGATTCTTAGAAAGAGAGTGAAACCGAATGAAACAACTCGTATGCTGAGCTGAGGCCCTTTTGGCATTTTAATGACTGTTTTCTGTTTTTTTTTAGTTTAAAGGTGTATTTTTCTGTGACAATGCCAATAAACGCATTTTTCTTTCTTTCTTTCTTTATAAAATCAATTTTCAAAACAGCTTAAAAATCCCATTCCTTAAAAAAAGACACGTTGCAAAACTTTTTCGTACGAATCAAACATAAATATTCGCATCCGTATTATAGACGCCATCGAAAAACTCATTTCTAACTTCTTAACAGTGAGACCCAACTCTCAAGTGATGGCGTAAGTCTAATTGCGTCAAGAAATGGGAGTGAAGGAATGGCTATGACATTACACTAGTGATCTAAACTTAACTTTATAGCGGCCGGCGCGTAGTTTGTTACAACTTGTATTTTCTAAAGGCCGTTTGTGTGATGATGGCTTTATGTCGACACTAATTTCAAACTTCTTTCGTATATTATAATCCAAATATCAGGGGCCTACAACGGCCACATTAGCAATTCCTCTAAAAGCAATTCATTTCCAGAATACACAGCTGTCATTAGCAATTTCTCTAATTTGACACACATACAATTCATAGTTTTTGGACCATTTTACGATTCTCCATAGAAAACTGTCAAACAGATGAATTATTTCGTAATACTTATGAATTGCACGCAGATCATAATATATTATGAATTCTTAGTTTGTGACATAATTACGATGATTCATAATATTTTCCTATTATGATTCTGCCAAAGTGGCAGTGGCAGCAGCAAAAAAAAAGTGGGATAAACCCACTTTTTTTTTTTGCTATTGGGAAATCATCAAACGACCTTTCCCGCTCTGGGTGGAGCGGGAGGGCGTGTCAGACTTGACTTTTACTGACTAGAACCCCGTTTTTTTAAGCCCCCTGACCCGGCAATCGAGCCCCGGACCAAACTCAGCAATCGCGTTGGTTGCAATCACTATAGTAATGGTTAATGAGGAAGAGGCAACGACACAGTTTGTTGTTATTACCTATTAGCAAACGCTAGGATGTTCCTGCCCATGCTCTTCAGAGTTCCCTGAAAACCCTATTTGAACCGACTTCTTCAAAAAGGAGGAGTTTCTCAATTCGTCATTATGTTTATTTTTTTATTTTGTGTTTGTTATGCGGTTACTCCGCTAATTATGCATTGATTTTGATGAATCTTTTTTCGTTTGGTAGGTCATGCTTCAGAGGTAGCATATAAATTTTATTAACTTTGCTTGTGTAGTTTTTGAGTTAGCTTCAATATTACGTATTTTTCCCACTTAGTTTATGTAGAAGATGTTTTATGTGACTCCGACACAGTTATTTACATAGCAGGTAGTTATATTCGAATTCGTGTGGGACAACAACAAAGTGAAAAATAAAAACTTTTAGCCGGTTGTTTTTTTTTTGTAAAAAGTTTTTATTCTTTGCCTATCCAAAGGCCAAAACACGATGAAATTACTGACATAAAACGAAAAGTCCATTTCAAAACACAAACGAAAGTACTCGACCGAACCAAAGCCTATTTCATACAATTGTAGGAATCAAAATGCGAGTTTGCACTGGAAACGAAGTTTCATCAACATCGTGTCCGCATCTCGAAACTCAGTTACCGAGTTACGTGACACACGGCTTTATGTACGATTTACACCGACCGGCGCGCGTCGTCGGGCCGCTTCGGAGCGCATATTACAATGTGTTCAAAAAAATTTAAGCGTTTAGTTATATGTCATATTTGCATGGAATTTATACAGCTTAGAAATCAGTCGGATCCGCGTACATGCGGCGGTAGCCTAGCTACTACGCGGCTAGCGTCACGTTTGGTCGGCTCCGTTCGGCTATTCCTGCGTGTGCTCGGGTATCATCGCCGCCCGGCAAGTTGAATCAATCAAATCGCTTTTGGTCGCTCTAGTCATGATATCGTGCCGGCAGCAGCTCGCGCAGTGTTGCCGTTTTAGTGACTTTGTCACTAGATCTAGTGAGTTTTTGAGGTTTATGGTGACTTTTTTTCACGATTTAGTGACAAAAAAAAGTCTGGTGACTTCTAGCGACTTTTTCATGATCAACACAACAGTACATATTATTTATCTTGTTGATGCAATCTATATTTAATAAACCAGAAAATTGTGTAGTTATTAAGTACCTAACGTGCACTGGGAACACGAAATGTTCATTTGACCCATAGACTTGTTGGGTCCATGCTCTATGTACCTATACTATGATTTGACCAACCGGGTATTCCCCTATTAACGTTCCACGTTGCAGCACGATTCGTTCTTTTATAGGCATGATCGTGCATCTCGCTTTGTCATGAGAAAAATATATTGCTATCTTAACGTAAAATGTTTAAAGTATAGTCAAGTATTATATAGTTTATTTGGTCTAGGGATGCAAGAAGTGTAAAAAAGTGTCGATATAATTATATCGTATCGATATTTAAAAAAAATATCAATATCGATTTCGATATATCGAAAAAAAAATATCGATATATCGGTGAAATTTTCAAAAAAAATGTTATTTTATGTAGTTCAAGTTTTATAATCATTTAAATACCAAACTAGGAAAAAAAGTACAAATAATTTTCACGGCTCTGAATTCCATAGTGACTTCTAGTGACTTTTTGAATTAAATTTTTCACCCAATCTAGTGACATTTTAGTAGAAGTTTGGTGACTTTATTTTTCCCTAAGCGGCAACACTGAGCTCGCGCACGCGCCCATGTTCAGCGGATTTAAACAGTCGGGCGGACGCAGACGTCTTCCACCGCGTGCTCGCGCATCCGCTACGACGCGCTGCGACCCGGCCACTGTAAATCGTACTTTAGGCTACGACCAGCCAATTCGTTGGTGTGGACTGCAGGCCGAGTTTCATATAAGTGGAGTTTTGTCAACTTGTGTCCGGCATCGTGACTTCATTAACGAGTTACTGACACACTGCCTTTGTGGATTGGTAGCACATTTGTTGACTTTCTAGTGCAAGTTTAAATGTAGGTTTATGGTACCTGCACTTCTGCCCAAGCCTTCGGGGAAATATCGGTGTAAAGTTTGGATGAAAGGAAAATAAATTGAAGGACGAATTTTTGTAGAAACGTTGCGAGGGGGTCGCCATATTAGGATATACACAGACCTTATGGGTCATGATCTTCAGAAAGTCAGGTGCGTTGGGTAGTACTCGCAATCGGCAAGCGTGTATGACTGCATGTATGAACATAGACGATGAAGAAGGAATTTCGATCGTAGCAGGTGTTGGACGGACGAGTGGCGTTCTGAAGCCTGAGAGAAAAGGCGTACATTTGTGTAGGATGTATGTATTTAATTATTTATAACATAACATCACACCTTGTTTTTCACCGAAGGGTTCGGCAGAGGTGTAACTATAGTACACCCACATTTCGTCATTTATGTTTAAGTCCACCCAACCCGGACTGGTATTGAGAAATTCCAGTGAGAAAAACCCAATAACACTTTGCTCGACCTGGGAAACGAACCCAGGTCCTTATGCTCAGCAGTAGCACTTGCGACCATCAGACTAACGAGGCAATTTTATTAACCTTGTTGACGGGAACGAGTTAACCCGATACTAGCTTTGTCCGATCTAATAGAACATGTTTAACCATTAGACCTAACATGGCCAATAAAAGTCGGATATAAACTAGTGATGTCATGATCATCAGCTTTGTCGCAGTAAAAGGGTTAACGAATTGAGCTCACCTGATTTTTTATTTTGTTAAAAGTTTCGAAGTAAATCAAAAATGTAAACGGGAAATTGGATGTTGCTGTTCCAAATAAAAATGGAGATGATTAACTGAAATGTATTCTATTTATTCAATGAATGGGGTTTATTTAAAATAATAATCTATATATTGCCCCCTTAACTTTTTAACTGGACCATGTGAAGACCGCAAGAGGAGCTCGTGGCTAAGTAATAACAGCCGCTCGGGTCGATCCATCAGGTTAAGCTACGCTTGCCGGGGTTGGTCCGTGGATGGGTGACCATTTTCACATATCGAGACTCCTCCGTGCCTCGGCTGTCATTTGTGGATCTTTGACAGTAGTTACGAGTCGTCAGAAGCACGAAACTCTAACAACCCGTCTAACCAAGGGTTATCGTATTACGCAGTTACTGGGTTGTGGAGGTCAGATAGGCAGTCGCTCCATGTAAAATACTGGTATTCATCTGCATCCGGTTAGACTGGAAGCCGACCCCAACATAGTTGGGAAAAGGCTAGGCAGATTGATGTGAAGACCGCAAGAATCCGCTGGTTGCAAGAATTACGGTCTAAATGGCGATGCTTGGGGAGTCCTATGTCCAGCAGTGGACGTCTTTCGGCTGAAATGATTATGATGATAATGAACTTTGTAACTTAAAACCTTTTTTTTATGGGTCATCAAAAATGAGTAACCAAAATAATAATTTACGAATTTGTTGTCTTGTTCACCCAGCAATAAGTAAACCGCATAACAAATGAAGGCTTCCCCAATGGAACAAATCCTTTAAACGAAGCTTAACCCTTTAGATTTTAGTATTAATTAATCAACCAATTACAAGTTAGCAGTTTAAAATCTTTAACGAGCTGAATACAGTTCAATTCAGCGGAAACAAGCGATTTGGGTCTCATTCGTCAGTTGTATTGTGTTCGTCTTTATCTGAGAAGTGGTATTTTGGTGATGATGAGAATAGTTGGTTTTTGGGAGAACAGTGGTGGTGGAGAGGTAACGGAGGGTGTCTTACGAGTTGTCGACACCAGACAGAAAAAAACAAAGAAAATGTGTTAATTTGCGGCAAACATGACGCTAAGAAAAGACAAATACACGAAAAATAACAAATGGGGTATCTGTGACAAATAAACCAACTTTTTTCTCTAAGAGATATTATTATCTACTTAGAAATCATTTTAGTACTAAATCTAAGCTTTAACGACAGGCGATATTTGAATTTTCATATTCGATACGAAACAAGAAGAATCACATCAAAACATCACAATATCACGCCCACAGCAGCGGTCAAACGGTTAAACAGGGGGTGTAACCCTTCACGTGACAAAGAATGTGAAATAGCGAAATGGACACAAAGGGGTGCACATCACCCCTGTGATTAATTAAACGATTTATAGCACGGATGTGCTGTATAACGTCGAGGGACCATATTTGTATAATGTTCTTTAAAAAAGACAGGTGTGTGAAAGTGGGATTAGCGAAAAGATTTACTGATTAGGTTCGTTGTTGCCTCATGCCGTGACCCGACGATCCGCGATTTTGCGGACGGACACGCACGACGGCAGACGACCACAGACCGCCACGCACCGCGCACCGAGGAACTTCCGATGTCTGCGACACGTACACCTTCCCACGGTGCGTCGGGCGGGCTCGTCTGTGTCCGTCCGCAATATGGCGCACCGTTGGATCGCGGCATCAGATAGCACGCCCAGCTTTTATTCGTGGATCTTTGACAGTCGTTACGAGTCGTCTGAAGCCCGTTCTGTCAACCAGTCTTACCAGGAGGTATCGCATCACCCAATAACTGGGCTGTGGAGTTTTTCTTTGCACGTGTTTCTGCGACAAATAACCTTATTTTTCTTTCTTAAATTTTTCCATTTCATTGTACCACAAGCTTTAACTAGTGAATTAATTGAATTAACGGAATTGTTCCTCGAAATTCATAAACAAGCCACTTAAAAACTTTGAAGACAGACTAGACTTTGTACTTAATTCAATTATGTGATTATATCAGAATTAATCAATTAAGTAAATCGTTGGAGGAACTTCTACGGTAAAGATCAGCTGAAGTATCCAAATTCCGTAAATGCTTTATTGGAAACTAGCTGCGCCCCGCGGTTTCACCCGCATATGTATCGATCCCGTGGAAATATCGGGAGAAAAGTATTCTATGTCCTAACCCAGGTCATGGTCTAACCATGTCCCAAATTCCATCCAAATCCGTTCAGCTGTTTTAACGCAAAAGTGTTTACAAACAAACAAACAAATTCACTTTCGCATTTATAACATTACTAGCTTCGCTCCGCGGTTTCACCTGCATAACTCTCGATCCCGTGAAAATATCGGGATAAAAAGTATTCTATGTCCTAATCCATGTCATAGTCTAACCAAGTGTCAAATTTCATCCAAATTCATTCAGCCGTTTTAGCGTGAAAGCGTAACAAGTAAACCAGCTCACTTTCGCATTTATAATATTAGTTAGGATAGGATTTTAGTCATCAAATTAGTTAAGACTTTTAGAATGAATTATGGAATTAATGTTACATTCAGTAGCAATAATTCTTAGTTTTTTTTATGAAGTCTTAAGTCGATTTTTGTTTGAACTTTATCCATGTCTTGTATTAGAGTTAGAAAATATTCCGAGTCGCGGTATGGAGTTTGGAACTGTGTCCAACATTTAGCAATAAGCTTATCCCAATGATAGCATTTATAAATATCTTATCTAAAAGATTGGTCATAGTTCCCCAAATGCTATGGAAGAAGGGAATTAGAATTAGTCCTGCATTGAGAATTTTGAGTTCTTCAAACTGAACGGACAGCTATGCAGCTGGGGAGTTTGTTGCTCCACTTCTTCTTCCCAGCTAAAGCACTACTAGGAAGTGGTGAGGGCGGGGGTTTTGGGGGACTGTCTTAATTAATTTTGACGTTCGAAAAGTGCTGATTCTCAGCCTAATTTGAATAAATGATGATTTTGAAATACTCATTAAAAAATTCATCAATAATAGTGAATCAATCACACTGTTTAATTGTAATGTACCCTGTTAAACCATCGTTCAATGAACAGTTAACTTGCATCAGTTTTAATGAAATATCCAAAAGTTACACTGAACTTGCCTTAATTGGTTGATTCGACATAATTCGCCCTTTGCACTGAGCTGGTTTTAAATAATTAAATTGAAATCTACGAATAATTAAATCGTGTGAGGAAGCTTAAAGAGATAAACTTTTATCGGCGTTTTAATTGTTTTTGTTTATTTTATCAGTTTTTTGTTTTTATTGCCGATAATTCAATAGAACTTCGGAGTTATTAAGAGTATCTTTTATTACTAAAGTTAATTGGTCCTTTGCGGACCCTTTTCGTGTTAAATGTTCGTTAAAACTTTGGAAGGCAACATGCGTAATATATTCTTATTTAGAACCCGCCTATTTTAAATTCCTCTAAAGAGAGGTAGATACGAGCAATGGTTACAGTTCAATTCAAACGTAACGGCGGCTCGGAAGTTAGCTACTCGCTGCGCAGTACCTCACCCCTCACGGCTGACATATGAAATTGCTACTGCGCAGCGACTTGCCTCATGTTCCGAGCCGCCATTAAGTTTGAATCGAAGTGTGCCAGGTTTGCTTACTAGACGTTGGGAGATTTTTGACTAAGTCCAAGTTTATTTATTTGGGATCTCCAAAGGGTGGGTACACAACCAGAATCGCGTCGCATCGTCGCGTCGCGCCATTCTACGGGAGTCTTAATACAAAACGTTATTTTACGTGTGCTCCTTCAATTACAGGAGACTAGTATGCGCATTATAACTAGGAGTAAACAGGGTCAAAAATAAAGGAAATAAATGTAGAAATTAGAAAATAATACATCAAGACTGAGCTGAGCATTCATATTTTAATTGCTAAGTTTATTATCGATTTCTGACGATGTTTTCATTTACCGTAAAAGTTAATAGATTTAATCATAAGGTATAAATTAGTGAATTGCATAAATGAGCCACTTGTGATAAGGTATTTTACTAACTAATTGGACCATAGTGTTGTCCGACCTGAATAACTGAATAAATAAATAAATTGCGATATTAGTCACATTAGTTATGTCAAAAACCGGCAGGGAACAATTTTCAAGAATCACGCTTCTTAGGACCGATGCACACGAGACACGAAGGACGAAACTCCAAAACTAATGTCCAAATAAAAGTATATATCTACAGTGTCAAGTTAGGAACTTGTTTCGTATCACGATAGCCAATAGCTATAAGTTTGCCAACATGTTTTGTTCCAGTTTCAATTTGAAGTGAACAGTCCGTGGCGCAGATGTGCCAAGTCTTGGGAACTTGGCCATGTTTCTGAAAAAGTCCCCACGTCTTTGAGTTTGAGACTTGGCCTGATTTGGGACTTTGCGCTCCGTTATTAAAGATTTTATATTGATGGTTGGATTTATAGGGGTTGGAAACTGTGAAGTATCTATTATTACATCGCACATATTTTTAGGGTTCCGTACCCAAAGGGTAAAACGGGACCCTATTACAAAGGCTCCGCTGTCTGTCTGTCCGTCTGTCACCAGGCTGTATCTCATGAGCCGGGATAGCTAGACAGTTCACAGATGATGTTTAACTGTTGCCGGTATAACAACAAATACTAAAAAACAGAATAAAATAAATATTTAAGGGGGCTCCCATACAACAAACTTGATTTTTTTGCCGTTTTTATAGATTTTTTTACGGAACCCTTCGTGCACAAGTTCGACTCGCAATTGGCCGGTTTTTTAAAGAACATTTCCCGTCTTATTACAAAATAAGGTTTATCTTTAGAGCAAGGTTTAAACCATAAAGCCATTATCCAACCTGATCATCTAACATAAACAAAAACCACAAGACATTAAAAACCTTGGAGGAGCCAAAAAACAAAAAGGAAACAATACACTCAACCCTCTAATACCGGTAGCGAATAATCCGGAGATTTCGGAACAGCAGCGAAATTCCGAATAAATTAGACATATTTGATATATGGCCCATTGTTTCGGGTTTCTGACTGTCTCGGCATGGGATAGAGATTACCCACCATGAGATATTATGGGGCGATGGTTATGTAATTTTGTGCTAAGTTGGCGATTTTTTTGTTGTATAATGATTTTGCGTTGCAATTTTTTTAAGATGGTAAATTAAATGATATAAGAAATGATCGTTTTAAGTCAGTAGAAACAAAATTTGGGTACTGTTATATAAGACTTTAACTTGCTATTTTATACAATGAATCCCAAGATTCTATGGCATTGAATACAAAAAAAAAATGATGATGAAAAAAGTAAGAAAATGCATTTATTTACCACAAACTGAAAGCACACAACATGCAAATAAACAAAAACAAATAAAAAGTGCTTAAAACTTTTTATTTGTTTTTGTTTGATTGATGTAAGAAAAATGTAGCTGGAATGTGCGCGTAGTTCAGCAAAAATGCCTGACGACTGAAAACTATCAGCATTGTTTGATCTTCTATTAATTTCGTTATGGTGCTTGTAATTATACATACCTAGATACCATACATAAAGTATCATTTCATGTAATTTATAAAATTGGAGCACCCAAGCTTTATCTTTTTTACCTCAACAATACCTTTACTTATACCGCAGTAACGACCAAGGTATCCCTCCATAAATACCGCAACAATTCACAGGTACTGGCAATTTCTACACCATAACTTACACCATGGTTATTTATTCCCCTTTGTGGCCTATAGGTACTTTTGCGGGAAGATGTGCAGCTGGCGGTAGTTTTCTTGTAAAAAGGACTTAATCTGGCGTTTTCATCTTGAAGTTTCTAGAAAAAAGAGATAATATTAAATGGAAAACAGTTTAAAATATGGTCGGTCATCTTAGAATAACATTGCTTCATTATATACTAACTTGCGACCCACCCATGCTTCGCACGGGTGAACGGGTGTAATCTATTAATTTGGTAACATATCAAATCGAGTGCGGTTCGTATCTGTTCTGTATCTTTCGGTGCTGTATCTTAGTTAAATATTAACAATATCCTACGTACACATGAAATTTCAGGACTCTAAATGATGGTGAAAACCTCCATTGCAATGTGTAGTTTAAAAGAACCAAGCTGTCATAAAACTGACTTTGTTTTATACTTTATTAGAATAGATGCATTTCTAAGTGTATCTACACTCGATTCATGTGTAATATACATATTGCACGAATCTAGTTTCTAAGAAAGGTGAACAAATGGAATTTAATAAAAACTTTTTACAAAAAAAAAAGAAACATCCGACTTCAAAAAAATAACACTAAAAAAGTCAAAAATAACTTTAATTTCGAAGGTCGCGGTGTCTTTGCTTTTCGATTTTCGTTTTATGCCATCGACTTCCGAAATTAAAGTTATTTTTCACTTTTTTAGTGTTATTTTTTTGAAGTCGGTTGTTTGTTTTTTTGGAAAACGTTTTTATTTTCCACTTTTTAGTTGTGGTACCTACCCCACACAAATTCGAATACCACTACCTGCTATGTAAATAACAGTGAAAGAGTGAAATAATTATATCATCTACATGCGCAAAGTGGGAAAAATACGTAATTATTGAAGCTAACTCAAAAACTACGTAAGCAAAATTAATAAAATTTATATGGGACCACCTCTGAAGCATGACCTACCAAACAAAAAAAGAATCATCAAAATCAATTCATAATTGGCGGAGTAATCGCGTAACATACATACAAAAAAAAAAAAAAACATGACATACACATAACATGAAAACACAAACAAGTCGGTTAAGAAAAATACTAGTTAAGAAGCGAACTTCCTTTTGTATAAAAATATATGTTCCTATTAAAATTAATTACAGTTTTCACCTCGAACTGTCGTAGATATAGTCACGTTTCGTAACATAACAAAACTGACAAAAAATTCACCCATTATTTTCAAGTACCTAACTTATTTCAAACTAGCTTGTGGCACGGGACTTCATTCTGCTTTACCTTATATTATAATATCCTATGACACTTGGCAATAGTGTAGCTTTCTGTCATTGAAATAATTGTTATAATCAGATCAGTACTTCCAGAGATTACTTCCTATTCGTACAAACAAACAAACATTTTTACCAGATACTTTCGCAGTTATAATATTTTGTATACATTACAAAAAGTACCCTATCAGCAATTAAAACATCTTCAGTATACTGAAAGTACCAACGAAACAATTTCGGTGGTACTTGGCACTAAATTATTTGGAAGATAATTCTGTCGGCGCATGAAATATCGGGCTCGAGTTCAACGTGATATATAGGGTGTTGACACAGTATTCTTGGAGAAATTATAGTGACGATGCTTTTTAGGGTTAAGAGGAAAGAGAAAGTATTCTTTAGTAACGCGCTTTTGAGTGAGCATAAATGTATTTTAAATTTTGCCTTCAGACAGCATTGCTGCGTAGCTCTTGCGTTGTTTACTCACGCGATTTTTATTTGCGTGGTTTCTGTTGTGTACGGCATTGCAACGACCGCAATTATTTTAAATATATAATAATAATAATAATTGATTCAGAAAGCTGTACTCCTGGACACGGCTCGCATTGTTAGGAGGTTCCTCTCTCTGGAGCCCTGACCGCCGGTAGCTTGGACCCTGTTTCCGATACCGGTGGGCTACTATTGTTTAAATGTTTTATATTTTTTTTTATTCTAATATTTAAAAATATAATTTATATGTATGAAAAATGAAATAAAGAAAATAATAATTTTAAATCGCCAGTGCGTTTATACACATGTAAGATATAATGTGTTACAGAATTGCGATAAAAATTTCGCGCGATTTTTTATCGTAGTGCATCTATATATATATCTATCGTAGTGCGGTCTGCAATGCATCAGTAAATCGCTATGGTTCAAGTGGGCCTTTGACTAAAAAAAAAGATACAGAAGGATCAAAAATATTCTCTTTATAGCTAAGCCTTATTAAAATTAAGTTTAAGCTTAACTTTACATCGAGATACGAGGAATGGATTATTAGGATAAAAGCTTTCAATTTTGTATCAAAAGTTCAAAACAAAGTTATCTTAACACCGCCGAAATAAACCACGCTAGAATAGCTCTTTTAAACTTATAATGTATTTCCTCGATCAATATTTTATCACCTATCTCTCATTATATAGGTATACTCAAAATAAACCTGAAAAGTTTGTTTTATTGTTTGTTTATTTTAATGCGCTAAACTCTGGAACACCCATTTGGATTAAAAAAATCTAAGTGCATGTGCCTAATTCTTGAGGAAGAATTACAGGCACAATAAGTCCAGCGACACTATTCAGGGTTGAATAGGGATGAAACGGTATAAAAGTAAAGGGTCCCGACATACGTAACATCAAGCTACGACTCATAGGAGCCGAGCAAAAATAAAATAAAAACGCTTAGCGAAAACGAAGTAATTGCGCGGGCGGGCGATGCGATGCGACGGGGTTGGATGGAGGAACAAGAAATATAACTTTTTCAATACCACAAAATATGTCAACAATCAATTTTATCATCATGGTCGGTAGAAGATGGAACGTCCATATTATTGACAAGGGACAAAACATGTCACATTTGCATGCATAATAAAAAAATAAAAAAATAAAGTTTTTTTCTCACCACAAGCCAACAAAAAGGAAGAAAAAAATAAAAGAAGAAAAAAAATGATGAAAAAAAAAGGAAAAAAAGAAGAAAAACATAATAATCAGACTATAATGTTCTCACTGGTGGTACACAGGCCTCCTCTCTGTGAGTGGGCTATAATCCACCACGCGGGCCCAGTGCGGGATGGTAATGTCACGTGTCGTGAATTTTTGGTTCTAGGATATGCCACTTCCGCGGTTTCGAGAGCAGTGGTGATGAAATAATTTACACAAAGTAAAGTACTTTACACTGGGCCACCATAGCTCTCATTAACGTCACGTGATTGCTCGATGTCCTCAAATTCCTCTAAACTTTTAAGTATTTTCTATGTTGCATTGGTCAATGAATATATTGTGAAGTAATTCTGTGCAAAAAACTTTGATAGTCTAACTAATGCACTACAATTTCTCCCTACCAAATCTACAAGCCAACACGAAAAGCCGTCCCAAATAAATTTACCTACCAACAAAAAATGTACAAAACGAGTAATTTTTGAACATTCTTAGCACTTACGGCTCTTTCAGACCTTTTCGATTCCCCCACAAAAGGTCCCGGTCCCCCGACGAACAGAAATTATTTCCCCAATAGAATTTTCTCACATTGAATGAAAGAAAGCGTTAAGGGATTCATAGCCACTGGTTTTTCTGAAAAAGCAACTAAAACGGGTGGTATTCAACATGGGCCAGCATGGCCATGGTTGGACGAACATCGCCTGTTAGGCTTATGTGACATATTTGCATTTAGTTTGGGTAAAATTTTGTGTTGTTTTTTCAGTTGATTGTCGATTGTCTTTTGATTGTTTGGAGGGGTCATTTGCAACCAAATAACCTCTGATGACTCCTATGCCAATGGTAACTATTTTCGAGTAATTTTATATTATAGAATGTATGAAATAAAATATAATAAAATGTCAAATGATTCGAAAACTATTGACATTTGCATAAGAGTCAAAATTTGCATAAGGGTCATTTGGTTGTAAATGACCTCTTCTACATGCCCTTAATGGATTGCCGACATATAACCAATAACCCTGTAAATATAGCGGGAATTTTATAGCGGTACTGTGAAAATCATCTAATTATATCACTGTTCGTGACCATCCTTGTAACCGCTGTGTCACCAAAAGGGTTTAAGATATCCTTTTTTGTGGAATTAGATTGCTCCCGTCCCCATGTCGGGACCCTTTACTTTTATACCGTTTCATCCCTATTCAACCCTGAATAGTGTCGCTGGACTTATTGTGCCAGTAATTAAGTTTGCCATTTGCCAAACAATGTAAATTTATTATCTCTAGAGAATTTTGGGGCTATTCAAAGGCTATTTGGAAGCAATTTTGCTTGGAGACTTGCACGATGTGTTGATTTGGGTTCAATGTAAAAAGGTCTTTTTGTGTGAGCAATTTTGGGTTTAAATGGCGTATAATTTAATTTTCTGTACCTATGTCTGATTTAGGTCTTGGATATTACTGACATCAGTGAAGGTTCAACTTTGTGAGGAAACCAGGACTTATAGTTAACTAGCTGATGCCCGCGGCTTCTTATTATATGCTAAAACCTTTCTCGAGAACCACTCTATCCATTGGTGAAAACAGCATGAAAATCGGTGCAGTAGTTTTTGAGTTTATCGCGAACAGACCGACAGATGCGGCGGAGGACTTTGTTTTATAATATGTAGTGATATAAGTTTGAAATCACTAACCTGTCTTGAGCAAGTGTGGAGATCAATGCTCGTACCTTCTCTGTATGAGTTTTAAAATGTTATAACATAATTTTAAATATCTCCCACAAACCCTGAACCGTTGTATGCACCCATTTTTTTTAGAATAGGTATTCATCATATGACTTCTCCCGCTCTGGGCGGAGCGGAAGGGCGTGTCAGACTTTTACTGACTAAAATCCACCCGTGTTCCTTCAGTTGCCTGTTGCCAAGGCCCCGGTATCCCTTTTGGACTTTCCTGCAACCCCTGGAAACACAATGCGTTACGTTGCGCACTACCGTAAACAGCGATTTTTGACACCAAAAATAAAATTCGTTCGGTGTCGGTTACCAGTCTAACCGGATGCAGCTGAAACACCCGTATTTTACATGGAGCAACTGCCTATCTGACCTCCACAACCCAGTTACTGGGTAATATAATAACCGTGGTTTCGGGCATCTGATTACCCTGTCAAAGATTCACGAGGCAAACGGCATAACGTGCTTTCAGAGGCACGGAATGCTCTCGGTATGTAAATATGGTCACCCATCCACGGACCAACCCTGGTAAGCATAGCGTAAAACAATGGCTCGCATATTTTATACTTACTCGTGAGTAAAACGTAGACCTGTCTATTTCTCACAATATCTTGATCGAACTTCAACTTTTCTAAATAACATCAATTGGCACAGCATCCTCTCACAAATGGACCCTGATCCCGCCACCTTCCGCTCCTAGGAATAGCTAGTTTATATCACAATGGACTGCTAGCAATATGATACTTCCTAAAATGATTCTTATTCACAAAACGTGCTGCAGATCCAATATATTGGAGTTGGGAGCACTAGCTTTTAGAGGACGGAATTTGAGACTGTTCGAAATGATTTAAAGTTCCACGGTTTTGTAAAATGTTGGTATTGCGTCGGTGTTCAATTATTTGTAATTAAAAGGTTATTGGGTGGTATGGTTTTATGATTGGTATAAAATACAATAGACGTAGATATATTTAGTAACCTATTCCGTTTAACTATTCTCCAAGAGTCATTAGAAATTGACACGCGTTTCACCTCTCAATCATCAGGATGACGATTGACTAGTCGCAAACCAGAACACGACGTGTTGCCACAACGAGCGCTTGACGCAGAGTCAGAAATATTTTGTTGATTGAAATTCAAATTACATAATTTAGTCCACATAAACCTACATGACTTATGCAACGTAAGCAGCTAGGTGCACGGTTCCAATTGGTCGTTTTCTATGGAGAAGAGCCGGCAAGAAAATCCACGGTTACTCTAAATGCAACAAAAATATAAAATGGACCATACCGTCATGAACAATTCATAATGAAATGGAAAATTTTATTTATTTCTTCAATATCAGAATTATTGATCATATCCAGAGAAATGTTTAATTAAAATACCTATACATTTTAAACTCAGTAAAGGGAAATATTGGAAAACATTGTAATATCACAGAGCCCAAATTCTACAATACTATAAATATTAACAATATAAATATTCAGCCAGCCGGTGAAATACTCGCCCACAACCAATATAACAGTTCCTGGAACGATCTAAAATATATCAGTTCCGAGAAAAGAGGTCCTGAGTTCCGCGGTCACTTTGTCACTGCAGTAAAAAATGTATTTTATTGAAAATTCATGACATTATTTTGTGTGTTTTATGGCTTTCTGATCAATCAATTTGTTATTCAGAAATTTTGCATATCTAAATATCTTTATCTATACTCTTAATATTAGGTCCCTACCTATGAAATCAGCGTTTTGTATGGGGAATTTTAAAGAAGTTGCATTTTTCATACTAACATTTTCTTCATTTTTATAACAACCATGAACACCATCATGTTCTAACTCGTGCTAAAACTTTTATGCACTAATGTTTAAAAACTAAGATAACGTATGCCACTTAGATTAAGCGAAAAAAATATCTTTTGGCTAAGTAAAAAAAAAAAATAGTAGTCATTTCTGCTAACAAAATGAGGAGTAATTTTTGAGGTATTTCTTATGTTTAGAAAACTATAAGAAATAAGGTTTTTTACTATTGGTAGTTGTCTATGATGGTCATTATCGATATCGCCAAGAAATTGATGAATATTTTGAAACATAGAAGTGACGAGGTTCTGTTTTTGTGAGGAAAAAACGCCAATTTCATAGGTGGGACCCAATATTATAAATAGGTAAAGTTTGTGAATCTGTATGTAGGAGGTTCGGAACTACTGATCTGATTCCAAAAATTCTTTAGTTAATAGGAAGCTACAGTATTGCCGAGTGCCATAGGATTTGTTTTATGTTAAAGAAATGTTTAGTAATTTAAATTTACACCTACATTCTGGAAGCTGATTACGTGGAATATAGACTGTCAAATATTTTGCTGTTTTCATTATATTGTCACAATTACTAAATTAAATTATTAAATTTCGCTTCGTTCACTAAAATATATTTTGTTGTCACCTACAAAATGCACTCAATTAATATAAAAACCATGATTAAGATCTTCATAATTACCACCTCGATAGAGCGAGTCTTTTTGCGTTGCTGCGATATAATAAGTTTATTATTAACACAAAAACCTTAATATACAAAGCTCATACAATACACATAGGAACATTAAAACTATGGATAGGTATTTTGTATTTGTTCCTGATAAATATCCTTCATTTTAGTGCTGTTCCAAAAAACTGAGTAGTTCAAAAGGACTGGTCCTACGTTCCGCGTTGACAGGCCCACAGTAGTTGCAGCTATTTCATTGAAAATTCAAGTCTTTCGTAGATATAAGGGGCATTCCGCCGGGACGGTAGTGTCGACCCATTTCAGAGTTCTCTTCATGCTTTGTGATACAATTGTAGGGTAGGTCTTTTTTATTGGTTACTAGCTGATGCCCGCGGCTTCGCACGCGTGGTATGTACATAAAAAGTAGCCTATGTCCTTCCCTAGGATGCCATCTATCTCCTTGCCAAATTTTATCGAAATCCGTTCAGTGGTTTAGGCGTGAAAAGGTAACATACAGACAGACAGAGTTACTTTCGAATTTATAATATTAGTATGTTAGTATGGATTATAGGTTTTTTTTAAGGATTGACAGAATATCCCTCATTAATAAACGCAGAATAAAGTTAAGTACAACTTTATATATAAATAATGTATATAATTACGTATCAATCTAGCTTCCGCCTGCCGCTCGACCTAGTGGTATGTCAATAAAAAATAGCCTGTCCTTAACTGGGATAGCCATACCAAATTTAATCAAAATTGGTTCAGCCGTTTTTAGGGTTAAGGAATATCTTTATATTTAAATAACTATTTATTCCTCAATTTTCGTTGTTGCGCTGTTTGTCTCTGCATTACCCAAAGGTTGCCTGGTAGAAAATGCCTATGGCATCAAGTCCGCCTCCGTCCAGCAGTGTTAAATAAATAAACTTCAAGACTTTCTTGCTTTCTGCTTCTTGCTTATTGTGCAGGGATCCAGCAGAATATCGCGTCAGGTATATTTGCCTGACACATGCTGAGTTGGACTCCCATTTGGTGCAACGTTGAGACGCACACCGCACTTTGTATCTTTCATTGTTAAAAAAGAAAAAGTGTGTCATAGATAATTTATTGTCATCACTGTGTCTAGTTTTCTTTTATTGCTTTTTTATTTTGCCACCTTGTAGCTATTTATTAATGTAATTAGTAATTATTTAACCGTGTTTTTGTATGTTGTGATGTCTTTTGTGTGCACCAAATAAACGTTTTATCTATCTATCATTATCCGATAATGCAAAGTAAAGTGCAGGCTTCATAAAGTCTGTTCATTTATTTCCTGTGATATAATCCTTTAAGTTATGCTAACAAAATATATAGTTCTTTATTTTTCTGTTTCCAGGTAAGACCCGTTTCTTAATAGCTTTACAAACTGCGGCACCAGGCTCAGAGTATGTAAGTATAAAAATAAAATATGTATTTTATTTTTAAAAAGTTTATGCATCTTTCTAAACTCAGTCATGCGATAAGCAATCTAAAACGTTCATTCATTCATTCATCTCTATTTATTTTTAGAATGTGTTCGTACTACGAACAACTGACCTATTTCATTCATTCAAAGTAAATAGCACTAAAACAATAAAACCAGTATAAAGAAAAAAAAATACTAGGTCCGTGGAACAGTTTCGACTCGCTAAATACTCGCTCGTTAAATACTTCACTAAAGGAGTATGAAATACCCAGGAAATACCTCATCTCTTCAATCATCTGGCTAGACTTTATCCAACTATTCGGTTGGGCTTCCAGTATAGCCGGATGCAGCGACAGCATATCTGATCTCCACAACCCAGTTCCTGGGTAACACGCCTTGGTAAGACTGGTTGTCAGACTTTTGGGCTTCTGACCACACGGGAAACTGTCAAAGATAAATCTGAAGAGATTTATTCCGAATTAGTCGGGTACTCGTATTTAGTGTCATGATTTGTTCTAGAACCTTGCAAATCTTCAACAAAGGAAGCCGCTTGGCACAGGCATACCTAGTGGTCATCTGAGCTGATTTAGCCCTGTACCCACGTGGCACCACCGTGCAGGTAGTTGGGGGAGGGGGGGCAAGAACCCATCTACCGCGTTACACTCTTACGTCGATATCTGCAAAAGTTTCACAAATAGGTCGTGTTTGGTATCGTTTTCGTATAATTCAAGGACGAGGAATTCATTTCTGGAACAATATTTTCACTCGTTCATAGAAAAAAAGAGAGTACGGCGCAAACATAGAAAAATAAAAATTCTTACAAAATCTTTGCTTACAATTAAATTACGAGACTGTGCTTTATAAAAAAAATTGGTGTAAATAGCCCTGTTTATCTAGAATATATAAACATATATATATATATATTTAATGTTTTGAATTATTTTTAGATATTTCTTTAAGAATACTACATGAAGCACCTATACTAATCAGTGTCATTATTAAACAATAAGACTGCCAAATCCTATCGCAGCTTCGCCGCGCGACGCAACTGATTTTTTTTTGACACATTTATAAGTTAAATATATTAAAAAAGTTTATGTTCATATATTCTAGATAAACAGGGCTATTTATACCATTTTTTTTTATAAAGCATAATCTCGTAATTTAATTGTAAGCGAAGATTTTGTAAGAATTTTTATTTTTTATTTTTCAATTTTTGCGCCTTACTCTCTTTTTTTCTATGAACGAGTGAAAATATTGTTCCAGAAATGAATTCCTTGTCCTTTAATTATACGAAAACGATACCAAACACGACCTATATGCGAAACTTTTGCAGATATTGACGTAAGAGTGCAACGCGGTAGATGGGTTTTTCCCCCCTCTCCCCCACCTACCCGCAGGGTGGTGCCACGTACGGGTACAGGGCTAAATCAGCTCAGACGACCACTAGGTATGCCTGTGCAAAGCGGCTTCCTTTGTTGAAGATTTGCAAGGTTGACGACACTAAATACCCCACTAAATTCAAAAAGTCAAAAGTTTTATAATTGAAACAAATCGATCTTTACTTACTTCGCACGACAAATGGTTGTGCGATTTAGAGTGCGATTTTAAAATACCAATATTAATGTAGGGCCGTTAAATATTCGCACAGTGTGCGCCTGTACTTATTATACATGGTGTTCGTTTTACGGCACGATGCGCTTCGTAAACTATGCGACTGGAAGTACAGGATGTTGTTTTATAGAGGAATTCTGCTTATTTCAACGAACTATTCCTGAATTTCTGAGATTTCGCTGAAAAAGCGGTCGCGTTGAAACATTCTATTCATTTTATTGAAAATCTTGGTTAATGCTTTTCACTACCCATTCTGAAGCGCCGTTGTATAATAACCTTACAAAATGTAATAGGTAGGTAGGTAATTTATTAATTTCAATTCAAACAGCAGAAGTATGTTATTTTACTTAGTGTAAAAAAATCCTTGGTAACCAAATCCAAGGAAAACACGACCCAAATTTTCCAACAAACTTTATTTCTGCATACAAAGTCTCCGCATTGATATTTTTCTACAAAATCAAAATAAATGACCTGACCTACTTTTCTGCCTACCCTCGAGGCCCATGTATCAAGATACTGTATGCAACCCAACAATAAAAAAAAAAACTTTAACCCCATTTATGTCTACGTGTTAAAAACCTTTAAAAAGATCTTTTAGCAGACTTGAGTTTGGGTACTTTGGGAGCCGATAAGATATCAGAGTTCAATTAAACCTGTCAACAGGGTTGAAAGGGGGACTTCGCGGGTGATATCCCTCCAAGGGACCTTGGTAGCAAGGCAAACTTTTTGGGAATAATAATGTTAAGCGAGTTTTGGGGGTGAAAGGCGATAATTTTAATATGAATTTGTTAATAGATAAAAAACAGCTTTTTTTACGTAATCCTATAAAACTACTTAATATTATAAAAGCGAAAGTGAGTTTGTTTGTTTGTTACGCTTTCACGCTAAAACGGCTGAACGGATTTGGATGAAATTTGGCACATGGGTAGACTATGACCTGGAATAGGACTTTTTATCCCGATATTCCCACGGGATCGCCGCGGGGCACCGCTAGTTTACCAACTTAGACACTGGTTAACGCGTGTATAATGTCAAACTCCAAACAGAAATGTCATGTTTAAAAGGTGTTTAGGCTAAACAACTAATAAACACGGTTTTGTGGTAATAAGGTTTATATTTGCCATCTTCACGCTAAGTAGAAACCAACTAACCTCATATTTAAGTAAGACCTCATTTATAAACTACCTAACACAAGCCTTTTCTTCATCCGAATCTCACATACATATTTGTTAGACAGTCATACTGCACAAACGCCGACTAAAAAAACCGCGTTTATGTTGTGAAGTCACCACAAATAGAACTCGCTTTTGGCGACAAAAATGTGGTTCCGGTGGTTTGGGGACCCACATGTTAGGGGATATGTTTTTATTTATTACATTTAAATGTAGTGGAATAAAAATGTAAAAAGTACTCTCTTTTGATGGAAACTGTCACATAGATATTGCACTTAAATCAATTGATTGAGTTATTAGCGTAAACTTTTAGTAATCTCAAGAAAACCACACTGCCCGCGAAGTATGGCCACCGTAGAAACGAGTTTTTCGACGAAAGAATAGACAATATGTCAGATTGTGATGGTTTATCTGTCATTTTGTCTATTCTGCCGTCGACAAAACCCGTTTCTACGGTGGTCATGCTACGCGTGCTGGAATCCTTAAGTAAAAAATTGTTAATATTTGATATTCAAAATTGAAAAAAATATACGTTAATTTTTATAAAATCTGTTATATTGTGTATAGTTTCCACAATCCGCTCAGCCTATCGCAGTCCACTGCTGAACATAGGCATCTCCCAGGCTGCGCCACAACACACTGTCCTCCTTCCGCATCTAGTCTGTCCCAGCACCTTTTTAAGGTAATCTGCCCACAGTTTAGTGTAAATATTCCTGTTGTAAAATATATTCACTACGGAACCTGGAAACCACCCCCGATACACGCGCTGAAGATTTTTTTTTATTCCATATGAAAAGTTTCGCAATCAACGGCCGTCGGTATTTGCCGTACAGAAATAACTAACTGTCGCTCGAGTGTATTTGTTTGCAATAAGGCACCGTACCACCGGGCGGTTTTTTCTAAAACGACGAGTCAGAATAACGCCTATTTTTTGAAGGATTTTATTGACATTTTTGCGGCACTGGGTTTCATTGCAATACAACTATGTAGTATGACTTCAGGTTTATTAAACCATACCAATATGGCTAGCCTATTTCAACTTTGTTGGAGTCGGCTTCCAGTCCTACTACTACAAAACTATTTGAAAAAGTCCCATTGGTTAGATTAAATACAATAGACACAGATATATTTAGTACCTTAGCTATTCCTCAAGAGTTTAAAAGGCTCTTACATACTGGCGCGATTCGCCGCGCGACGCGACGCCGCTGCATTGTTCGCCGTGAAGTATTCCCAGAAATTGTTTTTTTTTTATTCGCGTCGCGCGGCGAATCGCGCCAGTATGTAAGAGCCTTTAAAAACCTTGTTTTACCTCTCAATGAGGCATCCTCAGGATGACGATTGACCAGTCGCGAACCTGAACAGGATGTGTCGATTTCTTACAGGGTTTTTTATGACTCTTGAGGAATAATTATTCAAATTCAAATTCTCAAACGACACTTAATTTTGAGACGTTCTTAAGAAATTTTGAACAAGGTGTGAAACTTTCCTTACTTTCAATCAACTTACCATTATCATTCTTAAACAAAGCAATCAATAAAAATAGAACCCAACACTTCACAGATTAATCTCACAAACGTCAGGCACAGACTTTCTCTCATCCCTGTATAGGTAATTCACCCCCTGCTTATGACAGACGCTTTGACTAAACTTCAACAATAGTTCCTCAGAGGGGTGAGTGGCACGTCAATTTCAACCTGTTTCATCCCCTTTCATCCCTATTTACTGAGAATCCTTGTTTAGATTATGACAGATGTTATGTTCATAACGATGATATCAATGAATCAAATCAATTTATCAAAGTCCTTCAATCAATGTTTCAAACTTTCATCTCTGTTTTGGAGAGCTTGATTTCTAATCATCTCATGTTAGCTCCTGGTCCCCTACCACCAGCTCTTACAGCAATATTACTTTACAATATTACTATTTAATAGCAATATTACTTCGGTGTAGGAAAGAGATAAACCTCTACAGGACGTATAGCTTTATCTCTTTCCCCCACAGAGTAAGATTTTTTTTTTTTGTGTGCAGGAAATCATCCAATGACTTCTCCCGCTCTGGGCGGAGCGGAAGGGCGTGTCAGACTTTTACTGACTAAAACCCACCCGTGTTCCTTCAGTTACCTATTGCCTAGGTCTCAGTATCCCTTTCGCCAACCCTGGAAGATTGGTTGGTCTGAGATTGGTTGACCAAAATACCAATCGGAATGAAAAGCCAGTCTATCCGTCTGCCAAATTTCAGCGAAATCCATTCAGCCGTGAGCGGTGGTAACGGCCGCGACATACGAGTTGTAGGTTCGAACCCAGACAGGCGCTTTAATTTGTGTAAATTATTTCATCGCCACTGCTCTCGAAACGGTGAAGGAAAACATCGTGAGGAAATCGGGATGTCCTATAACCAAAATTTCGAAGACATGTGACATCGTAGATTACAGCCCAGTCCCTCTCGAAGAGAGGAATCCTGTGTCCCAGCTGTGGGAAGACTATTGGCTGTATATGCATAAGCTTTAATACATTCATATACCTACTTCCTGTACTTGTCAACTATCCAACCAGAATCAAACTGTCTACAACCAAACGCCTAGTTATCGGTACACAAACATTTACCAAGCGATAAGTATGCGTTGTGTTTGTCTGTCTATCCTCGCCCACATAATTCTCGGAAACTATTTTGTTATGTAAATAATGACAGCTGTCAAACATGTTATCATATTGGTAAATACAAGTTATTGGGACGACATCGATGTTTTGGTGTTTGGCATTGTATGTTTATGCCATATTTTTATTATTTGTTTTTTGATAAGTGTCAAAGACTTAATGCAGTTGGTACCTACTTTGGTTGTTCGCGTCGAATTCGTAAGACTCCCCAATATACTTTAGCAGCCACATTTCCCGACCGGGATTGCTTAGTTTTTACTTAGCGTTCTTTTTGTTTTCATTTTACTCTGCACCTTATTGTCATAGCCTATAGCATTCCTCAAGAATTGGGCTACCAATTGCAAAAAGAATTTTTCAAATCCGACTGGTAGTTCCAGAGATTAGCGTGTTCAAACAAACTCTTCAGATTTATTATAAAAAGAAAAGAAAAAAAACTAGCTTCCGCCCGCGGCTTCGCCCGCGCTGTATATCGATAAAAAGTAGCCTATGTCCTTCCCCAGGGTACCATCTATCTCCTTGCTTATGTTTGTCGAAATCCGTTCAGTGGTTTAGGTGTTAAACGGTAACATATAGACAGACACTCTTACTTTCGAATTTATAATATTATATAATAGTACAGATCTGATCTGATCTTATCCATACTTCCATATGGATAAGATTAGATCAGATGGTTCGTTCATAAAAGAAACACTACAAATAAGTGCATATACATAGTTTCTACACCAAACAACGATCTGGTTTTACTAAATTCAGTAAACATTTTCCGAATCTTTGCTTGTGTAACTCAATCACTCTGCCTAGCCTTTTCCCAACTACATATGTTAAGGTCGGCTTCCAGTCTAACCGGATGCAGCTGAGTACCAGTATTTTACATGGCGGCTGGCTATCTGACCCCAACAACCTTTTGCTTGTGTAATCTTGATGAAATAGCTCCTATGGCTACACAATCGCAATCGCCTATATCCTTTTGCGCTCAGAAATACTGTAATTAAACAAAGTACTTAATAATTCCACACCACAAACATCAAAGACAATAGAAAAAAAATAGAAGAAAAAACAACATGGCGGCTTCTCCCGCCAAAACCTGCAACACTTTCGTTCACGTTACCCTAACATTACGCGACGTCGCCGATCTATACATAATGAAGTCGGCCTGTCTGTCTGCCCGTCACAATAGACCCTTCAGGGAGGGCCCCTAGTCACTTCCAGGTGGAAAGATGGCTGAATACTTAAACGACCCTCATGCTGAGTAGGTTGTGGTGCAAGTTGGAAGGGTTTAAACCCTTCCAACTTGCACCACAACCTTTCATACGAACTTCTATAATCCACTGATGATGACGTAAGGGCACAAGTGTTAAACTAGGAATGTAAAATATTTTTCCCTATTTCATTAAGTTATCTATTTAACGGACAACGCATGACGATGTGAGGAAAGTTTTGGGTATGAATGTCGATGGCTATAAGAGTAGGGGAAGACCAAAGATACGATGTATGGACTGTGTGAAAGATGATATGGCTGGTAAGGGGGTGACTACCGAGATGACGACTAATAGAGAACTATGGAAGATAGGGACTTCGTTGCGCCGACCACAAATAAATTGGGATAAGGGCAGAAGAAAAAAAAATGAGGGACCTAAGAAAGAAAAATAGGTTAATTTGTCACAGAAACACGTGCATACAAAAAGATAACAGTAACTTAATCATAATTGTAAATCATAGAAATATGATAATATGAGGCTACAGGACGACTCATAGAAAAGTATGGAAGAAAAAGACTTTACGCCGACCGCAATTGGGTTACAGGTCAGAGAATAATTAGCCAGTGCAAGTTGACTGTTTGACAGGTTTAGTTAATAAAACCGTACGCAAAATACCCGCTTTGACTTGGTGTTGGGGGTATCAGCCCGTTTATTACCTACATAACTAGTAAATCTTGCAGTAAGTCGACTTGGTGATATCTAAATGTTTTTTACTGATGAATGAAAGTTAGTTGCGGACGTCAACTTACGAATGACTTCGTGTTTTATGAAACATAATGCAATATTTTGTGTATATTCTCGTTACTTTTTAATTTTTTTACATTTTATATTTAATATGGTGTTTATCTCTGTGTAAAAAATGAAGCAAAAATGATGAAACAAAGTTCACTTTTCGTATATTCTCCACTAATAATTTTAATATACGAAAAGTGCACTATGTAGATAATCATTTTTGCTTCACATTGGCATAATGCATGCCAATGTGAAGCAAAAATTTTGCAGGCCGATGGGGCCGAAAGGTTCTGGAGTGGCAACCGCGTACCGGAAGACGTAGCGTTGGAAGGCCCCCACAAGGTGGACCGATGACCTGGTGAAGGCCGCAGAAATCCGCTGGATGCGAGAAGCACAAAACCGGTTGAAGTGGCGGTGCTTGTGGATCCTTCGGCTGAAATGATGACGATTTTGAACTTTTCAAATGAATTCAATCATCATCATCTGCCTAGCCTTTTCCCAACTATGTTGGGGTCGGCTTCCAGTCTAACCGGATGCAGCTGAATACCAGTATTTTACATGGAGCGACTGCCTATCTGACCTCCACAACCCAGTAACTGGGTAATACGATACCCCTTGGTTAGACTGGTTTCAAATGAATTCAATCACAGACTCTTAAAAACCTCTTAATTAATTAATCAAAACATCACCCTCTATCTGCCTATAACTTGGACCACACCCTAAAAAGACCCCATAACTGCACACGTAGGGTGAAAGGAGTTGTTGACGTCCTGAAAGATTAATCTTACATTGAAATTGTTTTCAATATTTTTTTACTTACTTGTGTCTGACACTGGCGGTGACATTAAAAGCGCATTTTTAAATATTTAAATGTTTATCAGAATTGTTGCTTTTGTGCGGGCTGGATATGTTTGTTGTGTTAATTTTTCATAGAAAAGGAATGTTGTTGTAGGTAAAAGCATTATTTAATGTGGTTTTATGTTTGTGGTGCTTGCTTATAAACATAACATCACCCTTGCTGTACACTCATATTTCGACTCACGACAAATCCAGACTCTGGGCTGCTACAGAAATTTTCAATAACAAAAAAAAAACTCAATAACACTGCCCGACCTGGGAATTGAACCCAGGACTTCAAGCTCAACCACTAGAACGACGATTCAGTCACTGCTTGCTTCATAAAGTATTGGAAACTTATTATTATTACCTACTAATCACAACACAACAAACATGCAGACGAATTGAGCACCTCCTCCTTTTTGAAGAAGTCGGTTAAAAGGGATAATAATTGTTGATGCAATACCCTGAAATCAAAATGGCGCACATCCTCAAAATATGCGCACAATTAAAACCACAAACACACCAACCGCAGCAATCAATGCTATTGTAATAAAATATGACAAATTATAAATTACATGTAAATTAACAAGTCACATTAATTATTCATGTGTCATTTTAAATTAACCGAAAACCATTCAATCATTACCTTTTGTATTCATTAATCAACTAGCTTCCCGCCCCGGCTCCGCACGGGTAGCACTAAGTACCTACTCTGCCTACCCTACCTACCTACCTACCCTACCCTACCTTAGGTAGATAGGGTAGGTAGGTAAAAAGTATCCTACCTAAGGTAAAGTAAGGTAGGGTAGGGTAGGGTAGGTAAAAAGTATCCTACGTAAGGTAGGGTAGGGTAGGGTAGGTAAAAAAGTATCCTACCTAAGGTAAAGTAAGGTAAGGTAGGGTAGGGTAGGGTAGGTAAAAAGTATCCTACCTAAGGTAAAGTAAGGTAGGGTAGGGTAGGGTAGGTAAAAAGTATCCTATCTAAGGTAAAGTAAGGTAGGGTAGGGTAGGTAAAAAGTATCCTACCTAAGGTAAAGTAAGGTAAGGTAGGGTAGGGTAGGGTAGGTAAAAAGTATCCTACCTAAGGTAAAGTAAGGTAGGGTAGGGTAGGGTAGGTAGGTAGGTGACGTTCCCTACTCTAGACAGGATGAAATTTGGGACATAGGTAGACCATGACCTGGAATAGGACATAGCATACTTTTTAACTCGATATTCCGGATCGAGAGTTACGCGGGTGAAACCGCGGGGCGCAGCCAGTGTCCAATAAACGCCATTCATTTCATTTTAACATAATTTGACAGCTGTCAAGTACATTGACAGCTGTCAATTTATGTCTTTTATTTTTATTACATTAATTTAGGTACTTGATTTTTTATTTTGAGCTGTAAATATTATTGACCTTGTAAGCTTTAAGGGCTTTGTTACATCACGCCTGTAATCCCTGAAGGGTTGGGCAGAGGCGTACCAATAGTGCACCAACATTTCGCCAGGTATATTTAAGTCCCATGTAATAAGGGGCAAGCCTATTGCCATCAACCGCGCACAAATCCAGGCTCCGGGCTACTACAGAAATTCCTGTAAGTTATTCAGTAGTGTATTATTTAACTAGTTTAGTTATGGAAGTTCGTGGCTATGTAATAACAGCCGCACGAGTCCATCGAAGGTTAAGTTACGCTTACAGAGGTCAGTCCGTGGATGGGTGACCATCCTTTAAATACCGAGACTCCTACGTGGCTCGAAAAACACGTTAAGCTGTTGATCCCGGCTGTCATTCTGAGTTCTTTGACAGTCAGAAGCCCGAAAGTCTGACAACCAGTCTTATCTATGGGTATCGTGTTACCCAGTAACTGGTATGTGGAGGTCAGACCCCAACATTTTTGGAAAAAGGCTAGGCAAATAATGTGTATATTGGTACTAAACTACAAAGGTCATTGCATAATACCTATCATTGCAGTGAAATGTGTCTCCAATATGTACTTAATACATATTTCGAAAACGGATCGGAATACCAGAAACTACTTGATGTTTAGTGTAGCGAGTACCAAAAGCGGTATAAAATTAAATGGGGTCCACACCCCTGACTTTCAATTAACAATTTTAAGCCAGGGGTATGCAACCATTTTAAAATTTCAATAAACTTTTTTAAAGCCACGCTTTTCCATAATATTTTTAAACCTTAACATTCTGGTCCAAACTGCGTACTATTATACCGCAAGGGGAAATAACTCGAGCGATACATGCAATTTATTGATGCAACAGCAATTAACCCAAATACCACAGGACTTGAATGAATATATCCCTTTTTTTTTTAAAACTCAATTCCATGATATTTTCGTGGTTATATCGTAAATTTTTGTTGTAACTCGTCGGTTGGGGCCATAACTGCATCCGATCGTCGTTTTAAATCGCCCTTATAATAATTGTGAATGGATTTATGCGGGTAGTACGTCATAGTGTGTGTTTTTAATGCGAAAATTCGGTCACTAGCCATGGTAGCGTACCCGCAATGAATTTTTAACCAATTTTAAAAATAAAAGAGGTTATGCGTTTGGCTTGTTTTTTTTTTTACAGTAAGTACTAATTTTTAACCGGCTTCTTCAAAAAGGAGGAGGTTCTCAATTCGTCAGTTTGTTTTTTTTTTAGATACCGTCAGTCCTTTCTATCAACTTCTGCTTATTAAGAAGTGGCACTTATGTTTATTCTAATTTTGTAAAACTAAATTCAACTAAGAGATGCATGGAAGACCTTTGCCCATTATAAGACAATACAGATTAATAAAATAAATTAACTACAAAGAAAGAAACTTAGGTATGTTCAAAAAAAGGAAGAAAATGCAGTTACTAAAATAAAAACACATTTAGAGATACAAAAGATTGTTTCCATTTTTACCTATATCGCATTTCGAACGATACTTCTCGCTTTTAGAAACAAAAAAGAAACAGCTAAAAGCCATTAGTTATTTGTAAAACAATGTTCGGTACAGTCAGCAACTATTTAATTATGTCCCAGAAAAATACCTACAAAAAACAAACTCAATTCCAATAAAAATAAGGATCAAAATCGGTTAGTCGCACTACACAATGGTAGCTAATAGATAGGGTTGGCCCGCTTCCAATTTTAGGGTGAGAGTTTTAATTGATTTTGTCTATGTTTGGAAAATATTTCAAATAGGTACCTATTATTCTATTCGGACAATTAGAGCAAGATGTGTTTGTGCTTGATAAGTAATAAATTTACATTTTGATATATGCGTTTAATTAAGTGCTGTTTCGTTTACTTAAGTCAATGGAGAAGATATGAAGATTGAGACATGACCAATTTTATAAAATTACTCTTATAAATAAATAAATAAATTTATTCAAAAAATAAAAATTGGTAAAATACAGTGTAAAGCTTAGAAATAATGTAGGTATTACAAAGTATGATGCCTGTACTTACTAGGATAAACCTGTATCACAGACTGTTTGTTTATATGCATTATACCTATCACAGATTGACGAAGTATTTGATTATATTCTTCTTTCTATAAGAAGATATCTTTTTGGCGTTTTTTTTTCTTTATATCAAACTTAATAGAAGATTTTTTTTTTTTTAAAGCGTTTTGGAAACTTCCCGAGTCAATCTTAACCGTTGTAGACGACATTAACAAGCGAAAATAACATCTTTCAAAAAGCTCTACCGTATTTATAACTAACTTGTAGCCCACACTCAAGTATCAAGAATTCTCGTCCTACGCATCACAAAAGATTTTTAATAAATTTTTCCCGAACAATATAGTGATCCTGAAAGAATAGTGACCACAATAGGCCTTCTATAAACTCTATTAGTTCGCCAAATGGAAAATTTCCTAACAATAAAACTAGGAAATTGTATTTTATCATAGAAAGCCCCGGTGGGCAGGTTGGTAATTTCAAATAAATATTTTGATGCTTGAACTTCATGGTTAATAATTGTTTGGGAAATAGTCTATTTTATTTCGCGTGCGTCATTTGATTCATAGTGACATTTAAATACATAGTACAGAACCTTTAGGCTTTGGATGTAGCCAATATTCCAGTGATTTATTTTATTGATAATTAGGTTCATACGAACACTTTTACACGTCAATATTTCGTCACGTCACGTCAAATGCAGTTTAAAACGTTATTAGTTTTTATAGTTCTGCCTCATTCATACTGTCGAATACCACTACCTGCTATGTAAATAACAGTGGCGGAGTCAAATAAAATATCGTCTACATAGACTTAGTGGAAAAAATACGTAATTATTGAAGCTAACTCAAAAACTACGCAAGCAAAGTAAATAAAATTTATATGAGACCACCTCTGAAGCATGACCTACCAAACAAAAAAAGAATCATCAAAATCGATTCATAACTGGCGGAGAAATCGCGCAAAAAAAAACATACCGACGAATTGAGAACCTCTTCCTTTTTGAAGAAGTCGGTTAAAAAGGGCGGATAGCGTTTAATCACGTTTCAACTTAATTACCCATAATTTAATTTCAAAACACCACATTCTACACCTAAATATAACTAAAAAGTTCCAATTTCACCCCTCACACCCACACATCGTCCCCGCCCGGTGATGCGTGTCGGGGCGCGGTCGCAAATCATTCCGTGTGCACCGGCCCGATAAATTAGATACGCCTAAGTACTGAAAATGCTTATTTCACAAAACAATATCTCGTTTTGTGACAGTGACCCGGTTATTGTTGTCGGATATTACTGGTAAGTTGACTGAAGAGGTGTATGATTTTTTATGAAGCAAAAGGTGTGATGGCTATGAGGCCCACTAGGCAAGGCGGGCTGATACCAGTCGGGGGTGCGGCGCATGTACAAGTATCTCCCGGGCCCCCGACTCATGGTAGAAGTAGGAACAGTGGGGTTTTAGTCAGTAGGAGGCCGACATAACATCCATGAGGATTTCACCACGGAAAAAAAAAAAAATATTGGTTAGTTTTATTTAGATATTAATTTATGTTTACACTAGCTTCGCTTGGCTTCGCCTAAAGTAGCCTATGTCCTTCCCCGGGATGCTATCTATCTCCCTGCAAAATTTTATCGAAATCCGTTCAGTGGTTTAGGCGTGAAAAGGTAATATACAGACAGACAGACAGAGTTACTTTCGAATTTATAATATTAGTATAGATTTACTTTATATTTCTGCTTGAGTACATATAGTTCTCGATTTTTCTTGTTGGTATATTGGCGTGTGCTAGCTATTATACAGTATGTTAACTAACAAAGTGCGCTCCCGTCAACCTGCAATAGTATAGCGTCTATACATGCTAAAAAAATATAAACACCCAAAAAAAAAAAAATTTTTTTATTTGTGTCGTGAAATGTTCACAAAACGATTAAATTTAAACGTAAAAGAAACACTCTGTACACGCACACTTGTATTTCAACGTAGAAAAACAAGTGTGACAAGTGGGTGTGTACAGAGAGTTTATTTTCCGTAACAATTTAATATTTTTTGTGAATATTTTACTATACAAAAACAAAAAAAAACACTTTTTTTTTAATGGTAATATTATTTTTAGCATGTATAGACGCTATACTATTGCAGGTTGACGGGAACGCCCTTTGTTAGTTAACATACTGTATTTATTTTTTTGTGTTGCATAATGTGAATGATTATGCATACTATTGTTTTTAATCATTTTTTTCTAGCTGAACAGACAGCTATGTTGCTGGGGAGTTTGATGCGCCACTTCTTCTTCCCAGCTAAAGCACTAGGAAGTGGTGAAGGGTGGGCGTTTTGGGAGACTGTCCTATGTAGTTTTGATGTTCGAAAAGTGCTGATTGTCAGCCTAGTTTGAATAAATGACTTTTGATTTTGATTTTGGTGTTAAGACCTCGCCACTCATGTACGAGGTTGTGGGTTCAAATCCTGGCAACTACCAATGTGTCTTTTTCAATATTCATTCAATCAATTGTTAATCCGCCTGCGTCTTTACTTCGTTTACGCTTGGCGTTTCATCTGATTTGTTTTTGTTTTTGCTCGGCTCCTAAGGGTCGTGGCGTGATGTAAAATAATCTATAACCTTCCTCAAGAATCAGCCTTTTTTTTTAAGATTTGGCAATCATCCAGTGACTTCTCCCGCTCTGGGCGAAGCGGAAGGGCGTGTCAGACTTTTACTGACTAAAACCCACCCGTGTTCCTTCAGTTGCCCGTTGCCAAGGTCCCGGTATCCCCTTCGGACTTCCCGCAACCCTGGCAGGTCAAGAATCAGGCTAATAACTCAATCAATCTGCCTAGCCTTTTTCCAACTATGTTAGGATCGGCTTCCATTCTAACCGGATGCAGCTGAATCCCATATTTTACATGGAGCGACTGCCTATCTGACCTCCACAACCCAGTAATTGGGTAATACGATACCCCTTGGTAAGACTGGCTGTCAGACTTTCGGGCTTCTGACGACCCGTAACTACTGTCAAAGATCCACGACTGACAGCCGGTACCAACGACTTTACGTACTTTCCGAGACACGGAGGAGTCACGGTATGTAAAGATGGTCACCCATCCACGGACCAACCGCGGCAAGCATAGCTTACCTTATGGATCGATCCGCGCGACTTAGCCACGAGTTCCTGCGAATTGGGCTAACAACTACAAAAATATTTTTTCAAATCCATCACCTAATAGCCATGCTTTCTGACAATTTCCCCTTTTATAATAATTGTGTGATTTTTTTGTCTTTACAAGTCTCTAGACATTAGTGGTCGAACTATTATGAATCATAACATAACATCACGCTGTAATCCCAGAAGGGTTAGGCAGAGAGAGACATTTGCCTGTTATGTATTTTTGAAGTCCCATGTAATAGGCGCGACCCTAATTGCCGTCAACCGTGCAGAAATCCAGACTCCGGTCTGCTACAAAAAACTCAATGAAACTTTGCCCGACCTGGGAATCGAACCCAGGACCTTACTACGCTCAGCAGTAGCACTTGCGACCACTGAACCAACGAGGCAGTGTTATCTGAATCGTGGTTTCAAAATTGATCGGTTACGTTAGTAGAAACTGCTGACTATCAACCGTAGATGACCCACTTTTCGCCTTCAAGACGTGGTCTATAAGCCCACGATAAAAATAGTTCTACCTGTACTTATTTATACCACGACCTCACATTTTTCACGGCCTACCCCCAATTTGTTACGATTGCCCTGTCCCTATATATTTTTAGGTATACCTACCTTTACACGCGTCTTCACTTGCGTTTCAGTTTTTGAAGTGAAAACTTCTATAGACGCGTTGAGCACTTTTTGGGTGAACAAAAATCATGGAACTCGCGTCATCGTCACCGAACGCTTGTTGGGTGGACAAAAATCATGGAACTCGCGTCATCGTCACCTAACGCTTGAAGAATTGAATGAATGTGAAAACTTCTTTAGGCGCGTTGAGCACTTTTGGGTGAACAAAAATCATGGAACTCGCGTCATCGTCACCGAACGCTTGAAGAAATGAATGAATGTTACTTAGTTTTCACTTCTAGGTATCGGCAGTCCCCAAAGACTACACCGCATGATTTTTTCTTTTTGTGTGACGTCATACAGCCCAACACGACGCTTCCAACGATACGTCTTCTATCAAAACACGACAAGTAGTTTAGGAGTTATGAGAGAACAGATAAATATCATCATAGCCTGTTAAAATCATAACCCTCCTTTCGCTTTATCGTGGTCGGGTAAAAACTGGCCTAATAAGCCCGTTTCTGCCTCACTCCTGGCCTATTCTTCGGAAGTATATGTATAAAGGAAGTAAAGAGTATTATATCGAAAAAAACCTACCTTCTCCAAAAATCCCTTACAAGATAAATAACAATCTCTAAAAACCAGCTAATAGTATTAGATTAAAAATTACCATGCAAAAAGCAGCGCTAAACGACTAAACCAGAATTCTGTCACAAACGCAATTGACGTCAGAATTGGCTATTAAGGATGCGTAGTAAATCAGAGGAGGCCTCGGCGGAACCCATCTAAGCATTTAAGGCGATGTTCCACGCAAGTCTAGTATCAAATTTTCGTTCACACGTCATAATAAAACGTATTAAGGAAGGCGCGTGTTACACCAAAGCGTAACAAATCGATTTAAAGTGTAACGGAATTTTTATTTTTTGTAACGTTATAAAGATTGTGTGTCAGGTAAAATGCTTCATGTTTTTTTAAAGGGAATTTATTATTTTCTGCTTCGTTTGAGTTGCGATGAATTTCCGCGTAAACGGTTTGAGAATGAAAGGTGAAATACAAGATGAAAGCTTTTGTCTTGAGAACTTTATCTTGTTATGACCGCAAAGGCTACATGATAGTGTTTAGTTAAAAGAAAAATGTGCTGCTGCGCAGTAAACTAGTAGTTTTATATTATTTAGTTGGTTATCTTAATAATTTAAGAAGACAAACTTACTGAATCACGTACTTAATACTAAATGGTATTCTGATAACGTCAGACATTTATAATTTGTTTTACAAGTTCAAGTAGTTAGCTTGAGTACAGAATATGAGACTTTATTGTGTATTACATCCTCTATTTTTGGTCGCGTACTTCATTACTGAATGAAGGTCGTGTTCCTGAAAGTCCAGGGCCGGATTTAAAGGTGTGGAGGACCTGGGGTAACCTAGAAGTGGAGGCCCCTAAAATTTTATGGAAAAGACGAAAAAAAAAAGATTTAAATCGGTTATCGGTATCAAAGTAATTCAACGTATCATTTTTAATACCACCAATCCAGGACATGAAAAGAAAATTAAAAAGGTTCCTTATTGTTTTTTATTAAAAAAAAAAACATATTGTGAAGGCCCGGGGCCATGGCTCCTGTTGCCCCGCCTTAAATCCAGCCCTGTAAAAGTCCTTCGTGGCTTTACGAATGATGTTTTTTCCACTTCGTTCAGTTCTCGGCTTCTCTCAGGGCGGTCGTAACAGAAAGCAGTAAGGCCGGTTATTTGGTCTGACCATGCAGTGGTTAGGTGACCGGCCGCGAGGTCTTTTTCCTTCTACCTTGTCCATCACCACCAATATTCACATTGTCGGTCTTCAAACCATAATGTAGAACAGTAGATCTATTCTCCTAAGGTTGATGCGCTAGGGTAGCCCACGAAATTCAAATTTTCTTACGTTTTTTGCAATTTGCAGGTCAATATCAGGTTGTTCATGAAAGTGCCAAAATGTCATGATTTCATGAAATAGTCATTCAATGCACTTACATGAGCTTAGAGAGTTGTATTGCTGATTTTAATGTTTATAATTCTGTAAATCCATATTTGTTACAAGCGCTAATAATATTAAGATCAACATACAACCTTATACTGACCTGCAAATTGCAAAAAACGTAAGAAAATTTGAATTTCGCGGGCTACCCTAGCGCATCCCCCTTAAAATCTCACTGTGAAAACTTAGCTGTAGTGAAAGATAGCCAGTTTCCTGTGGTTGAGGATTCCGGGTGAAGCTCGCTTCCACCTTCGGTCTGATCATCAGGCCAAGAGGCCTTACTAAGGGTGCCTTACAGGAACATCTGCCGTTCCCAAAACTTTTCTACGTCGGTGTAACACGCGGCCGTCTCACAAACCGCGATACACACATATCAGTCGTTCAGAGCAATCTCTCTTCAATTTTACACGCGTTTGCACGTAATACGATCGCTTGATGGAATCTTGGGAAACCTTGCATCACAAACTTGTACATTGCGCGGTTAGTATGAACAATTTCACGAGCAATTCATGTTTAGTGCGCAATGAATGACGAAGTATGTTAATGATAGTTCTGTTTCGTAAGTTAAGTGCATATTAGAAATAGATGGTAGATATATGAAGCGGTGACTTGGAATTCGTAATAACTTTAATGATATCATTTGTCGGTGTAATGTATTGATTCTGACGGGTTCATCTGTCCTAGATTATCTGGTTTAGTGAGCAGGGCCGGGCTTCCTTGTGGAGCTGTCGGAGACTAGAGTCTGGCCAACGAAAGTTGATCCGGAAAACGCGCGAAATTATAAAAAAAACAGGACTGTTTGTCCCTAAACATAGTGCGTTAAATTAAAAATTAAAATTAAATTTCAAGTATCAACACAAATTATCGACTCTAGTTTTCAGCTTTCTACATCATCATCTCATCTACTTAGCCTTTTCCCAACTATGTTGGGGTCGGCTTACAGTACCGGATGCAGCTGAATACCAGTATTTTACATGGAGCGGTTGCCTATCTAACCTCCACAACCCAGTAACTGGGTAACACGATACCCCTTGGTAAGACTGGTTGTCAGATTTTCGGGCTTCTGACGACCCGTAACGACTGTCACAGATCCACGAATGACAGCCGGGACCAACGGTTTAATATGCTTTCCGAGGCACGGAGGAGTCTCGGTATGTAAAGATGGTCACCCATCCACGGAACAACCTCGGCAAGCGTAGCTTAACTTGATGGATCGACCTGTGCGGCTGTTATTACTTAGCCACGAGCTCCCCCGATGCCGACAACCGTAAAGCGCAGTTTAATCTATTATCTGATAGTAAATTCAACTGCCACTATGAGTTATCCGAGTGCGGGTCAAAATGTCCACATGCTGGTGTTGATGCTATCATATAATTACAATAAAGCTGGAGAATTTAATTACTGCGCCGACCAAGAGTTGGTGGACCAGTGGAAGCTGTAATGTGTAGCATTGGGTATGGCTTTGTTAGCTTGAATTATGGGCTAAGGTACTTGTTCCACTGTCGACGAGGAAGCGACTAGCTATCACCGATTTGATCGCTCCAGAAACGTATAAAGGATTGCAGGTCCCAGGTAAGTTCATATATTAAAAAAAAAGAGAATATAAGAAATGAGTACATAAGAGGAAGTCTGAAAGTGGCACCGGTGACTGAAGAGTTGAATCGGTTGTCATGGTGTGGGAAAGTGATATGAAGGAATGAGGAAAATGTAGTGAGGAAAGTTTTGGGTATGAATGTCGATGGCTGTAAGAGTAGGGGAAGACCAAAGAAACGATGGATGGACTGTGTGAAAGATGGGCTAGAAAGGGGGTGACTACCGAGATGACGACTAATAGAGAAGTATGGAAGAAAGGGACTTCGCTGCGGAATAAATTGGGATAAGGGCAGGAGCATGATATATTAATAGTTGATCGTTGACTGAACAGTTGCCAGTCAAGAGAGAGTTCTCACCGGCAGTGTGCTCACATTGCCGGCGACTTCTCAATTGTCGCGGTGACAAAAGGGCCTAAACTAGTGACAATCGCTTCGAAAGCGTTTCGTATTTCTACGAATTTGACATAAGCTTTTCGATAACTTATGTCAGTTCTATACATTTTTGCCTTTTCATCGTTATGGCTGATAGAATGTCACTTTTTCTAGGACCTAAGAGCTATCATAGCAGAACAATCAATGAGAGACTCAGGCTTAGTACATACGCATACCAGCGAGTAATCGCTCGTCACCGTCGCGAAATCACTGCTCGTTGCTCGCCAACGCTCATTTTAAGTTGTTAGCTATATTCATCATCATCATTTCAGCCGAAAGACGTCCA
This sequence comes from Lithophane semibrunnea, assembly GCA_947363905.1. Classification (NCBI taxonomy): domain Eukaryota; kingdom Metazoa; phylum Arthropoda; class Insecta; order Lepidoptera; family Noctuidae; genus Lithophane; species Lithophane semibrunnea. The sequence goes on from OX376211.1 coordinate 3,785,731, forward strand.
CTGCTGGACATAGGCTTCCCCCAAACACCGCCACTTAGACCGGTTCTGTGCTTCTCGCATCCAGCGGATTCCTGCGGCCTTCACCAGGTCATCGGTCCACCTTGTGGGGGGCTTCCAACGCTACATCTTCCTTCTTAGCTTTATTCCGGCGGTGGGACAGCCTAAAGTTAAAGTATGAATGTGTAAAATGCTTTACAAAAGTATTTATCAGTCTACAGCTGATTGATTGAAATTTCAAAAAGCATTATTAAGCAATCAATCGTGTTAGGTAACAATTCGGAAATAGAAAACCAAAGAGAAAAAATAATCCTTCAATAAAAATTCGCACGAATTTTAAACTCTGCTGAAATATTTCTACTAAAATTGTCACGGGCATATTCCCGGCAGTTCTATTTATAACATATTTAATTTAATCGCTACCGGCAATCGCTCGCATAGCTTTATATGTACACGTAACTTTACTACGTATCATGAATTTTAGAATGTCATCAATTAGTTTAATTGAATTTCAACCAAAAATTACGGCACAGTTGATTAATTTGAAATACTAATTAAGGTTGCGATCACATTTCGTGGCTTTCGATTGCATTGCTCAATAAATACCTGTATTTAGTATTTATTGACGTTTGTCCATTACGAAGATGTTTAATGATTAATTTTGTGTAGTGCATCAAATGCATGCTCTTAATTTGGATAATTTCGCAAATATATTTACCGATGTGGTCAATTATGCAAGAATAAAGACCTAAAATATTGAAAGTCAATTAAGTAAAATAACCTAACATAACATCACACGCCTGTATTCCCCGAAGGGTTAGGCAGATATGTAATACTTTGCCGGACCTTTTTTTTATGTTGGGAAATCCTTCAATTACTTCTCCCACTCTGGGCGGAGCGGAAGGGCATGTCAGAATTTTTACTGACTAAAACCCACCCGTGTCAGTTGCCTGTTGCCAAGGTCTCGGGATACCTTTCGGACTTTCCCGCAACCCTGGCAGGCACTTTGCCGGACCGGGGAATCGAACCCAGGACCTCATGCTCAGCAGTAGTGATTGCGACTACTAGACCAAGGAATATAATAATAAATCTGTCCATGAAGATCTACCTACTATTTGGTCAACATATATATTACATACATAAACTCAAGCCTTCTTCCCACGGGGGTAGGTAGAAACTACAGAATGATCCTTACATACTCCTTTTGCCTCCTTGCCCGTAATGTTAAAGAAATTTCGGTCAAAGATCGTCAACATTTTCACAAAATAAAACAAATTCACTCTTTCACTACTCCTGAATTTCAAGAGCCGTTGAATTTTAACACATAGTACCGAAGTGCGGTGTTAACAACATTCGGAGGAAAGTTCAGAAATAATTTAATTTGTAAGTGTACTTGTTTATGTCGAATGTACTTTACGACTGCGGTTGGGAACGGGCCTGATCGTAAAATACGGTTTTTTTTTTTCGGAAATCCAGAATTTAGTCACACCGTTGGGTATTATGTGAATGTTCAAAGAATATCGTTAAAGATTTTTTTGAATCCCGATAGAATTCTAATGCCGTGATACGACGGTACGCCATATTGCGGACGGACACAGACGAGCCCGCAAGACGCACCGTGAGAAGATGTACGTGCGTACTTCAACTACGACTAACATAATTCCCGACTAACATAATTCCCGTTAAAACTCAAGCGCCCGGCAACCATGGTTGCCACAAAATTGTATGGTTGGGGCAACCAGATCAGTATCAGATTGTATGCTGTTGTAAATATTATTTGCGACCGTAAAAAATATGGATTTACAGAATAATTATAATCATTAGAATCAGCAATACAACTCTCTAAGTTCATGTAAGTGCATTGAATTACGATTTCATGAAATAGTACCTATACTATTTTGATCAACATACAACCTGATAATGACTGACCTGCAAATTGCAAAAATTTGAATTTCGCGGGCTAACTAGCGGATCTCGCTTAAGACGACTTTGTCGATCAAACCTCTTGTACGGAAGAATCTGTCTCTAATGTAAGTAAATAAGTTCTCGTCATTTAAGTTGCAATTTCTTTTTCTTGAAAATATAGCTTTTACTGAGAAATAACGAAAATAGTTAAGAAAAAATAATTATAAAAACATAATCCTCTTGTAACTTGCTTACAAGTATACCTAGGTAATAGGTAATAGGTAATACGGGCTGGTATCCGCAACTCCACGTCAAAGCGCGTATTTTGCGTACGTACGCAAGTATACCTATTCTGAATAATAACAGGTTCGCATTTCGTCATTAAACCAGCTACAAATCAGCATTGTTCTGCCTAAGACATAAATTATACCACAAACATAGAGTTGTCGCGAACTGTGACATTTGTTTGACATCTGTCAGCCTACACTACTGGCTTGTCAGTTGCTTGAGAGTACGCTTAATCAACGTAGTTTCATTAACAGCTATGTCTAGTTGACGTTTCGGTATGTAATCTATGTTTGTCGTTCATCAAACCGCGTGTGAGGACGGGATGTTTGTAGTACATTAAAATAGTACGGTTAAAAAGACCAATAATTGATCTTTTTATCCGTGTGTTTAGTAAAAAGTAATTGAGTGCAGTGGTGGTCCAGCGGTAACGGCCGCGTCTTACGAGTTGTAGGTCGTTGTCGCGAACCCAGACAGTCGCTTTGCTTTTTGTAAATTATTTCTTCACCGCTGCTCACAAAACGGTGGTGTGCTCACAAAGTTTGAGGATATTGGCGAACACAAAAAGAGAGAAATTGTAGAATTTCTCTCTTTCTCTCTTTTTGTGTTCGCCAATATCCTCAAACTTGAAGTCGAAGAATAATCTTAGTAAGAATAATACAAGCCTATTATAATCCTCTGAGAAAGAGGCCTTTGATGATTTTTCGGTTCTAAGACATCGCCGGTTTCCTCACGAAGTCACGATGTTTTCCATCACCGTTTTCGCGTCGGTGTAACAGAATTCTTTAATCGCTATTGCAGTCATTCAAGTTTTATATTTTTATAATTAGGTTTATTAGTACAGTTGACTCGGCTTTAAAAAACTTTACGTGCGGTTTCTATTTTTTCTTAACGACCAACGTTTATTTTACGAAACGCTGTAAAAATAAATGTTTTAGCAAATGGCATAATAAAAAACCGGTCATCTGGTTTATGTTGTGAAGTAAGCGACCACCCCCATCGGCGTTCGTGAATGGAATGAGCTTTTTTTTACACTACAATTGTTTGACGGCATTTAACGTTCAGCCTTGTCTCAGAAGTTTTTATTGTTTTTCTAGTTAACCTCTTTTTTTTATAAAACTTTACACACAGTTGTTGACTAGTTACCTATTAAATTCCGGTTCGTCTCACGGCCGGTTCGGACGACGGCAGTGTGGGACGAACGGGAATACACGGACTAATCTTAGGTAAGTACCTGTGTTTCATTTGAATTACTAAATGAAAATATCATACAAAAAAAATACAATAGAAGTGAGATGAAACAGATCTAGTGAGTAATTCACCAACTCATCCTACATGCTTACGGCCCATTTAGGACGACTTGCAGAAAGTAAGTAAAAAGGATAGTTAATAGGGATTAGAAAAACAACTTCCAAGTTACAAATACGAGATTTGTGGTACCTACGCGGTGAGTACCTACCTGAATTTGGTACCGGTACTTATGTGCCCCCGTACCCAGGTACTGAAATGGCAGGGACCGCTAAGTAGGTACCGGTACGGAACCTCTACTCTTGGTACTGGTTCTAACTCCAAGCCCTATACCCTGTACCGTAATAGCGTACCTAATACACGATTAATCAGAATTGGAATCGGTTCGAAACAAATGTCCAATCCATATTGCTTCATAAGTTCGTAGGTTACGTTGTTGAGCAGTTTTTTTTTTTAACAAATGAATCAATGGATTAGACCGATCGTGCATTACGCAATAAAAGTGCTGGATGACACATTTTCATTAGCATAATCAGCCTATAACGTTCCCCCTGCTGGGACACAGGCCTCCTCTCTGTGAGAGGGAGTGGGCCGTAATTCACGACGCGGGTCCAGTGCGGGTTGGTAGACATTTTCTTTAACCCCCGTGTAACTACAGCTGCCAAACCCAACGTTACTCCGCTCCACTCTGGTCAATTTTTAATCCCGTGGATATATTTAGTGAAGGCCGAACGCTGATAATAAATAACATTTTATTACATCGTCGACACAATTCGTACACACGGCGACATACCAAGCTATACATACAGTTCCAGTATAAGCAGACCTCTCAAACGAAAAAAAAAAAATAGACGCAGATATATTTAGTAACCTATTCCGCTTGACTATTCTTCAAAAGTCATAAACACCCTGTAAGAAATCGACACGTGTTTCACCTCTCAAATAAAGAGTGAATCAAATCGCCCGACACCCCCACTTATATAGGATTGCGCGATATTGGATCTGCGTCCAGCGCTCGGTGTGGTAACACGTCGCGTTCTGTTTGCAATTGGTCAATCGTCATCCTGAAGATGCCTCGTTTTGAGGTGAAACACGTGTCGATTTCTTACAGGGTTTTTATGACTTTTGAAGAATAGTCAAGCGGAATAGGTTACTAAATATATCTGCGTCTATTGTATTTTATAATGGATTTCCGAAAAGTCACGCCTGAATCAATTAACTCTCTCAAACGAAGCCGAGAGCGAATATTCCCTGTCATTGTTATATTTTTTTGTACTGGACTAAGATCCTCCGTAACCAGAAGGTTTCTCAGGTAAGCCCGAGGAACTTTCTGGCTACGGAGACATGAAGAATGAAGGTCAAAGTTCCAAATTTTCTTTTTTTCACCAAAACAAGTTTTTTTTTTTAACTTATCTTTATATAACCACAACTGCTGTTAGTATCATGTGATGGGTCTTTTTATGTTTAAATAAATTTATTTCTCAATAATAAATCGAGTACAAAGATTACGCTTACTTGAGAACATTTTTAAAATTTGAAATATAGTTTTATAAAAACTTTGATAACAACACTAAGGGATTTATAAAAATTTTAATGACGTTCAAACTTCAAAAAATTATAGTTAAACAGTCGCTAATCATTACTTATCTTTAAGCAACGTTTATAAATAAACCCCTAAGTATTTAACAAATCACTTAGTCAAATAACATTTTATTTCGTACGCAATTATAACATAGTTAATACAACTGAAACTTTTTACAGCATTCTGGACCCTATGAGGTCAGCTTATACTGGATATGCATAACTATAGCTATGTCGTTGAGTGTACGCTTGTTCGGCAACCGAATGTTGACAACCACTGATGATATCGGGCGAATCCAATAATGGCCGCTCTTTTGTTTTCTTTTATATCGATGGCCTTTTTATTTTATGGCTCTACTTGGGTGAAATTATAGCCGTTAATAGCCGGTGGATGCATTTGAGTTTCTTAAAAATAGAAGCAGTATAGGTAAAATAAGAGCCAGGCGTTAGATGAGATGATGTGATGAGGAGCAGTGGTGGCCCAGTGGTAACGCCCCCGACTTACGAGTCGTAGGTCGTGGGTCCGAAACCAGTCAGGCGCTTTACTTTGTGTAAAAAATTTCATCACCACTGCTCTCAAAACGGTGAAGGAAAACAACGTGAGGAAATCGGCATGTCCTAGAACCAAAAAATTCGAAGACATGTGACATCTACCAACCCGCATTGGGCCCGCGTGGTAGATTACGGCCTACTCCCTCTCAAAGAGAGGAGGCCTGTATCCCAGCAGTGGGAACATTATGGGCTGAATATGTGTGAGATCCAAATCGTTGCACTATTGACAGGCATCATCATCTGACTAGCCTTTTCCCAACTGTCTTGGGGTCGGCTTCCAGTCTAACCGGATTCAGCTGAATACCAGTATTTTACATGGAGCGAATGCCTATCTGACCTCCAGAACACAACCCAGTTACTGGTAACACGATACCTCTTGGTAAGACTGGTTGTCAGACTTTTGGGCTTCTGACTACCCGTAACGACTATCAATGATCTACAAGTGGTAGCTGGGACCAACGGCTTAACGTGCTTTCCGAGGCACGGAGGGCTCACCCATCCACGGACCGACCGCGGCAAGCGTAGCTTAACCTGATCGATCGATCCGTATCAACCAAACCCATATAATTTAATTAATATTGTTTGTTTTTGTTTCAGGTATGTTTTCGTTTATTTAAATAACCTAAGCTCAGAAGACTACACCGCAGTGAGTAATCAAATAGATATAAATATGTAAGCAAGAATTTGAAGAATGCTATTGTCATTGATATAAATTAATGATCATTATGATTCATCTGTGAATCATTTTGTAATAGTGGGATCTATGAAACAGTGTGCTAAGGTAGTTTTAAATGCATGTTTATGTTAATTCTAGGTTCAGATACAAGTTGGGTTGGGCGTGGTCTAAATTAAACTTACATACCTTTTTTTTTTGTGAGTGGGAAATCATAAAAGTACTTCTCCTGCTCTGGGCGGAGCGAGACGGCGCAGACTCTTACTGACTAAAACCCACCCGTGTTCCTTCAGTTGTCTGTTGCTAAGGGCCCCGGTATCCCTTTCGGACTTTCCCGCAACCCGCCATATCGGGCCTAGCAGACCCCGTCAATTGTTCTGACAACTCTTTGTGGCGCGCGGGGAACACAATGCGCCGTCGATAAGGACAAGGCCCGGGGCCTTGTCCTTATCGGACAGCGAGCAATTAGTTACTGATCTAATGTGACAATACTTCGTATTATTTTGCATAAGAGTCTAATAAAAATCGAATTGCTCAGCATGATCCTCCGTTATATTATATCAAAAATACTGCAGCATTAATTTTTTTATAAATATTATGTATGAAAGTTGAGGATTAAAGTTAAGTAAAGTCTAACGAAACCACAGTTCCGTAAAATTTTCTCTATAGAAAATAAATCATCATCATCATCAATCATCATCATTATAGCTGAACTAACTTTAAAGCACATACTATGCGCACTTGCGAGAGCAAGGAGTAAGACAAAATAACATTGTCATAAAAATGCCATTACTCATCTTACAAATTCATACCATAACGTTCCTCTTACGTCATAGGTACCTGTACACAACTGACCACCACGAACAATATAAAATTCTCGCTTCACAACATAAAAATGAGTTAAAAATGAGTTGGTAATAAAAATGTTTCGGCCGCAGGGACTCGTTGCGGTAGTCCAGTATTTTTAAGGCCAAACTTGGACTCAGGCGCGGCATATTGCATGTCATCATTTGTCCTGGGACGTGAAATTTTTGGTGTTGAGTTTGTCATAAGCGAATAGCGATTTATATATTAGATAAGAAGAATTTTCATTTAAAAAAAAATTAACCAATATTGAAAACAGTGACACCCCTAATTTGTTAAAATTGTCCTGATAATCTTCCAACCCGTACTACAGGGCTGACAACAGCCCACCTCTCACAGAAACGATTATGAGTCCCAGCAGTAGGAATATTACAATCGGCTTATGAATTAAAACAAAAACTCCATAGTTCGTTTTCACCACAATTCACTCAATGCGTTTAGCGCTAAACATATTTAAGAAAGATAGAAAGAAAATAAATACATTTGATCCAGGTAAGGCACACAATATTCACACAATAAACAAAGAACAGAATAAAAATATTATTGTGCGCCAAACAGGTCCAGTTCAGCATGAATGCCAGCCAACTAGTGCCTTTTTTTTTTTTTTTTGATTTTGGGAAATCATCCAATGACTTCTCCCGCTCTGGGCGGAGCGGAAGGGCGTGTCAGACTTTTACTGACTAAAACCCACCCGTGTTCCTTCAGTTGCTGTTGCCAAGGTCCCGGTATCCCTTTCGGACTAACCCGCAATGCCAACTAGTCATGCCTGACGCTGGTTTAAATTATAATTCTGTCTCAGTCATCTTCAAACGATTGATATTATAAGGACTATGATTCAAAATTCGTTTATCGCTAACAATATTAAGTGTTGTGTGGTGCAAATGTGCTTGTGGCACTTTGCCATTGGCCTTACCCCCAAATGATATTTGCATTACAACCCCTTCATCTGGATTACGCTCAAAACTCATCCATTAGGAAAATCTCATCAAACTTTCACCCAACCAAATTGAGTTTGAAAAATCCAAATGCGCTTTTCAGCCGCTTTAAAATGTGCTTAGGACTTTAAAGTTCACCGCATTTAAGCCAATGACAGCTGTAATAAGCATTACGGAGCAAGAAAGCTTTTTAAAAGGGTATAACATTTGTTTAACTTACTTTATCCAGACTATTATTGTTAAAAATGTAAACGTAAAGTTGGTTTACTGCACATTTGGCTAAACCACCGAATTTAATTTCAGTTTCAATTATTTGAAACTAATGGTGTGGTGCTTTTAAACTATACAACGTGTAACGTTAAATGCGCAAAACCTGAAAATAGTTTGATCAGAATAACGAGCAGAATCAATTGAACCACTTTTTAAGTCACATTTTTCAAAAAATCTTCATTAAAAACGTTGCTGTGTCTTTTTATTAATAGGTTAAGCCATCAAATGCGCAAAACCCACAAAATAGGTATATAAACACAAATTGTTGCCCACCAATGTCAATTGTCTCATACGCGGGATAATAATAGCTTTTATTTCAATGCAAATACGAATCTTCCAAAACTAAAACAGCACATGATACCTTTACAATTTTTTTAATGATTTTTTTTTCTCTGAATTAATTAGGTGCATTGAATTAAAAATCTATTGGGGTGTCTGAGGTTTTGCGCATTTAACGTTACACGTTGTATTTAATTGAATAATTGCTACTGTAAGGCTCGCAGATTTTTTATTTTTATCGCCTAAATATTTTTTTTTTTAAATCGCTCATCTCTCATATCATACAACAGCTCCATTGCGTAGATGTTGATTAATGGGCATGCCGCCTCTCGGTAACTCTACTAATGCGATTATCTTGTTACTAAAACAATGTATGGCAGGCTTACAATTTTCATTTTATGACACACGATTATTATAAAACTGTCGCATACTTCTTGTATTATGTTCTATGTTACGGGTTTGGTTTCCGCACTTAGCCCCTAAGGTGGACCATTGTGCGTGGTTCCTCCTTGTATTATTAATACTTATTAGAATCCAGAAAAGTGCAGTTTCCTCAACATAATATCTCTGCCTAGCCTTTTCCCAAATATGTTGGGGTCGGCTTTCAGTTTAACCGGATGCAGCTTCTGACCTCCACAACCCAGTTACTGGGTAACACGATAGGTACATCTATAAGACTGTTAGTCAGAGTTAAAAAAAATATTTTCCTCATCATAGAATATGTCTAGTATTTTTTTTTTAAATAGCCATTGAGAAGCTCAGATGAGCTTTTAGTGACCTTCGATCCAATAGTAGGTAGTATTGCATTTTGCGAACATCAATCTGAGGGCCTAGACAAGAGACAATCGCTTCGAAAGCGTTTCGTTTTTCTACAACGACTTTCAACAGGATTGACATAAGCTGTCGATAGCTTATGTCAGTCCTATACATTTTTGCCTTTTCCATTATCGTTATCGCTGATAGAATGTCACTTTGTCTAGGACATCTGAGGGCCTAGACAAGTGACAATCGCTTCGAAAGCGTTTCGTTTTGCTACAACGACTTTCAACAGGATTGACATAAGCTTTCGATAGCTTATGTCAGTCCTATACATTTTTGCCTTTTCCATTATCGTTATCGCTGATAGAATGTCACTTTGTCTAGGACATCTGAGGGCCTAGACAAGTGACAATCGCTTCGAAAGCGTTTCGTTTTGCTACAACGACTTTCAACAGGATTGACATAAGCTTTCGATAGCTTATGTCAGTCCTATACATTTTTGCCTTTTCCATTATCGTTATCGCTGATAGAATGTCACTTTGTCTAGGACATCTGAGGGCCTAGACAAGTGACAATCGCTTCGAAAGCGTTTCGTTTTTCTACAACGACTTTCAACAGGATTGACATACGCTTTTCGATAGCTTATGTCAGTCACGTGTCAGTCCTATACATTTTTGCCTTTTCCGTCATCGTTATCGCTGATAGAATGTCACTTTATCTAGGGCCTTAGACTAGACAGTAAAACCCTAACAACTATCCATTGGCTGTTGGAAAGCGGCTCGACCAAAACAATTCATAATAACTATGTTACATTTCACCACCAAATTGAAGATATCTCTACTGACAAGAACCTAAAAAACTTAATCGATTTTCCGACACATGGGTAATCTACCTGTCAGAACGAATATGTGTTTACCTTTTTTTGCTCCGTTGCAATAGTGAAGGGAGAAGCGTGACCAATATATAAACATTATGTAGTACATATTACATGAAGTAATCGAAATCTTACGTTGTGTGTTCACACGTTGGGGCTTGTCGACATAGAAATTATAAACTACGACATAACATCACGGCTGTATTACCCCGAAGGGTTAGGCAGAGATGTACTTATCAGTCAGTAGTAAATATGACCTTTTTTATCTGTGGCTGTAATTATATTTGATCCAGATAATGTCTAATCATTGCAAGATGATCCAGGTAATGTCTAATCATTGCAAGATGATCCAGGAAATGTCTTATCGTTGCAAGATTATCAGGGGGGGAATATACGGGTGTTTGCTTGTACCAATGATAAAATCAGATATAGTCAACTTTGTCAGACGAAACAAAATTCAAATTCTCGTTGACATTTTGATTCTACGGAAATTTCCTTTAGAACCTGGCAAAGTTCTCAATTTTACCGTCTGTTTCCTCCACATTATATTTTTACTTATTATTCTTTGACCATCCTTGTATTTTCCATGTGACAGTCATTTTATTGAATAACCCAATGAGTCTGATATCGAACTTTTAAGCGAGTTGTCGAATTCTGATCAGAGGGCCTAGTCAAGTGACAATCGCTTCGAAAGCGTTTCGTTTTTCTATAACGTCTTTCAACAGAATTACTTTAATTACAGAATTACTATACATTTTTGCCTTTTCCATCATCGTTATCGCTAATAGAATGTCACTTTTTCTAGGGCTTCAGTATTCGACTTAGCTCGGAAGATTAACAAAAATATTTCACTATAGCTACTGGCTTTATTTTAAAATATTTTCTCTCAAAATCCAACAATTGAACTAATGTCACAATACAACAATTGGTACATACTTCAGCACTCAGTCACGACACTCAACAACTGACACTGACATTTTCTAACTGTCAGTTTGACAGCTGCGAACCTGTTAGTCTTATCTATCCATCTGTGGAGGCTGTGATCTCAGGAACTTAGTCGTTAATCAGTCGTGTTGTCTGTCTGCGTATCATGGGACCGCTGACCATTACTCATACGGGTTTTGTAACTTTAGTGCCTTTTATTTTTTTTGAGGAACGGTATCTTTTCGGTTGAGGTGCGAAAGGTTATGTTAGAAACTTTTTGGGTTTATGTAATTCCGGTGTTGCTTTAGAGAATTATTAATGAATGCCATTTTCGGCATGGCATGGATGGTAAATTACCAATAGAGAATTAAAGCATGCGGATGTATAAATCTATTAACCGCTTTCATATAACTATATTACGGTATATAGCTATATCCCTAGGGATATAACTATATCACGGCTTCAACCATTTTACTGCGACAGATAGACTCTAATTGGGTGTATACTCTATAATTATGTCAGTATGCGCTTGCATGTAGTGATGTCAAAGGATCCCCTGACGTTGCTTGCCGCCAGTGGGCGCAGGTTGGTCCTTGCGTACCTCTTTAGATAAACCTTTATCTACCACTTACCCCCCCCCCCCCTCATACCTACAGAAAAATTCAAATAAACGACACGATCGTATATCAGAATCGAACATCACTTATTTGGAAAAGGGTATTTGGGCTACGTACACACGATCAGCAAATATATCTATAAAACCACACACAATACGCCGCCCTTAGGTCACGTACCGACCGTTTTTTCCTTGCATAACCGACTATATTATGGTTCCAATTAATTAAAGTTTGAGTGTAGACCGTGCCTTATCTTTAGTGTGGTGTGCTTTAGTTTTCGCTAGTGTGGGGACTGCAATAAAAGTGGATACATATTTTAGCGGGATATATCGGGACGGTCCGTTATGTGTTATCGATTTTTAATGTTGAAAAGTTTTAGTTTCAATAATGTTATTTTGAAAGTTGAATAGTCGCTTTTTATGTAACCAATAAATCTGTATTTCTCAGGCAGTTTCTTTCAATGAGATAGAATGATTTGTGTTTGTATTTAAGATGAAAATGTCAGCGAAACAGCATTGTTGAAAATAGTTTATCGATAAAGGTGAATGACACATGCATCTTATTATTCTACAATACAACACGAAACTCTTTCATTTCATTGCTGTATTTTAGCTTTTTCTCTTTTCTATTTTATCTTTCCCAGATTTTCACACAATACCAAGAACTTATTTACGAGTCCCTATTCTCAAGTATGAATGTACCTACTAAAATTCCTTCCATATTTAATGTTAAACTCTTAATAAAAAACATTATTCTATGAAAATAGTTCCCAAAGTGTCTTGAAACTGAATAATAAAAAGTTTATTGCATTTTCAACGGCAAACTAAATTTGTTTCTTGATAAACACATTTGGGTAGTTTGCGAGACACGATCGCAACTCCGACGGGACGTGTAGGTGCAGTCTGTAGTCTAGGAGACGAGTTGCGAAAACTATATTTCATCTTGAAATCTTGAGTAAGTTTTATGTTGTGTTATATTACGATTTTTTTAATTTACTACTTGTTTTAGTATATATAATAAGAAGTATTTACATCGAAGACATTTAATATAACAATAACACATAACAAAACATCACTCCTGTATTTCCCGAAGGGTTAGGCAGAGGTGCCTAAACCTTGGGTGTCCTATAGTTCACCCACATTTCGCCAAAACACACAAATTGCGCATAATTATCTGTAGCTGTCACAGACACTGACAACTTCTATAAAAATGCTATAAAAAAAACTAAGATACTGATGTTCGTTTTTGTGCTTATTTTAACAAAAAACAATCACTCTTAGACAGACTTTATTACATGTAATAGCAGTAGCGTCTTAAGTTCAAGAGTTCAAATCGTGCGTAACGATTTGCCTTCTGTCTGCTTGCAATAATAAAATTAATTTATACGATAGGATTAAACATGGGAAACGTTATGATATTTATTTAAATAAATTATGAAATAAATACACTAACCAGGTTATGTAAAGTATTATGCTCTTAAATACACATAAGTTATTTCCTATTTAGAAATGTACCTATGTCTTAGTTCACGATAGGGATATTTGGAAAGAGGAAGAGGCAAGAGAGACCTTCGCCAAACTGTTGCCTTTGCTAAAGGACATTAAAAGCAGTAAGTAGGTATACAAAATCGTCTTCCACTTACAATTTTATAAAAAATACTCCACTAAAACAAAGCAATGAACTCTTGAATCTATAAAATACATCGCTCGCTAGCTCCCAGCCTACCCGCTAGGGATGTTTGTCAGATTGTCAGCGCGCGTGTAAGCGCCACTTGCTCCCACCTGCAAGTTCCCGAACTTTGCTGTCGAACCGATAGTACCGTGACGTCATTCGGCACATCTGAGACCATTCCAATTGTTTCGCTGGTAATGATCGCTTGCTCCCGTTAATTTTAGTTAGCTTTGTTAGTGCTGCGCTAATGTTGGGGCTGGACTTTGGAAGTTAGAGTTCGCATTGTAAATGTGTGAATATTTCCAGGTTATTGTTTGTGTTTTAATGAGTTGAATTATTGTTGCATACGTTACTCTTTGCAAATGGCAATGGTCTGTCTCAATGTAATTTTTACGTAGTAGATATGTCAATAATGAAGAATAAGTATTTAATTTATTATCACATATTTGTACCCTAGTATCCAACTTGTATAACCTCGCTCAGTACCAAAGGACCATTGTTATTTGACATACGATGTAACTAGTTTTTAGGAAACAACAACCCAAATGATTATTATTAGCCGGATTCTCTTCGTTAAAATAAAAACTAAACTTAACTATAAAAACACAATTAAATCAGTGACGGCCGGCTAGACTTTAAATTAAATCATTCGACAATGGACCAATTTAAAACTCCATTTCCATCCAACTGTCAAGCTTCAGTAGATTCGAAATAAAAATAGATGTCCAACATCACAGAGCCATCCCAGGAACATTTTCACATCAACAATGTATTTTTAAAACCGCATGAAAGTACTGCGTCCATTTTAAAATTCATTTTTTAATTCGCAGCTGAAAATGTACTAAATATTCAACACGTCTACTGATATCTAAATTTAGTTTTGGAATAACCCGGGACTATGAATAAATCATTGCACCTCACTATTTAGCGTTGACAGTGCGTTAGGCTTTGGGCATACAGGCTCTCTCTAGTGGGTTTTAGTGTCTGTGATAGATTGGTTTATTTTGAATTATAATCTGGGCCTGTGGAAATATAATTCGTGGGATTAAAATTGAAATTACAGGAAATGTGTTTTAATATCTAAAAAAAATGTTCTTTGTTTCTTAAATAATAAATTACCCTACTACATCGAGAATTGAAACTATACACGTTTAGGCGGTGTAGGTAACTAGTATCAGTTACACGAGTAAAATCTCTCACTTTCTCTGAAACGCCTATAATTACCTATAGGTACTTGTTGTGGCCGAATATAAATTTTAATGGATTTTCTACGTATTTAAATTTCCACAGAAACACGTGCGGGTCTGTGATACCTTTAAAAATGTATTGAAAACAGTTTACTTTCAATGATTGCACTCTGATGAATACCAATAATATATATTTATTTATTTTTATTTCCACGTATCAAAGGCAACATACATACTCTAGGCAATTCCAATAATAACTCCTCTTTCAATATTCTACAAGGATATCAAATACGTGTACCATCTCAAACTTGAAACCAAACAAGAATTCTCTCGAGTCTATTTTCCATTTATAAACCATTTCGCGCTCGCCACAAAATAATTCAATTTAGTCACGTCCACTAAAATAGAGACATTGCCATTCATGTACACTGCCCTTTAATGCATTTATAGTCGCGTACATCCGCGCACGAAAGCGCTAAATACGTATTTAGCGGTAAAACGCGAAACCTACCTTTTTGTTGTTGTCTGTACGGCGTAATGAGTTCCAACAGTATCGGATTCGATGGAAATTAACTGAAATAAACGGTGAGGAATAAATGCGTACGGTTATAACGTGGGGCGAACACTTGATACTTTTAGTACTAACGTTAGTTGTTAGTCCTCGAAACGAAAAGTATCAAGTTTACGCTTTTGCATCGTGTATTGTCAAATCACAGTGATATAATTGCGCATTTTCAAGAGTTTACGCTGGTCATAAGCTGATAAATTGATTGGCAAATCGTCTTACTTAATGCTTGGGTTCAATGGCAAGAAATAATAGGAAAAAAGAGTTAATTCTTGGTGTAATAAAGCTGTTTCACACACAGGTTTGTTTGGTTTGTCAGTAATGTCAACTGTCAGTCTCCACGAATAGCGTCAGGGGAGAGGTGTACCCTGGACTAGGACTTGGATGTGATGGTGAGCCTGTGACTCCTGTATATAAGTGAACCGTAATAACAACCATCAATCTACCTAGCCTTATCCCAACTATGTTGGGGTCGGCTTCCAGTCTAACCGGATGCAGCTGAATACCAGTATTTTACATGGAGCGACCAGCCTATCTGACCTCCACAACCAGTCTTACCTTAGTCGACCCGTGCGGCTATTATTACTTAACCACGAACTCCTCCGTGATAACAACCCTGGTAAGCAATTAATAGACACTATACCTGGGTTTAATGGTAAGAATTAATAGGAAAGCTCAGCGATTGCGTTCTTCTAGCGGCTTGAACAATGCATTTGCTACTAAGTATTTACAAAAGCTATAGTATTTATAATCGCTGTAATATTGGATCATCTTTATAAATACTCTACATTTTACCCTTATAATCAGCCTACCATGTTCCCACTGCTGGGACACAGGCCTCCTCTCTGTGAGAAGGAGTGGACCGTAATCCACCACGCGGGCCCAGTGCATGTTAGTAGATACCTTCGAATTTTTGGTTCTAAGATATGCCGGTTTCTTCACGATGTTTTCATTTACCGTTTTGAGAGCAGTGGTGACGAAATTAAACTTTTCGATAGCTTATGTCAGTCCTATACATTTTTGCCTTTTCTATCATCGATATCGCTGATAGAATGTCACTTTGTCTAGGGCCTCTGGTGACCAAACAGTCGACAAAATACAATAGACGTAGATATATTTAGTAACCTATTCCACTTAACTATTCCTCAAGAAAAACCCTGTAAGAAATCGACACGTGTTTCAAACCAGAACACGACGTGTTGCCACACCGAGTGCTGGACGCAGAGTTACAGAGTTTTGTATGAATCTTGTAGAATAGTTAAGCGGAATAGGTTACTAAATATATCTACAGTGTATTTTTCCTAACTTGTCATATTTTATAAACAAATATGGCGTAGGTAGTGGTAGTTAGACTTCCTATTTGAGAAACTTAATGTGTTAATTCGAAGCAGTTTCTGATGTAATTTAAACCTCATGTGTTTCTCATAAAGCTTACCTAACTAAAGCTGAAACGTAGGTGTGATTGATGTGAAATATCGTGATTTTCATTTTGATTTGTTTACAAAATTGGGCATGTAATGAAAAACAATGTACGTCTATTGTATTTTATAATGGATTTCCGCAAAGTCACGCCAGCAGGCGTAGCATGGCGCTTTCTATCTCTATGAAGAATAGACATAGCTTTTTCTATACAACGTGACAGTTCGTTTCTTCATTTTTGACATCCACCGTAGAAATGTTTCTACAATCTGTCATTGTCTTTCATTTCTGACGATCTTTGTCTAGGTCTTTTTATATGTAGACTATTTCGGAAGAAAGTTTTCTATCCTTACTGTCAAAATCACACTGATAACTGATAAATCCTATGATAAAACAAAGAATTCTGAGTCGAATTATGTAAAAGAGTGAATTTCGTAAAAAGTGCAGTTGACTCTTTCTATTTTGCTGCCGTCTCGTTCTGTCTACTGTCTACAGGAAATGTCAGTTTTGTCTACTCATCCGTCGACAAAACGGTGCTCATGCTACGCCTGCTGAATCAAGTAATAAACAGTTGACGTCAAAAGTATTAAGTCTGCGCATGACATTAACCTCGTGTGCACGCGAGTGTACTCGACAGAATTATTTATGCGTTTTATTATAGAGTAATTTGTGGATGATTGTACAATGTTGATGTTGCATGTGGATCGAGCTTTCGGTATGTGTATCATTATTTACGATATGTTCCTGTATGTGTTTGTTATCAAGCCTGTAATTGTTTCATAGGGAAAGGCCTCTCCGCTCCATGTAAAATACTGGTTTTCAGCTGCATCCGGTTAGACTGGAAGCTGACCCCAATATAGTTGGGAAAAGGCTAGGCAGATTGATTTTGTGGAGAAAAGGCCTCGTCTCCTACAGAGAATCGTGCATTGATGACCCACGATTGTTTACTGCGATTTGATGACGTCACATATTTTGTCCAGGGTATCTTCACGATGGTTCTCCTTATCATCAAGAAGCCATATCCAGGATTTTCGAAACTATCTAGGCACCGTATGTATCTAGAAATCCATTGAACCCTTTTTAACCGACTTCCAAAAAGTAGGAGGTTCTATGTGTACCTCGATATCTTGGTCAATTGTGGACCAATTTACAAAATTATTTTTTCATTTGTTAGAGGAAGCTTGCCTAGTGGTTAACTTTGATTGTGTAGTTTTTGAGTTAGCTTCAATACTACGTTAGTTTATGTGGATGATGTTATAATTAGTTCCTGTCACTGTTATTTACATATCAGGTAGTGGTATCAGAAATTGTGTTAGGTATCATAGCTAAAAAGAGAAAAAAAAAACTTAAAAAAAACAACCGACTTCCAATAAAAAACACTACAAAGCAAAAAATTACTTGAATTTCGGAAGTCGGTGCCAAAAAACAAAAATTCTAAACCAAAGACACACTTAAGAATTTTTTTTTGTTTTGTTTCACAAAAGAGTATAATTATGTCTCTTGTCATTGTTATTGACGTCATTTCATCATCATTTCTCTAGGCTAGGCAAGTCAAATACAACCTCCTTTGTTTTATGACTCACTTCTGAAAACTAAGTTTCTCAGACTTTTCTACATGCCTAGAAATATTTATCATGAATCATACGACAAACTCAAATATTTACATTAAGACGAATCATTTAAGAAAGTTTTTTTGCACTTGCTGGAATCGGCCATTACTCATTTTAAATGTCACTACATTAATAAGGAAAATTTGCATTTTGTTGTAATTTCAATGATTCAGAGTTCAGACAATGTTCATTTAGAATTTCCAGTGTTTGAGTTTTTTAACTTTAAACTTGAGTGTTTGCGTAGTAAATTTAGCCATTCGAAGTCCGTCTTGGGTAGTGACACTGCGTTTTCTAGTATTTGTGGATATTTTTCTTATTTTAGTGAAAGAAAATATCGTGTGGAAACTTGCATGTCCTAGAACTAAAAATTCGAAGACATGTGAGAGCAAAGTGGTGGTTATTACTTAGCCACGAGCTCCTCCGAAAAATTAAAAACGAGTACTTTAAACTCCATTTGAAATACGAATAGACATTTAAATAAGCCTTTTTTACAGTCCGTTCAACCGATTCTGACTTCTATTGCGTTGGTGGCATGACAAATGGCAACTGCAGTAGACAGTTGGTGTTGTGTAAAGTTTTTTGCTTTTAATGCCATTCTTATGGCTACGGTAGAAATCAAAAACGGTTGAATGGACTGTAAAAAGGTTTGTTTAAATTTCTAATCTTATTTCAAATGGAGTATAGTTATTTCTAAAAAAACTTTATTATTTAAGCCAAAAATTCATCTATGATATTCATCCTACTTTGCGGTCCAACAGTTTATTATGAACATTTACAGTGAATTATGCAAAAATATGCATTGTAGTCAATGCTTGCATAAAACATCAGATGGATAGCTGGCAGTTCATACTAATGCTATGATATCATCAGTTTCGTAGATTATTCACGCTGGCTCACGAATGAGTAATAAATGGAGTGCTAATGCAAACGAATGGCGCTATCGATGTTCGCATAGGCGATAGACTACTCAAGTTATGATAGAAGGTTATCTATGGCATAGGCGTTGCATATTAAGTGTTAGTTGAGGTATATAAGAGATCTAAACTTTATGATTAGTCATCATGGTTGCAATAAATATCGAGTCGTTAAAGTACGTCCGTCATTATTACAAAACGAGTTCTCACTTTATTTCAAGCTCAAATCTTCGTGCCCGTTTTTGTGTATAAAAAATTAATGAGCCTATGTACCTGGTTTGATTTTGATTATCTTTGTAGATATACTGATTGACTGATTTAAATTAATTTGACAACCATGAGTTTTTTAAGACTCCATAAACTCAATACTCCGTGTACAATCGTGATCATAAATTAACATCATGTTTAACTTTTAGGTTGAAATTGTTTATTTTAGAAGCGTAAGCGCATCATGAATCGTGATTGAGTTGCGCATGATTTTACTTTCATTTCTTACTTTTTGCATAATTTTGTAGTTTTTATTGTGCAGTCGAGACTTAGTAGGGATGTACTTTGTCTTGTCTGTAGTATAAGTTAAATGATATCCCCGCTTCAGGAAAAAATCTATGCTATTATTTTTACTAATGCAATAAATACTCTCAAATAAGCTGCAAACAAGACAAAACACCAAACCGATTGAAAAAGAAATCAAGTCACTTCCATAATTTTTCAAATCAGGAACCATAAAATTGGATACGTCGTGCGAACCAGCACGAAGCTCGAAGGCGCGACACCGTTCGGCCAGATTTTTATTACGAACACACGTATTCGGAACACGTCGCGAGCCCCGAGTGGAGCCGAAGCCACGCGAAGGCAATCGAATAGGGCTGGTGACTGTGATTTCGAACTTCGAACGCACGGATTTTTTTTATTGCTTTTGCAGTATTTTGATCGACATTTGAAATCTTTTATGCTTTTGCTGTTCTAAAGTGCAGTGCACTAGTTAAAGTTAACTGAGGGAAGCGGTTTATTATAGTGTTTGCAGATAATGGCCGCGTCTGTGGAACATTACCCGTTTAAACATAAACGTTAGTGTTGTATGTCGGTCGTGCATCACTCCAAGGTTTCTCATTAAGTTTCCTTTCTGATTCTAACGAATAACCTACATACACTGTACATAATTGTACATAGTTAGTTACCTATTCATCAAATAGCTGTATAAAAAAAACAACACTGCAAGCGTGGTGATACATTACAGTGGGACATTTACCTAGTATTACTATTATTATTTATGAAACCGTTCTATATTCAATAGACCAATATTTAAACAATCCAATAAAAAAATGCCAACATAATACGAGTATCAATTCCCATATTGACGCAAATATTTCTGGGAAAAATAAATTGTCGATATTGCAACCCTATATCGAACGCATCACTTTTTTTTCTAAATTCGAAATTTGAACTGCGATTCCTTTTAGCCGTCATGATTTATAGGAGGTGCTCATTTGAGCGGGAATTTTGAATCTTATTTAAAATTCGATATGTCTGTCGCTTGGGGCTGCATAAATATGATTCGTGGTGTGCATATTTAAAAAATATTTTGCGGAGCAGTGCTTGTGGTGGTCCCTTGTGGATACTGGCAAGGAAATGGTTCATTGAACCCGAGTATAGGTCAAGCAAAATGGAGGCTTGTGCAGGAAAGACACAAGAATGAAAAGCAGTGTCGATTTTCGAAACAACGTTCCCCAAACCACCGTTCCTGTTAATTATGAAAAGTGTATTTCGAATTATTTGCAAGTTTTGACGGTCGATCGATCAGGTTAAGCTACGCTTGCCGGGGTTGGTTCGTGGATGGGTGACCATCTTTACATACCGAGGCTCCTCCGTGAAAGCACGTTAAGCCGTTGGTCCCGGCTGTCATTTGTGGATATTTGACAGTCGTTACGGGTAGTCAGAAGCTCGAAAGTCTAACAACCAGTCTTACCAAGGGGTATCGTATTACCCAGTAACTGGGTTGTGGAGGTCAGATAGGCAGTCGCTCCATGTAAAATACTGGTATTCAGCTGCATCCGGTTAGACTGGAAGCCGACCCCACCTTGGTTGGGAAAAGGCTAGGCAGATGATGATGGAGTTTTGTAGAATAAATCAGGCTCTTACAGGCATTCCTAATGTTACCAGGTTCAAGTCAACAAGCACATCTTTTATTTACATTGTACAAAAAAAAACGGTATTCCGAAGCTCTGATAAAATTGTGGGACGAATTTAATGTTGCAAGATAACTGTATGTAAGCATGTACGTGTCAAAATTTCTCGAAAACAAACTCTTTGTATGCACCGCTGGCAGTTAATATCTAGTTTGTTTTTCTTATCTATGTAGAACGATTTTTGGATGGCATAATAAAAAATTGTGAATCATACGGCTTTGAGAAGTTTTTTCGTTGCATTCGTGTCACCTGATGGTGAGGACTAGAATCACTATGCCATGCATGATTTTATGTAACAGCAGGCTACATAGTTGCTAATGCTTTCGATTTCTAAATATTTTGGTTTTTTAGAATAAGGATATTGATATTGAGGAGCTCGTGGCTAAGTAATAACAGTCGCACGGATCGATCCATCAGGTTAAGCTACGCTTGCCGGGGTTGGTCCGTGGATGGGTGACCATCTTTGCATACCGAGACTCCTCCGTGCCTCGGAAAGTACGATAAGCCGTTGGTCCCGGCTGTCATTTGTGGATCTTTGACAGTCGTTACGGGTCGACAGAAGCCCGAAAGTCTGACAACCAGTCTTGCCAATGGGTATCGTATTACCCAGTTACTGGATTGTGGAGGTCAGACAGGCAGTCGCTCCATGTAAAATACTGGTATTCAGCTGCATCCGGTTAGACTGGAAGCCGACCCCACCTTGGTTGGGAAAGGGCTAGGCAGATGATGATGGAGTTTTGTAGAATAAATCAAGCTCTTTCCTTGGAATATCATACCTGGTGGTGAGCACGGCCTTGTGATTTGGCTCGAATCACACATTTACCACAATTTAGTCATATAAAATGTGTGAGTCGAAGCATGTCAGGTAATAATTAGAAGAAAAATCAACAGCGATATGCCAGGCGTGTTCAGACCTCAGACCAAATGAAAAACCAAGACAGAGCTGTAAACAGTAACGTGAGGCCGGTTTCGTAAACATGTGTGCACTTATTGAGGTGTAGTTTGATTGTAAATATGTGCGTGTGAGAATGTATGCACAGAGTGGAGGTGTAGTTTTGGCATGCTTCATTGTATTTTCCGCAGCGCTGTGTCTTGGATTTTTATTTGGTCTGAGGTTCAGACGTTTTACTTCGAGTGAAAAAGAAAAATCGCGTCTTATATCGGCTTAGTGGCAATGCCTTGTGCATATTTGATATTTTTTTCACAATCTGGTCGAAGGCGCAAGTCCACCTCAAGACTTTTGTGAACTACTAGCTACCGCCTGCGGCTTCGCCCGCGTGGTATGTCGATAAAAAGTAGCCTATGTCCTTCCCCGGGATGCGATCTAACTCCTTGCCAAATTTTATCGAAATCCGTTCAGTGGTTTAGGCGCGTGAAAAGGTAACATACAGAGAGACAGACAAGAATACAGAGCTACTTTCGAATTTATAATATTAGTATGGATCAATGCAATACGCTTGCCGGGGTTGGTCCGTGGATGGGTGACCATCTTTACATAGCGAACACCTCCGTGCCTCGGAAAGCACGTTAAGCCGTTGGTCCCGGCTGTCATTTTTGGATATTTGACAGTCGTTACGAGTAGTCAGAAGCTCGAAAGTCTAACAACCAGTCTTACCAAGTGGTATCGTATTACCCAGTTACTGGGTTGTGGAGGTCAGATAAGCAGTCGCTCCATATAAAAATACTGGGATTCAGCTGCATCCGGTTAGACTGGAAGCCGACTCCAACATAGTAGGGAAAAGGCTAGGCAGATGATGAGTATGGATCAATGGATAAGGCAGTATTTTACCACCTCATGTCTCAGGCACGTCGGTACTTGCTGTAACTATTTTTACAGCACAAAACACTATGGTATCACCAGTGTTCGGAATAGGTAGAGCTAATCTACCTAAAGTTCAAAGAACAGAGACAAAAAAAGTGGAGACTTCCTTACGACTAAAATATTTTTTCGGGACTAATGTCGGGATTTCGGGATATCACTTAAGTACATTTAAAATAAATGCGTAGGTGTGGAGTAAAATTAGATGTCATGAACTAAAAATCAAACCAACACCTCGACTTCAGTTGCAAAACAGTAGTTTTTTTTTTAACAGAAACAGGAAATGAATTCGATAGTTGTTTTACTTTACTAATTTTGGTTGCACTTAAGTAATCTTCCGAAACACGGGACATTAGTCCCGAAAAAATATTTTGTCGTAAGGCGTCTCCACTTTGTCTGTTCTTTTTCGAACTTTAGGTAGATTAGCTCTAGCTATTCCGATCACTGGCTATCACCAACACCATCCGGTCGGTTATCTCTCTCCGGTCGTGTCGGATTGCCGTCCCATCGGACTATGAAAAAAAAAAAAGAAATACTTTTATTTGCGGTAAATATGACGCAAAAAAAACAATGTAACAAATTAAAAATAAAAAAGGTTGGGGGAAACATGCGTCACATCCACGCAAAACGGCTATCGCTCAGCATTATGCTGCGACCCTATGCAAAACAGAGCCCCAGCGCTGGTTTTCAGCGAGAGTGAGGGGAGAGTGCACTTGTGTCTGCGCAAACACTTGTGCACTATAATATCTCCCGCGCCGAAGGCTAGTCTCCGTTGAGATTGGCCGCCGTGGCCGAAAATACGGTCTGGAGGACTAACCCAACACCAACACCAACATTACAACGGCAATAAACTAAACCTTGTGGTACAAGTTTCCCACATTGTCCTAAGGCCAGTCCATCAATGACTTGCTTGTTCAGGCGCCGATGTTATCTTTGACCTCAAACTATGAAGTTGAGTTTCGTTATTAAAAGGTCAGATGCATTAGAAGAATGGGTACTGAGAGTGTGGCATTAAGGCATTTTTTTAATATTTTTTTTTTGTTGTTGGGAAATCATCAAATTACTTCTCCCGCTCTGGACGGAGCGGGAGGGCGTGTCAGACTTTTACTGACTAAAACCCACCCGTGTTCCTTCAGTTGCCTGTTGCTAAGGGTCCCGGTATCCCTTTCGGACTTTCCCGCAAACTTGGCATTTTTTTGAAATATCTACGAAATACTTTTCGCGTTTTTATTTTGTATTTTTTGGGGTCCCTACATTTATGTTTGCATATCTCGTCAAAATATAAGGAACAGCTGATTTGTTTTTCACGATTTCTGAATTAGTCCCATAGTGAAATTTGTTCATAGAGTACACACGAGTACACATAAAGCTATATATTTCCAGTTTATGCTGATCTCGCATTGTATAGGATTTCCGTACAATGCGAGGTCAGCTTATACTGGAAATGGATAGATCGATGTGTAGCCGTGTGTACAATCACCCCTGAAGAGGATGCCCATGAATTCAATTTCACCCTGTATTGTTTTTAAGAAACTGCAACTACAATCGTTTCTGCCTACCCCCTTGGAAAGAAGGCGTTAGTTTATTTACGTACATATTGTTTGTATGGAAATACAATTTGAATGTTTGTTGTTACTAGGGAAATTCTTGGGAAAAAAAAAAAACCTACCGACGAACATAATTGAATAAATTGATTACTTAAAACAAGATTTTAGGTCGCAATTTCCGTCTCAAGACGACATTTTTAAAAGATTATTTTCTTTAGAAAGAATGACATAATCTATGATCGTCCTAAATAACTCAGTGGCAAAGTGTCCAGCTTTTAAGCTTAGAATCGTGTGCGGAACTATTTGGAACAAATATTTAAAACTGGCAGACATCCCTTTCTTTCCAGTCTTATGTTAATTGATAGCGCAGTCCTACTGAAAATAGAACAGTAATCGTAAAGTACAGTAATCGTATTCTAGGTGCATCGTCTTCACATGTAATTATACAGTATGTTAACTAACAAAGAGCGTTCCCGTTAACCTGCAATAGAATAGCGTGTATACATGCCAAAAATAATATTACAACTCAAAAAAAAAAAAAATTTTTTTTTCATTTGTTAATTTTTTTCATGAAATGTTCACAAAACGATTAAATTTAAACGTAAAAGAAACACTCTGTACACGCACACTTGTATTTCAACGTAGAAAAACAAGTGTGACAAGTGGGTGTGTACAGAAAGTTTATTTTCCGTAACAATTTAATATTTTTTGTGAATATTTTACTATTCAAAAACAAAAAAAAAAACATTTTTTTTTATGGTAATATTTTTTTTAGCCTGTATAGATGCTATACTATTGCAGGTTAACGGGAACGCCCTTTGTAAGTAAAAATACTGTATAATTGATGTGTACAAAATATTGTAAACCATTTTTAAAAGAGTAACGGTGGAGCTTCTTGCCCATTCTTCTCCGTACGAAAACTACCTTTTGGAAGGGGCAACTTGAATCAGTTGTATTTCATTGTTTTTGACGTTCAAAAGTGTCTAATGTGCCTGCTTGAAATAAATTATTTGACTTTGACTATAAATAATATTCCCCCCATTTCTCCAATAAGCTCAATCAAAATTGTTACATCTCAAGATTCACAAATAAAATTAATTTGCTGACTCTCAATAATGACTCTACTATACTTCTTTTCTCCAAATTAAAATGTTCTCCAAGTCCACAGTCTACCTACTCAATCTCTACAACTCGTAATATTCATAGCACAAAACAATACACGATTGATTGTGCGCGAGCGCAAGTGAAACACAAGGTCTACGCCCAAGCTTATCTGCGAGCTTACATCATGTGTGTAGTCACTTTCAATTTGGTAACCATTGGATAAACATGTCTGTATTGTTTGTCTGTCAGTAAGTATGAGTGGATTGATGTTAAGAATATCTAACAGCATCTCGCCTTTATTCTCTGCAGGGATAGGTAGAGGTATATATGGTGTTTCTTTTCATACCCGAAATCTCTTAAGGGGTCATTCTACTCATCATTATGAACAACTTTCACTATTGAACCAACCTTGAAATCGCGAAAAAACAATCTGCCGTTTCCTACATATTTTAAGTTCGTATAGCTCGTCAAGTCTAGTTAACCCTGTTTAGGTGCACCCACATTTCGATAGTTAACATAACATAACATAACATCACGCCTTGTTTCCCCGAAGGAGTAGGCAGAGGAATACTGTACTTATCTATGGTATCTACACCAGATTTGGACCATTAGTTCTCTTCAAAATAGTTGAGCTGAATGGTGCTGATCCATGCGTCATGTTCGTGAACGGGCGCCGTCATTTGTGACTGGTCATCTCTAACTGCCATGGCTTATTTTAATTTTTGAATTGTTTTTTGTTTTTATTTTAAAATTGCGGACATTTTTATGTGCTTTCTACATTGTTCTCACATGTATAATTTCTACATGAATCATGTAACCAATTTTTTTATTTAATAGATTGAGAATTGAGTGTCCTTGGAGTTTCTTGCCCGTTCTTCTCGATAGGTACCAACTACGCTTTGGAATGGGCAAATAGCTTCATATATTTCTGACTGACCGACTCCTTGACAGTTCAAAAGTGCCTGTAAATGGTTTAATTGAAATAAATGCTTTGTGTTTAAGTTTGACCCACATTTCGCCAGTTATGTTTAAGTTCCATGCATGTTATGACATGTATGGAACCTCCTTCCCTTTCCACGTGCAACTTAGTGACATAGATCGCAAAAAATCTTCATGTTCAAATACACAAGTCCAAAATAATGATACTGACGAACTATTCACAAAGCAATGGACATTTCGAAATAGTTGGTACGAGTGTGTCGCGATGACTGGAAGATGTATAGTGACAACAATGCAGTAAATCAGTTGTCACTACATCAATGGTATACAATTTATTGACAATTTGCATCGGCAGTTTCGTAATATGTGATGAAATAGTTTTTGGTTTTGTACCTATGTTTTGAGGAGTTAAATGGCGCAGCTTAGATTTTTACCCTCTTGTCTATTTACAATACCTCATCACCATCTGCCTAGCCTTTCCCCAACTGTTGGGGTTGGCTTCCAGTCTAACCGGGTGCAGCTGAATACCAGTATTTTACATGGAGCGATTGCCTATCTGGCCTCTACCACCCAGTAGCTGGGTTAATACTTTACCCCTTGGTAAGACTGGTTGTCAGACTTTCGGACTTCTCACGACCCGTAACGTCTGTCAAAGATACACAAATGACAGCCGGGACCAACGACTTAACGTGCTTTCCGAGGCACGGAGGAGTCTCGGTATGTAAAGATGGTCACCCATCCACGGACCAACCTCGGCAACGACCTGATGGATCGAACCGTGCGGCTGTGATTACGTAGCTACGAGCTCCTATTTACAATACCTACGGTTATAGACTTTCATCCGATAAAGTTTTATGGTATCTTAGATTGAAAATAGGGAAAAGAATTATTGTGTCCGAAGTTTGTAAGTCCTTATCTTTGGAATAAGAAGGTAGGCGATTGATAAAAATATAAGATTCACTCCAATTTCAACTTTTTCTTTTGGATTTAATTTTCGAGATATTGTTATTTATTATAAACTTTTTGATTCAACTACTCTCGTCTAGGCTGCGTTATCTACGTTTTCGAGCAAACAAATTTTTCAAGCAACTGTATAAGAGTTTCTTGAGTTTCCTTCCAAATCCTTCGAGTTGTGCTATTTGGATGCTTGGTGACGCCACAAGACACTGCTATCTAATAGCGTAACACATTTTCGTAACCGGTTAAGACTAATCTCTTTCATTTTGACAGTTCAACAACATTTATTGCGTTACTTACGTTGTTGAGTAAATTTTTTTTTCGAACTCATAAACCATTTGATTAGCAATCTGTTTCAAAACGATTCAGATTGTAATTGATCGTGTAAGGAGGTTGATTCCAGACGATACTATGCAACATATAGGTGATGTCGGTAATGTTGAACGTTAATTTAATTACAGGGGACATGGAGGATTGCCCTGAGATTAATATAGACGGTACTCGGGCTAGCAATAACCTTGTGATTGGTTTAAGATGTAGGAATTTGGTGGATGAGGTAGTCATAGTCAAGGCTCGGAACTGGTTTAAAAATACCGGTTCATACCGGTGTATTTCGGTTTTCGTTCTAACTTTTCCGAATCAAATTAACCGGTTTATTCGAAAACCGGCATTTCGTTAAAAGCGTCGCAACTTGTGACTACTAGTGAGGATGCCGCGCTGAATAAAAACTGAAGTAATAACCGGTTTTTATTGCTCTGAACCGGTAAATCCGAAAAAACCTTTAAAAAATACTCTTCCAAATACCGGTTTAAAAAAACTGGTATGTATATATGCGAACGAAACCGAATGTAAATGTTTTTGCGTCAGGTACATCATACCGGTTTTAAAATTTAGGATATTATTTTTAATTTGGGATATTCATACGGTGCTCAAGATTAGGATATTTCATGATTTCGCAAACGACCAGATACTGTGAACAATTTACGGGGATTAAAATTATCCGATCTTCTATCTTATCAGTCTTGCCAAGGGGTATCGTGTTACCCAGTTATTGGGTTGTGGAGTTCGAATAGGCAGTCGCTCCATGTAAAATACTGGTATTCAGCTGCATCCGGTTAGACTGGAAGCCGACCCCAACATTATTGGGAAAAGGCGAGGCAGATTGATTAATTGATTGTAGGTTTATGTGAAATACAAGATTTTGATTTTGAATGCCACATCCACACACATCATTCACCTACATTCTGACATCCCGTCATCCGTGCATTAGTAGCGCTTTGTCATACGCGTAGATATTAAATTTCTTGGCCAACATATTGGTGCACCTTTTGTGAACAACATAATGGTGCATTATCGGAAATAGTATGACACTGAAGAGGGATGAAGCCGGTGCATAGGACAAAGGATATGCCGTGTAGTTCAGGGTTTTAGGAAGCCTGGGTTGTTCCTTTGATGTGGCTGGTACTATTGGTATGAGTAATGTTTGCTGTTGTTCATCGGAATATCAATGTATGATTGTTCTACGAATTGTTCTCTGTTAATACTTACCTTATGTAATATTGTATTATTTTGTCTACGTCTGATTGTTTTAATTTCCAAGATAATATTTTTTTATTTATATATAGGTACTTTATTGTGCACCACAAAAATATATAACAAAAGGAAAAAACAAACACTACAAAATATACAATGGGCAATATGTACGTCATATAAAATCTAACCGTCTTATAATAATAGTAATATGTACAAGCAACATGAGTGGACACCCTTGCGTCATCCCAACTTCCTAGCTCGGCGGGCTGTGCTGAGGCGGCCGCTATAGATGCAGAAAACCTCAAACGGCGCAAATACTCCAATCTTATTGGGACTTATATGCTCGAGCCGTACGGATTTGAAACATTAGGGCTATGGGGGTTGGGGGGTTATGGGGTCCAAGTTCCCACTTCGTTTTTCGAGACATTGCCAAGCGGTTCACCAGAGGGCGGGACTTTTTGGCCAAAGAATCAGTGTTGCCATACAACGTAGCAATGCTGCCGGCCTTTTGGGCACTTTCCTGATTTTTTTGATAGCATACGATACTTACCTACATAATGTTGATTAATTTCATGAAAAGCGTTTGACAAAGTTTGTGATTCGATGGAAAACTAAGTTTTTAGTTTAGTTAAAAACTTTTGAAAACATCATCATTGTTTCAGACGCAACTAATCTACGCTCGCTCTATTAATCTATTAATACTGCCTCGTTGGTCTTGTGGTCTCAAGCGCTACTGTTGAGCATGAGGTCCTGGGTTCGATTCCGGGTCGCGCAGATTGTTATTGGGTGTTTCGATCTAGAATTCCTCAATTTGCATTTCTGCCCGTTTGACGGTAATAGGCTCTCCCCCTGTTATATGGGACTTGAAAATAACAGGCGAAATGTGGATGTAGATACTATAGGTGCACCTCTGCCTAACCCTTCGGGGAATTCAGGCATGATGTTATGTTACGTGATCTCTATTATTATTTTGAGTATTAAAGAAGAAGAATCAATCATTCACGCACCAATTCGTGTATTCTATTACATTCGAAAGTGTAATTACAATTTCAAATCGCAAAATGAGGTAATCCGGCAATCGTGAAAGCACGTTATAATACTTGTAATGTAATAGGTACCTTTATATCATAGGTATTTTTGAAGAATGGAAAGTGATCTTTTGCTTTTAAAATATTCGTGCTTATTGTGTGGGGAGATAAGAATCTGATTCTTAAAAGATTTCTTTGTTAATAATCGGGCAAATCTTTGTCACAAGTAGGTAGACAATTGTTTATTCCTACTTTATGCAATCTTGGACCTTGCTACGTTTATTGTAAGACACTAAAAAAGTCAAGAAAAAAAAGTAGTTACCAAAAATCAACTTTCAAGTTTTGTATTGATACTTAGATAGATACTTCTGACATAATGACTGACACAAATACATAATTACATAGCTTAGAAACAGGGTCCCGGTGGCACACTTTCGATATCTGCTGAACCCGTAAAAGGCAGAATAATTACTTACTTTATAAATAATTTTTAACTTAAAACATTAATTTAAAAAATAAAAGTTCTAAAAATTATTCCTATGTTTAACTTATAGTGCAAAAATTATCGCCTAAAACATTAAAAAAACAGATATCAATCTCTAATCTTAACATTCAGTCAGATGCACAAATATTGATAACACAGCTAATACATTAATAAACGATCCAAATGCTTTTATATGCAATAAACAAATCGCTCAATCAATCATGATAACCTTTTCTAATACTTCTTAATAAACTAAAAGAATTCATTCGTTTAATAAGTCGAGAGCATTGCTATGTATTGCGTATTTTGTGTTACTGTGAATTAGTCTAATCGGATTATTTGTAAAATTACTATTTATATACATAATAGCTGCGCCCCGCGGTTTCACCCGCATAAGTCTCGATCCCGTGAGAATATCGGGATAAAAAGTATCCTATGTCCTTTTCCAGATTATGGTCTACCCCTGTACCAAATTTCATTCAAAGCCGTTCAGTCGTTTTAGCGTGAAAGCGATACAAACAATCAAACTCAATTTGCATTTAAGTATTAGTTAGGATTAGTATTTAAACTCGCGCCTTCTTCCCAGGGGGGTAGGGAGAAACTACAGAACGCCACCTGCTACGATCCTTACATACTCTCTTTGCCTCGTTTACGATCATACATCTGGTCATACACGCACGCCAGTTGCGAGTCCGACGCAGCGGGCCTTTCTGAATAACATCATCAATAAGGTCATAATAAGTCCTCCTAGGGCGTCCCCTCCCGGCGTTTCCACCGTTTCGTAAATACCTTTTTTTTTGTCGCTGTTCGTTCATCTTGTCAACATCTAAGCATACTCTTTTAAAAATTTCATTAGCAATTCTTCGACTTCACCAATTTTGCACTTGACCAGTAACACATACAAATCGCTAAGCTTCATTGCGAGATTGACCCTCTGAACTCGATGTATCGATTTCGTAACATTTCGTGAGAATCATGACCGGCTGGTTATTGCACTGTCTTCTCAACATATTAGAGATACGTGTCATATTCTTTAAGGCCTAACCCGCACTGCAATAAAAATTCGCTGTCCTGCACTGCGAATTTTATTCGCGCGATTTGAAAGAAAGAAAGAAAATACGTTTATTTACGGCAAACATGACGCCAAGAAAGAAGAAAGAAAGAAAAAAAATTATATTATGTTTGAGACTGTTCACTACATAATGACTTGCGAGGAATTGGCAATGATACCATTTTCATAGTGTCATTAGCATAGTCATTTTGACTGATATGTACTGGATTCAGTTCCCGGGTTAAGCAAAGTGTTATTTGGCTTTTCCATCAGGAATTTCTCAGTAGTAACCCGGAGTCTGGATTTGAGCCCGGTTGATGGCATTAGGCTCGCCCCCTATTACATGGGACTTAAACATAACTGGTGAAATGTGGGTGTACTATAGCTACACCTCTGCCTAACCCTTTGGGGAACACAGCCGTGATTTTATGTAATGTTAAAAATAAAATCATTTTGCTATACTTAATTCGCGGTCGAGAACAAAGATGAAAGGTTTCGTTCGCACAGACAGACAGACAGATTGTACATAATTGGACAGCCGTGAAGAATGTCTGGTCCTATGTGGTTACGCCGTAATTATAGTCATTGTTCGCTTAATGTGTTGCGAGAGGGTATTATTTAGATGTAAATATATCGATGTTATGTGAGTTATAAGCTTATTGTTCTTTACTTTGACGTCAGTTATTTGATTTTGTACCTACCGACTGCAAAAAGCGTCTTGCAAACTGACGCACTATCAAAGTCATCATCATCTGCCTAGCCTTTTCCCAACTATGTTGGGGTCGGTTTCCAGTCTAACCGGATGCAGCTGAATATCAGTATTTTACATGGAGCGACTGCCTATCGGACCTCCACAACCCAGTAACTGGGTAATACGATACCCCTTGATAAGACTGGTTGTCAGTCTTTCGGGCTTCTGACGACCCGTAACGACTGTCAAAGATCCACAAATGACAGCCGGGACCAACGGCTTAACGTGCTGTCCGAGGCACGGAGGAGTCTCGATATGTAAAGATGGTCACCCACTATCAAAGTCAAAGTCAAATATAGGCACATTAAAGGCACTTTTGAACGTCAAAAACAAAGAAATAGAATTGATTCTAGTAGCCCCTTCCAAAAGGTAGTGTTCGTATTGAGAAGATATCGCGGGCGCGACAGCGGTAACCTTTACGCGCCCGCGATGTCGCGCCTGTTTGTGGGAGCCTTTAGAAGAAATAAGCATTTCGATATTGCTAATAAGCTTAGCAAGAAAGGACCTACGCTGATTGTTAAAAGCTCTCAAACTAATTTACGTGTCTATTTTTTTATATTTCGGAGGCTTATTGGTGATTCGCACGAATTTACTCGCCCGAAACGGGCGAATCGACACTTTTATATAATATACTATTTAAAAGTGTAGATTTTTTTGAGACGATTCGCACGAAGTTGGTTTATGTGTAGGGAGAATCGTCAACTCCAGAAATCGATCGGGAAGGTCGTGGCTAAGTAATAACAGCCCCACGGGTCGATCCATCAGGTTAAGCTACGCTTGCGGGGGTTGATCCATGGATGGGTGACCGTTTTTACATATCGAGACTCCTCCGTGCCTCGGAAAGCACGTTAAGCCTTTGGTCCCGGCTGTTATTTGTGGATCTTTGACAGTCGTTACGGGTCATCAGAAGCCCGAAAGTCTGACAACCAGTCTTTCCAAGAGGTATCGTATTACCCAGTTACTGTATTGTGGAGCTCAGATAGGCAGTCGCTCCATGTAAAATACTGGTATTCAGTTGCATCTGGTTAGACTGGAAGCCTTTCCCAACATAGTGGGGAAAAGGCTAAGCAGATTGATTGATTGAAGTGGTAAGGTTATAACATAATATTTATGATTGTCTTTGAACAGTTATAATGAGCTTGGTACGAAAGGATGAAAATAGTATGCACAAACACATAACATTATACAACTTGGGGTACCTACCAATGCAGTTCTCGATACAACTTTCACTGAGTAACCGGCGGCGTAGGCGCAATGCTCGCTATGCATAACGAAGATAGATCGTACTCGATCCTGGAATAATAATATCAAAATCATCACTTCACTATTGAGTGCTTGACTATTATTTTATTATTTTCTGTTATTGGGTTTTTCCATCATATCAGCCAGACAGGGTCGCAGCCCAAGATTTTGGGGGGGGTCACCATTGGTGCCGAGGAATACTTTAAGGGAAATGGTTAATTGATAAGTACGTAAATCATTCAGTCTCTCGAAAACTTGAATGATTTTGGGAGGGGTCAAGACCCCTAGAACCCCCCCCCGGACCGCGCCTGAGTTCAATACATGACATCTTGGAGGAATTGGCAATGATAGTCTTTCAAAGTAGTTAGTGACATTATCGCCTAGACATTTTGACTGATATTTTCCCTTCCATGAGATACTGGGTTCGATTTCCGGGTTGGGCAAAGTGTTATCCCGTTTTTCCATTAGGATTTTTTCAGTAGCAGTCCGGAGTCTGGGTTTGTTCCCGGTTGATGGCAATGGGCTCGCCCATATTACATGGGACTTAAACATAACAAAGCAGTGATGAAAGTGCCATACCGATTTCTACCGGCTACCCTTCGCGTCAGCATACTTACCGCTATTGAAAATTAGCATAGTCAATATTCAAAAGTCTACTTTTCCCAAAAATATTACTACGAGCACTTAATTTAGCATAACATTCCAACAAAAAATACGCCTATTATTAACTTTGAATAACAACAACAACAACAACAAAAAATAGCTTTGAATTAGAACAACAAAAAACATTGCTTTCATTTACAACAACAACAAAAAAAATTGCTTTCATTTACAACAATAACAACAAAAAAAACTAAAATAACCCGGCGACAAAACGTCATAATCGGGGACTTAAAATTTATACAATAGCGATGCCGTCATGACGTTACTTTAGGTCACGTGGAACCGCTTGATATTGACGTGAGCAAGCCGCTGTACTAACAAATCATATCTAACTTTATTAATTAGTTAATTAATTTAATATTATAAACGCGAAAGTTTGTAAGTATGGATGGATGGATGTTTGTTACTCTTTCACGCAAAAACTACTGAACCGATTTGGATGAAATTTGGCACACAGATAGTTTATAACCTGGATTAACACATAGGACTACAGGACATACTTTTTATCTAACACATAGAATACTTTTTATCCTGATATTCCCACGGGATCGAGACTTACGCGGGTAAAACCGCGGGGCGCAGCTAGTACAATATATTTCCTTTCATACAACACAAATCGCCACATCCATTCTTCTCTAATCGGTACTCGTAGTGTTGAGTACTCAGTGATGAAGTGCGCGAGGTCGCAGGGTCGAGTCCCGACCCGGTCCTTTCACTTCTCTTATGTAAGCGGCCATGTTATAACGCTAATGTTCTGTGTTTGTCTGCGAGTTTGTGGTTATATATTGTTGACATAAACCTAACTAATATTATAAATACGAAAGTGAGTTTCTTTGTTTGTTACCAATGATATTATATTAACAGATGTGTTATACACTCACAAAACAACCGAAAAAAGTGTTCCACGCAGCAGCGGCACACATACCCACGTTTCATTCATTTTACATTTCACTACAAGTAAAAACGTTACAATTGGAATGTTTTCGAGTCTTCACGATTGCGCGCTTCTAACATATCTGTTAAATATAATATCATTGTTTGTTACGATTTCACCCTAAAATGGCTGAACGGATGTGGATGAAATTTTGCACATGGGTAGACCAGCATGACTTGGGTCTACGACAAAGGATACTTTTTATCCCGGTAGTAAGTTTCCGTGGGATAATGTCCGACCACCACACAGGCAAAGCCCCGGGAAAAAGTTAGTACTTAATAAATGAATGTCTAAATTTTATTGCACGGGTGAACTAAGTGTCGAAAATATGTAACTACGGCTTTTTTTTTGGCATTTAATAAGAAAATAAAAAAAAAACAAAAGTCATTTATTCAAACTAGGCTGAGAATCAGCACTTTTCGAACGTCAAAACTACACAAGGCAGTCCCCGAAAACGGCCACAAACTCCCCAGCAGCACAGCTGTCTGTTCAGTTAAAAAAAAAAAGATTCTATACAAACAGAAGGTATACAAAATCATAACCTACATTACAAAACATAAATCAAATTGATAGCCATATTATTATGTCAGCCAGCACACGCCAATATACCAACCAAAATAATTCAAGTGTTATTGGGTTTTTAAGTAAGTTATTATTTTTTTTATTTCATTTTTCATACATATAAATTATATTTTTAAATATTAGAATCAAAAAAATATATAAAACATTTAAAAATATAAAAAATAGTAGCCCACCGGTATCGGGAACAGGGTCCAAGCTACCGGCGGTCAGGGCTCCAGAGAGAGGAACCTCCTAACAATGCGAGCCGTGTCCAGGAGTACAGCTTTCTGAATCAAGCCCTTTATCCAGCTGCCCAACGAGAGCCTTCTTAGGTGTTGGTCGAGGCTCTTGGCAATTAAGCCATTGGCTGATATGACTATCGGCACAATGATCGCAGAGTCCACATCCCACATGTCGACAACCTCGTGAGCCAAGTCAAGTATTATTAGTAAAAATATTAGCCAGCCAGCAGGATGGAATGTTTGAATGCCTAGGGTACGCCGTACGTGCGATACGTAGGTACTATCAGGGTGCGGCGAATTTAGACACGATGAGATTTTCGCTGCTATTTCACAATAAAGGCGTATAGGTACTAACTAACATAATTACAGAACATTAACCTCACTGACATCACCCAGGTGTGGCTTACTAATTAATATTTATCACATTATACCTGTAGTCGTAACTCGTAAGACGCCTTGTGGCCGCAAGTTGACAATAGGTCACTGAATCCTGTAGGTGTGTGGTAAAACGCTAAGTTTATGTGACTACATAATCATTAGCATAGCATAAGCATAATCAGCCTATAATCCCACTGCTGGGACACAGTAATCATTACTTTAAAAAAAACAATTTAAGGCTTGTCGCTGAAAATTCTCAAAATAGTACGTCAACAACATACACATTGCACATTAAATTAAATAACAAAAATAGAAAACAAACATTTTATATTTTTGTAATAACATGATAATTAGCGCCCACAGGTAAACATAGCTTAGTAATAAATACTTATTTATTGAAATTACATTAACATTGTTATTTATTTAATAACTAGCTGTGCCCCGCGGTTTCACCCGCGTAGGTCTCTATCCCGTGGGAATATAGGGATAAAAAGTATCCTATGTCGTATTCCAGGTCATGGTCAACCCGTACATGAAATTTGTGTAATTTAAACCGTTTACGCAGCGCACGCAACGGAAGCTCTCAAAAAGGAATATTTTATCTCGTTTTTGTAACATTTTTCATTTATGCTCCGCTTCTATTGGTCGTAGCGTGATGTTATATAGCTTATAACCTTCCTCGATAAATGTACTATCCAACACAAAAAGATTTTTTCAATTCTAACCAGTAGTTCCTGAGATTAGCGCGTTCAAACAAACAAACAAACTCTTCAGCTTTATAATATTAGTATAGATAATTGTAATTAAAAAAATATATTTTTTATAAGTTTACATTGTAGACCTCGTCAATACAAACGCTAGATTCATACTTCGTGCAATACCGAGAAATAACAAACATAGTGTGGCACGCAGCCACGCCCGTAGGCTGGGTGTATCGTGGCATCTGCCATTTTGCCATCAGAGTCGTAATAGGCGACTATAGGGTTAGAGGCTACAGTGTTGCAAATAAATAAATCAATAGATGTTCAAAAGGAGGAGCGCGTGGCTAAGTAATAACAGCCGCACTGGTCGATCCAACAGGTTAAGCTACGCTTGCCGGGGTTGGTCCATGGATGGGTGACCATCTTTACATACCGAGACTCCTCCGTGCCTCGGAAAGCACGTTAGGCCGTTGGTCCCGGCTGTGATTCGTGGATCTTTGACAGTCGTTATAGATCGGCAGAAGCCCAAAAGTCTGACAACCAGTCTTGCGGAGGTCAGATAAACAGTCACTCCATGTAAAATAATGGTATTCAGCTGCATCCGGTTAGACTGGAAGCCGACTCCATTATAATTGGGGAAAGGCTAGGCAGATTGAATAAATGTTCAAAAGAACTAAATACTTAGGCTAATAATATAATATCACGGTTAATCCTATAGGTAGTAGACAGGTGTATAAACCTTATCCTTACTTATACATTACATATATACATATTATAAATGCGAAAGTGTTTGTTTGTTTTGTCACTCTTTCACGCTAAAACAGCTGAACGGATTTAGATGAAATTTGGCACTTGGGTAGACCATGACCTGGAAAAAGACCGTACCTGGGGGGGTGCCAAACGAAACCCTATCACCAAGCCTCCGTTGTCCGTTCGTCTGTCTGTCAGTGGGCTGTGTCTCTTAAACCGCAATAGGCTGACAGTTGAAATTTTCACAGATTGTGTAAAATCCATACTAATATTATAAATTCGAAAGAGTAACTCTGTCTGTCTGTATGTTACCTTTTTACGCCTAAACCACTGAACGGATTTCGCTAAAATTTGGCAAGGAGATAGATGGCATCGTGGGAAAGGTCATAAGGTACTTTACATCGACATACCATGCGTGCGAAGCCGCGGGCGGAAGCTAGTAAAGTAATAAATTAAAAGGCTTTTGTTTTTTGTTATTTTCGGCGTTTTTTTTGCTAAATATTGTACTGTGGCAACCCTTCGTGTGCGAGTCCGACTCGCTCTTGGCCGGTTTTTATTTCTGTTTTAAAAAGAAACTTAACACGCAACTTTATAATTTTAATTGTTTTGCACGCAATTATAATAAGCGTAATCCTACTATAATATTATAAATGTGAAAGTTTGTGTGTTTGGATGTTTGTTACTCAATCACGCAAAAACGGCTGCATGGAATTGGATGAAATTTGGCAAACAGATAATTTACAACCTGGATTAACACATAGGATTATACTTTTTATCCCGATATTCTCACGGGATCGAGACTTACGCGGGTGAAACCGCAGGGCGCAGCTAGTTAATTATAATTTCGTGCAGTATAATTATACTTTAAAACTAATAACCACGTATTATAAACTAATAAGACGAGAGTTGTCATTAGTTTTGTGGTTAATAGTTTGCAACCTTTCGGTCCAAGACACCATCAAATTACCTTGATTGTTGATTGTTTTGACGGAATTTAAGTAAGGGCCGGTTGTTTCAAACGGTTCGTTAACGTAACATACGTACGTCAAATAATGACTATTACGTGAGATGTTTAAGGTTCGTTAAATACAAAGCGTTGTTTCATTGCATAGAAAACCGATTGTCAAAGTTATTCGGGCTGCCAGTAAAAAGCAAATATGCAGATGTTTGACAGTAAAATGACGTTAACCAGTGGGTATGGCACCGTTTACTGTAACTGTTATTTTTTAAAGTGCGTTAAGGCCATTATTTCGTGAAACAACGCTTTTTTTGATTTGACGATAGTTAGCGCCATTTTTGACGTTTACCCGTGCGTAAAGTGGACGTGAGACAACCCGCCCTAAGACAAAGATAAACACTAGTTTTTACCTACCGCCTACAAAAAAATCGCAAGTAATCTTAAAATAGGAACACAAAAAAGATAGTCGATTTTCGTTTAAATCTCAATTATTTTACTAATTCGATTAATTCGTCAAAGGCCTCTGTTCCTTTAAATTGTTTTGACGAAGACAAAGATATACACTAGTTTTACCTACGGCGTACAGAAAAAATCGCAAGGAATCTTAAAATAGGCACAAAAAAAAAATAGTCGATTTTCGTTTAAAACACAATTACTAATTTGATTAATTCGTCAAAGGACTCTGTTCGTTTATTTAATTTTTAATTTAATTATACCTACCGAATTGTTGGCCAATTTTCCAGTTTCCACAGTTTTGTTTAATGTCTCATAACTGATCTTTTAACATTTCTCTAATTTCGCTTTTGTTACGGAAACACTCGAGTTTGCTATTTGTCTGTCTGTAATTTACACAGATTTTGTTTAAGTAAAGGAAAGTTAACTTTGTGTTGGTAATTTTAAAGCATATTTTGCTTTGTCTAGAGTGAATCCCCATTGATGAATTCTTGGCCCCATCTGTGTCGTGCAATTAACAATGCTAAGTCTTGGGGGTTATTCTTGAAATTGGTAGAAAATATAATTTAACGTTTAATAAATAATATTTATTATTTAGCTCTTTTATTAGAAAAAAATAATTAAGTCGATAACGAATTAACAAATATTTAACACGAGAAGACCTCAATTTATCTCTTATATTATTTTAAGTTAGAAACAATAAAAAAATACTGGCCAGTTGCATCCGGTTAGACTGGAAGCCGACCCCAACATAGTTGGGAAAAGGCTAGGCACATTGATTGATTATTTTAAGCTAAACTTTTTCTCCACTTATGATGCGGAAATATTATTTTGTGTACTACCGGAGTGTTTATTTTTAATAACAATTGTTTATACTTCTCAACACCAATGAAGTTAGCTTAAGTTCAGTCAGCTAGACTGTAGAATACCTTTAAAACCATTCGATAAGACACCACCGGATACATTATCGAGACCTTCCTCCATAGGGCCCCAAGAAAGTAACGCCTGTACAATAGTGCGTAATTTTTCGAACCATTTACTCCGCCGGCCATTGTTGTCCCGAACTGCAATTAGGAGACAGAAGGGGGAACTTAATGCTGCTCTGATCGACTATTAATAATTATTATTCTAGTAATTACTTACGGTTTGTTACCATACTCTTGTTTAGGTTACGAAATCAGTTTTATTATTTTACGCGCAATGTGCTCGACAATTATTTTCCGTTCGGAAAGTTCTCGAGCGGTTTTGAGAATAGGGCCCGCCATTTTTTGGCAAAATAATGGTTTGTTGTTGTCAGCCTTATTTTAAAAGGGTTTTAAAATATTTTGAGTGGAGGTTAAGTGGCACTTAACTTGTCAAAAATAGACGAATTTGGTCGAAAGTGAAAATGATTTTTCTTCCTAAAAAACGGGTAAAATATTTTTGAAAGCTGTTGCTTCTTAAGTTGAAAACCGCGGGTTTCAACATCAAGGAGCAGTAACTCGTACAAAAAGAATAATTAAAAAAAAAGTCTCCTTTCACGTGAACAAGTAGACAAGAAAATTATGTCAAATTGCCCATGAAAGTACCTTCTCACAAAACTGTAAAACAGCCCCTTAGCTCCATAAAACACATTCTGACAAATATTACGACCGATCCGATGCGGTACGTCAGTATGAATAAAGATAGACCCCATATCTCATTCCTTAAGACATTTTACTTATGACGGTAGTTGTAAATTTGGTATTCAACGACCCCATTCCTGTCAAGGCAATTTGAACCATATTTCTTACAAGTTAGAGTTGATTTTGTGTTGGGGTTTTTCAGTAATAAATTGGAATTAATACGTAAGGTTATATCGCCAATATCTCAGATTTTGAAAAGTGGTTTAATGATTTTCAATGTTTTAGCCCGTTTTATGTTGTTTGTGCGTTCTGGTTCGATGTGATAACAGGATTACATCTCCCTGTATCCTGATTCTGTGATCTTTCTCGTTTAATGAGGATTTTCTGGCTTTATGGGACTGATTGACGCTCATTATCGAAGTAATTCGAGCTTGCTTTTCCGAGGTAGGATTTGGGCGATTACAATCGATTTTATCGCTTGCCAAGATATTCGAGTTACAAGATTCTTAGAAAGATCATACTTTACAAATCTAGATTTAATTTGCCTTTTTCTGACATCTACGAAGAAATACCTATAGGTAATCCTTGAACGAACTTGTACAGTCACAAGCACTAGAATCGCGACAACCTAAGAAGTCCGTTTTGACAGCTATAAAAATACTTAGTGTAGGGATGAAAAAAAAAAGTTTCTTATATACTGATTCTCGAGACATATCGATTAAACATACTTAGAGAGTTTGTAATCGACGAATTATCTGCATTGTTAAAACTGATTCTCAAGGCATAACGTTTTATTACAAGTACGAGAACGAAACGTCAAAACGGACTTCTTATGCCGAGATCCGACGGTGCGCCATATTGCGGACGGACACAGACGGGCCCGCACGACGCGCCGTGGGAAGGTGTATGTGCGGGGTATCGCAGTCATCGGAAGTTCCTCGGTGCGCGGTGCGTGGCGGTCTGTGGTCGTCTGCCGTGCGTGTCCGTCCGCAAAATCGCGGATCGTCGGATCTCGGTATTAGATTGTAGCGAGTGTAATAGGTATATACTTAGCAACTTTTAAAAGTGATTTTCTCCAATTGCATTGTTGGAATTTGATTTTATAAGTATTTAGTGGCTCTTTTCATTATATTTTCTGTCACATTATAGGTACCTATGCCATAAGTTTCCTATTAATGTCCTCTAGAACTTATAATGTAAGACCTTACCAAGTTATCGTCTTACCCAGTAACTGGGTTGTGGAGGTCAGATAGGCAGCCGCTCCATGTAAAATACTGGTATTCAGCTGCATCCGGTTAGACTGGAAGCTGACCCCAACATAGTTGGGAAATGGCTAGGCAGATTAAAGAAAGTACATACTATCTATCTGTCTTTAAATGTATTTGGAGGAGTTCACCTTTTCCAGACTTGCCAAGAATTCGGGAACTAAATAAACCATTACTAATAGAATTATGATATTATCTTTTACAAGACTAACAACTAACTTCGCTGTCATATCATATCAAAAACTTAGTTCGCACTAGTTTTCTGTTTGAGTAATAAATTCGCCGTGATCCCAATTGGTCTGTTTATTGGCTCTGAAACCTGAACTGTTTGGTTTTCATTTGATTTACTTCTGCAATACCTACTTTTGTTTGGAATCGCGAAGTTTTGTATTCGTGTTTTTTTTTGGTTAGGTATTTATGAATCGATATAGTATGCTTAGAGTGTATTTTTTTTCAGAAAATCGTTTAATTGAACTTTGACCTCAATTTTAGAGTGAATTAAAATTAAACCCTTTACAGGAACTTCTGAATTGTCAAGCAATACTTTGACGTTAACGTTCAAAACTGAAAAGAAATGTCGAATCATGTATTTAAACTCACGGCATGTACCCTTAATTAATTTGTATATTTTATTTTATTGAAGATAATTTTGTTTAAATTTTACATCTAGAATAAAAATACAGCTTCTGTCCAATGACGTTTCTGTGCAAATGTTATGTACACCTTTAATTCATTTATACATTAGCAGTTATATCTTTTTCTTAAATAATTTTTGTAAACCAATGCTGAATGTAGGTATATGCTGTTGGTGTAGTACATTAACAGGTAGTCTTGATCTGTCAAAGGGTATCAGTTAGTCAGAAAATTTACAAGTAGTTACCCTATCCAAAGAGTTCGGAGGATGATTCTCATCAAATTTCAAAACACATCCACAATCGGGGTAAGGCAGGGTCAATAACGCTACTTACCCTTACCTGAAACTGAAGAAGAGATACATTAATGTATGTTTGTTTGTGTCTAAACAAACATGGCTAAAAGCCCGTTTGTCAATACATGAAAATGCGTTTTGATCTCGTGCGTATTTGCTTGTTTTGGATTGCTACTGGAAGTTAAAAGGTTGGGAAACAAGGGGGAAAGAGAGGAGAGATATGTTATCTTTTTTGGAATATTGGCAAGTGGGACAGAGCAGGCTAGAAAAAAAACGGGACAA
The DNA here is from genome assembly GCA_947363905.1 of Lithophane semibrunnea. Taxonomy (NCBI): domain Eukaryota; kingdom Metazoa; phylum Arthropoda; class Insecta; order Lepidoptera; family Noctuidae; genus Lithophane; species Lithophane semibrunnea. The sequence continues at coordinate 3,829,220 of OX376211.1, forward strand.
CTCGCACATGAAGGGTCAGTACCGTATTAAGGTTGCGAAAAAAACACCGTTTCTTGTTACCCCTTTAATTATTAACTTATTTATTAAATGTTGTTATAGTGGCAATAGAAATAGTCAATCTGTGAAAAATCGGTTCAAGAGATACAGCCCGCTTACAGATAGATGGACAGACAGGCGGATAGATAGACGGAAAGACAGACGGACAACGGAAGCTTAGTAACAGGGTTCTGTTTGGCACCCGTGGGGTACAGAACCCTAGAAACGACCAAAATTCATAACAGATAGAACAGTTTTGAGTTAATAAAATGTATTCTCTAGAAGAAGAACACAAACAGATCAAAAAATGTTTTAACCGTCTTCAAAAAAGAAGGAGGTTCTCCGTTTGAACCTTATGCTTTTTTCTCGATCAATATCATCATCTGCCTAGCCTATTCCCAACCGTGGTGGGGTCGGCTTCCAGTCTAACCGGATGCAGCTGAATACCAGTATTTTACATGGAGCGACTGCCTATCTGACCTCCACAACCCAGTAACTGGGTAATACGCTACCCCTTGGTAAGACTGGTTGTCAGACTTTCGGGCTTCTGACGACCCGTAACGACTGTCAAAGATCCACAAATAACAGCCGGGACCAACGGCTTAACGTGCTTCCGAGCCACGGTATGTAAAGATGGTCACCCATCCACGGACCAACCCCGGCAAGCGTAGCTTAACCTGATGGATCGACCCGTGCGGCTGTTATTACATAGCCACGAGCTCCTCTTTTCTCGATCAATATACTGAATATGTATGTAAGTTACTTCGTACAGTCGAATTCTTGATCCGCAAAAACCTTTGCCGTAGTCGAGCAAAAATTAACCTAGATCAATATTACCAGCCTACATTATTTATATTCCGTCAAACCAAAAACACCTCGCCATCTTTCGATCTAATATAATATTCTCAACTCCATAACACAACGCAAGAATCGAAATGAGAAAAAACTGTTACTGAAAAGAACGACGAATTCGTATGCGTACTTCGTAGGCTCTCGGGGGCTCTCGTGTGTTTCCGTGGCCTTAGGGAATAAAGGGGGGGAAAGGGGGTTAAAGGTTATCCACCAATATTGAATTGTTTCATATCAGCTAGTTCTTGGGAAACTGATTGACATGACTTTTTGTTTTTTTTTTTTTAGTTTCGCTGTAAAAACTGATGACTTTTTGGCAGGGACTTATAAAAAAACGTTAAAATAGTGTTATGTATAGTTCCAGTAACGATAATTTCTACCACTCCACTCGGATCGTAACTAAAAAATAGTTGAAGATTTCTTCCAATAGATTTTCGTTATATTGGCAAGAAATTAGTTTGTAAATGGTTACTGGAACTATACTATGGCGGCATCTACATCGCCATACTAATCGAACGAATTACGCATCAAAGACCTGGGCGCTTACTCTTGATTTTAATTCCGATCTATCGACATTGGAATTTTCACGTTTCGTACTCTTGAGTTCGACGCTAGCGCCAAATTGTATTCGAATTGCGTGTCCATTTTTGGGAACTAAGTGGAATCGGGATCGGGCTTGAGGTGGTACTCTTGACTTACTTTGACAGCCGTCTATTGCGCCAGTATTGCGTTGGGATTGTTTGTTGATTGGAATTTTTCCAATAACAAATGTGTAACTTTTTAGAAATTGTTTTGCGTTTTATGTGGTTTTCACCAATTAATAAGTACATAACATGGCAGGGTTGGCATTAATATACAGTGTTTTACGTAATTCCCATAAAAAAACAATTAAAACAAAGACGAGATGAGCGTCGGATGATGCGTTTTAAGGACGAAGCGTTTTCTATGAATGAAGACGAATTTAAAGCAAATTATAGAGTGAGCAAGGATTTTTTTGAGAAAATTTATGAAAACATTAAGAGAAGAAGTGATATATCACCATAAGGTACTTACGTATGTTGTCTTTGATACATTAGTTTTATCCCGTGGTTTTATCTATGGTATTATTATCATGACTTTTGTTTGGAAGATCTTATAACTTTATTAATACTTGTATAATTCTTGCAGGTTTTAGTGGCACTGTCTTTTTATACGACTGCGAGTTACCAAAATCTAATTGGAGGAACATATGGTTGCTATGTTGTTTATTTACTTAGGTACCACTTGTATAAAACTTTAATATTAGTAACTTAACGGAAAATAAATAATTGTTACTAAAAAAGAACCACACGCGATCGATATTTTTACGCTAATGAACTAGCTAAACAAACTTGCATTTCGAATTCACTTTTTCTGAAACCACTAGACTTGACTTTGTTTTTGAAATTGGAATTGAAAACTCTCACGCCGCCTATTTTTTTTTGTAGTAGTTATAAGCAACGACCCTACTGCATGCAGCCAAAGTCATGGTAAATTTTATGATTTTAATCATATTCTTACGCCCAAATGAATTTAATATGTTACAATCAATCAATTAAACAACTGTTTATATCATATTTATTTATTAGCATTCTTATTTAAAGGATAAAGCATTTTAAAGCCTTATTAGCGGTTTATCGTAATGAGTTGAACACCACTATTGCGAGCCGTAACATAGCTAACTTCACGTGTAACAAAATAATCGCGGGGCAATCCCAATTTCAATCCAATGTTGACAATATTGTTTTCAAGAGTACCGAATCACGTGACTGCAGAATTAACATTGGAATCGTATTGGCTTTAGATTGGAATTAAAATTAGTTTGAAGAGTAAGCCCCCTGACGTCGCTCAAAATCCTGACGTCACATAAAAATCCTGCATCGCGCAATTAGAGTTTACCGCGCGATGGACATACATCCAAGATTCCAACATCAATCGTTGGGCAGTTGCCCGCCAGACACAACACCCGTCTGGTCGGAAGATCCTTCCTTTTTTACCGACTTCAAAAAAGGAGGAGGTACTACGTTCGGATGATTGTTTTTTTTTTTTTTTTTTTTATGTATGTTCACCGATTACTCCGCCGTTTGTGAACCGATTTTGAAAATTCTTTTTTAGTTCGAAAGGGTATACTCCCGAGATGGTCCCATATAAATTTTATTAAGTTTGCTTGCGTAGTTTTTGAGCTAGCTTCAATATTACGTATTTTTCCCACAGTCTATGTAGACGATATAATTATTAGACTCCTTCACCGTTATTTACATAGCAGGTAGTAACTTGTGTGGGGTAGGTAACACCACTAAAAAGTGAAAAATTAAAACTTTTTACAAAAAAAAACAACCGACTTCAAAAAAAACCCTAAAAAAGTGAAAAATAACTTTAATTTCGGAAGTCGGTGGCAAAAAACGAAAATTAAAAAGCAAAGACACCGACTTCCGAAATTAAAGTTATTTTTCACTTTTTTAGGGTTTTTTTTGAAGTCGGTTGTTTTTTTTTGTAAAAAGTTTTTATAGAGGATGATTGAACTTATAAACCTTGTTACCTCTAAAATACTATATATCTCTACGTAACGATATCGTACCCCTATTTTGAGTAAAGTTTCAAGTCCCTGCTTTTTGGTGATTTTTCATCCTGTTTATTGATTAGGTTCATTCTGTATAATTAGGTTAAAGTTTGATTTCGCGGCAAACATGTAACGTTACGCCGTGTAACATGCGCTCGTTGATCGCGTGTTCGTGCTCGTTTCCACGTACTGACTGCACGAATGCTCGCTTTGTAACATGTTACATTACACCCCGTAACACTGGTCAGTACACGGCATTACGTGCTATGTGTTATCTGAGGCTCAGAATATATATGTAGTATCTAGTCTGGCTATTATAATATAAACAATTTTACGCATGGAACTGTGTGTACCAGTGGGACAGAAGGCAAACCAAAAAAATAAAAATGGCCATGGCCTAACCGCGACAACATAGATACAAGATATTTAATTGATTCAGGAGCGACTTTGCGGAAATCCATTATAAAATACAATAGACGTAGATATGTTTAGTAACCTATTCCGCTTGACTATTCTTCAAGATTGACCAATCGTCATCCTGAAGATGCCTCGTTGAGAGGTGAAACACGTGTCGATTTCTAACAGGGTTTTTATGACTCTTGAAGAATAGTTAAGCGGAAAAGGTTACTAAAATCTATCGTCTATTGTATTTTAAATAGATACAAGCTGATTATTGTGATCGTTTTAACTCAGTGGAGAAATACTAACTGATAAGACTCTGCTACAGTGATTGTAAAGCTGCGGCCATAAACTGAAACTTAAAAAAACTTTTTACAAAAAAAAAATACAACTTCCAAAAAAAACACAAAAAAAGTGGAAAATAACCTTAATTTCGGAAGTCGGTGTCACTTTTTAGTTGCGATACCTACCCCGCATATTCGAATACCACTACCTGCTATGTAAATAACAGTGAAGGATTAAATTATGAAGCATATCTAGATAAACTACGTGGGAAAAAATACGTAATATTGAAGCTAATTCAAAAACTACGCAAGCAATTTTAATAAAATTTATATGGGACCACCTCGGAAGTAAGTATACCCTTTCGAAATAAAAAAGATTTTTTTAAATCGGTTCTCAATTGGCGAAAATATCGATGAAAATACACAAAAAAAAATACATACCTACAGATGAACATTGAACCTCCTCCTTTTTTAAAAGTTGGTTAAAAATTAATTTCAATGAAACCAATTGTATGAGCCTTTGAATTGTCAAGAAGTCGGTCAGTCAGAAAGATGAAGCTCGGCTGGTTGCCAATCCAAAGCGTAGTTAGGAGAAGAAGCGGTGAGAAACTCCATGAAAACACAACGAGCCATTTCCAAGCCATCTTCTATGTTATCGCAGAGGTCACTACGGCTGCATTTTTTGGCGGATATAAGGCAGGATCAAGCCTAAGCGCGGATATTAGGCCTTTTCCTAACAATGTTGGAGTCGGCTTCCAGTCTAACGGTTGCTACTGAATACTAGTATTTTACATGGAGCGACTGCCTATCTGACCTCTACAATCCAGTTACCGGATACTACGACACCCCTTGGTAAGACTGGTTGTAACTCTTTCGGGCTTCTGACGACCCGTAACGACTGTCCAAGATCCACGAATGACAGCTGGGATCAACGGCATAAACGTGCACGGAGGAGTCTCGGTATGTAAAGATGGTCACCCATCCATGGACCAAACCCGGCAAGCGTAGCTTCATCTGATGGATCGACCCGTGCGGCTGTTATTACGTAGCCATGAGCTCTTGATAGAGGGTAGCTTAAGAGGAGAATAAAAATAAAAGTGGGAGTAAGTGAGTGACATAAATGGGTATTCACAAGCATAGTAGGTGAAATTCAATGCTCAGACGCACGTAGCCAAATTGCCATTACACGAATGCTCATATAGACGCACCTTTAAACCAATTCCAGTTTCTTATCTAGATTTGTGAAACAGAACTTGCCGTCAACATGTCGGCAAGTTATCTCTCTTTCGTGCAAATTGTACGAAATGTAAGCTCTAATTGAACGGGACTTATCAGGAAAAGTTACCTGAATGACTTACTAGTTCTTGTCAAAATGGTAGATTTGATAGCGAATTAATTATTTAGACGGAGCACAGACATAATGTTGCCACGTTATCTAGTTTTCGAGGAAAACCTCTGTGTCTGACAAACGTACTTAAAAGTTACCATGTAAAGGTTCTCGCGCACAGGACGGCCACGACCACAACCAGTGGTCGCAGCGACTACGTGAAAGCGATACAAATCGCGCACTTGGTTGCAACGGCCAACTGGCCGCAGACTATACAATATCACTAGACGGCCACGACTGGCCGGAGTCGTGGCCGTCTAGTGCGCGAGATGCCTAAAGTTCTATTTAAATTCTGTTTTTTTTTCTTTGTCAAAATTTCTAAAAGTCCAGCATAAATTATGCACTTTGACTGGTAAAAGCCTATCAACATGCTACCTAATACCAGATTTCAGCATTAATAGCGTTATTAAAATTACCCTAAAAAGCTGAAACCGAACAGAAAATGTTTTTGCCGATACATTGATGATTGAATTATTAAAATCACGAGCTCAAATCCGCATTAATAGCCAGAAGGGGATAAATTATAAACCCACGCATTAACGGGTTTAGGGTTCCGTTGCAAAAATAAAAAAACCCTTGTTATTAAAGCAGCGTTCATCAATTTTTGTCCTTTAGTCTCATGAATTTGCAATTTATAAGCAGATAGCCTAGTGGTGTGACCGTCAGACTGCCAAGTCATAGGTCTCGAGTTCGAACCCAAGACACGCACCTCTGACTTTTCGGATTCATGTGCGTATTGTATAACTATCACTCGCTTTTAAAACGGTGAAGGAAAACGTCGAGAGGAAACCGGCATGCCAGAAGGATATTTCTCGACGGCATGTGAAGCCAAGCCAGAGGCCCTTGGGCAGCTTTACAACTCTGACACCAGGTTAGTCACACGAAAAGAAGATTAATTTGCAAACCAAGTCATGATTATTGAGAAATATGGGGATGTCATTGGGGAAGGAAAATGACGTGAGGAAACTTGGAATTATAGATCATCCTAAGACCCGACAGACGTTGTGTGATGCTCTCCTTTCAATAATTGATACAAAATCCCTTAGAAAAAGGACGTTCAGTTTTTCCCGATTTTGTACATTTTCCGGGAAAATTTTCCAATTTTTTGTAGTTTTTGTAGAAACCAGTTGAATTAAAATAATCACTACGGAACCTTTTAGTCTACAGATGTTTCCCAACTGATGTGACATTTTTATATTTACTTATTTAGTGATATTTTTGTTGCACTTATATCGCGATTAAAAATAATTGTGGTGCGTGCTAGATCGAACCAGACTGGGGGGCTCACTGAACGGGGGGCTGACGAAGGGTGGCTGTTCGAAGGAAAGTGAGTGCTTTTGAGTGCATTAGCGCAAGTGCGTGGGAGGACAGGTTTGTTTGTGAATAAAAATGCTAAGAAAGGAAAAAGGTGTATTGTGATTAATAGGAAACAAACATTTTATGTTTGGTAGGAGTAGATTTCACTAGACTTCGCAAGGTAACGAGTGCTCTCCCGTAAAGTCTGCCTGCCTAGCCTTTTCCCAACTATGTAGGGGTCGGCTGGGTTGTGGAGGTCGCTCCATGTAAAATACTATTACGTATGGAGCGACCTCCACAACCCAGTTACTGGGTAATACGATAACCCTTGGTAAGACTGGTTGTCACACTTTCGGGCTCTCCTGACGACTCGTAACGACTGTCGCCGCCGACGGGACCAACGGCTTAACGTGCTTGCCGAGGCACGGAGGAGTCTTGGTATATAAAGATGGTCACCCACGGACCAACCGCGGCAATTGTAGTTTAACCTGAACAAAGTAGAGCTTAAATAAAGGCACAGAAACGCCGTTATCTCAGTATGTAATCCAGTAATAGAACAAATTATTAAATTATTGCTAAGAACCTTAGATAATTCTGCTGGTACAGTGAACCACACTTCAGTGGTAGCACTGCACTGGCATTACGAATATCGACATTATTGCTTTTCATTGTTACCACTGATGTGTGCGGTTGACGGTGTACTATTAGGGTAAATGACTTACTAGAAAAACTAAAACCTTATCAAAAGAGATCAATATAACGATTATCATAAGGTCAAAGTCAAAGTCAAATAATTTATTTCAAGTAGGCACATTAAAGGCACTTTTGAACGTCAAATACATGGAAATAGAACTGATTCTAGTTGCCCCTTCCAAAAGGTACCTAGTTTTTCGTATGGAGAAGAATGGGCAAGAAACTCAACCGTTACTCTTTTAAAAAAATGTTTTACAATATTTGGTATACATCAAATATAATTACATGTGAAGACGATGCACCGAGAATACAATTAAAATAGGTAAAAGGAATTAAAAATGGATATATTATACCCAAATAAATAAATTAAGTATGTGATAGATACATAGTGCTCACATATTTACAAACATTAAAGTATACGATATCACAATATTCCTACAAACTTGCAAGTAATACTAATAGGACAGTGTGTGAGGTTAATTATCATAAAATGTAAAAAATACAAATAATAAATTTTACAACTAGATTAGCAAGCAGTTTGATTTTGTCCAGCCTCGAATTTGTCCTATGGAGCAAGACCAGCATGTTTCCAAGCATTCTTATCTTGGATATAATCCTCTAATTTGTAATACACTTTGTAAACAAGCATTGTTTACAAAGTGTACTTTTAATATGAGTTTTAAATTTTCTTTCATTTAATTGCAATATAATCACTAGGTATTTTGTTATAGCATTTAACGCAGTACCCCATAAAAGATGTTTGTACTTTAGCTAATCTGAAAAATGGTTGATCTATTTTATCTTTATTTCTAGTGTTAAAATTATGTCTATCGCTTATATAAATTTTCACTGTCACACATTCACGATATAATATCTACATGTTCCTGAAAACCCCTTTTAATACATATTTCCGACCTTTCGACTCCTTTTACCTTGACCTTTTACCCTTCATTCACGAAAATCAACCTTATCTTCCAATCAATAAGGTTATTTTTGGAACCGTTTACAAAAGGGAGTTGGGGATTCGAATTTCAATACCAATATCAGTAAGTTATTGAAGAACTGTCAGGTATTGGATTCAATTTGATTTTTTTTTATATTAGAAGGCAAAGGAAACATGGAAATGTCGGAACTCGGAATGGTCTATAGGTTAAGGAATCGACTTCTAAAGTGGGAGATGACTGGTTCGAAACCAACCACGTAAGTAAACTTGTGAATTTTCAACTTACCCAAGAGAAAAAAATACCGACTTTATAAAAATAAAGTTTATGTTTTCGCCGCATTTTTTTCCAAGTACTTTAAATTAATCATAAAATAGAATAGTTATACTCTTTATTGTGTAAACCATAGAAATTACAGATATAGATGTAGGAATTTTACATAAGGTGGCACATTTGGCGGTATTATCGCTAAAAGCGATCTTTTAGGTACTAGCTAGCAACCTTCCTTCAGATCTTTTCATAGTCTGAAATCACCACAGTGAACAAACGAAGGTAATGAAAAACACTTAAAAAGACATACTCTTATTACTACAACACGATTACCCCTACAGAAAAAACATAATCCGATCTAAACGCAATTTTTATGGCCCCACTCAACCATCCCACGCGGTGTGTGTTTAATTCTACTATTTTATTACAGCGAGCGTTCTTCGTTCACTCATTCATTCTGTTCACTCACTCGATCTCAATCACAAACGGGACTCGTGTCGCTGTAAATGCAGTTTCTTCTAAAGGACGTTTGAATTTTATAGAGTAGTAAGCCTTATTGGGTTTAATTGTGACATGAAATGAATGTTTTACTTCAAGAGTCACACTGGTTTTTTGTCTTGTTTAATAAAAACTGTTTAAAGGCCAAGATCATTGAATTACATAGAATTTTATTGGCGTTCACCTAAAGGAATCATAGTACTTATTCATAGTGTTTGGGCTTCAAAAAAGTTGAATGAACTCCATGTAGTTCAATTTTAAAGAAAGAAGTAGAAAAGCCCGGTTTCTCTATCACTAGGGGACACCTAAACTGGCTAAACCTAAACCTAAACTGACCTAAACTGACTGGTAAGTAACTTTTGTTAGTCGCCAATCAATCAATCTGCCTAGCCTTTTCCCAACTATGTTGGGGTCGTCGGCTTCCAGTCTAACTGGATGCAGCTGAATACCAGTATTTTACATGGAGCGACTGCCTATCTGACCTCCACAACCCAGTAACTGAGTAAAACGATACCCCTTGGTAAGTCTGGTTGTCAGAATTCCGGGCTTCTGACAACCCGTAACGACTGTCAAAGATCGACGAATGACAGCCGGGACCAACGGCTTAACGTGCTTTCCGAGGCACGGAGGGGTCTCGATATGTAAAGATGGTCACCTATCCACGGACCAACCCAAGAGTAGCTTAACTAGATGGATAGACCCGTGCGGCTGTTATTACTTAGCCACGAGCTCCTCTCCTTTGTTAGTCGCCAATGATAATTCTTTAATTAATTCCATCACATAAAATCGCCAGTTCCCTAGCCCGACCCAACCCTCACCCGCCGCGGGCAGTTCATTCTTCGACGCTGCTCACTTTCTTGCCCCATATAGAACTGTTTGCTGAACACACATAGGGAGTTTTTGCACCTTTTTTGCCCAGTGCACCCGCGACACTAGTTTTTGTACCACTGTGCCCTGATATGGGTAAATTGAGACGTACGCTTTGTAGGGTTAATGTTGAGTTTGTTTGATGTGGAGTTATTGTTATGATCTGTAATGTTTTTGATCGATGAGACAAAATATTGCACAAAAGCGCAACTTAGCATTATTAATGGATTTGTCATTGCTCCATTTTTAATTCTTTTTTACCTATTGTGGTGCAGTAATTGTATTCTCGGTGCATCGTCTTCAAATATTAATTATATAATTGATGTATACCAAATATTGTAAAACATTTTAAAAGAGTAACGGTGGAGTTTCTTGCCCATTCTTCTCCATACGAAAACTACCTTTTGGAAGGGGCAACTAGAATCAGTTCTATTTCTATTTCTATGTATTTGACGTTCAAAAGTGCCTTTAATGTGCCTACTTGAAATAAATTATTTTACTTTGACTCTGACTTTGAATCAAAAATATAAATATAATATGGATTAAGAGCGTTTATTTTGAAAGTGGGCAACGTCGCAAATAGATGTCAAATATTTACCTGTTTTGATTAATTTGGCAATATTACTGTATGGAAATATGAAATATAGCTAGACAACTGTCTAAAATCTTCACCATCAAATGAACAGTGTTAATATTCTGTTTTTCACAGTACATGAACTGCTTTTATAAAATACATTAAAGAGAAGTCGTTTACTCAGAACTTTGACTCCAAACCTTGCGTGGGAGACCGCGTTTATAGACCTTGTTCAGATAACTTAAAGTAAGTGTAACTTGATTTTTAGTTTTATTGTTGTGTAGCACGATTATCTGGCTTGTAAAGTTGGAAGCTTTAGTAGCAAAAGCTGCTTGTAAAAGGCTTTGTCTGGATAAGTACTATCACACCAGGGGTAGTATTCATTCATCATTTGCCTAGCCTGCAACAGGGGGAAGTATTACAAAGAACTAACTGCGTCCCGCGGTTAAACCCGCGTAAGTCTCGATCCCGTGGGAATATCGCAATAAAAAGTATCCTATGTGTTAATCCAGGTTATAAACTATCTGTTTGCCAAATTTCATCCAAATCCATTCAGTAGTTTTTACGTGAAAGAGTTACAAACATCCATCCATCCATCCATACTTACAAACTTTCGCGTTTATAATATTAGTTAGATATAATGCCACCATTATACCACTGCGAAAACGGGATGGTGCTAGCGGCCTTGTCTAGCTCCGTCTCGCTCTCACACTGGAAAAATGGTGGCATTAATACTTCATAATACGGCACCAGTTTCTGTCGCCAACTTGGAGCTTCTGAACTTCAACTGTTTTCCTTCTCCAAATGTTATGTTATTTGTAGACACACGCCTTTTTCCCCAAAGGGTTAGACAGAGGTTTCCCCTACAGTACACCCGCATTTCTGTCGTTATGTCTAAGTCCCATGTAATAGGAGGCGAGCCTATTGCTATCAACTGGGCATATATACAGACTCCGGGTTGCTGCTAAGAAATTCAAGATAGAATAACCCAATAACACTTTGCCCGACCTGGGAATCGAACCCGCTGCTAACTAGGCGACAGTCTCGATTCCTAGTTAAGGTTCTTACATACTGGCGCGTTTCGTCGCGCGACGATACTCGCGAATCTAATGAATCCAAAGATTCTGTTTGTATTTATAAAATTACTAATGATGTTTTTTTTTTGTTTGTTTCAGGTAAATTAGTATAATAATGGTCTTATTTCTACATTAATTTGGTGACACAAGGATACAGTATTTTTTAATAACTTGGTAAGTAAATAAATAAAAATAAGTCCTTTAATTCTATTTTATTATATTCATATTCATAATAGGTATACACGGTGAAATTTAATTTATGGGCATCCTTTCAAGGGCTCTTTGTAGGTACTCATCATTATGAATAACTTTCACTATTTGAACAACCCTGAAATCGCGAAAAATGTCAGCTGTTGTTATGTTCGCACAGCTCGTCCAAATGTAGGGAACAGTAGATTTTTTTTTCCGATTTCAGGGTTGGTCCCAGTGAAAGTTGCAAGTGAAAGTTGCTCATAAATAGGTATGAGTAGGTACAACGAACCATTAAAGGATGCCCATGAATTAAATTTAACCCTGTATATCTTTATTTGCATCTTATTATGTTAAAATCAGTGCTAGGATAAAATTATTCACTTATTTATAATATAACTCATTTTATTTACACCATTGTAAAGGAGCTTCCATTTTCTAATTTTTCCACAACGTAATGTCTTTTCTCAATTTTTTTCGTTCGTCCATTTGTAGTCGTCTGAAAAATTTCAGAATTTGATTATTTTCCCAACCTTTTCCCAACTATGTTGGGTTCAGCTTCCAGTCTAACTGGAAGATGTTACAAGTAGGAACTCCACAACCCCAGCACGCTTAGCAGGACCACAATAGAAACGGGTTTTCTCGACGGAAGAATAGACAGAATTACAGATGAACAATTATAATCTGTCATTTTGTCTATTCTTCGACAAAACCCGTTTCTATGGTTGGCATGTTATGCGTGCAGCAGGCGTAGCATGAGCACCGTTTTGCCGACGGAAGAGTAGACAAAAATGACGTTCCCTGTAGACAGTACGACGGCAGCAAAGTAGAAAGAGTCAACTGCACTTTTTACGAAATTCACTCTTTTACATAATTCGACTCAGAATTCTTTGTTTTGTCATAGAGTTTATCGGTTGTCAGTGTGATTTTCACAGTCATCATCTGCCTAGCCTTTTCCCAACTATGTTGGGGTCGGCTTCCAGTCTAACCGGATTCAGCTGAATACCAGTATTTTACATGGAGCGACTGCCTATCTGACCTCCACAACCCAGTAACTGGGTAATACGATACCCCTTGGTTAGACTGGTTGTCAGACTTTCGTGCTTCTGACGACTCGTAACGACTGTCAAAGATCCACAAATGACAGCCGGGACCAACGGCTTAACGTGCTTTCCGAGGCACGGAGGAGTCTCGATATGTGAAAATGGTCACCCATCCACGGACCAACCCCGGCAAGCGTGGCTTAACCTGATGGATCGACCCGAGCGGCTGTTATTACGTAGCCACGAGCTCCTTTTCACAGTAAGGATAGAAAACTTTTTCCGCAATAGTCTACCTACAAAAAGACCTAGACAAAGATCGTTAGAAATGAAAGACAAAATGACAGATGGTAGAAAGATTTCTATGGTGGATGTCAAAAATGAAGAAACGAACTGTCACTTTGTATAGAAAAAGCTATGTCTATTCTTCGTAGAGATAGAAAGCGCCATGCTACGCCTGCAGGTACGACGAAGTATAAAATACATATTTTTCTGTTTCTTACCGATATCATTTTGTCAGCATAAAATTCTCGAACGTATTTGGTTGTCTTCTCATATTCCCAATGTTTGACTGACTGGCTATGAGTCATTATGTTATCCTTTATTGTTATTAACGTTATTATCTGTAATTCAAAATTCCTGAATTAAATATGAAGCAGCGTAAGGCTTCCGCAGACAAACTCTGGTAGAACAATTTGTATGAAAACTTCATGGAAATTGTTCTACTGGAGTCGCGTCGCGTCTGTCTGCGGGAGCTTTTAAGCGGAATCTACAAACGGCATATTAATGCTTAGCATAGGCTTACCCCCACTTTGCGCCTATTATGTTTTATGTCTGATACTAGCTGCGCCCCGCGCTTTCACCCGCGTAAGTCTCGATCCCGTGAGAATCTCGGGATAAAAAGTATCCTATGTCCTATTCCAGGTCATGGTCTACCCCTGTGCCAAATTTCATCCAAATCTGTTCAGCCGTTTTAGCGTGAAAGCGTAACAAACAAACAAACTCACTTTCGCTTTTATAATATTAGTTAGGATAATGGCGAGGCTATGTTCATTAACCGGGGACCATCCCAGGGTCTTAGTGAGCAGTTCCTAAAATAATTGGTTTTTTGCCCGACCCGGGTATTGAACACTGGAGCTCATGATTATCAGTCGCACTTGCGTCTACTAGACCAAGGGAGCTATCTAAAAGAAATAAAATGTATTCATTCAAATGATTTACTTTTAGTCCATCAGCATTTTCAAGTTCGAACTCCACTCCCGGTGTGAAAGTAATGATGCTATTAGCCACTGGGCATATAAACTGAAAGTTGTACGTCCCATCATGGTTGCGGGTTAAAATATGCGTCTGAGTTAGATCCAGTGCTATTTTACCAGGTTTGTAGCCATCATCTGGAAAGAGAAAAGATTTCTTAGAATGTTTTATGGTGTGGCGGTAGTTACATCGCCACATGCGATCTACGCATCAAAGACCTGACGTCACACAAAAATCCTGACGTCACAAAAATCCTGCATCACGCGATGCAGGATTTTTGTGACGTCAGGATTTTTGTGTTAGAGTTTACAGTTAGAGTTTACCGCGCGATGGACATATATACAAGAATCCAACATCAATCGTTGGGCCGTTGCCCGCCAGACACAACACCCGTCTGGTCGGAGGATCCTCCCTTTTCTATGATTAATGAGTGAATTTTATACCCTGTTCCTCATACCCCTAAAGTGGCATACAAGTGCAGCCCAACTGATGGGAATTCATTAACACCTTTGAGCACCGCTAATACCAAAGGCACCATACAAACAAAACACCATAAAAGTGTTAAACACACATAACCTCACGCCTGTATTCCCCGAAGGGTTAGACAGAGGTGGACCTATATAGTACACCCACATTTTTCCAGTTATGTTGTTTTAAAAGTGAAATACAATAGACGTAGATATATTTAGTAACCTATTCCGCTTAACTATTCTTTAAGAGTAATAAAAATCCCTGTAAGATATCGACACGTGTTTCACTTCTCAACGAGGCGTCCTCAGGATGACGATTGACCAGTCGAAAACCAGAACACAACGATTTAAAAGTATTTAAAATAAATAAAGAAAGAAAGAATAACGTTTATTTGGACAAAGTTCGTGAAACACAAAATACAATTAACAAAATAAAAAAATGTTTTGACAACAATAGTGTGCGCCAAAATACTTGTGCCAAAAGGGCCTCAGGTCAGTATAATATCAGATGACAACACTAGGTACCACCTGCACGCTTAGCATGACCACAATAGAAACGGGTTTTGTCGACGGAAGACTAGACAAAATGACACATAAACAATCACAAACTGTAATTTTGTCTATTCTTCCGTCGACAAAACCCGTAGAAAACCCGTTTCTATGTTTGATGCTGCGATGTGCTGATGGCGGCGCGAGGTACGTTGCCATTAAATTGTGCAATAATGTATTGTGTTTTTTTTAGGTTTTGCACCAAATAAATTATGTATCTATCTACAGTCAATGCTGAAACTACACTTATCATGATAAGCCTATAATTTTCCCACTGCTAGTACACAGGCCTCCTCTCTGTGAGTAGGCCGTAATCCACCACGCGGGTCCAGTGCGGGTTGGTGGATGACACATGTCTTCGAATTGTCGGTTCTAGTACATGCCGGTTTTCTCACGATGTTTTCCTACAAATGGTGTTACTTTAATGTAATTTGGCACTGACCGGCCAAAAACACAATGAAAAACAATCAATCTGCCTATCCTTTTCCCAACTACGTTGGAGTCGGCTTCCAGTCCAACCGGATGCAGCTGAATACCAGTATTTTACATGGAGTGACTGCCTACCTGGTCTCCATAACCTAATAATTGGGTACTACGTACTACGATACCCCATGGTAAGACTAGTTGTCCGACACAACGAAGAACATTTGTTGAAATTAGTTGAAAATTATCTACTTGAACACTTATCTGTATTATTAACTGTGGGTAGTATAGCTCACAGTATTCTGACATTTTACACCATAACACCATTACTTCAACTCACCTGATTTTACGTAAACAAAATAATCTTCAAACTGTTCTGGGTTAGTTAAAACGTATTTTTTCCCCAGAAACTTGTCCATTTCTGACGCGACGTCAACACGGTATGACACTTCAAATAATTATCAGTAATTGATAAATTATCATTTGCTATTCATGTCATTATCTGCTCGTATGTGATTCACACAATATCTCGGTACAAGTGCACGACTGCATAATAGTTTCTAATACATAACTAGCGAAGTCTGGGTGTGTTATATACCTTCATACTTCTGTCGACCCATTTGGGAAATACATGCGTGATGTTATTTATGTATACAAATATATGTTACAAAAAAATTAAAAAAACTATTAATAAGTAAATGTTATTACAGCATAAATGAATATTTAAATGACAAATGTATACAGCTCGATTAATAATATAACATAAAAAATTGTAATAATAAAGATTTTAATTTTTAATAATATAATGCAACGTTTAATGCAATTTAATTAATGTTTAATATAATTTGAAAAATATTTAATATAATTCAATAAATGCTTAATATAATATAATGCAAATATCATGTTAAATGAAATTGCACTTAGAATAAGTTAGTCTATAAGTCTTTTTATGTATTGTCTTTTGCTGTACCCAACAGGGTTCACAACTGTGTCACAAAAATTATCACCTACCACCTATATTTTATGTACATTGTGAATTGCAATAAAGTATTGAGTATTGAGTATACGTTATCTCAAAGACATAAGAAAAGGAGAAAAATCTCTATATGTCTATGTTGTAAAGCATAATAAAGCATAGAGCTCAGAAAAGGATGCCAATTCTTACCAATATACAAGTAATTAATTTCTTACTACAAAATAAGGTAGCAGTAGTAAACAAAAAAACTGGCCGAGTGCGAGTCGGACTCGCGCACGAAGGGCCATTATTACCATTATGTTTATAAAAACGGCAAAAAAATCACGTTTGTTGTATAGGAGCCCCCTTAAATATTTATTTTATTCTGTTATTTAGTAGGTATTTGTTGTTATAGCGGCAACAGAAATACATCATCTGTGAAATTGTCAACTGTCTTACTGTCACGGTTCATGAGATACAGCCTGGTGGCAGACGGACAGACAGATAGACGGACGCGGACAACGGAGTCTTAGTAATATGGTCTCGTTTTACCCTTTGGGTACGGAACCGTAAAAATGGTAACTAACGACTATGAAATCTTATTAGTACTTTCAAGAAGATCCTATCAATGAGAAACAATACATTTAACTCTAATATCCGCTCCATAGCCCCCATATTACATATAAAAATAAATATAAGTTAAAATGAAAAATGGCAACATTCATACACAAACACGTCACTAAACACAATTTAGGGGAAACTGGGCCAATATAGGACACAACGCTCACTCGACTAAAGTAATAAATCAATAAGACGATATTAAATAAAATTCTCCACCGTATATCATAGGCGTTCGCATTGTGTACAAAAACGACCATTTTGTCTTGACACGACTGTTCTAAGTAGGACTGAATACATTTCAAGTGAAAGTTGTAGGCCTCAGAGGTCTCATAATGTTGGTCAGTCTATCTGTCAGAGACTAACGCTTATTTCATGCGGGAACTTATTGCTCTTATTAGGCGTCGATTGTAAACGATTTAGCACGGTTATTTATAGGTTTGATTTTAATTTTATGTTCTATTATGATGTACTTAGTTTCACTGATTTAAAAAACTATTTACATTTTTACACTGACAATTACATTAATATAAAAAAAGTGGTGGATAGGTATGTAAAACAGTAAAAAGCAAACAGTTGTCTGCTGTTTACTTTGAAAATAATATTATTTTATCTATGAATACGTTCCATCTAAAATACAATACATAATAGATTTGCTCCGTATATCATCCGCATATTTTTACAACACCAAAATAAACATTTCCCCGAAAACGAAATACTAAAATATTTTAACAATACCCAGCAATATCGAAGACGACATAAATAAACAAGTTGAAGAATCGACACACATGTTTGCCAACCGTTTTTAGTCAACAAACAAAATTTGCTCCCGATTTTAAGTAATAGAAGCAATGTGTAATCTCAATCTCGATCTTTTGAGAAAAGGTGGGAAAATTTGGCCCTATTGAGGGCTCTCCGCCCTAATACGGCGACAAAGGGTCGGGTTTGTAACCCAATATTGTTGTAAAGACGTGCTATTTATCAAGTGTCCATTTTGACCCGACCTCGCTTATAGATTTGTGATACACAGGTCATTTGGCGTATTGGTAGCTCTATTTACTATTTTCTGTCAATAAAATGAAATAAATATGTCAAGGTATGAACTTCGATTCGGAACTAGATTATCGTAAAATCTGTCAGATTTGTATTCGAGATCCATGCTTGAATATTATAGTTCCAGAATATGGGCTTTAAAGCTTTATTCTTTCAAAGAGTCTATTCCTATTTTGAGCTCGACTATTACTGACAAATGCTTGCACTGACTGGACATGGACAGGTCCACTCAAATCGTTGTGGTTCTTTCCTCAAAAGACCATGAAGCTAATCTACATGGTCCTCATAAGGCCTGACCGTGTATCTGGACTTTAAAAGAGACTGCGACCTCTGAGTTTGTTTCGGCCTTTCTTCTCAGAGTAGTCAGTTAGAAAACACCGACCTCATCTAGCTTATTTAAATATTTTTTAATATGACGTGTAAAAGGGATTCCAATAATGTATTTACTACAGAATAAACAATTTCATTTAATTTCATGACTATGGAAGGTAATTTAAATTGCAGTATACTTAGTAATATAGTCAGAAGCCCAAAAGTCTGACAGCCAGTCTTACAAAAGTCTGACAGCCAGTCTTACAAAAGTCTGACAGCCAGTCTTACAAAAGTTTGACAGCCAGTCTTACAAAAGTTTGACAGCCAGTCTTACAAAAGTCTGACAGCCAGTCTTACAAAAGTCTGACAGCCAGTCTTACAAAAGTCTGACAGCCAGTTTACAAAAGTCTGACAGCCAGTCTTACAAAAGTTTGACAGCCAGTCTTACAAAAGTCTGACAGCCAGTCTTACAAAAGTCTGACAGCCAGTCTTACAAAAGTTTGACAGCCAGTCTTACAAAAGTCTGACAGCCAGTCTTACAAAAGTCTGACAGCCAGTCTTACAAAAGTCTGACAGCCAGTCTTACAAAAGTCTGACAGCCAGTCTTAGAAAAGAGTAAATGCGGTAGTGGGGCGCATCATTCCAGATTGGACAAGCTTTACCCAGTAACTGGATTGTGGAGGTGAGATAGGCAGTCGCTCCATGTTAAATACTGGTATTCAGCTGCATCCGATTTGACTGGGAGCCGACCTCAACATATTTAGGAAAAGGCTAGGCAGATTTATAGACTTTGATTATTTATAAAATGTCGCGCTGCAAAAGTACTAAAACAAACAAGCCAACTTTGTTATACTGGTGTGCGTGATAGGTACATCTTACGTTACGGTACGGTACGCTACGTCATTGTGCTTTTCTAGTGTGCGTGCATTTAGCGGCCAACAGTTGGACGCTATTTTTTTCGTCGACTTCACAGCTTTGACTGTCCTATCTATATAATATCTAGTCAAGAAAGGGCACACCAAAACCTGTTTATTTTAATTACTTACCATACCATTACAACACACGAATTTAGGATCAACTTATAATATTAACGCCCTTGACCCAGCAGAGCTCAATGAACGGTAACAGGAGCGTGGGGCGCCCAACTGCGCGATGGATCGCCGATATTAGGACAAAACGATATTAGGTCAATATATTATGTATGGAGGACCAACTCGTTGGTATACGGGTTAGTATGTAACCTTCCTATTGCTTTCTCGATTATGTGTTTCTTCCTTAATTATACCTAATTATTTCTCTTGTATTTGTTCATCATTAAGGTCAGCAGTTAATTACGTAACGTATGTTAACATTACGTTTGAATTTTGACAGTTCAACAACATTCATTGCATTGCGTTGTTGATTAGACAAATTTTTCCTTCAACATCCTTCGGATTTTGGTAATGAAACCGGCCAAGTGCAAGTGGGACTCGCGCAGGAAGGGTTCCGTACCATTATCTATAAAAACGGCAAAAAAAATCACGTTTGTTGTATGGTAGCCCCCTTAAATATTTATTATATCCTCCTGTTTTTAAGTACCTATTTGTTTTTATAGCGGCAATAGAAATACATCATCTGTAAACATTTCAACTGTCTAAAGGCCAATTTCTTCATCAAAAGTAACAGCCAAAGTCACAGTCAACTGTTCTTCACTAATGAACAGTTAACTGTAACTTTAGATGAAGACACTTGCCGTAACTATCACGTTTCATGAGATACAACCTGGTGACAGACGGACAGACGGACGGACAGCGGAGTCTTAGTAATAGGGTCCTGTTTTACCCTTAGGGTACGGAACCCTAAAAAGTGTATGTCGCAGTTTACGCATTGGACTTGGAGAACACGCAATTACATCTAACCATTGCAGACTTTAACGAAGCAACAGACTCGGCCCTAGGTGCCAAGTTTTCAAATCCTTGACCTTCTTTTTCTTATATCCTAGAGTTTCACTGGATTGGTGCCAGGATTCGCATTCTTTAAGAACTTGCCATGAACTTAAGGAACAGATTTAAAACCACTGCCTCGAGTGAAGAAGCCTTTGATCTGCATTAGGACAATAAAAGGCTGGTATTATTTGTATGGAGCCTATGAATATCTTCATTTCCCCTACCTCAGATTTTATCTCGCTTGCACCATACTACTCGCTGGCTGAGTGAGAGCGAGATGGAGTGGGGTGTTGGTGGCTCCCAAGCCTCAAATAGTTTAGGTAATTGCTTTTGACGGTGAAAATACCTAATGGTTATTTTTTTTTTTAAACATAAGACCTGCTTTATAGTGAGTTCAGTTATTATGCAAAGTTTCATGATCCAATTTGGATTTTTTTTTCAAAAGAAAATTTTATATTATCGTATTTTCGCCAAACATAGGACCTAGCATCAATCCTCAACTTTAAAATAATTTTCAAAATTAATGCTGCAGTATTTTCGGCATAACAGACGATCATGCTAAGCAGTTTGAGGTAGGGTAGGGCCTTAAACGGTTTTCAGATTTCCAAACCTATATATTTAGTTACTTACTTTGATATTGTAGAATTGTTTTCAATCTTAAAGATTCGGAAATCCAAGAAAACGTTTCTTACGCCTAATAAATTTTCTTCTTGGAATCTGTACTCGCAAAAAAGCCTACACGTATTATCTAGACAGACACACACATTTGTAACATATCACACACATAAATGTGTAACACTAGTTTCTGCCCGAGACTTCGCCCGCCCGCGCTATTACTTCGTTTTCACTTAGCGTTCTATACCGACTTTTTTTTTTGCTCCGATTCTAATGACCGTCGCTCGATTTTAAATACCTTCCTGCAGCGGTGGCCCAGTGATAACGGCCGGGACTTACGACTTATAGGTCGTAGGTTCGAACCCTGTCAAAACGGTGAAGGAAAACATCGTGAGGAAACCGGC
This sequence comes from Lithophane semibrunnea, assembly GCA_947363905.1. NCBI lineage: Eukaryota > Metazoa > Arthropoda > Insecta > Lepidoptera > Noctuidae > Lithophane > Lithophane semibrunnea. Next base: position 3,850,775 of record OX376211.1, read on the forward strand.
ATGTCCTACAACCAAAAATTCGAAGACATGTGACATCTACCAACCCGCACTAAGCTCGCGTGGTGGATTACAGCCCACTCCCTCTCACAGAGAGGAGGCGTGTGTCCCAGCAGTGGGAACGTTATAGGCTGATTTTACTAAAATCTTCCTCAAGTATTGGGCTATCAAATGCAAATATTTTTCAAATCCGACGGGTAATCCAGAGAGCGCGTTCAAACTAACTCTTCCGCTTTATTATAGTATAGATTACACACACACGTATAATCTTTCACACATAGACAATAGAAGATGTGTCTCACAAAAGTAGAAAGACACCCGCTGGTCTGTTACAAGATTTATTAGAAATTCTGTTAGAGGGCGTGAACTGTGCGGCGCTAAGAAATCAGCGATTCTTTAAAGCTTGTACATACTGGTGGAATTGAAAGTTAATGTAGTTGTTTAATTAGGCTTATGGGGAAGGAAAACTGTTCAGCCGTTTTAGCATGAAAGCGTAACGAACAAACAAACAAACTCACTTTCGCATTTATAATATTAATAGTTAGGATTTGCTCTATTCAGGAGCTCGTGGCTAAGTAATAACAGCCGCACGGGTCGATCCATCAGGTTGAGCTACGCTTGCCGGGGTTGGTCTGTGGATGGGTGACCATCTTTACATACCGAGACTCCTCCGTGTCTCAGAAAACACGTTAAGCCGTTGTTCCTGGCTGTCATTCGTGGATCTTTGACAGTCGTTACGGGTCGTCAAAGCCCGAAAGTCTGACAACCAGTCTTACCAAGGGGTATCGTAAAAACGAGCAAAAGCGGATGCCCCATTCTTAAGTTGTAACCCTGTAACCTCTCTGCCTAACACCTGCTATCTTACCTGTCATTTAAAAAATACATCTACCGCAAGTGGTGAATTTAATTTATTGCACGATGCCAGTAATGTGTTCATGTCTTTACAAAACGTCGTGCTTTCAGAGTAAGAATTTAATTTAACACTGCAGTAGTCAACATGTGAGAATAAGCTTGATACACAGAATTTTTCCTTTATCTTTATTTCTTTGAATCAATCTGCCTAGCCTTTTCTCAACTATATTGGGGTCAGCTTTCAGTCTAACCGTGTGCAGCTGAATACCAGGATTTTATATGGAGTGACTGCCTATCTAACCTCCACAACCCAGTAACTGGGTAATACTGGGTAAGACCCCTTGGTGAGACTGGTTGTCAGACTTTCGGGCTTCTGACGACCCGTAACGACTGTCAAAGATCAACGAATGACAGCCGGGATCAACGGCTTAACGTGCTTTACGCACGGAGTAGTTTCGATATGTGAAGATGGTCACCCATCCACGGACCAACCTCGGCAAGCGTAGCTTAACCTGACGGATCGACCCGTGCAGCTGTTATTACTTAGCCAGGAGGTCCACCTCCTCTCCTTGTTGAAATCAAACAAATTCTATTTATCTTCCTAAACCTCAAAATCAAATACACATAAACCACGTTTATAACCCATCACTACAAGTTATACCTTTCTTCCCACGTACAGCTTTAACTCATATATTAATGTACAATTAGACCTCCCGGTACAGTCACCTGCATATTCATACCAGCTATTTAGTTTGTAATAACTCTTCTTGCATCGATGTAAGAAACGTGCGGCAGTAATTTAATGTCAATCGGATTTATGTTCACTTCATTCATTCATTCGTTCAATCGGTCTTAGGGTAATTTATATTTACTTGTGAGGTCTCGTTGGTGGACGTCAGTGGTTTGTAATAAAAGTACGTAATATAAGTGGTAATTGCCTGAATAAAGTTGAGGTAGGATTTGTGTGAAGGACAATCTAATCTCGTTGGTCTAGTGGTCGCAAGCGAGCATGAGGTCCTGGGTTCAATTCCCGGGTCGGGCAAAGTATTATAAGGGTTTATCCATCTGGAATTTCTCAGTAGCAGCCCGGAGTCTCGATTTTTGCCCGGTTGATGGCAAAATGGGCCCGCCCCCTATCCAAAATCGGTTGAACGGACTGTAAAAAAGGTTTATTTACATGTCTATTCTAATTTCAAATGGAGTATAAATATATTTAAAAAAGTAATCCTAAGTTTTTTCAAGCAGTTTGAAACACTATTCGTCGAATTCTACTGGAGAAATCATATTATCTGACGTCATTCCACATACATAATTCATACCTCCACGTTACTTACACAAACATTGCTACAATTGTAGGCCAATAATAATTAATTCTATGATTTATATGGTTCAAAGGGACTCTGCGTGCTATTGTTGGGTAGTCGGCGATCCGTTTTCGGCTGCGATCCGTTTGGCCCGGGATCCGTTTTGCCCTGAAGGTCGGTATTAAAACAATTAGAGACGTTTACGTTTGAAATTGAGGTGTAATGTTTTGAGAGAACTTTGAGTGTAGGTAGTGTATTTATTGGTTAGTTTTGGGTCGATTTTGAGAATTCTAAGTTCTACAGTAAGTATCAGAAAGGTGTAATGAGCCACATGTCTTTGAATTTTTAGTTCTAGGGCATGCCGGTTTCCTCACGATGTTTTCCTTCACCGTTTTGAGAACAGTGTTGATATATAACCAGTGTTGCAGGAAAGTCCGAAAGGGATACCGGGACCCTGGCAACAGGCAACTGAAGGAACACGGGTGGGTTTTAGTCAGTAAAAGTCTGACAAGCCCTTCCACTCCGCCCAGAGTGGGAGAAATCATTGGACGATTTCGAACCCTCAAAAAAAAAAAAGTGTATAGTTGATAAATAAATAATTTACAAAAAATAATGTGCCTGTCTGGGTTCGAACCTACGATCTACTCGTAAGTCACGGCTGTTTCTACTAGGTCACCACTAAAACTTTAATAAACAAACAAGCGTTACTATTACCACCAATACGATTCACGAAGATAAATGCGAAATCCCTTATCAATTTAATGCTTAAACCCTGTTTTCAACCACAGCGATAAGGCGGCGATAACACACTCTTTAGCCCTTGTAGCGATGCGATTATCTCAATTTATTGTAACGTTATCTTGAAAGAATAAACTTAAATAATAACGCTTTATCTTTGAGATCAAAAGAAGGAAAAAACGATATAAGTTATGGAGTTTCTTTGTGTATGCTAAATATAGGAGGTAAATTGTTTGTACTATAAATAGCTGCCTTTTTGTGCTTTTTTTGTTCATTCATACTCTTACTAGATCCCGTAGATGGTTGTGAAGAAAAAATGAAATAAATAAATTTTTAGAATGGTGTTTTTTATCCTCGAAATAATGTTAACAGTAGTATACAATAATTATTCCATAATATATTTTATGAGCGTTTATTCTGAAAGTTGGCAACGTCGCAAATAACTGTCAAATATTTACCTTTTTTGATTAATTTGGCAATATTACTGTATGGAAATATGAAATATGGCTAGACAACTGTCTAACATATTGATTATGAATTAACCAAAACAGCTAAATATTTGACATCTATTTGCGACGTTGCCCACTTTCAGAAGAAACGCTCTTAACGAGGATTTTCTATGATTATCTTTGTCTTACCTCCTGAAACGTCATAATGATGACAAGTAAGACGTAAAAACGTTCGGTCATGCATGTCAGAATGTCATTCGTTCAAAACTAGTGTTGCCAGTATAATAAATAAGATGTCCCAATGATTTAATAAAACAATTTACCGATTTGTTCAGTAGGAAGAGGGATCAGAGACAATAAAGGCTATTTTTACCCGACTACGGTGAAACAAATAGGAGGGTTATGATAATTTTATGATCCGGAAGATTGGCATCAGTGTTCTCATATCTGCTGTCAAAAACAGCAAATGAGCAAAAAAAACACCAAAATAACACTGCGCTAAGTTTAAAAGACATTATTTTAGTTGCTTCACATTTTTCGTTGAGTAATAACTAATAACAGATCATCACGGAATACCAATATCAATAAATAATTTAACAATAAAACTAAAGAAGGAGACCTCACGCATAGTGATTTATTTTAATTAATGGGCAATAACAATAATTGCCTGGCAGTAGATTTGTTTCATGCAAATCAATCGGCTCTTATTAGCATAGTGGAGAGGACGACAGTGATGGGACATTATCGATGTTGGCTGTCGATATTTGTTACGTAACAATTTGATTTATCTCAACTTCTAATCAAATATTATAAAGATGTAAAATTTGTGAGTTTTTATGGAATATCTTCCGAACTGCTGATCCGATTCCGAAAAGTCTGTCACTAATGCGAAGATACTATATTCTATGTTAAAATAAGAAATTTCACGCGGATGAAGTTGCGGACAGAAGCAAGTACCTATTATAAAAAGGTAAAATTGTTTGTTTGAAGAAGTAATATCTCTGGAAGCACAGATACTAGTACAAAAATTATATCACTGATCGAAAGCTACACTATTGAAAGTTAAGTGCGATAGTATTTTTTTGGTAACACGGAAAACAGTGCTAAAAAGTTAAGAAAATCTTGAAAATTGAATCTACAGTTGAATTAAAAAAAAAATCTTTTCCAATAAAGTTTTAATAACAAAAAACTGTAACTACCTAGTCCTTAAAACAAAAAAAACTAATTAGTCGTCCTACGTTTAACTTAATGACGTTTCATCTAACTGTTAGATACATCAATTAGTACATAAATGACATTAATTAATAATACACCAAGTAAATCAACCATGAGCGGTTGACATGTATAATTAACTAAATTAATTTGTTATTAAAATTAATTAATCTTAACATATTAATCACGCACAGTGTCACTATGGACACAATATAGATGGATACAGCAGGCCGGCTCCATACAGCGAGCGAAAACAGGCGCACGCACACATAGACGCGTAAGTGTGGCTATCTCAAACAAATGACAGTCGCGAGGGCACTTGTACTCGCTGTAAGTGAAGCGTTTCAATGTGTGCGTGCAATTTCGCTCGTTGTATGAAACCAACCTTCTGTATCAACTATTTTGTTTGGGCTTGGGGGAGGGTTACGTCCAGCTGTGAACGTCTTTCGACTAAAATGATGATCATGAGTGGTATTTTTGACTAAGGTAACGAAGCCTACCTTTTACAAATGAGAGTCAATTATTTGATAAATGTCATTTTAATTATTAATGTGATCTCTATGTGGTTAAGTTATCAATTCATGGATATTTTCAATGTTTTGATATGGTATTCAATTTTTAATATTGTGTTCAAAATGTCGATAAAATTAGTTAAAACACCACTTTGTAATGTAAAACCTGTGGCAAAGTATTTTTATCCCAATTCTAGGCTAAACGGGTCAAGAGTAGACATACAAAAACAAAAAAACAAACTTTTTAGTACTAAATTTTTAATTTCACCTCTGAATAGACGAATAATTATATTTACGGAACCCGAGCCCGTTCGCATGTTGACACCCCACTTTAATTTGAATGTCAAATTCTCGTATAATTTTAAAACTGCTTGAACATTTTTGCATATTTTTGTATGCGTAACGCGTATATCCCCAAAACTGATTTTTTTGTTCTATATTCGCAAAACCTTTTCGTTTTTAATTGAATAACATATACTGGACCTCTCGACTTAACATGTTTTCGCACTTTTTGTTGACTTTTTTTACAATTTTAATTAAAAAACGCTTCTCGGTGGGTCCCAACTGGGAGGTCCTTTGGTGTACAAAATGCCTACAATTTGGTGCTCATGAGTTGATTTAGTGTAGCATGCAGAAGCAATTAAAAAATAATTTCTGCTTTATAACCTCAATCTCTTTAAAGCCTAAATCACAAATAATCTTTTTATCATAAATAAATCTGCGTAAAAAAAAAGCACAATAAGTTATTAATTTCATAAACAAATAGGACATAATTATTATGACGTAATTACTTTTTGCACTTTAAATGTCCGTATAAAAATTTAAATATATTTCAGAAAGTTTATTTAAACAAAGAAACAAAACAAGCAAAACTTCCCAACTCACAATAAAAATATCGACATCGATAAAAATAGCTTATACTTATGAATATTTATCGGATTGACATTATAATACAATCGACAGATGTGTCCCAACTCAAGAAATAAGCAGCCGAAGCAACTCTCATATTTCATTGCCTTTTTTATTTTATAAGAAAACTAGCGAACCAGCCCTGGTTCGCACGGTTTTTACGACTTGACAAAACATCGATTTTTCTCTATTTCAAGTAGGTTAAACTTTAAATTATTGTACACATAAACCTTCCTTAATAAATTCTCTAACTATTGTTGAAAACCGCATGAAAATCCGTTGCGGATTTACTAAGAATAACGCGGTTACACAGACAGACACGAAAAGCAACTTCAAAATAATAATTATGCAAGATTAATATGTGGATTTAAAAGTGGATTTTCCATTTTGTGACATTTTATTATGAAATTGATTGCAGTATATCTTATTGACAGGTTTTTATGCGGCGATTGTTTTTTTTTTTCTGGTAAATTTATTATAGAGTTACTGTGGAATGGCGAGGATTTATTTTGTTTTGAAGACTCGAGGATTAGTGGTGATAATGTCTTTAAGGTTTCGGATAGCGATTCGGCATTTTGTAACTAAAATAATGTTTTTTGTTGGATGACAAACGTTTTGTTTGCCGTGGTTTTTAATGCGAGTGCGGTGCTCCTGATCAGACTACCCGTTCACCTGTACCCTTGACGATCTGAACAATGGATCTGACGCCGCAGTAAATGTGGTCACAAACAGGGCCCAAAACAGTACCAATATTTTTACAAAAAAAAAAAACCCGGCTTCCAAAAAAACATTACAGAGTGACAAATAACTTACATTTCGGAATTCGGTGTTAAAAAATATATACATGAAGTCAAACATAGAACCTCCTTCTATATGGAAGTCGGTTAAAAAATAACGTAACACAACTTATAGGATTATTGTTTAATATACTAGTTCATAAAAAAAAAAAAATGTCTAATCGTTGCGAAACACAAGCACTTATCCCCACTCTCAAACCATTGTTAAAAATAAAACAATAATCTTAATATTTCAAGAAACATACACTTAAACGAAAAACTCGAAGTCATCAATAACGACCACCATAATAACACGGGTCACTGACCCCTCCTACGCAATAGAAAGCCATAATCCATGGCTTTTAATGTCCCATAAACTATGTCTCATATTAATTACAGTACTCTGTATTAATGGCGTGTGATTAGAAAAATAACAATACAAAGGAATTGATTTGGTATGTATTGAGTTTGTATTTTTGTTGGAGTACCTAATTATGTTCTTTTCGTTTCGTAAGTTTTTTTTATTTAAAACAGCTGTATGGGGGATGCGCTAAGGTAGCACGCGTAATTATAATTTTCTTATATTTTTTGCAATTTGCAGGTCAGCCTCGGGTTGTATGTTGATTAAAATATGATTCAAGACCGTAAAAAATATGGCTTTACATAAGTTAGAATAATCCTCAAATATGTAATAGTCATTCAATAGGATTATATGAACTTAGAGAGTTGTATTGATGATTTTTATGATTATAATTCTATAAATAAATATTTGATACAGCCGCGAATCATAATTAGATCAATATACAACCTGTCAATGACCTGCAAATTGCAAAAAACGTAAGAAGATTTGAATTCGGCGGGCTACCCTGTAGCTTTCGCCTTAAAGTTCATCATTTACTCTATAATCACTACTTACAAAACGGTGTAGGAAAACATAGTGAGGATACTGAGCATGTCCTAGAACCAAAAATTCGAAGACATGTGATATCCAACCCGCGCTAAGCCTGCGCGGTGGATTACGGCCCATTCACTCTCTCAGAGAGGACGCCTGTGCTGTGTCGCAGTAGTAGGAACATTTGGTATAGGCTGATTAAGCTAATATCATTGCTCTCTAGAAGAGGCACAAACCACTAGAGCGGCAATATAGTCAAAGTGTTATTGGCGCAGGTATTTTAAAGATCCGTGTTATTTCTTCATGACATGATAAATGATAATACTTATATTATAATCAGCCTTGCTACCCAGAAGCCTAAATATAAAACTAGTTTCAACTATGATCTAACCAGTTTTGATATCCGACTGTTGAACTAGTTTTAGGAGGAGCCCGTGGCTGAGTAATAACAGCCGCACGGGTCGATCCAACAGGTTAAGCTACGCTTGCCAGGGTTGGTCCGTGGATGGGTGACCATCTTTAAATACCAAGACTCCTCCGTGTCTCAGAAAGAACGTTAAGCCATTGGTCCCGGCTGTCATTCGTGGATCTTTGACAGTCGATACGGGTCGTCAGAAGCCCGAAAGTCTGACAGCCAGTCTTACCAAGGGGTATCGTATTACCCAGTTGGAGGTCAGATACTACTGGAAGCCGACTGGAAGCCGACCCCAAGATAGTTGGGAAAAAGGCTTGGCAGATTGATTGATTGATTTAAATACAAAAGAATACAGAAATCTCAATGTTTTGTCAACTCGTAAAAACCCGTGTTAAGTAGAGGTGGGTGTCTAGTATGTCAATAAATCGTTGCTTTACATCATGTAACACTAATACACAAGATGTATAACACTATAAATAAGTGTTACATTTATCAATAGCCCCACTGCAGGCAGACGAACTCGGTTGATTAGTTGTGACGAGGCGACATGGCGTCAATTCTGTTCAATCACGGCGCTTACACCGTTTGAGGCCCACAGAGTGGTGCTCAAAGATGTTCGATATTTTGGTGTTTCGTTTAGGTTATATTGCCGTTTTTAAACTACCAGATAAGTTACAGGTACTTTATCTGGCAGATTATTTCGTACACATTCTGCTCTTTTTGTTAATTTACTTGGTCAAAAGTGCCTGTCTGTGAGTGCATTAATGTGGTTTAAAATGGCAACCATGAGTGCCGTTTCAATGCAGAAGTACTGATACAAATAGACGTATCGTGTGGTTTGTTGAAGATTCGGTGACCTAACATCAACCTAATCCATACTTCCATACTAATATTATAAATTCGAAAGTAACTCTGTCTGTCTGTATAGTACCTTTTCACGCCATCATTTATTGCGGAATAGAGAGTCGCCGGACACTCTCAGGATTTGTTATGATTGTCTACAAGTTGTCACTTACAAATAATTTTTTGATAGACAAAATCACGAATAAAAGTGTTACAATTACTTGTGAACTACATAATGACATTTCGTAATACAAGGCTTGTAAGTTTTGATAAACGGCACTGTTCGCGTACCGCCAGGGCTTGTTCGAGGAGTCTCAGGAAAAGAGTTCCTGGTAAGACTTAGGAGACGCGGGGTCAGCTTCCAGTCTAACCAGATAAAGCGACTTTCTCTCCAATTACACGCCACTGCACTCGATCCTCGGCCATACTCACATTCACTCACCCCGCGAAGATGGCCGCTCCAAAAATCTCGCTCGCCAAGTAAAATGTACGAAAATGAAAAATAGTATTCTAAAACTTTGGCATCCATACCAAGATGTCCAATTGCCAAGCGCATTCTGTCGCATCAGTTCAACAATTGTCACTTATGTCTATTGGCTGGGTGACGTTTATATGACCAGCCGATTGATTTGAATCGATGTACTTATTATTTCCGATCGATGGAGGTTGATTGATTGTCGTTTGTTCATTTTTGAATGTTTGCTACGACTAGTGCATCAGTATTTTAGTTAACACTAGCTGAAGCCCGCGGCTTTGCCCGCGTGTATGTCGGTTATTATAATACTAAAACTTTCCTCGATAAACACTCGTATCTATTGGTGAAAAAAGCATGAAAATCGGTGCAGTAGTTTTTGAGTTTATCGCGAACAGGATGACAGACAGACGCGGCGGTGGACTTTGTTTTATAATATGTAAGGGTTTTAGTTAAAATGGACATAACATCACGCCTGTATTCCCAGAAAGGATAAGCTGTAACATCCTGGGCTTATCTGATCTGATCCAGGTCATCTTCCAAATTTGCTGACTGGCTAACTTAGGGTGGATTTCACCAAAGAAACTTAACGCGCTCAGTACACCTAAACTGAGTTCAAGAGCTGTCAATGTCCCATAGCAATGATGACACTGACAGCTCTTGAACGCGGTTTAAATTTGCTGATCGCGTTCAGTTTTAATCCGCCCTTAGTGACTAAATGAAAATATAACAATAATATCACTTAGCCCTCAGTTTATCGCTATACATCAAACAAAACACACGATAACTTATCCCCAAAATCCTAGTTCCATAAAACTTAAAACTATAGGCATATCTTAACTTAGACATTTTGCTCTAACTTAAAACACTTAAGTTAAAGTTTCCTCCATCTTAAAGTGTCAACATCTTTAGAAGGGCGTTTTAAGCGCTTAGTTATTAAGTTAAACTTGGTTAAGTAGAAGTAAGTAATAACTTAACTAAGTTGCTGCTATCAGGAGTTGTCAGAAGCGATTATTTTATGGTTAAGCTTTTGTAAGTCGGTTATGGTATAGATTGTGGGACATGGGATTTTTGACAATATGTTTAAACCTTATGTTTAATGGTGGAATCGGTCTTCCGATTCCATTGGTTTCTTTGTATGTTACGCTTTCACGCTAAAACGGCTGAACGGATTTAGGTGAAATTTGGCACAGAGGTAGACCTTGACCTGGAATAGGACATAGGATACTTTTTATCCCCATATTCTCTCGGGATCGAAACTTACGCGGGTGAAACCGCGGGGCACAGCTAGTCGACCATAAGTGTCGAAATCGTCGACGTCTGTGAAGTTTACACACAAAAATAAGATTTTTAATACTGATATTTCAAGTGACTATACTTACTATCTGCGGTTTAAGACGCCCAAAAAAGTTTTTTCTAAAGTTTTCAACCCTTGAGCGGTGTGAAACGGGATTACATTTTGTTTACAAGCGAAGCCACGGTCTAGTACTAGTATATTATAAACCTACTGTTTAATTATTCATCTATCAAGTGTATTCTACCTTAACTTTTAATATTAATTTACACAGAATAAATTATTAATTCCCACAGCTCATTCAATGAATTTCAACATGGCGCAAATTAAAATTCATCTCAATTATTTTCCAAACAATATGATTTTCATATGAATTTATCATTAGGCTGTATGTTTGTGACATTTATTAACACAATAGTTATTTTTGGAATATTAAATTCTGGTAAACATAGAATTATCATTTGTTTAGCAAAATAGGAAAAGCGAGTGAGTACTTATTAATTGTTATAATTTATAACTGAATTTTGTTTTGTTAAAGATTATAACTTAACATTTTGTAAAGACCACTCCGAAACTCACTCAAGGGAATCGATAAATCTGCCTAGCCTTTTTCCAACTATGTTGGGGTCAGCTTCCAGTTTAATCGGATGCTGCTTAACACCAGTATTTTACATGACCATGGCCTATCTGACCTCGACAGCTCAGTTACTGGGTAACACGATACGGTGAGCCTGGTTGTCAGACTTTTGGGCTTCAGACTACCCATAACAACTGTCAAAGATCTACGAATGACAGCCGGGATCAACGGCTCAACGTGCTTTCCGAGTCACGAACAAAATTCGAGAACGAACTCATTTGTTTTAAAAACAAAATCATCGCGGATTCAAACTTCAACATTCGAATTTCAAAGTTGTATTGCTGGAATAAGGTCGAGATGACGTCACAATGATAACTCCCCTTTTGAACATCACTATGAGCATTCCATTAGTTTGTTTCCTCTTCAAAAATGGGCAGAACCGCGCTATAGCGCTAGTTACAATAACGAGGTCAGCCAAGTTCTAGGGCCTTCGAACAAAGTTCTGAAGCAAATTTACGAGTCTTCCAAGTCCTCAGATAAATTGGATTATTGTCTACTAAATGTAGAATGTCGCTGAGTTTGGATGGATCAAATTGGAGGCGAAAGCGGGGTGTACACAGTTAGATAAAAGCGTGTCAGTTAATAATTCTGTCTGCTGACACCTAATCATGGCGCGTTCCCGCTAAATTGTATTATGAACGCGTGAAAATGCCTGAAACTTTTTACCCGACTACGGCGAAGCAAAAAGGAGGGTTATGATTTTGACCGGTATGTACGTGTACGTTCATGATGTGTTCCTCATATCTTACAATTTGACAATAATGAGGTATCGTTGGAAGCGTCTTGATCGGTCCGCTGGTTATGGGTTATGTGACGTCACATTAAATTGAAAATGACGCCCTCTAGAGGACAAAAAGTGATGAACAAAATTTTTTTTTTCTTAATGCTTTTATCTTGCACCACACTCAACAAGGGATTTTGATCCGAAGACATCTCCAGCAATCTTTATGGGATTTGGGGCTAATCTCCTTTAGATGTAACAAGCATTACCGATCCCATAGAGCGATCAAATGTTATTGTATATGTGTGATTGTTTCAATTTAACCGCTGTTTCTCTGTTACCCTCGGAGAAGCTACCGGTCTGAAATTGGGTTGGGTTATGGGAAATTCAATGTGTTTTCTTGTGATAATGGGCTTAAAATTAATGCTATTAAGGCTACTTTAGGACAAAGGACTCTTTTCAAATAGAGTAGGAAAGAGTATAGATAACATTTAGTACCACAAGTTCTGCAGGCGTAGCATGAGCACCGTTTTGTCGACGGAAGAGTAGACAAAAATGACGTTTCCTGTAGACAGTACGACGGCAGCAAAGTAGAAAGAGTCTACTACACTTTTTACGAAATTCACTCTTTTACATAATTCGACTCAGAATTCTTTGTTTTGTCATAGGATTTATCGGTTGTCAGTGTGATTTTGACAGTAAGGATAGAAAACTTTCTTCCGAAATAGTCTACCTACAAAAAGACCTAGACAAAGATCGTTAGAAATGAAAGACAAAATGACAGGTTGTAGAAAGATTTCTAAGGTGGATGTCAAAAATGAAGAAACGGCTTTCACTTTGTATAGAAAAAGCTATGTCTATTCTTCATAGAGATAGAAAGCGCCATGCTACGCCTGCTGGTGGATAATTTTGTCCGGGGAAGAACCTAATTGTGCTGCCAACTGCCAAGCAGGGTTTTTTTTTAGGGTGGGAAATCATCAAATAACTTCTCCTGCTCTGGGCGGAGAAGGAGGGCGAGTCAGACTTTTACTGACTAAAACCAACCCGTGTTCCTCCATTTGCCTGTTGCCAAGGTCCCGGTATCCCTTTCGGACTTTCCGCAACCCTGGCAGGAACCAAGGTTGCTGTCCAGTTGAAGAGTATTGTTGATGATATTGCAGGGAACAGACACATTTGTCTCTGGGATATATATATATATATATATATATAGAGAGAGCAGTAGTGGTCCAGTGGTAGCAGCGCCAACTTACGCCCCGTCGTAGGTTTGAACGCTTACCACCCAGCGCTTTACTTTGTATGAATATTTTCATCACCACTGCTCTTAAAAAGGTGAAGGAAAACATCGTGAGGAAACCGGCATGTCTTAGAACCAAAAATCCGAAGACATGTGACATCTACGAACCCGCACTGGGCCCGCGTGGTGGATTACAGCCCACTTCCTTTCGAAGTGAGGAGGCCTGTGTCAAAAACGCTCTGTATTTGGACTGCCTAACTATTTGGTACACATACATAATCAGCCTATAATGTTCCCACTGCTGGGACATAGGCCTCCTCTCAGTGAGAGGGAGTGGGCCGTCCGTTTTTGAGTCCATGACGGGGCAATAAGATTCTGTGTTACTATTTTATAAGGATATTGTGGTGAGAAAATAAATAAATACATATTATTATATTATATTTGCTACATGCTAATGGCGATTTCGTTTTCAGAACATTAAGTCCAGGTTTTCGGATAGCTGTTAAGATAAGATAATAAATGACCACGGAAAAACAATAAATCATCATTATTGCGACTTGCATAAAATAATAAAACTTAATTATCAAATCAGATAAAATGACTGCTTCTGTCAAAGAAATCTTTTAGTTCTCCCCTCATTAAAGAAAATAAATCTTCATTAATTCATTTACAATTGTACTTTTATACAACGGATAAAAAATAATAAGAAAAGAATTTAAATAAAGTGTTATAAAAATGCAAATCATTCTATGTTCATTCATTAAAAGCTCGCACTGTGTAATTAGATTAAGTGAGTGAATGAATGAACGGGTAGAATCGGCAAGTCATTCATTTGTTCGAACGATTTATTAATAAAAATTGTTCTTTGTTCTGCATTTTTAGAGACGTGTTTTTATTTAATTTATTTTATCATTAATTTTACTTTAGTAAGGAAACGAATGAAATGCATTTGATAAACTGGTTAGAATTCTATTAAAGTTATACATTCTACAAAAAAAAGTTGTAAAAGTAGCGATGGGTTTCTCAATATGTATTAACTATATGTAGACTATGTTTATGTTGTATGGCTCCTGTCTCCTGGCTAAATAATTACAGCCGCACAGGTCGACCAAAGGATAAGCTTTGCTTGCCGCGGTCAGTTTGTGGATCGGAACATCCATTGCATATACGAGACCCCTCCGTGCCTCGGAAAGCACGTTAAGCCGTTGATCCTAGCTGTCATTTATATATCTTTGACAGACGTTACGGGTAGACAGAAGCCCGAAAGTCTGACAACCAGTCTTGCCAAGGAGTATCGTGTCACCCAGTGGGTTGTGGAGGTGAGATAAGTTTTTTCCATGAAAAAAACAGTTAAAAAAAGCACTAAATTCAGCTGCATCCGGATATTGGAAGCCGACCCCAACATAGTCGGGAAAAGGCTAGGCAGATGATGCCTATAGTTTCAATGTCGACTGTACCAAGTCAACTGTTCCAAAGATAAGGAAACAAGATAAAATAATACCAATAGGAAGTAAAACATAGATTTTATGTTTGTCTTCCTGATATAACAGGAATTATTTAAATGGGTTACTTGAGGTTATCTTGGCCTGATGCCAATGGCCAGTCTTATAGACTATGGAGAATCTAAGCTATTACGACCATGTGGCGACTTCGGCGCTGTTAAACCGACTTCTTCAAAAAGGAGGAGGTTCTCAAATCGCCTGTGTTTTTTTTTTGTGTTTATGTTACGCGATTTCTCCGCCAATTATGAATCAATTTTGATGATTCTTTTTTGTTTGGTAGATCATGCTTCAGACGTGATCCCATATAAATTTCATTAACTTTGCTTGCGCAGTTTTTGAGTTAATTCAATATTACATATTTTTCTCACTTAATTATGTCGACGACGTTTTAAGTGACTCCGTCACTGTTATTTACATAGCAAATAATGGTATTTCTGGCGAATTTCTGTGGGATAGGTACCACAACTAAAAAGTGAAAAATAAAAACTTTTTGCGAAAAAAAAAAAAGTGTAATATAACTTTATGTCGGAAGTCGGTGGCTTTGCTTTCCAAATTTCGTTTTTTGCCATTTAGCAGTTTTTTTAAGTATATCTAAATGATTCTGTCTTAGGTTTTTAAATGTTCTTGATATAAAAATAGAGCTTACTGAGGAATATACAGGCTGTAAGGGTAAACAGTCTTGTCATTCAAACCATGGGTAGTTGACTTAAATATAAAAATAAATGACCGAACACAACAAAAAAAAAACGTTATTTTCATTAAAAGATTTTAAAAAGTTTCTATCTGACACCGTGCTTGCTAGCGAAGCAGCTGACTGACTAAGGGAGTGATCGCTCTCGCTGCCGGTCAGGTCACATCCCGTACCCCCCGCCCGTGTTGAGACGCAAGTTCGTTGCCCTAGCGCATAGGACAACGAACTTGCGTCTCTTGTGGTAAAATGTAGACATAAAAAAAAGAAAAAAAAAGTTGTAATTTTACATTGATTTTACGTTCTATAAATGAAACCAAACCACTGGTTTCAAGGATAACGGTGCTTACACTAACACCCTGTAGAGGTTAGTGGGTTAGTTAGTCAAAAAATGTTGACAGGAAAGTGGTACTCAAACCATGAATATGGATGTCTATTCGATTAGGGGAAGATACCTACATTAAAATAATATTAAAATCATAAGACACATTAAAATTAAAATAAAATAATAAACATCAAAATTTCAATAAATCGACTGCCTCATTTACGTCCACAATCCAAGTACCAACCTACTTTTAACCCTCTCTCTGCTATCGGCAGTCATCAGCATTTCCTACTATATTACATCAGGCCACATTTGGGCCTATTTAGATAACATAACGTATATTTTGCGTCGCTTCCACGTGAACTCTCCGAGTCTCCGGTCGAAATTCGGTTATTGCATGGTACGTGTGGGATGGGTTATTCTGAACTGACATTCTAGACTTATGGTTATTTAAGACCTTTTGGAAAACGTGTTGTTGATAGGTTTTTTAAATGAATGGTCATCATCTCAATAAAATTATCTAAATTAAATAGTTTAGGTTGAGATATAAAAAAGGTCTTTAATTAAATAAAAAAAAATACCCATATCACATCACATCTCATTAGGTTCGTCATTATTTACACATCTGAACCAAAAAAGGTCAATTAAGGTAAAAAATGAGGCTTTTTATGAAAATAGGCCTCATTTTATTACGACTTAAATAGTCATGATCAGATTTTTTTGTTTACTAGTTGTTTAACAAAGAAAAACTAAGGGTTTCGTGCCAACTTAAACCTATATTGTAGACAGATTTTTTACTTTTATTTTAGGATTACTAGCTATTGCCCGCGGCTTCGTCTGCCTTGACGTCGTAAATTATTCCACAGGAACGCACTACCGGGATAAAAGTATCCTATGTGTTAATCAAGGTTATAAATTATCAGTAAGTCGTTCAAAAGTGCCTTTTATGTGCCTAATTGAAATAAATTATTTGACTTTGACTGTGTGCCAAATTTCATTCAAATCATTCGTTCAGCCGTTTTTGCGTAATGTTTAACCGTCATTGTCCGCTCCATAGAATATTTTTTTCACAAAAAAGAACAAAGGCAACTAAAATGGACTCGAAATATTTACAGTATAATATAAAATCAACCAAAACTTGGCCTGGAAATTGTATAAGCACGCACTAATTTAAGGCTCAAAGCTGGGCAAAGGCCTCAACTTCTTCCTCGAATTTGTTTATAAATAAAACTTTTCTATTTAAATAACCCACCACTGTGACTAAGTGGACCAGCAGTCATTAATGTTGTTAGCAAAAAGCAACAAGAAAACAACGCAATACGTACCAACTCCGAACTCGAAAACTTAATTAAACCGTTATCGCGACTCAAGGCGCGTCCCGAGGACCCCGTGGGGTTAAAAGCCGGATGGCCGAAATAACCGGGCTATTTAACACTGTCTCCGACAGTCGCAATCTTCAGTGAAAAAGCTTCAGTTTAATTTGTGCTAATATTGTATGTCATCAGTGTAAGTGACGGGGTTCTGAGAGACCCCCATTTGTGTTTCGACGCGCACGGTTTTTTGCGCGGCAATTTAGGGTTGGATATTTTTGTTGTTGGTATATGCTTGGGTGTGTTAGGTATACACCCAAGCATACACAGCAAAAATATCCGATTTTTTTAATAAATACATAGGTTTTTTTCTCCCTTGGTAATTGGTAGGATTGTGCGAACATACCTACCTACGGACGTTATCTTTCCTATTCACGGTGATTGGTGTATCAAACGGCAATCGTATTTAGGTGCATTTCGCAGTGATCCTATTTCTCGTGCAAAAATATTTCGTATTAGTCATCACGCCTGCAATCGAAGGGTTGGGCAGAGGGGTATGCCAGTTATGTTTAAGTGTCATGTAAAAGGGGGTGAGCCTATTGCCATCAACCGGGCACAAATTCAGACTCCGGGCTGCTACAGATGGAAAAATCCAATAACACTGCCCGACCCGGGAAACGAACCCAGGACCTCATGCTCAGCAGTAGCGTTTGCGACAACTAGACCAGTGAGGCAGTCCGTATTAATCAATATGCAACAAGTAGCGTCCTACGAAAACTAGCTGTTGCCTATGACTTCGTCTGCAATCCAAGATGAAAAGTAGCCTATGATTGGTTTACCTTTGTGCCAAATTTCATCCAAATCCGTTCAGCCGTTTTGGCGTGAAAGCGAAACAAGCAAACCCACTTTCGCATGTAATATTAGTAAGGATAACTGAAATCTTTAATATTGAGTAATAGTATGTAGGGTCCTATATTTTCTCCAAGGAACATTTTCAGTGCAAAAATAAAAATGTTCATTATGTTATTCATTTATTCCACTCTCATTGAATAATGCATACTTTGAACATGACCTTTCTTCATTTACCTACATTCCAGCATAGTAAATAAAACAAGTTTTATAGTTACTAACATGCAAACTAAGTTAAAAGGCAAATTACTATTGAAATCATCTCAAGCTTACCTGCCTGTGTTCATATTTTTACACAGACCCGCTGACTACTGAATTTTGTTTTATGCGAGGGAAAAACTGTGCAAAACAAAAGTGGATGTTTTCAAATAATAATGTTCTACTTAAGTTTTCTGGTTTTTGGCAGCCATCTTGGAACATAGTCGGGGAGTTAGAGTGTTCAATTTAAGTGGAGTGGTATATTTATAAACAAGCAAGCTGAAGTGGCAATGGGCCGGCCATACTAGCCGTAGAACCGATGACCGTTGGGGTAGACGTGTTCTTGAGTGGAGACCGCAAATCGGAAAACGTAAGGTAGGACACCCTCAGGCTAGGTGGAGCGACGATTTTCGCAGGGTGGCTGGTAGCAACTGGATGAGAGTTGCCGAGAATCGAGCCGAATGGCGTGCAATTGGAGAAGCCTATGTCCAGCTGTGGACTGCTATATGCTGATGATGATGATGATTTATAAACAATACTTAGTAGGTTCATCAATTTCTCCGACTGCCTCGTTAGTCGTCGTAAGCGATAATACTGAGCATATGAGTCCTGGGTTCGATTCCCAAGTCGGCCGAAGTTCTATGCCTATACTCGATCATCTGTATAGTACTGCAATTCTTGCAAATAAAAAATTTATAGTTTTTATTCGACTATTAAAAAACCTAATCCTAACTTAATATTATAAATGCGAAAGTATGTTTGTTTGTTTAGTACGCTTTCACACTAAAACGGCTGAACGCATTTGGATCAAATTTGGTATGGGGATACTTTGAACCCCAGAGAAGGACATAGGTTGCTTTTTATCGACATACCACGCTGGCAAAGCCGCGGGCGGAAGCTAGTTTCAAATATTTCTACTATAAAAGAAACCAACGTGTGATATCTACATGCCGTCAAATTGTAGTTACTACGCAATTATCAAAATATGTATTAATTTCAGCTTACAACATTTAATTAAGTGCCTCATATTTCAAATAATTCTGCTAATGAAGTTTAGTAATTCTATATTCAGTTCCAAGAAACGTAATAAAAGTAAAGCAACGTTATAATCTATTAGTAAAATGGAGAGGGACTTAAATTATATCAGAGGGCGGAGTAATTAAAATTTTGCAAGTAATCAAAGGCGAAAACACAAAAGTGTGCGGCATAACGCAATAGTCTGCGGTGCGACGCAATGTATCGTGTAAATGATCACTTCATTATCACGTCTGATTTAGAGCGGTATCGCGTCAAAACACGTTTTTTTTGTTAAAACCCACGTTTGCCCCACGATGGGCGCCAGTGTCCCGGTACAGCCCTCAAGCCCTTAGCTCATTTGAGGGAATCTCACC
Source organism: Lithophane semibrunnea (assembly GCA_947363905.1). NCBI lineage: Eukaryota > Metazoa > Arthropoda > Insecta > Lepidoptera > Noctuidae > Lithophane > Lithophane semibrunnea. The sequence continues at coordinate 3,870,355 of OX376211.1, forward strand.
GGACAACGTTAGTTGGTTGATGGTAAACAATGAAAGTAGACTGAAGATAATTGTTCATTGCACGTAGTCGAATAATACAACACTTAACATGATAATAGCAATATTATTATAATTATATTGACACAAAGCACTTAAAATATTATGGCTATAACTACAGACAGCAACAAGCTTCGGCAAGGTCCAAAAATGAAGTGACGACCAGACTGGAAAAAAGAGTGCATGGGAATTTGTGGCGTTCTGAATTTGAATTGAAAATCGAATGGTGATGTGGCCAGCCATAAAAAGGATTGCCAGCAATATAATGATCGGATGAGTATGGAAGGGAAGGACCTCGTCACAATACCACATGCAGAGATTGAACTACGACTGTTCTACGGTGCGGCAACGCAACGCAACATAAAATACTGCGTAACTGTTACGTTGCGGTACCCGCACCGCATAACTTTTGCGTTGCGGTACCTTAAACAAGTCACATCTCCCGACCTATACCGAGAGTAGCTCATAAAACTTTATGTTTTAATGCTATAAAAATGTTCCTTATGTAAATTCTTATTTCACTGCTATACCGTTTCATCTTGGTCTAATTTTTTCGCGCATTTGCGCACCCCTAATGTTATGCAATCTGCGCCTTCGTTTACTTAATGATTATTATGAAAATTCTGCGGTAGAAACCTTGGTGATATATGGTATGTGCTTATATCTATGTACTTCGTCAGCAAGATGAAAATTACATTTTTTTTAAATAGCTTTTTTCTAGGTTTTAGCCGCATTTAGTTCTAACTTTTGACAGCCTAAACCGGATCTAGCCGGAATGATCAAGTTTTCTAATATTTTATAAGCTTATAGTGTGATAATTCAGTAACACAGACGTTTGCATCTTTATAAAGACATAAAATGGCTATAGTATATTATTGGTAATATGTTGGCAATCCATTAAATGGATGTTGGAGAGGTCATTTGCAACCAAATGACCCCATAAGACCTCAATACAAATATTCGAGTAATTTGACATTATAAAGTTTAAAATTAATAAAATAAAAATGTCTAGTGTCAAATTACTCGTAAATGGTTGACATTTGCATAGGGTAATATGGGGTCATTCGGTTGCAAATTAGGTCCTACATTCCCTAAGGGTTGCCGACACATTACCAATATAACCCTGAACATACACATAGTGGTTGTGCAGAAACGTTTAACTTATTGACTGCATTGTTGCGTTTATTGGTCCTCAAACTTGAAATGATTAAATTATCATGTGCGTAGGAATCACAGACATGTAGGTACTTAAGTAGTTTATTAGTCTATTCTAGATCTAATCAAAAAGATTATTTTCATTCACAAAAAAATATGTATATTGGAATTGACATCTTCAATGTCAGATAATTTTTGTTTGACATTGAAGATGTCAATTCCAGAATACATTATTTTCGCGAACAAAATAATGATTTTCTTCATCGTCTCTTTTATACATTTAAGTGTACCGAATCGAGATATCGCCAACCTTTTTTAAGAAGTCGTCCGGCTCCGGATAAAGTACTAATCAGTTCTTTTAGCCACTTCTGTCGTATTCACAGGGATGTAGAGTGGGGTGAAGTGGCAACAGGCATTTTGAAACGACATTGAAGAAGACATTATGTTTGGAAAGTGTTTTGACTTGTGGTTGACGTCTGGAGTACTTTTTACTGTGCACCAATTTTTTGTAAACTACAGTTTACGTCGAGCTATCTTGTTGGTCTTTATTTGACAAACTTAGGATGAAATGTACCTAATAAATACAGCCTATAGTACTTTGCTAGATGTACCATGTTATGTATATTAAGTACCAATAAAAAAACATGGATTATTTAAGAATTTACGACTTTACGACATAGGTTAAGTATCAAAGTTTCCTTGTTCATAGTAGTTATGTATATCTGCAATTGCTGATTCTTAATTGATAATTCTTTTGCTTGCTTACTTTACTTCAAAACTTGTGTTCAGCTTCACTACTGGACTTCAGTGGTCACTACTAGAACTGTCCACTTTTTAATTAAATATGCATTAAAAATATTAACATTTTATTTCTTTACCGTCCCTTCCAGTCACATTTAAATCAATAAGTCTTTAAGCCAGGGGGTTTACCAGGCAGGCAACATAAAAATCTTGGCAAAAAACTCCGCAAATAAATCAAGCTGCCCTACCAACTCCTGATGAGGGAAAGAGAAGGAAGATTAATGATGTTTTGTCTCGAGCTTTTTAGATTTTTGTGCAATTAATTTTAGATAATATAATGTTTTCTTTCGAGTTCGTTGGTCGACTAAGAGCTTTTTGGAAGGGGGATTTTTAAACTGTTTTTTTTTCTGACTAGTTATAGCTGACACTTTGTGTAGTTGTTTTGTAGTTATTAGTCTAGTGACAGATAGATATTTAAAGTTGATTTTATCCATACTTTTTTTTTCAATCGTGTTTCTAACGTAACCGACATTATGATGTTATGAAATCAATAAATTCAATCATAACATTTCCGATCCGACGTCATTTTAAAAAATAAAAATATTTTCCGACATTTTCCTAATGTTTATTTTTAACCAAAATCATCTTCCCTAATAAAAAGTCGAGTTTCCTCAAATTTCCGGACTTTTCCTACAAGTTTCCTGTAAAAATAAATTAACATGCTTAGATTGGATTGTCAAGGAGTCCATTGAAAGTCCGGCTTCCCGACTTATTCTAATTTGGATGCCCAAGTTTTTTCTGAGCTTGTTAATAAAACAACATTTGCTTACGTATTCTTTACAGTACACTTTTCAAACTGAAATTAGCTTGAAATAAAATTTAAAAAAAAATCTTGTTCTTGTTTATGTGATCAATAAGAACGTGACATTAGATTAAAGTGTCTAGTGGTCACAAGCGCTACTGCCGAGCATGGGTTCGATTCCCAGGCCGTGTAAAGTATTATTGGGTTTTTATGTCTGGAATTTCTCAGTAGCAGCCCGGAGTCTAGATTCATGCCCGGTTGATGGCAATAGCCCCCCCTGGCCCAATAGCCCCCCTACATGGGACTTAAACATTACGGGCGAAATGTTGGTGCGCTAAATATCACATCTGTTTATCTGTTCGAGGATTAAAGCCGTCATGTTTGTGTCTCCCAAACGATCAATTGCAATGTAGGTATTGACAATTTTTTCCGTGATTGATACATATTGATGCGCAAATTGATCGTCTAGCAAAATGCAATTGAAGCGATTGACAATATTACTACAATACAAATTGATAGTTTTACCCCCGAATTTTCAAACGTTTGAAAAATAGTTTTCGGATAAAAGTCTTTTTGACGCTTTTCATGTCATTACTAACACTATGGACTTCAAGATCTGCAAATAAAGAATCATTTATTTATTTAAACTACAATAAGAACCACAAAGATGAGATATCAACCAAAGAATGTTTGATTGATTTGAAAGATTGATTGATTGATTGAAAGATTGTTCTTTGCCCCTTAACCCTTGCATTCGGCTCTTAATTTGGCAAAGAACAATCGACCCCCAAACGGCGCGTTAATTTAACGAAATGGTAGAAAAACTATATTGTGTTGCTACGAAATGGTCGTCGGGTTACTCTAACTATCTGTTCGATAAGGACGGGTGTACAGTGAGAGCAAACATTTTTTTTGTCTAATACCAATTATTGCAGTAAGTTTTGAAATTTTTATTTTTGTTGCGTTATTAACTTATAGTAACGGTTTTTTTTATAAAAATTACATCGAATTGTTCAGTTCTTCACCCCCTTTAAACATTCTTGGAGTACCTAATTATCAGCACATAATTTATGTTGATGCGTTGCCGTTTATGTACGAGTATTTTGGTGTTCATCAGACATCCGCTTTTAATTATTGAAGCTGTATAGGTTTAATGTTTACAACTGAAATTCACTACATGTATGAACGTAAACGAAGTAAAAGGAGTATGTGTGGATCGTAGCAGACGGCGTTCTGTAGTTTTTGCGGATTTCAGCAACGAAACTACACGCGATCAGCACTTCTAAATTGCGTTCAAAAGCTGTCAATATTCCATAACAATTTTGACACTGACAGCTCTTGAACGCGGTCCTGAGGCCCTAGACAAAGTGACATTCTATCAGCGATAACGATGATGGAAAAGGCAAAAATGTATAGGACTGACATAAGCTATCGAAAAGCTTATGTCAATCCTGTTGAAAGTCGTTGTAGAAAAACGAAACGTTTTGGAAGCGATTGTCACTTATCTAGGCCCTCAGTTGTGCTGAACGCGTTCAGTTTCGTTGGTGAAATTCACCCTAAGTCACCAATCAGCATTCGCAAAACTGCAATACCTAAACTACCTACTTATCAAACCCTTAAAACGTCACAAATGCTAATAGTAACCGTTGTACACTCAACCCGTTTGAAGCAGGCGTGCCAAGATTGAGGTTTGCAATTCTATCGGTGATCGGTAACCCTAAATTACGGTACGGAACCCATTATCGTGTTCCGTTTGTACGCTGCCGATTGATATTGGAGGGTTAAAGGCATTTGTGTTCGCTAACATGGCTAATAAAGTATGTTTATGGTAAATTTGGGTTAGGTTGGTCTGGAAGACCGGAGTTTGGGTTGGAAGGACGGTTCAAGGTGCGTTAGGGGGTCGTTGTGTCTCTGGCTTTATTAAGGAGAGAGAGACAGAACGCTTGTATTGAAGTTGGCAAAATGTCAGTAGGTATTCAAAATATTTTATTTGACATAAACTTACATGGGCACTTATGAAACGGCAGAAGCTAGGTGCACGGTTCCAATTGGTCGCTTCCTCTGGAGAAGAGCCGGCAAGAAACTCCACGGTTACTCTTTTAAAAATAATAAGCTTTTACCATGCCGGTTTCCTCACTATGTTTTCCTTCACCGTTTTTCATTTCATTTCATTTATTTATTTCAGTAACAATTTTTACATTGTATCGAAATTTTACACAAAATTATAAAATTAAAAATTAAAACAATTACAATATAAATCCTAAGTATAACAGAAATCAAATAAATTAATTAAAAACGTAAAACATTTGTAATTCCCTGATAAAATATATTACCGTTTCCCAACTATGTGGGGTCGGCTTCCAGTCTTACTAGATGCAGACTGGATGTACTTAAAGTAAATAAACCTCTCCAGAATAGTAAATAATAACCAGACTAGAAAAACATATTTTTATTACGAATTACCAATATTTTCGCACACAATCTGCAGGAGAAAATAACTATTTCTTTTATTTCAACCCTGTTCTCGTCCATTATATCTAACAGACAGTCGAAGTATCTTCCCTAATAGTACAAGACATAGGTACCGTAAACAGGACCCGTCAAAGCCTTTCAAATCAGGCCTCGGAACTGTACGTGGCCCTTACGCACGAATTGCTGAAGCCCCTTCAGCTAGTGATGTGCGCTGTACCGGGGAGAGCGCGGACTTAATAGGTTAATTTGGGTAGGTGTTGGAATAAGTTGGTTAACGGGATGTGGAAATGATAATGAGCTTGTTTTAGGGTGCTTATTTCAGCATTGTAATTTAAGGATTTAGAGGAGCTTGTGGCTCAATAATAACAGCCGCACGGGTCGATCCATCAGGTTAAGCTACTCTTGCCGGGGTTGATCTGTGGATGGGAGACCATCTTTACATAACGGACTCCTCCGTGCCTGGAAAAGCACGTTAAGCCGTTGGTCTCGGCTGTCATTCGTGGATCTTTGACAGGCGTTACGGGTCGTACGCAGGACACGCACCGCGCACCGACGAACTTCCGATGTCTGCGATACCCCGCACGTACACCTTCCTACGGTCCGTCTTCCGGGCTATAAGATGAACTCGCGTTATACCGAAATCCCACGATCCGTGATTTTGTGGATGGACACCGACGAGCCCGGACGACGGACCGTAGGAAGGTGTACGTGCGGGGTATCGCAGACATCGGAAGATCCTCGGTGCGCGGTGCGTGGCGGTCTATTGTCGTCTGCCGTGCGTGTCCGTCTGCAATATTGCCGACCATCGGGTTCCACCATAAGAAAACAATAAGTCAATTTGACTATTGAGTCAATGTTTTATAATTCAAAAGATACTTATTTCGTTCTCCAAAAAATTACTATTTTCATTAAGTCCGTGAAAAAAGTCCCGTACCAGGCGCCTCACTAGCTCACCTTTCCCCATCCAATACACCAGCACTATTCCTCTGATCGGGAGGGCTCGGAGGGCCCTCAACACGTCTGAGGAGGTTCACATTGTGTCAAATGAAACACATGTAGCATCTTCAGGGTTACAAATGGGCACTTTTGGCTATATTGTTCATGGTAGACTTATTTTTGGGTTCTGTATTGCAATTTTTGTACGGGTTTGGTAGATGTATTGTGAAGCATTTTTATGTAGTAGTACAGTGACTTGTGTACAGACGGGGTATGAATACCTTGATCATACATAGAACTTCTTTAGCAAAATATCTCTTCGTCAGTTTTTTTTTAAATGACGTTGTTTATTTGGATATCGTACTAGCAAGTTTCTTGCCTATGGTATACAATAAAATTGAAACAAAAAATTACTTGCATTTTATAAATATTGTTTAGACAGTGCAACTTTTTCGCGCGGCTTTCGTACCGAAATGGATTCCACTAGTCTTAATCTCAGGCCCTTTGGGAATCACAACCTTCATGTTGTGTGTGTGTGTGTAAATCAGGCTTTAGGGAGTGTCAATATACAGAATGTTAACTAACAAAGGGTGTTCCCGCTAACCCGCAATAATAAAACGACAATAAATGCAAAAAAAAATACCACTCGATTTTTTTTATATATGAATACAGGGTGTTAGGGTAAACACCGTTATCCTTGCAACCAGTGGTTTGGTTTCCATTATAGAACGTAAAATCAATGGAAAATTACAACTTTTTTTTTCTTTTTTTTAATTCTACATTTTACCACAAGAGACGCAAGTTCGTTGTCCTATGCGCTAGGGCAACGAACTTGCGTCTCAACACGGCCGGGGGGTACGGGATGTGAACTGACCGGCCGCGAGCGCGACCCCTCCCTCAGTCAGTCAGCTGTTTCACTAGAGAGCACGGTGTCGGATAGAAACTTTTTAAAATCTTTTAATGAAAATGACGTTTTTTTTTTGTTGTGTTCGGTCATTTATTTTTATATTTAAGTTCACTACCCATGGTTTGAATGACAAGACTGTTTACCCTTACAGCCTGTATTTAGTGAAATTTCCACAAAACTATTAAATCGATACGTAAAAAAGAAACACTGTACACGCACACTTGTGTTTCAACGTAGAAAGACAACTGTGACGAGTGTGCGTGTATAGTTTTCCGTATCAATTTAATATTTTTTGTGAATATTTTACTTAAAAAAAATAAAAATAACGTTTTTTTTTAATGGATTTATTTTTAGCTTGTATAGACGCTATCCTATTGCTGGTAAACGGGAACGCCTTTCGTTAGATAACATACACGCCACTCAAATTTAATTAATTTTAACAGCACCCGTAATTTTTGTTATCTTCACTAATATCAAGGCTATACATATTATCGTAAGCTTATCTCGTATTGCATATCGTGAAATGATAATAGAAAAGCATTATAACACTATGGTCCATTGTCAAAAGGTCTAAGGCCATAGGAAGGCCATCCGATCACTACATAAACCAATTTGTTAATCTTTTAAAAGGTTTAAAAGCGTTTCAAAGCAGACTTTGATTATTATCTCGTTCAGTTCCACGATATGGATATAAATATCCATAAATTTAATTTACGCCTTTGAATTTATGAAATCTTCTGCATGTTAGTTGATATCTTCAATCAAAATGGTATACAATCTAAGTCTGACGCATCCCAAAGCCACTTGACTCAGATCGACAGAGCATTTGCCACTATCCGAACGATCCAAAAACTGTCTATTAACACTACATAAATCACGCTGCTCCGCCTACTCTAACGATCGTTAAACTAACTAAAGTATTGAATTAATCTGACGGTAGTTGTACACATGAGTAGATAATGCGACAGAGTCACAACTTCTATAGAGTGCAAAAATACTTTTTCGAAAGGGTTGTAACAGGAGCCCTATCATTTCAATCACATTCTGGCCTCTTTTGTTATCCTCAACGATTCCGTTTGTCTCTCATCCAGGTGTTTCCCGAAACATTGACAGTGTCGCCAACCCAACAATCATACTCCATCGGACATTACCAATCTTAGATAAGAGTGGCAATGTCGGGCAGGATGTCCTGCCCTACTCGTCTTGAGGTGAATACACAAGAGGTTAAGATTGATCATACATTAAACATAACGCCTGTATTCTGCCAAAGGTGAGGCAGAGGTGCAACTAAAGGACAGCCATATTTTGCCAGTTATGTTTAAATCAAATGTGATAGCGGGCGGGCCTATTGCCATTAACCGGGTACAAATCCAAATATAAGGCAATTAATAATTTATTATATCGTCTAAATTCGTACCCCGTAACCAAATGCTTGCTGGTCTGTTTTATTTTTACCTTACTGAGTGTTTCCTAAGGATTATTCCTCTGAGCGTGAAGCGCACAGGCTCTGCATCCTTTTGTTACCTACTCAACACAGTCTGGTTGTTTGAATCTCCGCCTCTGTTCACTTACCTACTCTGTGTAATTTAACAAAAGTGTACCCACTTTTGTTTCGCACTTCTCTAAAAAGAGGCACGCGATTCGTACATTACTCTGTGTAGATTAGATCGAAGATTATGTTTCTAAGAATATGTTTATTGTTTCAGTTGAACTTGCAACTTTGTAATTATTGGTGACTGAATTTTGTTGAGTTTTTGAAATGTAAAAGTAGGTCTTTCTTGATTGCTTTAAGGAACTGTTGAGGCAGTTATGTGTCGAAACTTACACTACTGATTGTAATAAATTTAAAAAATTGTAAGAATTTTTTATTCAGTAACAAAGGACCTATCCAGTGGGCTAACAATGGCTAACTTAACTATAAGTCTAGATTTCCCCTAGATGTTTTTCCTTCACCGATGTCAGTTATTCCCTCAAAAACTCAGAAAGTACAGAATTTAAAAAGTCACATTGACACTTATATAATCAGAAAAATTAAAAAAATCCCATCCATTCTGACACAAGCAAAGATGAACAAAATATAAGTAAAAACCATTTTAAAAACAAGCTTTCATAAACTAAAAAGGATTTTCCCATGGCCACCTTCCGGCTCCATCATCAGACCCTGAACACCACCTAGTGTCAAAGAGCAATAATGACCAATGCGTCCAAACACGATGTTGCTATCTTGTTTGATTGAGGAGTTCCTATGGCCGACTTCCGACTCCATCATCAGACTAGCTCAATGATATCAAACTTTCAAAATGTCTCGGTAGTTATATGAGTATGCCAAGTTTCAGCTCAATCGGATGCCAGGAAGTGCTTGAAAAATGGATGACAATTGGAGTAACCGGAAACACATACGAACAGAGCAAGCTAATTAAAGGTTGTAATTTTTATTTTTATTTATTTATTTGGTACACCAACAGCAGTACATTTAAAAACAATTAAATGGGAACAGTAAGATAAAAATATACTGGTATGAATGCCTATTATAAGTATACACAGCATTTGCCACAAGACAACATAGTAATAAAATAATAAAAATAAAACTTGAAAGAAACATAAAATACAATACAATAAGTAATCAAAATACAAAATCAATAGATTACCTATGTAGTTAATTGATTCAGGCGTGACTTTGCGGAAATCCATTATAAAATACAATAGACGCTGATATATTTAGTAACCTATTCCGCTTGACTATTCTTCAAGAGTCATAAAAACCCTGTAAGAAATCGACACGTGTTTCATCTCTCAACGAGGCATCTTCAGGATGACGATTGACCAATTGCAAACGCGACGTGTTACCACACCGAGCGCTAGCGCCTAGCCAATCAGCTCCGAGCAACAATCCTATATAAGTGGGGGTGTCAGGAGATTTGATTCACTCTGCGGCGTCCAGCGGTGTGGTAACACGTCGCGTTCTGGTTTGCAATTGGTCAATCGTCATCCTGAAGATGCCTCGTTGAGAGGTGAAACACGTGTCGATTTCTTACAGGGTTTTTATGACTCTTGAAGAATAGTCAAGCGGAATAGGTTACTAAATATATCAGCGTCTATTCTAATATATTACCTATGTATTAAAAAAATTATATACCTTTGCCAGGTAAAGGTAGAAGGAGAGAGAGTGAGAGATAACTAATATTAAAAGAAAACGCTTTTCCCATAAAAGGTTCTGTTTCACAGATTACTCTGTACAATTGGACGTGTAAATCTAAAATAGGCGGTTGACGTGTTGCGACCGCGACATTTGCGACTATAAATCGCAGTCGCGCTCCGTCGTTCATTATTTATACGATACCGTCGTTTTATTTATTGCCCGTCTTATGTTTTGTGTTTTTTTTTGGAAGATGAGGATTGATATACATTGTATTGGAAATCATACAACGTGTTGATGATAATGTGGTTTTGATAGACTAGTTAGTATGGCTAGCTAGTGAATTATTAATAATAATAAAAATGTTTTATTGACATTAAAAAGGTGGTACATTTTAATTAGTGATTATATGCACAACTGCTGCACGAGGAGCTCGTGGCTAAGTAATAACAGCCGCACCGGTTCGATCCATCAGGTTAAGCTACGCTTGCCGAGGTTGGTCGGTGGATGGGTGACCATCATTACATACTGAGACTCCTCCGTGCCTCGGAAAGCACGTTAAGCTGTTGGTCCCGGCTGACATTTGTGGATCTTTGACAGTCGTTAAGGGTCGTCAGAAGCCCGAAAGTCGACAACCAGTCTTAATAAGGGGTATCGTATTACCCAGTTACTGGGTTGTGGAGGTCAGATAGGCAGTCGCTCCATGTAAAATACTGGTGTTCAGCTGCATCCGGTTAGACTGGAAGCAGACCCCAACATAGTTGGGAAAAGGCTAGGCAGATTGACTGATGCACAACTGATGAGCATGGGGGGTCCCGGGTTCCATTCCCAAGTAGGGCAATACGTTAAGTCGGATTTACATTGATTGTTTCACGTGTAAATTACCTATTAACACATGAAACTATCAATTAATAATTTACTTTGCGCACTAGTTTCGTAATGTTTATCCGGCTATAAGGAATTTAGTAGCCGCTCGAAATCTGCACTAGTACCAGGTTGACGGCAATAGGCTCGCCCTCTAACACAGTTCTACACTTGAAGCTCACGACCTATGGATGTAATCGACACTTCTGCTCAACCCTTTCGTAATACGTGCGCGATATACAGTATGCAAGGGTAAACACCGTTGTCACTCAAACCATGGGTAGTTGACTTAAATATAAAAATAAATGACCCAGTAACAACAAAAAAAAAACCTTATTTTCATTAAAAGATTTTAAAAATTAAATATCCGTCACTGTCCCGATGCTCATGAAAACGCGTTCGAGAGAGCTGCGAAACAGCTGACGGCGGGTTATGTAACGTCCCGCGCGCCCCCGCCAACCGCCGGCCGCGGCCGGTTGTTGCCCTTGCGTGTAGGGTGAAATATTCTTGTGGAAAAATGAAGATTTTCTTTTTAAAAAAATAGTTGTACTTTTCCATTGATTTTACGTTCTATAAATGAAACCAAACCACTGGTTTCAACGATAACGGTGTTTACACTAACACCCTGTATTGTTTATCAATAGCAGGGTATCTTCAATTATCCCAAATATCAATTAAACAATTACAGTATCAAGAAACTTTAGCTCCATCGCATCAATCGAAGCCGCTGCTGCCGTCTTGAACAAACCGCACTCGATCTGTTATGCGGAAACCTATTCACGTTTCATTGGGTTCCGTACAGTTAAACTAATAGTATCTAAATATATTGGACAAAGTTTATAGTGTGTATTTGTCAATGTCTATTGTATTTTCACGGGATATTTATAATTACTACTTATAGCACGAAGCAGGAAGAGCTTGTGGCTACGTAATAACAGCCGCATGGGTCGATCCATCAGGCTAAGCTACGCTTGCCGGGGTTGGTCCGTGGATGGGTGACCATCTTTACATACCGAGACTCCTCCGTGCCTCGGAAAGCACGTTAAGCCGTTGGTCCCGGCTGTCATTTGTGGATCTTTGACAGTCGTTACGGGTCGTCAGAAGCCCGAAAGACTGACAACCAGTCTTACCAAGGGGTATCGTATTACCCAGTTACTGGGTTGTGGAGGTCAGATAGGCAGTCGCTCCACGTAAAATACTGGTATTCAGCTGCATCCGGTTGGACTGGAAGCCGACCCCAACATAGTTGGGAAAAGGCTAGGCACGAAGCAAAAGGAGTATGTATAGAATGTAGCAGTCTTATTTATGACCAAACCAAAGCACATTCTTTGCAATTTTTGTCACTGTAAACTTCAATATTTTCCCATAATCGGAAAATACATCTTCTGACAAAACTGCACCGATTACAAACTATACATTATTTTTATATATTTTTCGCACCATTCGGAAAACAGCGAGTTTATTCGAAACAAATGTGCTCTATAAGTTAAAAGCACAATAACAAGTAGTCCACATTTCTTTATTTACGAGAAAACCCGATACAAACTAGTGTACGGGATATTTTTATTTATTTTAAAAGCGTGAATAATGTGCGCCGTATCAGCACGTGGAACTGGGCTAGTGGTGGGATGTGTTCCGATTTTGTTTCTGATTCGAACTGTGGGCAGGAAAGAAGCGAAATATGTTATTCTGTCACAAAAATTGTTGAGGTGTATATTCACTTTTGAATCTCTGCAGTTGCACTTATTATTAGCTGCGCCCAGCGGTTTCATCCGCAAAAGTCTCGATCCTGCAGGAATTTCGGGATAAAAAGTATCCAAATCCGTTCAGCCGTTTTAGCATGAAAGCACAAACAAACAGACTCACTTTTGCATTTTTAATATTAGTTAGAATTAGAATTGGCAATTCGTCACATCGTTGATGTAAAAAAACATGGTCCCTTGACAGCATGGTGATCATTGGTCGTTGTAACGTAAGCAAGCTAAAGTTCAGTAGAAATAAGTAAGTAGTAGACAAGATTTTTCCGCCAAGTTTTTAGTTTTTCCGCGTCTTCTTCGTGATGTTTCCCATTAAGTTTCGTTAATTTTCAAAGTTTTAGACAACAACTAATCAAAAAGTTGATATTAGATTAAGACAAGATAATCTAAACTGCGTTTTAGAAATCGGGAATCAAAGACATAATGTACTGGCAAAATAGGCATTTGGCAACCCCTAAATATGACTAGATTTTACAAACATTGTAGGTGTACACCTACAATGTAGGTGTCTAGTGTCTGTCCTCAATTCAAAGGAAACTAGCTGCATTGTAAGCAAGAATAAGATATCTTTTTCAAAAACAATTCCTGCAAAGATCGGAGCAGAACAAGAACGTTAACATCACTAGTTGTAAATTGCTTACCGATGTTCCCGACCGAAACGATATTTGTTACGAGTGATTTTTAAACGTATTCCCAGGGTTTGGCTGCGGTGCCACGGGTTTCAGTCATGAAGGTTGATAATTAGAGGTTATATAACAACTCCTGGAAGTTTTTGGGTCAGCAGGAATGTTTGGAAACGAGTCCATAATTTATTTTTATACGAAATGGACCTTTTTTGAACTGTCTGCGGCTAGTAACTTTAAAACTTGATACAACTTAAAATTGACGATGAGATATTATACATTAGCTTCCGCCCTTGGCTTCGCCCGCGTGGTTTGTCGATAAAAAGTAGCCTACGTCCTTTCTCAGGCTCTGTGTACCAAATTTCATTTAAATCGTTTCAGTAGTTTTGGCGTGAAAGCGCGATAGATATACCGACAGAATTACTTTCGCATTTATAATATTAGTAAGGATAGATCATGATCCATACATACGCTTTTTCGTCATCCGCGTTCATACATCGCATACAAGTTGTTGTGAGTACATCACACCTTTTTGGAAGAAATCACCAGTCTGAATGTTTCTGTTTGTGTTATCTGTGTGTGTCCATAAATAGGACCCTGTATTAACTCTAAAAGAGGAACCATGGAGTTGGTTTTCCAGTTTTCTCTAAAGGAACGTAAATATGCCTTAAGCCGTCGGTCCCGACTGTCATTCGAGGATGTTCGACAGTCGTTACCAGCCCGAAAGCCTGACAACCAGTCTTACCAAGGGGTATCGTACCTATAACCCGGTTGCTGAGTTGTGGAGGTCAGATAGGCAGTCGCTCCGTGTAAAATACTGGTATTCAGCTGCATCCGTTTAGACTGGAAGCCGACCCTAACATAGTTGTGAAAAGTCATTCAGAAAATTAAGAAAAGTCATTCAGAAAGCTAATTGCTAACTGAACGTTATCAGCACCTCTAAACCGCGTTCAAGAGACGTGACCCCATTTTGACAGTGTCAAAATTATTGGGGAAAATTGACACTGCTAAAATTGAGTTGAGGTCCTCGGTTACTGACAAATGTTTGCACTGACTGGACAGGTCCACTCAAATCTGTGTGGTTCTTTCCTCAAAAGACCATTTCAGCCATTAATCTACATGGTCCTCATATAGCTTGACCAAGATTATGTCTGGACCTTAAAAGAGACTGCGACCTCTGACTTTGTTTCGGCCTTTCTTCTCAGAGTAGTCAGATAGGAAACGCCGACCTCATCTAGCTTATTTTTTTTTTTAATACGACGTGTAAAAGTGATTCCGATATTCTATTTACAGAATAAACAATTTCATTTCATTTCATTTCACCGACAGCTCCTGAACGCAGTTTTGTTGTCCTGATCGCGTTCAGTTTCTTTAGTAAAATCAGCCCTTAATGTGCTTTCCGAGCCACGGAGGAGTCTCGCGGACCAACCTCAGCAATTCAAAGTATACCTGTAAAAGAATGAGACATAAGGAAAAATCAAAGAAGCCCTATTCAATCAATTACCATGTTTTACGGTTAGAGCGCAATTTCTAACGAATCTCATTCACTAGACTATTGACAGAGCCGAGAACACAATAAAGCTTGCCATTCACTATGCTGCCAACTTTCGAAAGTGGAACTGTCGCATATCACACGCCTTTTGTTTGCAGTGCCGTTCTGATGTGAATTACGGTTATGTTATGCCATTAATGTTGCTATTATTGTACTATGAATTGATGGAACTGTGTAGCTGTTTGTTTGTGTCCGCGGAATTTTGCGGACTTCGGAAAATGTTGAGAGTTTTAAATTTAAATGCAGTGTCTAAAGAAGTACTTACCAATTTGTGTGTTGGTGTAAATCTTAAACCATTTATCTCAGGCGAAACAGACCAAAATAAATATACGGGCTTAAAACTAATCATAGGAGTGACTGTCGTCAATCTTTTGGGAACTCCGGTAATGCTGTCCCTAAAATATTCAGCAGTACAATAAGTGTAACATCTCAGACGGGCAATTCTCTTTTTTTTTTTCAAGATCTCGCAGACGGTTCGCGACTAGTCAATCGTCATCTTGAGCATGCGTTGAGAGGTGATACACGTGTCGGTTTCTTACAGGGTTTACAATGATCCTTTAGGATTAGTTTACTAAATATATCTACGTCTATTGTATTTTCAAGAAATCTCACATAATCAATCAGAAAAACCTCTTATTTACCTCTTTGAAAAGTTTTTGACATTGATTGTCGCTGGGACCCGAATTTAAAGGATTTTAAGTAAACAATTTGCCTTCAGTTCTTTCGCTTTGCAGTGTTCATTTATTATACATGCGTGAATTCTTCTCTTAATGACTCGTTTCATCTGTAATGTGTAGTAAGAGAAAATTGTCTATCATAAAAGTTCAGTTTCAGATCAATCTAGACTGAAATGAAATCATTAAAGCACATTATGCAAGAAAAGTGAGGTAAGACAAAATTGTCTGCCATAAAAGTTCAATTTCAGATTGAAATGAAAGCATTCAAAGACACATTATGCAAGAAAATCATAGCTGAATGATCCAGCAGCTGTTAAAACATTATTTTCACTTTTTTTTGTATATGGTGTTTCATGAACTGTGTCCAAATGTCGATTGGCCTTCTAATGGCCGATAACAATTAAAATTCTATTGTGTCTCGTTAATGACAGTTGGAGGTTTATTCTTTCTTTCTTTTACATCTGAGACAAAAACTGGAAAAAAAAAAAATCGCAACGATTAATCATCTCACGAACAGCTCACCTTATCTGAAGAAGACTCCTAAGTCTTAGGTTGAATGCTCCACGTTCCCACTTCAGTAATAATCCGATCTTTCAAGTACCTGCCCACTGGATCGTATAAGTTTCAGTCACTGAAAATTCTCGAAGATATACAGGGTGTTTGGCAGAACGTTGAACATACGAAAATGGTGGATAGGTGGGGTCATCTGCTACTTACTCAGCCCTAATTTATTTGGCCCTAGCTTTCTTCTAGTTTCACCACTTTCTTAACTTTAAAGTGTCATTTTGAAGTTAGCTAGAAAAAAAGTTATGAGTCTACCTAGTCTCACTTACAGAAAGATGTAAAAAATACTAAAATCTTAAGTACAACTTGCATTAAAAAAAAATATCCAGGGGGCCAGAGCCAAATAAATTAGGGCTGAGTAAGTAGCAGATGAACCCACCTATCCACCATTTTCGTATGTTTAACGTTCTGCCAAACACCCTGTATTCTGTCTTTTCTTCAGGAGTTTTCATTAGAAGTCGATTTTCATAATGAAGATCTAGCATTCTTTTTTTTTAAAGTCGTTGTTGTTGTTGTTTTGTTTCTTTTGTTTTGTTGTTGGCTTTGTTTATAATTAAAAGCTTGTTTATTCATTGTTACCTGGCATAGTAGTAGGTATCTGCTTGTAGAGCCATTTTTTTATGGAATTATTTTTACATCACTGTTGGAATATAACTAAATGCTTTATAGGATTCCGTATCCGAAGGGTGCCAAACGGAACCCTATTACTAAGCCTCCGTTGTCCGTCCGTCAGTTTGTCTATTAGCGGGCTTATATCTCATTAAGCGGAATAGGTAGAAATTATTACAAATTGTGTATTTATTTTGCCGCTAGTTAGAGACCCTCTTTAATGATTTACTATCTATCTATCTATACTATAATATATCTATACTATAATATATCTATGCTATAATATATCTATGCTATAATATATCTATACTATAATATATCTATGCTATAATATATCTATACTATAATATATCTATGCTATAATATCCACTAGCTGTTGCCCGAGAATTCGTCTGCGATTCAACATGAAAAGTAGCGTATGTCCTTCTCCAGGTCAAGGTCTTCCCATGCGCCTTTCCTTTCAAATCCGTTAATCCATTTTTTAGCATTAAAGCATAACAAACAAACAAGCTTACTTTCGCATTTATAATGTTATAGTTAGGATACGAGAAACGTGTGTTTTTGGCGATTTTTCATTGATCTTAATACGGTACGGAACCTTTATTTCGCGAGCCCGACACGCACTTGGCCGGTTTTTACTAATTAACAGCGGCGGTAGCAGTACGAATTTAATATCAGCAGACAGGATATGGTTGTTTCTAGTAGTAATCTAATTTGCGAAACCAACTGATGTGATCAACCAACCTTCACCGGAAGAGGCCTTTGACAAGCATACGATACCTATTTATTTAGCCTGGTTCAAACACAAAATCAATTTCCTTGTTGGTAACGGAATGCCTAGACTTTTGGACACTACTTATACGACGTGCCGCTACAATAACATGCGGCGATATAAATTTAACACACGGGTAGGGCTAGTGGCCAGTAAACATAAAAATTATAATAAAATTCGTAAATTGAAAAATTTAAATTTTCAAACAAACTAAGTAATAAAAACAGTACCAAAATTGAGATCACTCTGTGTAAAAGATTCATTCATGAAGCTACCTACCAGCTGGCTTACGTTCTATCGGTAAGATCCTTTGTCGGCATAATTTCTAAGAAATTGCGCGGCTTTCCTTCTATTCGCCTACATATGATCCGTGACCCCAGCAAATGACCTCTTCGCTACAGTTCTTTAAGTACAGGTTGCTCCAGGATGGTAATTTAGAAAATTGTAAATAAATCAATAAATAATAACGTTTAATGAAATTCAAATATTTTAATAAAATGAATACGTGTTAAATTAATGTCGCCATTGTAGCGGCACGTTGAATACCAGACTTTGATCACTGCGTTTGCACACATAGCAGGTTCTGAACCTCAAGGCTGCTTTCCCACCAGAGATGTGCTATGTAGCTATGCTGCGAAGATGTGAAAGCTAAGCTACGATGTGGCCGTTGCCACTAATTCTAAGCTGGGTAGCGGAGCGAGTAAGATGTGCTATGAATATGTGCCACCGTGAGGTAGCTTTGATATTAAATGAAATTGTTTATTCTGTAAATAGGATATCGGAATCACTTTTACACGTCATATTAAAAAAATAAAATAATAACCTAGATGAGGTCGGCGTTTCCTATCTGACTACTCTGAGAAGAAAGGCCGAAACAAACTCAGAGGTCGCAGTCTCTTTTAAAGTCCAGACATTATCTTGGTCAGGCCATATGTGGACTATGTAGATTAATGACTGAAATGAGTGACACAGATTTGAGTGGACCTGTCCAGAGTCCAGTCAGTGCAAGCATTTGTCAGTTACCGAGGAGCTCAACTCAGAACAAGGAGCTCAACGACTCGACGAACAATACCAAAGAAAGGAGTTGGCTTTGCGAGGAAGATGCGCAACTCGAGCTATGCGATGCATGAACAGTAGGGAAGGCACTCTACTCTGCATATAACTACACCACTCGCGCATGCATAGCTCCCATACATAGCACGGATCTTACATCTTACGGATTCAGATGGAATTTGACACACGTATAGACTATATCTGTTAAAATAAAAAAGCTGAAGAGTTTGTTCGTTTGTACCGCGCCAATCTCTGGAGCTGCCAGTCGAAAAAATGTTTTTGAATTTGATAGCTCAATTCCTGAAGATGGCTATAGGCTATTTAATATCACGCTAGGACCCTTAGGAGCCGAGCAAAATGTCAAAAAGTCTGAAAGAACGATTAGCGAAATTAAAATCAAAATATTTTATTTCACATAAACCTACATGGGCACTTATGAGACGTCAGAAGCTAGGTGCACGGTTCCAATTGGTCGTCCTATGGAGAAGAGCCGGCAAGAAACTCCACGGTTACTCTTTTAAAAATAATTGGTTTTCAATATTTTTAAATTACAGTGTGAGTAGGTAAGCCTTTCAATAAGTACCAGGAACTAAACAAATTGGAAGATGTTCAACAAATCTGCAGTCCACTAAGCCTACAATGATCGAAAACGAAGTAACAGCGCGGGCGGCGAAGCGATGCGACGGGGTAGGTCGGGGGCCGAAATTTTACGCGAACAAAGTCACGGGCAAAAGCCAGTATCCATATACATATATTACTATCTCAGTGTTCCCCGAGGGTGGTTACCATAGTTACCGTCTAGTATAAAACGTGTACCTACCCAAGCATGAAATATGCAAGAGAACAACGGTTTGTTAAAGCATTTAAGTTTGTATGTTTTCCTTTGCAAATAACTGCTTCGCCTTTTCATTAGCAGACTATGTACCTGAAATTCCACGTTATATATTGTATAATATATTTATGTGAGAGAATAGAGATGATATATAATGTGCTTACTGCATTGTTGATGAGTAGGGTTGGTAGAATATCTAAGAAACTAGCAGTGTATATGAAAACAATATTGGTAAGATTTAATAAATTGAATCCCATCAAAACATAAATTCAATACTGGGAGCCAAGTTCATTATTAAGAATCTTTGGTTGTCGACTTCGCCGAAAAAAGAATTAAGATCTAAATGGGTGCCAAACTCTGTAAATAATACAGGAAATTATTTTTAATAAGAACATACATTCTAAAATAAAGGCTCTTACATACTGGCGCGATTCGCCGCGCGACGCGAATTTTAACAAAACAATATCTGAGAAAAATTCACGGCGAACAATGCGGCGGTGTCGCGTCGCGCGGCGAATCGCGCCAGTATGTAAGAGCCTTAAATTTAAAACACAATTTCTTGTTTTTTCTGCAAGAACAATTTTTGCTATTTAAAATTATAACTTCTTAAATTTAAACACTCGAATTTTTTACACAAAGATAAATTGAAACTCAAGATTTGACTTGGCTAGTTTTTACTAAGAACTAACTAGCCATTTTGAACTGGTTCTGAAATAAAAATGATTTAATTTATAGCTACATTATAATATGTGCCAAATTCTGTGTAATAGACAGCCCTGCAAATATGTCAATACCCAGCATACTTACCCGCATTTTATAAACTCACTGGAGAGAGTTCCAACGAGAGTTGCAAGCAATTGTCGAATTTTATGCTTAATTTAACACAAGCCATACTTCACACGAGTGCAGGTTTGTGAAAAATGTCTGTGCATTCGAGAATAGGGCTAGAATAGTGGAGAAATTGGTTCAGAAGGACCAACACCATGCAACCCAAACTTTTATGAAAAAGGCCCTGTACTGTATTTTACATATAGCGAATTCTCTTCCACATTTATTATGCGCACGGCCAAAGTGTGGAACTCTCTGCCAGCATCTGTGTTCCCTTCCACATAAAACCCGTCGGCCTTCAAAACAAGAGTGAACAGGCATCTTCTGGGCTTGCTCGTTCCATCATAGAACTCAGCTATCGCTTTCCATCCGGCGAGATCGAGGTCAAGAGCAGCCCCATAACACAATAAAAAAAATCCGTGACTAAAGCAACCTAAACCGGGAGGTAGGAAATCTTTGTCTATTTGGAATTGCTTTGGATGAACTCTATAACACTAAAATAGCACATTATCTCTAGCACTTCGAAGCACTAAGTCGTTGCAAACGTTCATCTAAAACCAGTCATTTTTTATGGCCTTTCGATGGTGAATTTTAAAACGGGTCAGTGAGAACTGGGCCCGAGTCAACTCAACCCGAATAATAATACCAGATGTTTCACTCCCGATTACTGCGTTTTGACTACTGATATTCAGCTGCATCCGGTTAGACTGGAAGCCGTGTTACTGAAGTGACAGTTTAGGGGGGGGTATGAGGAACAGGGTGTAAAGGTCACTCATCCACCATAGAAAAGGGAGGATCCTCCGACCAGACGGCTGTTGTGTCTGGCGGGCAACTACCCAACGATTGAAGTTGGTTTCTTGTTTAAATGTCCTTCGCGCGGTAAACTCTAATTGCGCGATGCAGGATTTTTGTGTGACGTCAGGTTTTTGATACGTAGTTCGTACGTGGCGATGTAGATACCGCCACAACAGCTGCTTTTTTGTTCATTTGTCGAATTTATGTATTGTTCTGAGTAGGTTTTCTATCTTTTCTTAACAATGTGACAAAGACAAGCTATAACATGTCTCTGTGAATACTTTACTAGTGTGTCTAGTAGAAGCGAGTAAGTTTGAACACGTCGGTTTGTTTCGGTTTAAAGACAGACAATGAGACGCTTTATACCTGACGGTGTGTTAGCTGTAAATCGACTGTTGACAATTTGACTTTGAATGTCGAAGGTAAAAGTAGTAAGTTGCTCTAGTCCTTCAGTATTATCAATGGGATTTTTACAGAACTTGCCAATATGAGTCGCTCATTTTAGGTTGAAGGCGTCATGATGTACCTAGATAATAATATCAAGTAATGGCTTTTTCTTCCATACGTCTCTATTAGCCGTCATCTCGGTAGTCACCCCCTTTTAGCCATATAATCTCTCACACAGTCCATCCATCGTTTCTTTGGTCTTCCCCTACTCTTATAGCCATCGATATTCATACTCAAAACTGTCCCCACGACGGTTTCTTCATTTGTTTAGGCACAAAAATCAAAATCATCGTTTCAGCCGAAAGACGTCCACTGCTGGACATAGACCTCCCTCAAGCACCGTCACTTCGACCGGTTCTGTGCTTCTCGCTTCCAGCGGATTCCCGCGGCCTTCGCCAGGTTATCGGTCCACCTTGTTGGTCCTTTCAACGCTACGTCTTCCGGTATGCGGTCGCCACAAAAATACTTTTTTATTATTTTTTAAATAGATTTTGGGTACTTATACATATTTATATAATTATTCGTATTTTAAGAGTGCTGCAATTTTGTTGTTCACCGTTGCATATAAAGTCTATTTTCGCAAGACCAGTGAGACCAGTGACGCGAGTAAACTGAAAACGCTGGAATATTCAGCCCAATGATTAATACCTAAGTAAACTTTGAGAGGGGTCACATGAAATGCAGTAATACTGAAACAGAAGTGACTGAAATACCATGAATATTTGAGGTGGGGACAAAGAGACGTGGAATTTCCTAGTTGTTGGCCCAAGAGCACAAAATAATAGGATACAGAAGGTCTGGTCCATACTACGGGCGAAAACACATTCACACATAGACACGCTTCACGTACTGTGAGTGCAAGCGCACTCGCGAGCGGCATTTGTTTGAGATTGCCATGGGTACGCGCCTATGTGTGCTTGCGCCTGTTTTCGGCCATTGCGTGTAGCCGACCTTCTGTACCCATCTATTGTATTCCAAGAGTATTTGACTGGAAACGTGTGTATACATAAATTATAGCGGCTTGAATTGAAATCGTTGTCGGCTTAAATGAGATGTTGTGAAGGCTTTAGTACGTGGAATGATGTTGTTCGTGTGTTAAATCATGAGGGTTAGACGTTGTCTTTGCACCATTATTATTTTAACCGTCAATGGCAATTACAGTTTTCCTGTGTGAGTATTATAGGTTATCCATCAATTTTCTAAGACAGTAAAGTTGATGTCTGTATTCGCAGTCACATGAAGGTGTGTCCGAACATTGAGTGGCAACAGCGCGGCAGGAACACGCGCCGTTTGCAGGGGTAGTATTATGAAGTATTAATACCATCATTATTCCACTGCGAAAACGGGATGGTGCTTGCGGACTTGTCTAGCTCCGTCTCTCTCTCATACTGGAAAAATGCAGTGGCACAGAAACGTTCGCGCGCAGCAGGCGTCCAATCAAAGCGCGGGAAGCCGCGCGCGGCAGCCGCGCATGATTGCCGCTTTATGTTAGGACACACAATCATAAAGAATGCATTTTTTTTTAATTAAATTTTGGCCATGATGGAAAGAAATTGTAAAAGGTTTTTTGGAAATTATTTACACTAAGCGACAGGTGACAACGACAGCGCCTATCTTCCTGTTGTAAACCAACCTATACCAATTCACTTCTTCTATCAAATAGGTACTTTAATGAATCGTCATTTATGAACTGGACTACCGTACAGGTTTCAAAATCCAATCCTTCCTGTTAATTCCGCCAAATCTCTCCCTAAAGAAGCAACTTACAACATCGTAAATCGACAACAAACTTAGAATAGAAAATATTCAAAAATGAAATAACAAAAGAAGATTTAAGAAAACTACAGTGTGGCGGTGCCAAGTCGAATTGTCAGTATTTACACTCAGCCGCGCTCGTCGGCTGGTGGACGAAATATGAATAGTAATTTTGGTCTCGACTGCACTTTAGGGTTGGTTGTATGGGGGTGAGCAGAAGGACTGGAGGTTCTTTAAGTAGTAAAGGATTTTTCTTTCGGTTTGAAGAGAGAACATGAAAACAAAAGATATTTGAGACAGTTGTGACTCGTGATTTTTTTATTTTTTTATCGCGAATTGGAATAGTAGTGAATCGGCAAATACTATCTAATACAGAATTTTGGAAATTAGAAAAAGGTACCGCAATATTTATTATTACTTAAAATTGTGTCCGATATCCAAATAATGATTATCTATCATCATCATCTGCCTAGCCTTTTCCCAACTATGTTGGGGTCGGCTTCCAGTCTAACCGGATGCAGCTGAATACCAGTATTTTACATGGAGCGACTGCCTGTCAGACCTCCACAACCCAGTAACTGGGTAATACGATACCCCTTGGTAAGACTGGCTGTCAGACTTTCGGGCTTCTGACGACGCGTAACGACTGTCAAAGATCCATAAAATTATGATTATCTATGATTGTGAAGAATTAAAGCTGGAGGCACGTACACACGGTTATACATCAAGCTATACATTTCCAGTTTATACTGATCTCGCATTGCATAGGATTTCCGTAGAATGCGAGGTCAGCTTATACTGGGAATGTATAGCTTGATGTGTAGCCGTGCGTACATGGTGATTCTTAAAATATGTAGATTTTGATAGCCTAATCAACCACACGGAGGTATTAAAAGATACTCAAGGAGTCACAGCGTCATTAGATTTTTGAAAATTACATTTCAGCTATTTCGATTTAACCATCAAATTCCACCTTTATTATATACTGTATATACAGGGCGTCCCACGGATATGCCACATGGAGGGAAAGTACCTTGAATATTGTAGATGGAACATTTTACTGAAATAAGACATTATTTGAATTTAAAAAACAATATAAACTGCATTCATAGATATTTAAATAATTACATGGTTAACCGGGAATCGAACCCGTTACATGAGAAAAATAATCAGCCTGTAAAAAAAATCAGCTAAGTATTCCATACATTTGTGTTCACTTAAATCGACAAAATGTATAGAACAGCTGATTTTTTTTTCGCGATTTCAAGGTTGGTCCCATAGAAAAAGTTGTTCAAAATGATGAGTACAATGACCCCTTTTCGGGTTTAGCATAAACAAAAAATAATGTTGTATATTTTACCACAGCTTTAAAAACCTGTTTTCCTATAAAAAATATTTCCCGAATTGAAATACAAATACAAAACCAATCGTGTTCTAT
The DNA here is from genome assembly GCA_947363905.1 of Lithophane semibrunnea. Lineage (NCBI taxonomy): Eukaryota > Metazoa > Arthropoda > Insecta > Lepidoptera > Noctuidae > Lithophane > Lithophane semibrunnea. The sequence goes on from OX376211.1 coordinate 3,895,106, forward strand.
TAAAACAACAAGAACCAATCGCTATCATATTTCTTACCAATACAATCCATTCTAAAATTGGCGTTGATAATAACACCAGGTATGAAGGAATAAAGCATGTTATCTTATAGATCTAATGAGAACCTCACAATGAGCTTGTGTAGTGTTGCAACATCCATTACTGACCGGATCGAATTCACTTCTTAGAGCGAGATGTTGGAGGTGAATGGATGTGGCATTTTAATTAGCACTACTTATACTGATTTTCGGATCGCGTTTTGATAACTTTGTAATTATGTTTGGAGGTAGTTTTAAGATGAAGATTTCAACGAGATATTTCTTATGAATGGATGACAAATATGTTGTATGATAAGTATCTAATGCCCATTTTAATCTTGATATGAAGCCGAAAAGTTGGAGTTTTTAGGAAACCTCTGATGAAGAAGAAATGTACGTCCAAAACCCTTCTTCTTCTCGTATAAACACAAACAGTACAGACATACACGTGCTGTCAATGTCAAATTATGAGCACTGATGTGCGGTTAACTGTACACTGTACACCATAGTCTTAGTGATTCCAAAGATGCATTTTTTTAAACATATCAATCAAAGGGATTGAATAAGTTGCTATGCAATTATCCTACAAACCATTTAACCTACCCAGGGCTTATTCAACCAATTTTTTTATTCGGGGTATTAATTTTACCTCTGACCGTTTATGTATAAATTCTGTCAAAATTTTTACATTTATTCGCTGGATTAGACTTATACTAGGGATAACAGTTTGGTCGAATTCGCCCTTAGATGTACTTTTGGCTATACTTTGTGCGCACTAAATACCGCATCCAGCACCACTCACCACTCTTCCCTCCACGCGAATACCCATTAAAGTGCACCTTTGATGTGCTTAGCCCCATTGAGTAAGATCGTGATAAGCCCTGATTGAATCTACGATACAAATCACATTGTTCTCCTTTATAATTAGTTGTATCAGTGTTGAAAAATTATACGAATTATTAAAGTTTAATTGTTTTTTGAAGCAAGAAGGTGTTATGAATTGGGTAAAGAGGCCCATCTGATTGGGGTGGTTGGGTTGGTAGGGGTAGGGTGGTTGTCACCACGTGAGAACTCTTATGTCAAGGGTATTGTTGAAGCACTGATTACGCTGAGAGCGGCTGTGGTGGCCCAGTGGTAACGGCCACGACTTACGAGTTGTAGGTCGTACGTTCGAACCCTGACAGGCGCTTTACTTTGTGTAAATTATTTTATTGCCACTGCTCTCAAAAACATCGTGAGGAAACCGGCATGTGATATCCAACCCGCACTGGGTCCGCGTGGTGGATAACGGCCCGCTCCCTCTCACAGAGAGTTGGCCTATGTCCCAGCAGTGGGAACATTAAGCCTCGTGCAAACTGGCGCGATATGGCTGTTTGTGGGAGCCTGTAATGGGTTGATTATGCTATGCTGATTACCTGACTGGAAAAATAGTCGTTTTGCCAGATTTATGTACTCTTTAGTTATCATCGCCTGCTCTAAAGTATTTTGCTTAACTCATTTCAAAGGAAAAAGTTGCTTAAAATTCTGTGGATTTTAAGCAACTCTGTCGACGTCTTCCTGTGCGATTAAAGCAATCACTAATCTCTCTATAAGATTAGTGTTATAATGACAAGATTTTCTCCCTCTAATAACCGTTTCAATGATCTTTTCCCTCTACAGTGTAGTCAGTAGATATTAATCTCTCTCTATAAGATTAGTGTTATAATGACAATATTTTCTCTCTCTAGTGACCGTTTCAATGATCTTGTAGTCTCCCATGTAGTCAGTAGATAATGGGGTTCTACTCTCGTGCAGGAGCTATACGCAAATACCTCATGCTATGATAAAACGAAAACCCAGTCAACGAGGTTGCTCCAACTTGATTATCATTACTCGCAATAGTAGTTTCATTGGATTTACTGACTTATGGTCTGCTACAGACTCGTTCGGGTCGGCATAATTCGGTACGGCCAGGCAAAATCGAATATAATTATGTAGCATGAAATTACATGAAATTGTGTAACATGAAATTAATAACTTGAAAATATAACATGAAATTGTGCAGAGCCGACCCGAACATGATTCAACGAGAGTAGATGCTACACGGAGTTTGCCGATCGGCACGAGCCGGATTAAAGCTGAATTTGATAATTGCTTCAGTTTAATTTGTTGTTCAAAAAAATTTGCCAAATCGAACAAAATACCCCTGATACGATAAAAAGCTATCGCAATAATCAAGATTTGATTGCCAGAAATGAAATGAAATTGTTTATTCTGTAAATAGATACCGGAATCACTTTTACACGTCGTATTAAAAAATAGTAAAAATAAGCTAGATGAGGTCGGCGTTTCCTATCTGACTACTCCCAGAAGAAAGGCCGAAACAAACGCACTCTTTTTTAAAGTCTAGACATAATCTTGGTCAGCCGACACTCATCATCATCTGCCCAGCCTTTTCCCAACTATGTTGGGGTCGGCTTCCAGTCTAACCGGATGTAGCTGAATACCAGTATTTTACATGGAGCGACTGCCTATCTGACCTCCTCAACCCAGTTACTGGGTAACACGATACCCCTTGGTAAGACTGTGGTTGTCAGACTTCCGGGCTTCTGACGACCCGTAACAACTGTCAAAGATCAACTGTAAAAATGACAGCCGGGACCAACGGCTTAGCGTGCTTTCCGAGACACGGAGGGGTCTTGGTATGTAAAGATGGTCACCCATCCACGGACCAACCACGGCAAACGTAGCTTGACCTGGCTTGGTCAGCCGACACTAAAACTTATAATTTCTTCCAATAGCAATGCTTTACGCAAATAAGCTTCCACCGTACTATTGTTCTCTAATTATATTTTGTATGAGCTCAAATCCCTGCAGTGGTTCGTCACAATATACTCTATTTTCTGATAGTTATTATGTACCGGGGAGCAGTGAGATTGGACCAGCCAATTGCCTGTGTAGGGAAGCCATGAGTGCATAGTATTCTGGGACAGATTTTTCGTATGGGTAGTTATAATTTATTAGCATTTTGGTCTTAGCTCGAATGTTAGTTGCTTCTGACTACGAGTAATAATAGAAATATAATACAGTTTCATCATCATCATCATTTCAACCGAAAGACGTCCACTGCTAGACATAGGCCTCCCCCAAGCACCGCCACTTCGACCGTTTCTGTGCTTCTCGCATCGAGCGCAATTCCGCGGCCTTCACCAGGTCATCGGTCCACCTTGTCCCGGCCTTCCAACGATACATCTTTCGGTACGAGGTCGCCACTCCAGAACCTTTCCCATAGGCCATCTGCTCTGCGAGCGATGTGCCCTGCCCACTGCCACTTAAGCTTGGCAATACTTCAGGCTATCTCGGTTACCTTGGTTCTCCTACGGATCTCTTCAATACAATACAGTTTAGGTACTTGAAATTAAAATTATGTGTAAATACAAATTAAAAACGTGATGGAAGCGTTCATAACAAAAAAGGCAACACGTAGAAAAGTGTGGAATGCTATGGATGTCTCTATTCCAGTCGTAGGACAGTACCTATAGGTTAAAGAATAGTCTTATTCCTCTCACTGCATTGTAGGTAATCTTAGACTTCTACGTAACCTTCTTTTTATGAGTGAATGTACGACAAAAATACTTGAGAAAAAACGTCACAAGAAATTACATAAAACTTTACGAGTCATTTTATACACAAAAAAGTACCTACACAAAACCTTCTTTTAAATCAAGAACGTATAAAATCAGACTCAAAAAAACCGCCAAATAATTCCCAAAAATATCCCACCTAATCGCCAACCCATGGCCACCGCCGCGTACAGTCACGCGCGGCGCGGTCACGGCTCCGCTTCATTACCGCGATGTTATTTTCAATCATAACTATAAACAGGTATTGTTCACCTAACTGTGCTCTGAGTTCGGACGCACTCTTGCGATTGGACGAATAGCGACTGAACTGTCGTTAGTGTTCGTGAAGTAAGATGGGGCGCACGTGTGTGGATAGTTTTTATTTTTCTCATTTCTCGGTATTATATTGATTGAGAAATTTGGCTTTTGGGTATTTTATAATACTTCTCCTTACAGACATTGTGTGATGGAGATGCTGCAAGCTTTAAGGCTCCCACAGACAGGCGCGACGCCACACCGGTAGTATAATTTGCGTGAAGTTTTCATAAAAATAGTTTCACCAGAGTCGCGTCGCACCGCCGCGTCATGCCGTCGCCGCCCGTGCACCCGTCTGCGGAAGCCTTTCAGTACGTTTGACCGGCGCATCTTGGTTAATCTAAGAAATATGATGTAGCCATGGTTGCGTGGTTGAGAGGCAGGTTGGTAAAACATAAACAGCCTATAATGTTCCCAGAGACCACTCAGGCCTCCTCTCTGTGAGGAGAGGACTCATATCCACCACGGGACCTAGTGCCGATTGATGAATATTACTTTTCTTCGAGTTTTTTGGTCTAGAATGCCGGTTTCCTTACAATGCTTTTTTTCCGCAATCCGCAATAAAAATATGTTGTTTTTTATTCAGCGTGGAATAAACATGCGTACACACGGCTACACATCAAGCTATACATTTTCAGTTTATGCTGATCTCGCATTATAGAGGATTTCCGTACAATGCCACGTCAGCTTATACTAGAAATGTATAGCTTGATGTGTAGCCGTGAGTACAAAACAAACGCGGTCAAGACAAGTCGTGAGTTTGCGCCGAATCTAATAATGGTAGCAAATAACGGGGATTTTGATTAGACATACCATCGCTGATCTATTTTACCTACTGTGTTCGAAATGAACATGATTTGTGGAGCATTCGAGTTCGTGATAAGGAAAGTCGAGAGGTTAAGCAACGGTTCATGAGGTTTGGATTTGGATGGGGAAATAAAAGTAGATTTAATAATGTAGGTTTGTTCTGGTCGTCGTCGAAAATATATTTGCTTGTAATCAATCAATGATAATGACAGCTACATTTTAACGTGTGTATCTGTGTGACTATCTGCGTCATCGTAGCTGCTAAACGGCTGAACCGATTTTGAATAATTGGTTTTGTTTGAAAGGCGGCTTGATCGAGAGTGTTTTTAGCTATAAAAAAATCGTTTATTGGATGCTTTGATTTAATCGGGGGTTTTTTAAATTTTAAATTTAATTTTACTTGTTTTTAAGGTATTTTATTACCTACATGAGGAATGTCTGCTTACTCCCCATTATTTAAGGGTCATGGTCCTATGGTTTGCCAAAAAAATCTCATAAACAAAGAACGTTTTGTAACGATTAGAGCAGTGGTGGCCCAGTGATAACGGCCACGACTTACGAGTTGTAGGTCGTAGGTTCGAACCGTGACAGGTGCTTTACTTTGTGTAAATTATTTCAACGCCACTGCTCTCAAAACGGTGAAGGAAAACATCGTGAGGAAACCGGCATGTCCTAGAACCAAAAATTCGAAGACATGTGACATCTACCAACCCGCACTGGGCCCGCGTGGTGGATTACGGCCCACTCCCTCTCACAGAGAGGGGGCCTGTGTCCCAGCAGTGGGAACATTATAGGCTGATTATGGGCGCCATCAATGTGGTTACGGGTCGGCAGAAGCCCGAAAGTCTGGCAACCAGTCTTACCAGGGGGTATCGTATTACCTAGTTACTGGGTTATAGAGGTCTGATAGGCATGTAAAATACTGGTATTTAGCTGCATCCAGTTTGAATGGAAGTCGACCCCAATATAGTTGGGAAAAGGCTAGACAGATTGATTGATTGATTTCGCGCCATCACTGTTCCTAAAACAATTATCTGTTTAAATATAGACACTGCGCGTGCACACAACCTTAAACTCTATCTCTTAATATTATACCATGCAAGGTATAGTTCAAAATTATTACCTTCACAAAACTGCTCATTCTCAGGCGCCATCTTGAATACCCACTTCACGTTAACAAGAATCCTGAAAATACTAAATACCACCTGTACAAATCCAGCATTTATATTGTAAAACGTTATCCTTCGTGTTTTATAGTTAAATACCTGAGTTGTAGAATTTTAGCGAGAGTGCAGCCAGCTTAGTCGGGAAGAAATCACGATTTACCTACGTGCTTTACAATGGCCCAACCATTAGGGTTAGGTTTTAGTGATGATCGGAGCGATTTAAGTATTTTAATATAGGTAAAAAAAATAGAAAATGGTTTTAAATACACTTAGAAGTTTGTCTAAAATGGCTACGCAGATTTGCTCACCTTTAAAGACTGTAGTCCGAGATCTATAAACGTTATATAGCTCGTACTTCGACATGTTACCGTCTCGTTGCTGTCTCGCACTTTTAGTTTGACAGTTTTGCGACAGTAGCTTGCGGCAGGAATAACGCTTAGCCAAAGTACGTGCTAAGTAACGTTTATCGATATAAAAGGGTAAGCAGATTTGATGTAGTGTGGGGACGAAAAAGGAATAAAATGTGGGGCGAATAAGGATTTTTTGTGTGGGGCGAATGCGGAGCAAATGGGGAAAATCTAAATACCTAATCAATTAGTCTTAGAATTCTATGTGTAGGTATATTAATAACCAACTAAAAGCTCCCCTAAAAAGCAACGGGCGACGTGACTTAGGGATAACTACTTCTCGTACATTTAAAAAAGAGTTGTCACAATTCCTGCACTCTATGACCAGGGCCGCTTGTGTGACCTCAGCCTCTAGCAGCCGAGCAGACACAAGCGTCTGCAAAGTTGCACCACGACATCCGGTTCTCCACCTTTTGGTACCAAAGTACCCCAAATGTCTCCCAACTGGCAGTCTTTATTACAATATTATTAAGTGTAGTTTAGATTAATGATGATGCGATACGAGTGAAACTAACGAGATGATGTCATTTATGTATTTCATTCGATATCTTTCACTCAAATTAAAACGTCTGAACACGAAATGAATCAAAAGTGCAAAAAGAATAGAGGATTAATTCAACGATTTTGGATTTCAGTACTCAGCATCTTTCACTTGCACTCCGAATAATCGAAAATGAAATGAAATAAATTTAAGTAAAAACCTTTTAATGAACTGAAAAGGGTTTTCCCAGGGCCACCTTCCGGCTCTATCATCAGACCCTGACAACCACCTAGTATCAAAGCACTTGTTAAAACCTACATGGCTAATGAGTTCAAACACGAAGGTGCTATCTTGTTTCATTGAGGAGTTCCTATAGCCAACTTCCGGATCCATCATCAGACCAGTTCAATGTCATGTCATATCATTTTTTCAAAATGTCTCGATAGTTATATAGGCATGCCAAGTTTCAGGTCAATCAGATGCCAGGAAGTGCTTGAAAAATGGATGACAATTGGAGTAACCGGAAATACATACGAACAGAGCAAGCTAATATAAAGCTTGTAATGACGATCATTTTGTTGGTGTCGTTTGACCGTGGAATTATATAAAGTTAACATTTAGTCACTCGAGTGAACCATTCACTCAAATGAAGCGTCTGATCGAAAAAGTCCTTTTCAAGACTATCTAAAGATATTCACAATCCGCTCCGCTTATGTAATTTAATGCTTATCACAACACGACATCTCCAAGTTTCTGCGTCCTCTTGTTTACCTTTATATAATCCGAGACGCTCAAAGATGCTCCAGTTTAGCACGAAACTTAATTTTACTCATTCACAGTTTGTTACGTGGATATGGGGCAGGTGATTAGGACAGATGAGAAAATAGATGAGATATACGTGTGTGTATGAATTGAAGTGGCGTTCCGTAGTGTCGGGTTACCCTTATGGGAGATTGGCGTCAGTTTATGACGCAGTTCACTACTAGACATAAGTCTTATTGAAGCCATTGAGCTGGCTCTTCGTCCACAATCATCCACTCCTCCATTCCGAATTCCTGACCATGGGCCAGCCAATTACTTACTTCTATTTTAGAAAAAGAATTTAGGGTCCACACGGGCGAAGCCTCGGGCCTCCGATAGTTTTTAATAAAATTAAAACATGACCCCCAAATCTAATTTTGTAAGCACCCTCTTTCCTGCAAAAAATATCTTCAAAGGAGGTAATAGATTCAATTAAGATATATTTTTAATGAATAAAAGACCTGGGGCAAGTTTGGTTAGTGAGGGCAAACGCTTTGATATTGTAGATTAGAGACTTATAAAAATCTACAGATTTTTTGATGGGCCTGTATTTCAATCTACTTATTTAAGATTTTTTTTAGGCTCCAGGCATTTTAGAATACTTAGTGAATATTTTTTTTCTAAGGTCGTTGAAAGAAATAGACTCTCTCACAACCAGTTGCAGAAGCGAACTTTAACTTTAAAGCTGTCATTAAGGGGCCGGCGGAGCATCGATCGCAACTACGAATCGAGTGCTACAAATGTTGCACTAGTATGCCTGTCGTAGCGATACACACAGCTACCGTGAAATGTACGACCACGCACATTTTCATTGACATAACATTTGCTTGACACGGTAGCACTACTAGCTATTGAAAATTTATGATAAAGGATATTGACCAATTTGGACCAAATGCTGCCCAGCCATGGGAGTGCTTCCAAATGGTTCCTTGCATCAATTTATACATACAAAAATTAAAAAAAAAAAAAAACGGTCCCAGGGTTAAAAAGTTATTGCCTTTATATGGAGCCGGCAGGTATCCACAGGAACTCCTCAACCAAACAAGACAGCACCATCGAGTTTGGACTCGTTGAATATGCATTGACAAGTGCTTTACACTAGGCAGTGTCCAGGGTCTGATGATGGAGCCGGAAGGTGGCTATAGGAACTCCTCAACCAAACAAGATAGCACAATCGTGTTTGAACTCGTTGGTATTGTCTTGATAAGTACCTAGTATAGCCCAAGGTTTCATCGAGGGTCTGGTGATGGAGCCGGAAGGTACCGATAGGAACTCCTCAACCATACAAGACAGCACTGTCGGGTTTGGACTCGTTGAATATGCACTGACAATTGCCTTATACTAGGAAGTGTCCAGGGTCTGATGATGGAGCCGGCAGGTGGCTATAGGAACTCCTCAACCAAACAAGATAGCACCATCGTGTTTGGACTCGTTGGCTTTGTCTTGACAAGTACTTAGTATAGTCCAAGGTAGTATCCAGAGTCTGGTGATGGAGCCGGAAAGTACCTATAGGAACTCCTTAACCAAACAAGACAGCACCATCGTGTTTGGGCTCGTTGAATATGCATTGACAAGTGCTTTTCACTACAATGTAAATGATATGCATAAAAATGGAATAAAAATGTGTTGTTTAACATAATTACTGTCATTATTTAATAAAATGCGCCATCGGTTGGTTGGTATTCATCAATAGAAAATACTCAACAAAAAATAGTTTTTCTCAAAACTCCTCAAATTGATTTTATTGAGCTTTGGTTTACTGACTAGTATAAGCCCAAGGTACGTAACGCACTATGTGTCCATTCTGGGCAGCACTTGACCCAACTGCCATAAATGGATGGTCAGTAAAAATTATTTAAACTGAAAATGATTGCATAAAAATGAAATGAGAATGTGTTGTTTAACATAATTACTGCCATTATTTTTAATAAAATGCACCATCGGTTGGTTGATATTCATCAATAAAAAATACTCAACAAAAAATAGTTTTTCTCAAAACTCCGCGGATAGATTTGATTGAGTTTTGGTGTACAGACTAGTACAAGCCCAAGTATCATAATGTACTATGTGTCCATTCTGGGCAGCACTTGGCCCAGCTCCCATAAATAGATGGTCAGTAAAAAATATTTAACATGTAAATGATATGTATACAAATGAAATAATAATGTGATGTTTAATATAAATACTGCCATTATTTTTAATAAAATGCACCATCGGTTGGTTGATATTCATCAATAAAAAATACTCAACAAAAATAGTTTTTTTCAAAACTCCGCGGATAGATTTTATTGAGTTTTAGTGTACAGACTAGTACAAGCCCAAGTATCATAATGTACTATGTGTCCATTCTGGGCAGCACTTGGCCCAGCTCCCATAAATAGATGGTCACTGAAAATATTTAACATGTAAATGATATGCATAAAAATTAAATAAGAATGTGTTGTTTAACATAATTACTGTCATTATTTTTAATAAAATGCGCCATCGGTTGGTTGGTATCCATCAATAAAAAATACTCAACAAAAAATAGTTTTTCTCAAAACTCCGCGGATAGATTTTATCGACCTTTGGTTTACTCACTAGTATAATCCCAAGGTACGTAACGCACTATGTGTCCATTCTGGGCAGCACTTGACCCAACTGCCATAAATGGATGGTCAGTAAAAATTATTTAAAATGAAAATGATTGCATAAAAATGAAATAAGAATGTGTTGTTTAACATAATTACTGCCAGTATTTTTAATAAAATGCACCATCGGTTGATTGATATTCATCAATAAAAAATACTCAACAAAAAATAGTTTTTCTCAAAACTCCGCGGATAGATTTTATTGAGCTTTGGTGTACAGACTAGTACAAGCCTAAGGAACATAATGCACTATGTGTCCATTCTGGGCAGCACTTGGCCCAGCTCCCATATATGGATGGTCAGTAAAAAATATTTAACATGTAAATGATATGCATACAAATGAAATAATAATGTGTTTTTTAACATAATTACTGTCATTATTTAATCAAATGCGCCACCGGTTGGTTTGTATTCATTAATAAAAAATGCTCAACAAAAATTCGTTTTTCTCGAAACTCCTCGGATAGATTTTATTGAGCTTTGGTGTACAGACTAATATAAGCCCAAGGAACATAATGCACTATGTGTCCATTCTGGGCAGCACTTGGTCCAACTCCCATATATGGATGGTCAATGTCCTTTGAATGTGTTCCGTAATACCAAAAATGATGAATGAAAACTTAATGTTATTCCAATTTGTTTACGATAATTTGTAACTTGATATTATAGGCTAAGTCCGAATAACAACACATTATGGTGGAAATATGTTCAAATTGCATATGATTTAGGTATTACGTTTGTATGGAGAATTCATCCGTCGCCGCGTTCTTAAGTACTACTCATATCCACAATCTGTCTTTATTATCTTTTGGCAGCCTTGTTCCATAGACAGCTACAGCTGAAAATACAGGAGACCTATAACGTCTTCTTTATTTTCATAACGGTTAATTCTTTACCTACTTAATTCTTCCGATTTCAGTCCCTATCTAACAAAAAAATCTTTATCCTGTTTCTAAAAACTTATAAAACAAATAATAGTTCATAATCTCGGGCCTCCACATGCCCTGCACGTTTGACAGGAGGCGTGAGCTCAATAACTCAGCACCCCCCGCCCTAAACATGTGTTCGAAGATATATGACACAATATGGACACACGATATAAATATATGGCACGATATAAATATCTTAGTTGAGGCGATTATGGGAGGAAAATATGGGATAAGAAGGCGGTTATGATGGTAAATTGTAAGGTGGTTTTTAACCGACTTCTTCAAAAAGGAGGAGGTTCTCAATTCGTCTGTATGTTTTTTTTTTGTATGTATGTTACGCGACTACTCCGCCAATTATGAATCGATTTTGATGATTCTTTTTTTGTTTGGTAGGTCATGCATCAGAGGTGGTCCCATATAAATTTTATTAATTTTGCTTGCGTAGTTTTTGAGTTAGCTTCAATAATTACGTATTTTTCACACTTTGCTATGTAGATTATTTGACTCCGTCACTGTTATACGAATTTGTGTGAGGTAGGTACCACAACTAAAAAGTGAAAAATAAAAACTTTTTACAAAAAAATACAACTGACTTCAAAAAACAGACACAATAAAAAAAGTGAAAAATAACTTTAATTTCGGAAGTCTGTTTCTGCTTTTCAATTTTCGTTTTTTGCCACCGACTTCCGAAATTAAAGTTATTTTTCACTTTTTTTGTGTCTGTTTTTTGAAGTCGGTTGTTTTTTTTAAATAATGCTGATCAGTTTTTCCAAAAAAAGTATTGGAGTACCATCCATGTACTTTCTTAAGTTTACTCTTATATAGGACAGCCAGGTCTGGAGGCATGGTTATTTACTTTAATATTAGATCTGGCTTAACGTGCCTTCCTCCGCGCCTCGGAAAGCACGTTATTTGTAGATCTTTGACATTTATTACGGGTCGTCAGAAGCCCGAAAGCCTGACACAACAATCTTATCAAGGGTTATCCGCGGGTATCGTATTACCCAGTTACTGGCTTGTGGAGGTCAGATAGGGATAGAGGTCAGTCGCTCCATGTAAAATACTGGTATTCAGCTGCAATGGTTAGACTGGAAGCTGACCCCAACGTAGTTGGGAAAAGGCTAGGCAGATGATGAGAAGTCTTCTCTTTAAAAACAAACCTAACAAAAACAGTTAGAACAAAAAAGCGAATTCCTCTGCAGCAAATCCGTTTACGCCTTGACTGCACACTGTGATAAACGCGAAAAATGAGGCGAAAAACTTTTCCTGCCGTTCCTTTTTTATTTTCTTCATAAATATTGGTTTGGGAGCGGATTTAAAAAAATATAACAGTAAAGTATTGCCTGCAAGCGAGTGGTGCAGTAAGATTGCAGTGAGGGGGCAGTATTACTGAGTAAAGTGTCGGTTTCTATAGGGATTTTGTTCAGGAGTTTGTATTTTTTCAGGGAAGCATTCCTTTTTCTGGGCTGGTTGTTTAGAGAAGCAGTTTCTGCTGCAAGATTTTGGGAACTAAAAGCAGCCCATTCTTTTGTTTTGAGGTTGTGAAGGGATTCGGTCAATAAGGGTTTTCTGAAATGACGTTCAATAGATGGCAGCACTGAGACGTCAGGTTCAGGCACCTGTCAAAAGTGTCAAAACGACTATATTTTCTTTAGTCGTGACTGAATGATGAACGAATGAATGAAACGAATGATAAACGTCATTGAATAATTTATATGCTTCGATTATGAAGTGTGGTGATTAAATACCAGTATTGACTGCACTACATGTAGCTACTTGTAGGCACAAACAAACATCCTTCCTGCTACCAATTTTCTGGAAGTCTTACGTGATGTGTCAATTAATCCTAACTCAATCTGCCTAGCCTTTTCCCAACTATATTGGGGTCGGCTTCCAGTCTAACCGGATGCAGCTGAATACCAGTATTTTACATGGAGCGACTGCCTATCTGACCTCCACAACCCAGTAACTGGGTAATACGATACCCCTTGGTTAGACTGGTTGTCAGACTTTCGTGCTTCTGATGACTCGTAACGACTGTCGAAGATCCACAAATGACAGCCGGTACCAACGGCTTAACGTGCTTTCCGAGGCACGGAGGAGTCTCGATATGTGAAAATGGTCACCCATCCACGGACCAACCCCGGCAAGCGTAGCTTAACCTGATGGATCGACCCGAGCGGCTGTTATTACTTAGCCACGAGCTCCTCACTTAGCCACGAGCTCCTCCTAACTATCCTAACTAAATTAATCCTAACTATCCTAACTATTATATAACATTATAAATGTGAAAGTGAGTTTGTTTGTTTGTTTGTTACGCTTTCACGCTAAAACGGCTGAACGGATTTGGATGAAATTATAGCACAGGGGTACACCATGACCTGGAATAGGACATAAGATACTTTTATCCCGATATTCCCACGGGATCGAGACTTACGCGGGTGAAACCGCGGGGCGCAGCTTGTAATAAATATACCCTATATGTTCTTTTTGTTGTTTATATGGCAAAATATGGCAAAATATGGTCTCTTTCATAAGAATAATAAAGAATTAGCACGAAAAGGATCACACACTACCCCTAATCTTACGTCCCTCTTATTTCTTTACAAAATCACCCCCATTTCAGCACCGCTCGTACAAAAATACCCTCCTTACAGTTATCACGTAACACCACTACTTTTGCAATAACGAAACGCGAATGAATCCGGACGGCAAACTTGTATGTAATGAAAAATGTTACCCCGCCTTGTGTGATGAATGTCGTTAGGTTGGTAGTTCTGAAGCTTGCAATATCTTGGTGTTGGTACACTTGAGAAGCAGTGTTTTGTTTTGAGAGAAATTTGGTTTAGAATATTTTAGTTGAATCAAATGGGAGTTTTGCTCATACAGAGTTGTCTGTAACGGCACTGATCTAAAGCGGCAGTTGTTTATTGTAGTGTTGGTAAAGTCAAAATGACAAAATGCAGGTTTATTGACAAGTTTGGCAGTAAAAACTGAGTAGTAAATGTAAACTAAATAAAAATTAGTCATAACAAATATACAAATGGGTAATTTGAGCAGTAAATAACTGAAGGGGCTGATACGTGTGGCAGTTAACAAATCGGAATTAGCCACTGCCGCCGCACAGCTCGCTTAGCTCGCTCGGCTTGCACGCAGTTGATCACTTTTCTAACCTAACCCATTTGGTCCGGGTGCAGGCTTCGTTACTGCGGCCAATTCGGTTCGTGTGTGGTTGGTCTCAGTTCCAACCTAAAACTATGAACTGCCGACTATTTATCTAACCGCCCATTCCAACATGTTTATTGCCCATTCATTTATTACACTACTAGAGTATTTTTTGTACTGACACTGTAGGATGGAATAACCGAAAAAGTTTCTTTTTATTACTGTTAATTTTTTAATGACACACTAATTTACCAACCGCCGAAAAATTAAATGACTGTCCGAATTTTTTTTCAACTGATCTTAAAACCTCCCTCAATCTGCCTCGCCTTTTCCCAACTATGTTAGGGTCGGCTTCCATTCTAACCAAATGCAGCTGAATACCAGAATTTCACATGGAGCGACTGCCTATCTGACCTCCAGCAACTGGGCAATACGATACCCCTTGGTAAGACTGGTTATCTGAGTTTCGGGTTTCTGACGACCCGTAACGACTGTCAAAGATCCAGGAATTACAGCTGGGACCAACGGCTTAACGTGCTTTCCGAGGCACGGAGGAGTCTCGATATGTAAAGATGGTCACCCATCCACAGACCAACCCCGGCAAGCGTAGCTTAACTGGATGAATCGACCCGTGCAGCTGTTATTACTTAGCCACGAGCTCCTTTTCATAATAAGCTCTTTATTTTTAATAACAGTTGTTAAAATTATTACCAATTATTGTTATTTAATTATTATTATTAGAGCAGTGGTGGCCCAGTGGTAACGCCCGCGACTTACGAGCTGTAGGTCGTTGGTTCGAACCCTGACAGGCGCTTTACTTTGTGTAAATAATTTCATCTCCACTGCTCTCAAAACGGTGAAGGAAAACATCGTGAGGAAACCGGCATGTCTTAGAACCAAAAATTTGAAGACATGTGACATCTACCAACCCGCACTGGGCCCGCGTGGTGGATTACGGCCCACTCCCTCTCATAGAGAGGAGGCCTGCGTCCCAGCAGTGGGAACATTATAGGCTGATAATGATGATGAAAATTATTACCCTGTAGTAACTTGGGAGCTCGTGTTGACATTGAAATTGTGCAAAAAAAACATCTCACTCAAGAAATTGTAGTAGCTCTTTCAATAATATTGTACTGAATATTGTACAATATTATTGAAAGAGCTACTGCTACCTCATGTTTGACGAAGCGTTTTGATATAACGAGACGTAGCGAGTCGCACTCTATACGATTCGTTTATTAGGTTTGAAAAGGAAATGAAAAATACATCGTTGAAAGTTTATTTTTACATTGATATTTTCTCAAGTGCGATAGTTGGTACTACAGAAAATTATTTGTATAATAATACTAATAGTAGCATAATTAATGACTGGTTTATTTTAAAGATGAGGAGCTCGTGGCTAAGTAATAACAGCCGCTCGGGTCAATCCATCAGGTTAAGCTACGCTTGCCGGGGTTGGTCCGTGGATGGGTGACCATTTTCACATATCGAGACTCCTCCGAGCCTCGGAAAGCACGTTAAGCCGTTGGTCCCGGCTGTCATTTGTGGATCTTTGACAGTCGTTACGAGTCATCCGAAGCACGAAAGTCTGACAACCAGTCTAACCAAGGGGTATCGTATTACCCAGTTACTGGGTTGTGGAGGTCAGATAGGCAGTCGCTCCATGTAAAATACTGGTATTCAGCTGCATCCGGTTAGACTGGAAACCGACCCCAACATAGTTGGGAAAAGGCTAGGCAGATTGATTGGTTTATTTTAAAGATGAGGCTTGATTTACCACAAAGATTTTCTTTGCGTCTGAAATCCATACTAATATTATAAATTCGAAAATAACTCTGTCTGTCTGTCTGTCTGTCGGTCTGTCTGTCTGCCTGTATGTTACCTTTTCACGCCTAAACCTTTGAACGGATTTCGATAAAATTTGGCATGGAGATAGAATATGGCATACCGGGAAAGGACATAGGCTACTTTTTTATCGACATACCACGCGGGCGAAACCGCGGGCGGAAGCTAGTCGCCAATATGTCTTGAGCAAGCGTAGTGATGCTCGAGGCTTATCTGTATGACAAGAGGCCTTTGCTCTGCACGAGCATAATCATTCTATAATGTAGGACATGCACCAGAATAGTTCTTTGCTCTGCATCCATACTAATTCCATTATAAATTCGAAAGTAGCTCTGTCTGTCAGTATGTAACTTTTTCACGCCTAAACCACTGAACGGATTTCGACAAAATTTGCCGAAGAGATAGATGGCACCCAGCAGGCGTAGCATGAGCACCGTTTTGTCGACGGAAGAGTAGACAAAAATGACGTTTCCTGTAGACAGTAGACAGTACGAGACGGCAGAAAAATAGAAAGAGTCAACTGCACTTTTTACGAAATTCAATCTTTTACATAATTCGACTCGGAATTCTTTGTTTTGTCATAGGATTTATCGGTTGTCAGTGTGATTTTGACAGTAAGGATAGAAAACTTTCTTCCGAAATAGTCTACATATAAAAAGACCTAGACAAAGATCGTTAGAAATGATAGACAAAATGACAGATTGTAGAAAGATTTTTTGTTTTTTCAAAAATGAAGAAACGAACTGTCACTTTGTATAGAAAAAGCTATGTCTATTCTTCGTAGAGATAGAAAGCGCCATGCTACGCCTGCTGGAGAAGGACATAGGCTACTTTTTGTTGCAAAAATAATCCTATAGCACAAAAGCTAATATGTTCCTTACATACTCCCTTAAGTCAGGCAATGAGACAATAATACACTGGCATTATATATTTCTTTGCATTATTTGATCTGTTTCGGCCATTTTATAACCGATGTTATAAATCATTCTAAACAAAATTGCTTTTTAAAATCCCCAAAATCGACCACTTTTCTCCCATCAAAGCCTGAAACACGACCACGGAAATAAAGCGAAATACCGCCCGATAATATATTCACGTACGAACCCCGACATTCCATCATGGCCGACACAATCTGACACGCCGATCTGACACTCCGACATCAGTGTCAGGCGGTGTCAGGTGTCGGCACGTCGTTCGTAAGATCATCATTCATGGCTGCAATACTTGGACACTTGTGTAACGTTTGAGTGAGTGGACAAGGATTTTATGCTGCAATCGTAATGTATGTAGCCGTCTTTGAAATGAGCATAAATGTTAGTGATATTGTTAGGTAATATATTTATTACAAGATAGCGTTAAGGAATACTTGTGCAAAATTTGAACAGAATCTATGCAGTTGTTTTAAGTTCCAATCCGGATCATAAATCTAGACTATTTTTGATATCATCATCCGACTTTTTTTCAAAAATATTCTCTTGACAGTTTGACTTCGCTACGATCTTAGAGTAATTCATCAACTCGTCTTTCATGCCTATGGCCCATAATATTATTTATATTGATTTTCTGTAAGTCGTCCTTAATGGGCCGTAGGCATGTAGGACGAGATGACGAATTACACCGATGATCTGAGTCATCAACTCGTCCTTATTATATCTATATCAAAACTTTATGTAGGTACAAGTAAAAATAACTCTACAATGCCTTAAGCATTTTCAAATAGCCATTGCCCAAATATTTACCCCTCTCAGGAATCGAATCCGATTACACCGAAACAGATCTTCACTAACACTGCACCATTCAAGCCATCATTACAAGAAGTGACTGCCTTCTGACCTCAACAGACATACTAACTACTTCCAGTTATTTACTCAAAAGTGATTTACAGTTAGGAACATCAGACGTATTTACTAGAACAGGTATGCGTACTAGTTATTTTTCTGGATGAAGGCCCGTGCAAATTGGCGCAATATCGCGGGCGCGACAGGCAGCGCTACACTTCTCGCGCCCGCGATCTTGCGCCTGTTTGTGTGGGGAGCCTTTTAGCCAAACTTAGTGCGACACGTAAAGTAAAGTACATCGAGCATTTTCTATCAAAGCGATAATTTTATCGATTGAGCTTTCCAATGTCATCTCTCAAAAATCACAAAATTTTGGTGTATAAAAATACCCCGCTTTACATAAAAACTATCTTGGTTTAATAGTTATCCGATACGGAACGCGATCCATTGAGTCCCTATTGAAGTATTTGGTGAAGTATGTTCAAAGCGTACGGCTATCGAGTATCGAGTATCCGCCTATTCCAGTAGTACGAAAATGACCGAGTACAGGGGCCGTATTATGAACTATAAATGCCATTATGATTCCAGACTGATAAAGGAATGGTACTAGCGGTCATGTATAGCTCCATCTCTCTCTTACACTAGAATCATGATGGCATTAAAACGTCATAATACGCCACCTGCACACCACTACTAGGTATCTATTATTCGTAACATTCCATTTAGATGAACCATCAAACTGTAAGCACGATTGCAATTTTAAGGCAAAATTATTTGTACAGCATACCATAACATAAACTCACGACTTGTTCCCATGGGGGTAGGCAGGAACTACAGAACGCCACCTGCTACGATCCTTACATACTCCTTGTACTTCATTTACGTTCATACATACATCTGGTCATATATACGAACGTCAGTTGCGAGTAGGTAGGACCTTATTAAGGCTCTGACATACTGGCGCGATTCGTCACGCGACGCGACGCCGCCGCATTGTTCGCCGTGAAGTTTTCTCAGAAATTGTTTTATTAAAATTCGCGTCGCGCGACGAATCGCGCCAGTATGTAAGAGCCTTTAGTGGTGTTCTTCAGAAAGTTCTATACAGTATGCTATCTAACGAAGGGCGTTCCCGTTAACCTGTCAAAGTCAAATAATTTATTTCAAATAGGCACGTCATACAAAGCACTTTTGAACGTCAAAAAAAAACAAAGAAATAGAACTGATTAGTTCTGATCTAGTTGCACCTTCCAAAAGGGATGGAGAAGAATGGGCAAGAAACTCCACCGTTACTCTTTAAAAAAAAAATGTTTTACAATAATTTGTATACATCAATAGTACCTATAGCGTCTATACATGCTAATAAAAATATTACCACTCAAAAATTTTCCTGAAACTGAAAGTCCGAAAGGGATGCCCAGGGCTCTTGGCAACACGCAACTGAAGGAACACGGGTGGGTTTTTGTCAGTAAAAGTCTGACATGCACTCCCTAGAGCGGGAGACGTCATTTGATGATACGCCACAAACAAAAAAAAAACCTTGGATCTAAAAGGCTGAAATTTAAAGGTAGAAAAGGAATAAGGATTTTCTCAATTCCCACGCCATAAGAACGGGGCAGACAAAGTAGCTGGCTAAGAGCTTAGTGACAACTAATTTTTACCCGACTATGGCGAAGAAAAAAGGAGGGATATGATTTTTTTTTTTTCTTTATTAATAAGGGGTTTTTATCCACACGGATACGTCAACCCCATTGTACCTTATACTCTATTTTACACAAAACTATAACTATAATTACACTGTATTTTTATTACACACTAATATTCGTATAATAAGAATGCCTGAATGGGAATTACTGCCTAGGTTTCTGCATTAAACCACAAATGATACGTTTAGTTCTTTCTGAATTAGGGTATGCCAAAATATTCTGAATCAGTCCAACATCCCACAAGTTTAGTTTAAACTCCCTAGCCAAAGATTCCCTTTCATCTTTGTTCTTAGCACATTCCATCAGCAAATGTTGCACATCTTCAATTTTATTACACGTCTCACAATTAGGCGTTGCAGTTTTTCGCATTAAGAAAGCAAACTTTGCCGATGGATAATGCCCAGAACGAAGCCTTAGTACTAACTTAACATAACTCCTAGTTAAACATTTATCATCAAACCAGACCCCGCGAGGGGGTTTGCTTTGAATGACTTTATACCAAATGCCTTATTCTTTGGATAATTCGTTAAAATATTTTTCCCATTTGTCGAAACATACATTTTTATACCTGGAAAAATATTCCCAGTAGTCGGACAGAGGGTTATGATTTTGACCGGTATGTATGTATGCTCATCTGTTCCCTCATATCTTCATAAAGGCTCACCACAATTTATTTTGACAAAAGAGGTATCGTTGGAAGCGTCTTCGGATTTTTAATTATGTCTGTCTGTGGTGTCTTGTTTATACCTTTTTAATTGATTGCCTTTTTTGTCGTGGTTGGGTTTTAGTTTTTATTACTTTAATTTGTTTACTCAATGAAATCAATAGATATTGTATAATGTTGCTCACAGGGTCACAGGTGCAATAACCATTTAATCATACACCTACTAATGTGAAGTTAATCTACCTAGTTAATCCCTTGGTTATATACCTGTTAGAACTTCATTATATTATCAGTATAGTGACTATGACTAATTGCTGGACGAAGCCAACAAAGGACCGGTTGTCATGGCAACCGATAATTTCTTGCTAGGTGAACTGTTTGAAAGATGGCTTCTAGTAACTCAGGCTTGGTTGTTCGACCTTATTTGGTTCATAGTACACAATATCATTACTGTATTCCTCGCTGAGGCGGCATAATTAACCGATAATGTTCCCACTGCTGGGACACAGGCCTCCTCTCTTCGAGAGGGCGTGGGCTGTAATCTACCACGCGGGCCCAGTGCAGGTTGGTAAATGATGTCACATGTCTTCGAATTGTTTTGTTTCTAGGACATGCCGGTTTCCTCACGATGTTTTTTTTCACCGTTTTGAGAGCAGTGGTGATGAAAATTATTTACACAAAGTAAAGCGCCTGGCTGGGCTCGAACTCACGACCTACAAATCGTAAGTCGGGGCTGTTACCACTGGGCCACCACTGCTCCCCTGTACATGAGGAACACAAATTTTGCACGGTTATGTTCAAGTCCCATGTATATACCTACTCCAGCAACCTACTTGTCATTAACTGATCAAACCTTCAATTTGAGAGAAAAAAATCTTAGCACCGATTAGACTTTCACAGTAACTAAAATTAACCCTATCTCTGCCGGGGACTTGGTAACTGGGTAGGTACAAAATAGTTTTTTTTAAATACCTATTTTAATTTTTTATATAATTTATTATAAACTGATGAAAATGGTATGGTGATGGTGGTAGGTACTAGATGGTATTTTAATAGAATTTTGGCAAAAAGATTGAATAATCTAATTAATACCTTCATTTTCGCCAAAATTCTGCCCCGAATTCTACTTACCAACATTTAAGTAAAGGCGTGAACATAAAGCAGTAATATTAACCGTTAAAATCAGTGAGTGTGTACGTCTGGAGCCCGCGTTATCTCGTAACAAATGATTATGGAATTTATGGAAGATGAACGACTACGGTGCGGCTTACCGCGGGTAGGTGGGAGGTACCGTCAGCAGCTTCAGATTGAAGTTGTTAAAAAAAAACATACATAATACACTAGTACAAAAAATGTTATTAATGAGAAAAGTGTGAACATGGATGTCAACAATTTTTATGTTTGATGTTTCTTTAACTTTTAGATTACCGTTATTAATTCAGTAATATAATGCCTCTAAAAGTTAAAGAAACGTTATACCTAAATCACATTTAACAGCATTTTCATAGTAAATATACGACTTCTTAGTTTTAGCGCAAATAATAAATAAAATAAGCGTGTAATAATAAAGAAATAGCGTGGAAAAATTCGATCTTACAATAAAGTGCACTACCTATTAGCACTACCTACAATATTATACTATGTGAAATTACAAACTGTATATTTCACAAATTATAAACAGATACCTTACACGCTTTAGAGAATTAAATGATTCCATTTTTCTCCTAACCTTACCGGCGGCATAGAATGCGGAAATCCGTTGAAAACCCGACTTGAACTCGCAGTCTTTGATACAGAAAGAAAAAAAATATTTTTATGCGACGCCCCTTTCCTTCGCCTTTGGAATGGCTTTAAACCTATTTATCATCACGACCTCTCCTTTCGGGGGTAAAAAATTGACTGAATGGAGTGATGCCTCGGAGTGATTCGGAATAATTCGGATATTTTTCCTGTTTTTCCGAGCGTGGCGTTGATAGGGTTAAGTAACTCCGTTGAAAGGATGTTTGGTAACGTTGTTTTTATTTCGTGAATATGTTGGCTGTACCTTTTATTGGGTTAAGGAGGTTTATTCGAGAATATGGGTAGATAAATGATTCGAATAATTCTTGGGATTTATCACATATGTTTTTATGTACCCGCACGCATATTACAAATCATTGCAATGTGATTTAATGCTTATTTTTCGTGGAATTTGAAGAAAATGTACCAAGTTAATTCAGGCATAGATTTTTTTTAATGAAGTTCATTGCCATTGAATCTCATAACTAATAATGTGTTTTTTTTTTGTTTCAGGTAAAATGTTTCATCTAATTTCTGCGTAACTCGGCATGGGTAATGTAACACCTTCTAAGCGTGTCAAAAAATAACACGAAAAAAGAATATAACATCACCGAGGGTTTGGGCACCTGCATTTCACCACATAAGTCCCATGTATTGGGGGCGAGCCTAATATTGCCATCAACCGGGCACAAATCCAGACTCTGTGAAATCCCAGATGGAAACACCCAATAATACTTTGCCCAACCCGGGAATAGAAACCAGGACCTCATGCGCAGCAGTAGCGCTTGCACCCACTAGGCCAAAAAAAACACATATCCTTTTTTAACGAAACAACAAAAAAAATAAAAAAATAGGCGCCCACCACATTAATAATGTTTTTTTATAAGCAATATTTGCGACTGATCGAAATACTTTATACGAAATAGGATTTCGCAGAAACAGCTATTTCGATATTTGTAATACCTTCTTACCATCCAAATTTATACAAACAAGGCTATCTCCTATTCAAAAGCAGTAATTTCAACATTTCTAATTAAATATTATTTGATAAAATCAACATCCTATTTAGTTTTGAACACAAATATAAAAATATATTCCTACAAACAACTAAAATCTCTTATTCCTTCCACATAAGGACGAAAATGCGTTATTTTCGCGTTTATAAAATGTATTGTCAATTTTGTTTTCCTGTTAATGTCAGGTACCATTTTCCTTTGACAATAACGTCTGGTTTTGATGTCTTAATAAAACCCTTGGTATGCTATCTGAGGGTATCAAGTACCCCAAACGGGGTATTAAGTTCCCCAAACGTTTCGGTTCGGCTGAGTTAGGGTTAATTAGAGGTATTGTTGGTCATAATCAATGAGTCGGATTATCCTAAGTCAATAGTTGGATACGATTTGTTAGTGTAACTTCAGGTTGTTACCAAGATATTTTGGAGTTGGTTGAGAAATAGTTTTGGTCTATCAATCTGCCTAACCTTTTCCAACTAGTTTGGGGTCGGTTTCCAGTCTAACTGGATGCAGCTGAATACCGGTATTTTACATGGAGCGACTGCCTATCTGACCTCCACTACTCAGTAACTGGGTAATGCGATAACCCCGTGGTAAGACTGGTTGTTAGAATTTAGGGCTTTTGACTACCCGTAACGATTGTCATAGCTCTTCGAATGACAGCCAGGACCAACAGCTTACCATACTTTCCAAGACACGGAGGGGGATAAGTAATGGATGGTCACCCATCCACGAACTGACCGCGGCAATCATACCTTAACCTTCCATCAACCCATGTGACTGTTATTATTTAGCCACGAGGGAGGAGCTTATGCCCGTCCTGGGGAACGAACCCAGGACCTCATGCTCATCGGGTAGTTTTTCCGACATACATGTACGTGAAACATAATTCTATCCAACGCTAATTTTTTGTCTAACAAAAAGCAGTCTCATTTCTTTAACGTCACTGTTTAAGACAGATATTATCGGCGACAATGATAAGAGTTTTCACTGGACTGTTTATTTGCCGTCAGAGGAAATAGGGCAACGAGCAAGGGAGGATGTTACACCGACGCGAGCGTTCGTCGCGCGGATGACGGATGATCCGGCTGGGGACGAATCTCCGCTTTGAACGTCCTATGTTTTCTTGTGTAGAAGGAAATCTAGATAGTAAATAATTATTATTGAAGGAAGACAAAATAATTTGAATACTATAAGACTAGATTTTGTGTCAAAATATAACTAGTGACAGCTCGCGTCAGTTATCGCGTGTAGGAGTAACTGCAACGGCAGTTTTGGGCACATAGCTTCATTCGAAGATAATATGGTATGCAAAATAAAAAATATTTTCAGTTAAATAGCATAGGTATCTTAACGTTGTTAAAATCTAAATAAACCTCAAACTACTTACTACTTACTTGTTATCGGTCTTCTAAAGGCCAATCAACAGTTGGGCGGATAAATATGATAGATGTCGTAAAGGTAGTAAGATGTCACCGACATTAGTCGTTGTAATAGTAATAGTCCATTTAGTTGTGAGAATATTGTTATACAGAGATGTTACATAGTTTCTAAAGTTCATAATATTCTGCCGTTTCCGGCGTACAAATTCATTTTCAGGGTTTTGGTTAGTTTGTTAGATCACTCATTGAATTGACATTGAAATAAGTAGATTATGATAACATTAAAAACTGTGTGAACTGAAAATTCTTAGAATCCGGTACGTATAACCAGCGCTCTGTCTTGCATAGTGTCTGGATGTGACGCATGTTTCCTCCAACCTTTTCTTATATTTTTCTTTGTGTTTGTTTTCTTGTTTGCCTTATTTTTACCGCAAATAAACGTATTTTCTTTCTTTCTTTATATTAGCCATCAGCAGGCGTCGGCGCTTTCTATCTCTACAAAGAATAGACATAGCTTTTTCTATACAAAGTGATAGTTCGTTTCTTCATTTTTGACATCCACCGTAAAAATCTTTCTACAATCTGTCATTTGTCTTTCATTTCTAACGATCTTTGTCTAGGTCTTTTTATATGTAGACTATTTCGGAAGAAAGTTTTCTATCCTTACTGTCAAAATCACACTGACAACCGATAAATCCTATGATAAAGCAAAGAATTCTGAGTCGAATTATGTAAAAGAGTGAATTTCGTAAAAAGTGCATTTGACTCTTTCTATTTTGCTGCCGTCTCGTACTGTCTACTGTCTACAGGAAACGTTATTTTTGTCTACTCTTCCGTCGACAAAACGGTGCTCATGCTACGCCTGCTGTTATACTTAGTTAACACCGATAGCTTACCGCATACAAAGCACAGGAAAATCGCAAAAAAATAATAAAACAGCTTTATCAAAATTCCCACAACGGTGTGACAGTCAGTCCAATGGATCGGACAGAAGTGGCCATGACAAAGAGAGAAAAACTTTGTTTTTCCACAAACGAATATCTAGAGTCTATTGATTTATTTTTCAAGCGTTCGCTCTATATTTTATCTTTGAAGATACCCGAGTGTTTTCGTCATAAAAATAGAAAACATTATTTTATTTCACTTCTAAAAAGAGATTCTTATTTGTAAGTGAAGATAAATGATATTTATTTCCGTAAATTGTTTCAAAAAACACTTTAACACGTCAAAATTAAATTATGTTATTAAAACTAGATGAGTTCAGTATTCCTTTACTGAGAAATTAAAATGTGTCAATTCGGACACTGTGTCCAAATATATTGTGTCCGAGTCTGCAGCAAGTCTGCTCTGAGAAGAAAGACCGAAACAAACTCAGAGGACAATGTCTTTTAAAGTCCAGACATAATCTTGAGGAAGTGAATACAGTTAGTGAGTATACAGAGTGAGAACAGAGAATACAGAGTGAGAACTGGGAGTCACTATATCTTTGTCAATAACAATGAAATTGTAATTAATAGCTTTAAGTATCTATTGTTTCAAAGCTACTAATTATACCTCTCCTTGTTCAAAGGCAATCAGTTTTGATTAACGATCATTTTGAAATGATAACGTTCATATTTCCTGTAGGTATCTCCTCTTACATAACATCTGCAAAGGGTTAGGCAGAGGTGTAGGTACCAATAGTACACCCACCTTTCGCCGGTTATGTTAATGTATAATAGGTGGTGACCCTATTGCCATGAACCGGGCACAAATCTAGACTCCGGGCTGTTACTGAGAAATTCATGATGGAAAACCCAATACCTCTTTGCCCGACCTGGAAATCGAACCCTCATCGACCAATCGATCATGACCTCATGCGCTGAACATGCGACCACTAGATCAACGTGACAATCAATCACTTTCTTAATTCCTGTAGAAACGGGTTTTGTCGACAAAAGAATAGACAAAATTACAAATTGTTTGTCTGTTTTATGACTCACTTCTATTCTTTCGTAGCAAAACCCCTTTCTATGGTGATCATACTATGCGTGCCGTATGAGTCTTCTTTTTCTGCCGTCTTCTGCACAAAACGGCACAAAATCAAAATCAAAATATTTTATTTCACATAAAGCTACATGGACACTTATGAAACGTCAGAAGCTAGGTACATGGTTCTAATTGGTCGTTTCCTATGGAGAAGAACCGGCAAGAAACTCCACGGTTACTCTTTTAAAAATAATTGGCTTTTACAATACTTTCAAATTACAGTGTTGGTAGGCATGGGAGGACAATGTAGGCCTTTCAACAAGTAAGTACCAGGTACTTAACAAAAATAGAAGATGTGCACGAACGGCATCACTCATTTATCCGTCTATCTTTTTGAATACTTGATATTTTGTGACGAAAGTTTTTCTGAATAGTAGGTACAGTACTGAAAAATATCGAAAACTTTGTTCAAGACAACAAGTCAACATCCATATACGAGTATTAAAAATCTTTTCACTTGCAATACTGTTCACCCCGATTATAGAGCTTGATTCGGACACACTGACTAACAAACAGGGTGTCAGATATCACAGCTGTATCTTTTCATTTTCAGTACAACGTAATTACTAATCCGACACATTTTTAGTCTTTAATTTCGGGGGTACAAAAGATCCCCATTTGCTGGTCGGCGTCCCGTGAAATTCAGATTTCAGTTTCGCCCTGTTACCTCCGCGTGTAACGGGTTAATAAACTAGGAGCTTAGCTGAATGTTAATTTATATATTTTTTTTTTACTTTTTTGTGAATTTATAAATGACCCTCAGAGCTGGCAGGGTTAATGATATCTGTATTTCACTAAAAGTACTTTTGAGATTTAAAACATTTTTGAGTTTATTATCTCGAATATATTTTAAATCCTTCTTTATTATGAAGGATTAAGGTTGAATTTATTATAAACTAGGTTTGCCCTAGCTAACGTACTTACTTTGTGGTTTTCAGAAAATGCTCAAATATGGGAATCGTATTATAATGTTTTTTGTTCATGTGAGTGTTATTTACGACCGTAGATCCGACCGTCTATTAGGAATAATAGTAAATTCTAAAAAAAAAAAAATTACTATTGTTACTGGAAAGCAATAGTAGTAAATTATTATAGTTAAATATTATATAAAATATAAAAAATAATATTTTTTTTTAAATAATATATTTTTAAATGTATTTTTAATATTTTTATAAAAATATAAATGAAATAATAATACTAAATTATTCCAGTAATAAGAGATAACAGATCAGTAGTAATTTGTAGTAGAATTTTGTTTGTGTGCCT
Source organism: Lithophane semibrunnea (assembly GCA_947363905.1). Lineage (NCBI taxonomy): Eukaryota > Metazoa > Arthropoda > Insecta > Lepidoptera > Noctuidae > Lithophane > Lithophane semibrunnea. The sequence continues at coordinate 3,922,903 of OX376211.1, forward strand.
TTTTAAATATATTATTTTCTTTCTTCCTTTCCTTGCCAACTTTCTGTCTCTCGTTCATTATTCGAACATTCTACTCGATATTCCACTGAAACCATTTATCATCTTAAAAAAATAACAAAATAAAATCTTTTCCCCAGAATCGAACTAAGAATCTTAAATATAACTCAATCGGGAATAGTCTACAATTTATCTCTCAGATATAAATTCCGGCTAAGTACAGGAAAAACGCGAACAGTGTAGTTTTTAACGTGTCTAACAAAAAGATTCTATGTTCGAACACCTAGCCATTCCTCTTCCTAGTAAAGAGGAGGAATTTCCTAGGAATTCTTACGTTTGTGGAAGCTGGAGGTATATTTCTTTTGCTCATCGCTTTACTGCTCTAGTTTTTCTTTCTTTCGTAGTTTTTAGGGTTCCGTACCTAAAAGGAAAAACGGATCTCTATAGGATAATTTCGTTGTCCGTCCGTCTGCCAAGATCCTTTTTCTCTGGAACTCGTGGATGTATCAAGTTGAAATTAATATCAAACACAAAGCTTCTCTCTCTGTTTCTTGTGCTTGCAATAAAAAATACAGACATTTATGCAACACTTCCCGTTGACCTAGATTAATGAAATTTGGCACTAAGTAAGGTCTCGGAAAACCACACATACTTTGTTTTGTGCGATTACATATTTACATACTTTTGCAGTTGGAGAATTGACAGCGATTGATTTTTTCAACTACAAAGCTAAGTTTGTTCTTGGGATAAATTCGTCCTAACTACGGAACTCTTCATTGTGCGTGGTCAGACGCGCACTTTGCCGGTTTTTTTGAGCTGTAGTGTTGAACTTCTAAGTACCTACTTGTATGGTCCTTAAGGGGGATGCGCTAGAGTGGCCCGCGAAATTCAAATTTTTTACGTTTTTTGCAATTTGCAGGTCAGTATCAGGTTGTATGTTGATCTAAATATTATTAGCGCTCGTAACAAATATGGATTTACAGAATTATAAACATTAAAATCAGCAATAAAACTCTCTAAGCGCATGAAAGTGCATTGAATGACTATTTCATGAAATCATGACATTTGACACTTTCATGAACTTAGAGAGTTGTATTGCTGATTCTAATGTTTATAATTCTATAAATTGCCACCCTGGTGCATCAACCTTAACGAGTTTTGTTTCTTCATTAGGTTTCTTCATTTAGGTGTTAAGGAATATCAAGTAGCGTTCAGGGGCCGTACTATGACGTGTTAATGCCACCATGTTTCCAGTGTGAGTGAGAGACGGAGCTATACAAGACCGATAGCACCATCCTTTTTTCGCAGTGGAATAATGATCGCATTAATACTTCATAGTACAGCCCCAGGTTTTTAAAATATTATTGACGGTTGAGCAAGCATGGTCTCTGTTTTTCAACACTGGCATTTATACTATTCAGAAGCCGTTACCAAAACTTCTGGGGATAGTTTTACTGTGAACGTTTGTTCACCTTATTGGAATAAAATCCGGAAGAGAATCATCACAAATGCGGCCATGCTTACATATTATTATAAAACAAAGTCCTCCGCCGCGTCTGTCTATCTGTCGGTTCGCGATAAACTCAAAAACTACTGCACCGATTTTCATGCTGTTTTCACCAATGGATAGAGTTGTTCTCGAGAAAGATTTTAGTACTAACCGACATCCATTCGGGCAAAGCCGTAGGCATCAGCTAGTTATAAATAATTGAATAGGCTTACAATAAAACATCATAAAACAAATTAAAAATAAACCATGCTTGTGGGTCACTCATGAAGGTGCCCGCAGACAGGCGCGACAACGCGATAGGTACCGGTAGAAAAACTTCCGTAAAGTTTTTACAAAAATTGTTCCACCAGAGTCGCGTCGGGCCTGTCTGAGCCTTAAAGCATCTTCCTAACAAGCCTTTTATGTGATTCATATTTTCAATTTATCATTATTTATCAACGAAAACATAATTCGAAACTGTTGAAAGTGTCGGGACCACAGTAATCGATTTTCGTGATCATCAAAATACTAAGTATAAAGTCCATAAAAATGATATTTTTTGTAAGTAGGTACTTTAACATTTATTGAAAAATTGTGAATGACGGGTACCTTAAGAATTTTGGATGTTGATAAAAAGTTCAAAACGATAGTTAGACCAAGACTACATTGATCCGAATAAGTTTGAAGTAAGAAAATTAAATTACTAGTAATTTGAACATTGTTGTTATTATTTAAAAAAAATATGAATTAAAGGCGAGCGGCTCAGCTGTTTTTTTGACGTTAGTAATCCATTCACGACCTTCTCAAGCGGAATAAACGACCATTAAGGCTCCCGTAGAGGCCGTAGAGGCGACTAGTAGAACAATTTCCATGAAAACTTCATGGAAATTGTTCTACCAGAATCGCGTCGCAATCTGGCGTCGCACTGTCGCGTCGCGCCTGTCTGTGGGAGCCTTTATTTACGTTATTAAGATATTATGCGATTTTGATGCACGTTACTTGTACACTAGGTAACTCCCTATTACAAAATACATAGAATAAATATGTTTTGTTCGTATTGTTTAGTCGTTAGTTATCGATGCGAATGCGATGTTCCGTTTATTATATAAAAAGAATTAACTATTTTACACTTGCGTTTTTAAACGCGCGGTTGAAACGCTTTTATAAATAATAACTATTGATCGTAATAACGACTGATTATAATAATTTACTAAATAAGCTTATTGTTTGTTACTGACTGCGAATTTGAGGTCGCTCTTCCCTAAAGTATGATAAGCTCATTTTTATAAAGTTGTTTAATTAAAAACTATAATAAAATTTTAGCAACCTAAACTCCCAGACATTTTTATAATGATCTACGAGACTCCAAAAATATTTATAAACTCGAGCGCTTTAAAGCGCAACTGTATATGAACGTATGGTTTTGATTTATGCGAACGAACTCACGATGAAAAACAGCGTTAGCAGCACAGCTAAATTGTTATTGCTTTTTGCTGAATTAGCGGAAAAGCGCTTTCCGCAGGGTGGTTTCACATGCCCCATTTTCGAACACAAATACAAACTGGCGAAACACCGGAGTTTTAAAACTCTTATTGGTATTGCAGTAAGAGTTATAATCGCTTGTTTCGGATATTGTGGCTGCAATTATTAGGCTTCAATAAATTCAGTTTGGAGACAATTTCGGATCGGAAACTTGGACAGACTTGGGAAGTGTTAAGCGTTTGTCATGGTCCATGGAGATTGGTATCGATACCGAATAACTAATTTTCGTGACTATGAAAATTGGTAAAGTTATTTTTTAGTTGGTTTTCCTACATTTTAAAATACTACCAGCATTTATTATAGTTATCATACACAGAAGGCACGAGCATTGATCACCATGCTTGCTCAAGATGGGTTCGCAATTTCAGACTTATATTAACTTAGAGCTCGTGGCTAAGTAATACCAGCCGCACGGGTCGATCCATCAGGTTAAGCTACGCTTGCCGGGGTTAGTCCGTAGATGGGTGACCATCTTTACATACCGAGACTGCGTGTCTCGGAAAGCAGGTTAATCCGTTGGTCCCGGCTGTTATTAGTGGATCTTTGACAGTAGTTACGGGTCGTCAGAAGCCCGAAAGTCTGACAACCAGTCTCACCAAGGGGTATCGTGTTACCCAGTTACTGGTTTGTGGAGGTCAGATAGGCAGTCGCTCTATGTAAAATATTATATTTCGTATCTGTATCTATTTTACTGTGTGTACATAGATAATAAATATAAATAAATATTAATAGTTGGGAAACTAGGCAGATTAACTGAACGTCCAGAGACGTCATTCAATTAAAAAGTACAAACGTTTTTAAAACAACACCCTTTACAATAACACCTAAAAATAAAGCCTAGAGCACAAGTGTCGTACAAATATTGTTTGGAAGATAGATTGGCGATACAATAAGAGGTCGATTTCCCTCGGGAGCGAACGATACGCTATCGGAGCTGGAAATAAATGAATTTCGTCGATCGTGTGAACGTGGCCTTTTTATTTAGAAAACCTACTGTCAGGTGGGATACAGGATGTTTTTTCTAAGTGCTTTTTTGATTCCTTTTTTTGGAGAGGTATTCTTCTCACGACACGTGTATCTGAGATAATTGATTGCCACAGTGCAAGTGTTAAGACTCTTACATACTGGCGCGATTCGTCGCGCGACGCGAATTTTAACAAAACAATTACTGAAAACTTCACGGCAAACAATGCAGCGGCGCGGCGTCGCGTCACGCGACGAACCACGCCAGTATGTAAGAGCCTTTAGCTAGTCAGCAAGGTTGGTAGTGAGGATCTTGTAGTGACCAAATGTACATACAAAAGGCTCACGCAGTCAAGCGCGACGCGACACTACTGGAACTATTTCTATGTATCACGCCGCCGCGCCGCGTCGCGCCTGTTTGCGGGAGTCTTAATGTTTTTTCAGTCGTGGAGGTTTTTAAGGCCAATTACAAGGCTGATTACAGCATTAAAAATAACATGAGATACTTATACAAAAAAAAACAAGAAATATATCAAAATGGTTGAATAGATTCTATGCAATAGAGTCCATTCCGATTTACAATTCTTCGTTTATAATTATGAACAATTGTTCTTTCTTTAAATTTCATCCTATTTCTAAGTTCTACGGTAAACTGTTAAGTATTAAGAATAATGATCCAAGAAATATGATGTACCTTCTATCATTAACCCCTATTCAAGGATTACCTACAAACTGAAGTACATCAATATTTCATGTATCGGGAAGAGCAATAAAGCCGTTTAGGCAGCACAATTCCAAAGCCAGGCTTATTTCAGAATTTCCTGGAAATCGAATCTAGGATTAAGGCAGCCCTAGGTAGAACTAGTTACTGCCGAATGCCGACCACTAACCAATGGTGTATTGTTCAAATGTTCGCTATTTGCTGTCTCTCTAATGACTAAGTCTTCCCTCGCATCGAAGCGAACTATGTTACTTTATAAGTTTTATGCCCTGGCTGAAGGCCTTAAGTCATTAAGGTGTGGAGGTATCTACATCGCCACATGCGAACTATGCATCAAAGACCAGACGTCACACAAAAATCCTGACGTCACATAAATCCTGCATCGCGCAATTAAAGTTTACCGTGCAATGGACACAAGAACCCAACATCAATCATTGGGCAGTTGCCCGCCAGACACAAAACCCGTCTGGTCGGAGGATCCCCCTCTTCTATGGTGGATGAGTGAACTTTACACCCTGTTCCTCATACTCAGAAAAGGGATCCTGGGTAAGTAGCCGATAATCTCCCAGGTTGACCTGTGAGATGCAATAAACAAAAAAGCACCACATAATTATGTGAGAGTGGCTAGGTGAAAAATAGTAGTGTTTTTCCAAAATTATCTGATGAAAATGTAAACAAATAAAACAGAAAACGTTTCTTTGGATTCTAATTTTAAATAGTGCCTGTTACGAATTGACTGTTTTGATTTGAATATTTAAAGTTCTCATTTTAAATCACCAAGATTTTTTTCATTTGTGATAATATACATTCAGCCTTCGCCTTCTTGCTTAGAATATTAACTCCTTGGAAACAAGGTGATCGATTAGAAAACTTCGTTGTGACACTAATGTGAAAATTATTAAACTGATGCTTAAAAACCAAATATTTACATATCAATTTGACTATTAAGGTTAATTGTATAAGCTCAAATTGTCAAATGAAAAACACGGAGGAAAACGTAGAGGCTTCTGCATCACTCTTCGGTTATAACAGGCACGATGTTATGGTATGAATGAATAAATGATTTTTATAGTTAAGTATCGTGGCAGCCATTTTCCAGCATAAAATACAAATAGACTTAGATATATTTTGTAACCTATTCCGCTTAACTATTCTTCAAGAGTAATAAAAAAAGCCCTGTAAGAAGTCGACACGTGTTTCACCTCTCAACGAGGCATCCTCAGGATGACAATTGACCAATTGCAAACCAGAGGCCCTAGACAAAGTGACATTCTATCAGCGATAACGATGATGGAAAAGGCAAAAATGTATAGGACTGACATAAGCTATCGAAAAGCTTATGTCAATCCTGTTGAAAGTTGTTGTCACTTGTCTAGGCCCTCAGAATACGACGTGTTGCCACACCGAGCGCTGGACGCAGAGTATTTTCCACCATCACAAATGAATAACTAAGAGATCAGAGCAGTACTCTAATTGCGTAATAAATCTTATTGATCGTGTATTACGATCAATAAGAATTGGAATCGGTTTGAAAAAAATGTCTAATACAATGCCTCAAAAGTTCGAAAAAAAATCTGCTCAACAACAAAAAAATGTCTAATACATTGCCTCAAAAGTTCGAAAAAAATTAGCTCAACAACAAAAAAATGTCTAATACATTGCCTCAAAAGTTCGAAAAAAATTAGCTCAACAACAAAAAAATGTCTAATACATTGCCTCAAAAGTTCGAAAAAAATTAGCTCAACAACAAAAAAATGTCTAATACATTGCCTCAAAAGTTCGAAAAAAATCTGCTCAACAACAAAAAAATGTCTAATACATTGCCTCAAAAGTTCGAAAAAAATCTGCTCAACAACAAAAAAATGTCTAATACATTGCCTCAAAAGTTCGAAAAAAAATTAGCTCAACAACAAAAAAATGTCTAATACATTGCCTCAAAAGCTCGAAAAAAAATTAGCTCAACAACAAAAAAATGTCTAATACATTGCCTCAAAAGTTCGAAAAAAAATTAGCTCAACAACAAAAAATGTCTAATACATTGCCTCAAAAGCTCGAAAAAAAATCTGCTTAACAACATAAATAACGCAGTGAATGTTATTGAACTGTCAAAATGAAACAAATTAGTCTTAATCGGTTACGAAAAATAAGTTACGCAATTAGATAACAGGGCTTAGTGATTAACTCACAAATCCCACTTGTTCATGGCTCGTCCACATACACACATGTGCATGTACTCTATGTACAATCGTACATACAGACATGTGTACGATTTCGTAGTAAACCTTTTCCCTTTCGAGTTTCATGGATGACAGCATACAAATTAACTTTGATGTCGTATCAGTTCCTAGTTCTGCTGACTGTACAAATGTACATTTGTTAATAAGTGTACTTTTGATTTTGCTGACGCTCTTACCAAGAATTGGTACTTTGAGGAGAGGAATGGCTGAATAAATCAGTGTTCTGATATATATGTCTTTAAATTTTTTAATATAGGTACTTAACATAACATCACGCCTTGATTCCCCGAAAGGTTAGGCAGAGGTGTTCCCATAGTAAGCACACCCACATTTCGCCAGTTATGTTTAAGTCCCATGTAAGCCTATTGCCATCAACCGGGCACAATCCAGACTGAGTGGCTACTGAGAAATTCCCGATGGAAAATTCCAATAACACTTTGCCCGACCCGGGAATCGAACCCAGGACCTCATGGTCAGAAGTAGTGTTTACGACCACTACACCAACGCAACGTGGCAGTGAAAAGTGGAATAAAATAAAATCAAATCAAAATGTATTTATTCCTACCTTACGTACCGTATGTTAGTAATACCTACCTTAAAGAAATAAACTAATAAACTTGTTTTCTCTTAAATAGTCTTAATGGCGTCCAACAATACAAAGAGCATTATTTTTCTCATGGTTCATGTCAGGCAAAACATGTCAATCCTATTTCATGCACCATCATCATTCTACTGTCCTTGTCCTGTCCTTGTCCTGTCCTTGTCCTGTCCTTGTCCTGTCCTTGTCCTGTCCTTGTCCTGTCCTTGTCCTGTCCTTGTCCTGTCCTTGTCCTGTCCTTGTCCTGTCCTTGTCCTGTCCTTGTCCTGTCCTTGTCCTGTCCTTGTCCTGTCCTTGTGCTGTCCTTGTCCTGTCCTTGTCCTGTCCTTGTCCTGTCCATGTCCTGTCCTAGTCCTGTCCTTGTCCTGTCCTAGTCCTGTCCTTGTCCTGTCCTTGTCCTGTCCTTGTCCTGTCCTTGTCCTGTCCTTGTCCTGTCCTTGTCCTGTCCTTGTCCTGTCCTTGTCCTGTCCTTGTCCTGTCCTTGTCCTGTCCTTGTCCTGTCCTTGTCCTGTCCTTGTCCTGTCCTTGTCCTGTCCTTGTCCTGTCCTTGTCCTGTCCTTGTCCTGTCCTTGTCCTGTCCTTGTCCTGTCCTTGTCCTGTCCTTGTCCCAATTTATTTGGGTTCGATGCAACATGTCTTTTTCTTCCATACTTCTCTATTAGTCCATATATTCCACAAGGTCTCCCTAATTGCATAAAAAATCATAAATAATAAAAGTTTTGTTCATTCGTAGCCAGGGACTGAAAACATTAATTTATAAACATGATTTTTGGCATGGTCGCCAAAAATATTTTTGTTAGTTAGAGATTTAATAACAGATCCTTTAAAGGTCAACCCTCCTTTCACCGTGATTCCCATAAAAAAACCAACTACGATTTATTGTACAAGTTCCTTTGCCTAACCTTTATCGAGTCCAATCATAGATACAAAACGTCAAAACGTCATAATAACGCGTCAAATTGACGCCAAATTGGACGTTCGTTCGCGTCAGAAGCCTATTGATGTTACAGGGCAGACGCCTCCTGACGGCTATTGATGTCTTTCAAAGAGGTGAGGAAATGGGGGGATATCCGTTAGTATGCTTTTGTGATGGGGAATGAAGGATTTTGGTCATAAGGAAACTTTATTATAGATTTTATGGGGCAAAAAGGTAAGGTGCACAGTATTCAATACCGGAGAGTGTGCATTATCAGATGATCAATTCCTGTATTTTTAAGAACGGTCGCATTCTTATCTCTGTCCCAATCTGTCAAAAATATCTCGAAATTTACCTACATTTTCGACCAGTTTTTAGGGTTCCGTACCCAAAGGGTAAAACGGGACCCTATTATTAAGACTCCGCCATCTGACTGTCCGTCTGTCACCAGGCTGTGCCTCGTGAACCGTGATAGTTAGACAGTTGAAATTTTCACAGATAATGTCTGTTAGCGCTATAACAACAAATACTAAAAAACACAATAAACCATCTCCCATACAACAAACGTGACTTTTTTTGCTCGTTTTTGCTCGATATTGATAACAGCAAAAGGTAGACTCATTAAATATTCACAGAATATTTAGTTATGTATTCACTTTAAAAATAAATAATGAAATAAAAATAAAACAAATATTTAAGGGGGGCTCCCATACAACAACGTGATTTTTTTGCCGTTTTTATAGATAATGGTATGGAACCCTTCGTGCGCGAGTCCGACCCGCTCTTGGCCGGTTTTTAACATTGATTGTCGCTGAGACGAGATTGAAACCAGATTTTGAGCGTTTTTAAATATATGAATTTGCCTTCAGATGTTTGATTCCACGATAGGACGGTTTCTATGGGTAAAAGATGAGAGTTTAGGTATATAAACGACAACAGGCCAACGTTAAAAACCTTGCGTCGCACTGATTTCTACATTAGACAACTTTCGAGAATCGGGCGACTAAATTTCAGTGTGGGCCCTTCCACACTGAAATTTTATAGGAAGATACGGCACTATTATTAAATACAGTTCCAAAATCATACATTAACCACCAAAAATCTTGAAACCTATTGAATTGCCCAATCATATCATCCTACCTCCTTGATTACAAGTATTCACCTAATGTATCCCTTTATGATTCCACTACGGAACCCTATCGCAAAAAGCGATATCACGTCGACTACAGGTACAGTCCGACTCGTAACCTAGTTAGCGGAGCGCGGCCTATTTTGCCGACTGTACACATGACACTATCGTGTACGCCTCTCCGGATAAGTTATTGTAGTGTTAGTTTTTTTTTTAAATAAAATGGGTTTTTTTTTTTTTTTAATAATGACTTTTCGGTTGAATGTTGTGGTTTTTTATTTGACTGATGAAAGTTTTAAATGTGGCTCGGATTTTATTGAGTTTCATTTAACATCCATATTTTATTATAAATGTGAAAGCAACTTTGTCTGTTTTACGCCTAAACCACTGAATCGATCGTTATAAAATTTGACAGATAGGTAGCCTGGGACCTGGAGACCTATTTTACATCTTGGATAAATAAAATGAAATATTCATTTTTTGTTTTTTCTTTTATCGTGTTTAGATTAACGATACCAAAAATACAAAAAAACCGATCATGTCTTCGGAGTTTTGCTAGCTAATTTAATTTAACCCTGTATTCGCTAGATAGAGTAGCTAGTAATGCTTTGCTTGTTACCTTATTTAGCCGAAACGAGAGCCGAGGCGCGACGCTTTAAATAAATAATAATAAAATAAAATCATTTTAATTCGGACAACTAGGAGATCCATAGATTGTTAGTAAAAGGCACTTATAACACTATTGTTAGTAACTTAAACTAAACACGAATTAGTGAGAAGACCACCAATCAACTAGACAACGAGAAATGGAAACTAGGGTATAGTCTTCTCACAAATTGCCTTATTATGGCGGAGGAAACATCTGCTGCCACAGTCATCAGAAAAAAAATCCGTTTAAAAAATTCAAATATATTTAAAACCAAATCTCCAACCCAAAAGATAACCCTCTCATTGCAGTCACATTTTTTACCCTTTTCTTTTTACCCCACTTCTAAACTTAAGGGGATAAGAGGAATTCCCTGATATATTCACGACCTAACCGTTCGTAACATGGTCCGAAACAGCATAATACTTATCCGAAACTCCGGGATACCAGCAGGGTTACAACGAACGCGTTCTCAACACTAGTTTTTGGCACTGTGCCCAACTTTCTGAGATATGACCGCACATACAAAATTTTGCGGGATTGTCGCGCACCGCCATACTTTTTTTTTCTTCAACAAGCCTGGATTTATCGTCACGGTTCGCAGTTTTGGAGTTAACTAGGAACTGGTTGTTTCAAAGGGAGACGGGGAATCTTCAGAATGATTTGTGATCTTTTGAAGAAGTTGGACCCAGTTTTTGCTTGTTTATTTCTCGGTTTTCTGGTCAGTTATTTATAAGTGTAAGGTTTTTGGTTTTTTTTAGGTACTATAAGACCGCTGGCGAGAAGTACGGAACCGGTCGAAGTGGCGGTGCTTTGGGGAGGCCCATGTCCAGCAGTAGAAGCGTCTTTCGGCTGAAATTATGAGACTTAGCTGAATCTGACGATTTTTTCAGGGAAAATAAATAAAGTGCAAAAATTCTAACAATTAGGTAGGTATATCATTACCTTTTACCTTTTCCAGACCGTTCCTTGTATGACCATAACATGTCGTAAGATCCATAAACCCTTTATTAAAATTGAGCATTTTCCTCCAAAGAAATCAAGCAACATTTCAAAACATTTCCAGTTCAGAAATTGAATGTTTTCTCTCACTTCCGAATCAACGAATACATCGCCAAGTTCCGAACAACCCGAAAACAAATATGTATGTATATTATACCAAAACAATGTTTTATGTATTACAAGACAAACAAACTCGAAGTATGGCAGGATTTATTGAATAAACTTGAATTTATTGGCCGCTACTTTAAAACATAAGGGCGATATGATTTATTTTAGGTAATTTTAAATGTAACCCGTTGGATGCGGTCTGTTTTTTGTGGTTTACTTTTTTTTTATCGGACTCACAAAATGTTTATAATAATTATATTTAAATGTTTAATTGTTTTTATTTAATAATAAAACAATAATTAAAAATATCAGTCTCTAATGAGACTGTCATTTTTTTTGTTGTATTATGCGTATGTCTCTTCATGCAGAAAATAATTGATCGTTGGTAATTTTGTATTGACGAAACCTATGTACTTTCATTTGTAAATAGAGATATTATAAATCATTGCTATTTCCTTTTTTTATTTGTTCATAAATTCTTATTTGCATTTGTTCATAAATTCTGTCGTATGTCGTTCAGTACTTAAAAGAGTATCTATCTCTCTTAGAACTACACAATTTAGATGAATGTTCTTAAAAATCGGTTTTAGCAAAAAAACATCTTTCCGAAAAACGGTGAGGCTCAGACAGATTTAATTTAATATAGGTGTGCATGTTACTTGGAAGCGATTTTCATGGAAAACCATGGCTGATCTCTTTTCTTTAAACTCAAAGGCAAACAGAAGATACAATTTTAAAAGTAAAAAGAAAAATAAATTGTTACTTAATTCGATTTACCCATTTGAAAATACCGATCGTTATCAAAAACATACCTTTACTAAAAGTAATTGATAACAAACAACCAATTTATTGCCGTTTTATCTTTAACAGAACCCTGTACATGATTTTTGAATTATTAGAAAACGAACAAAGAAAAAAATAACGTCCATGTGGAACCAGCATTACAGATCTTTTTTTTAACCCGTTCGCGGCGACCGGGTGTTTTTGACGTCCACATGAGCCAAGCGGGCACACTAACCTACATTTGTCATAGGGCTGGGCTGTGTAGCTATCGGGAACTCTTTTTTTTTAATTTTTTCGGCTGGCTTAGCGGTCAAAGAGAATGATTCGCATCCGATCGAGTTGCGTGGTTTTTGTTCAACGTAATTGGACAATTTCAGCATGTTATAACGCAATTTTTTGTTGCTTTTTTTTTTGTTTTGCTGCGGGAATCCGGGATTGAATTTTTTGGTGTGATTTTTGTAAGGGAAATGTTTATTATTATTGTGTGGAATGGTCTTTTTATCCTTCTAACAGTGTTTTTATGTAAGTTTTATTTTACAAAAGCTTGCACCATGAAATCGCTCGTGTCTTCGTATGAGACCTGCAATGGGACAGTAATATACTGGTATTATTATAAGTGTAGCACCTTGAGAACCCATTATTTAAATAAAAGGTTAGACATAGAAAAGTTATGCATGATGTAACTAAGTTTGTTTGGTTTTCACCTTTCCACAAAACATACCTACGTTGAATATTTGAAACTCAATTTATTCTTCAATCTACCCTCCAATAAATATGCATGTCGAGGGTGTGTACATTGAAATAATTTGAAAAAACAACCCTGTGAATGAATAGTGGGTAGGCACAGCCGTTAGAATATTTTGCATACGTATGCAAATTATTAGAATCACTTTTAGAATGGCATTTCTACAAAAGCATTGGAGGATGAAGGTTTTTTTTTTTTTTTAAACGTATAAATCTGCTTTTAAAATATAGCCAGATGTAAACCAATTTTATATCTTACTGGGAGAATTTATCGCATATTATTATTAATAGGTACTTTTGACCTCTTTGAAATTCCAGTAATCACCAATTATCTCGCAGTTTCCGGTTAATGTGTCATCAATTTTAACAAAAATATACGTAATATTAACCAGCTCATTTAATTAACAAAGCCAAACGTAAAATGTTGATGACACAAATGATTAATTATGCAAGCAAACAGTCTATACTAAAAATTTCATGACCCTTTTTAAAAAGGGATAAATATGTTAATAAATGTATTAACCCTTAAATGCCACAGTAATTTTTCGCAGACAGAAATAAAAAGAATTTAAAAAAATTTCGTCGCTCTGTTCTGTTTTCGCAAATAAAAAGAGTAATAAACAATCAATTTTGTTTCAACTCGGGGTAGAACGGACGCGTGTTATATTTTTAATAGTCCGTGTAATGTTGAAAATGTAAGGCACAAGTGTTTAGCGGGGAAACAAGGATGTCTTCATGTCGTATAGTAACATTGCTTGCATTGGAAGAGTAGGTCAAAGTCAAAATCAAATCATTTATTTCAAGTAGGCCATCAAAAGGCACTTTAGAAAACAGAATTGATTCTAGTCGCCCCTTCCAAAATGTAGTTTCATATCCACTGGGCCGCCACTGCTCTGTTATAATGTTGGTGTGAAATATAGTATAGTATTGTACCTATGTATCTAAGACACTTTCTCGTGATTGCTATTTTTATTGGAGTCATATTTTTGAAAAGTAAAAGTGTTAGTGTCATTTGTGGTATTCAATGAATTTTTCAAATGTCAGCTGGGACGGTGAGAACTTACCTATGTCTCTGATGGCTTTTGTTTTAATGTTGTTGAGTCAGCCTGTCATATGTCTTAACTTTCTATCATTTATGTCTCTTCAAGATACCTTTATTCTAGGTATATCATCTTCACATATAATTATAAATAATGTGTACAAAATATTGTAAAACATTTTAAAAGAGTAACTTTGGAGTATTTTTCCCATTCATCTCCATATAACGGCCGCGACTTAAGGTCGGAGGTTCGAACCCTGACAGGCACTTCACTTTTTGTAAATTATTTCATCTCCACAGCTCTTAAAACGGTAAAGGAAAACATCGTGAGGAAACCGGCATGTCCTAGAACCAAAAATTTGAGTATGACATCTACCAACCCGCAGTAGGCCCGCGTGGTGCGCGTGGTTACGGCACACTCCATCTCACAGAGAGCCTGTGTCCCAGCAGTGGGAACATTATAGGCTGATTATTATTAAATTTTCTTTCTTTCTTTTCTATATATAAATCGCTTTCATTTCATAACTTGTACGGTTTTTAATAGCGTATAATATAAATCTGTCTATTTGTCTCGCCCGGACAATCTGTGTCGGCTTATTAATACAGCTGCAGGCTCCAAGCGCTGCCTGTTGTACGTTGTCTCTGATTACTTGTTTCTTTGTCAATTGTTGTCGATAGCTCCATTGCAGGGTTGATTTTACCTGAAATGAGGAAGAAATTAATGTGTTGTCGATAGCGATGGAAGTGTTAAATGAAACTGTTTTTGTTGTGGCTTTGTGGGATAAGTTTTTACGTGGTAGAAAGATTTTGAATTGTAATTAGCTGTATTGTTTAGTGAAGGTATTTTTCATTTTTTTTTTCTTTAATACTGTAATTGAATATTTAATTAATGAATTTAGGTAACAGATTTTTTTATTAAATCGCCATGCATTGAATGTTGCTTTCCTGTTGAATGTTTATGCTGTTGGTGTTCTTCATGAAGATAAAAAATATATGGCAATATAAAAAAAAGTTTAGTAATAAATTAGTGTAAAAGCATGCACTGTTACTACTTCCTACCGTACCTATGTAAGCTACACAGTTCAATGGAGGCTAGACAACAGCCAGATGATATTTTTACAAAATAATGCTTTATGTAAAATACCATCGATTTCAAGTAAACCTTCTGCAATGAAATTAAACCCGTAACTTACATTAACGTTAACCGTGTTTAAATAAATAATGAAATAAAAACAATTACTTTGATTTTCGTGCAATTTCGTCTGTTTGTTTTATAATGTAGAGCTCCATTATTAATTTCAACTCAATCGGTGCAATGCAGATGGAATTTAAGGCAAATAATTTAAAATATTTCGCTGTTTATTTAACCACGTTTAATGGGTTGAATATTCGTATAATATTTATAAAATAAATATGAAAAATACAAATTATTTTCGGAATATTTTGCGATCAGAAAACATAACTGGCGAAATGTGAGGGTACATTTAAGGTACCTACACCGAACCTCACCCGAGGAGCTCGTGGCTAAGTAATTATAGCCGCACGGGTCAATCTTTCAGGTTAAGCTACGCTTGCCGGGGTTGGTCTGTGGATGGGTGACCATCTTCACATACCGAGACTCCTCCGTGCCTCGAAAAGCACGTTAAGCCGTTGATCCCGGCTGTCATTTGTGGATCTTTGACAGTCGTTACGGATCGGCAGAAGCCCGAAAGTCTGACAACTAGTCTTACTAAGGGGTATCGTATTACCCAGTTACTGGGTTGTGGAGGTTAGATAGGCAGTCGCTCCATGTAAAATACTGGTATTCAGCTGCATCCGGTTAGACTGGAAGCCGACCCCAATATAGTTGGGAAAAGGCGGGCAGATTGAGGCAGATTTTGTTGGCTCAGTGGTTTAGGCCTCGCCTCTGCACGAGGTTTTGTGGGTTCAAATCCGGGTCAGTACTAATGTCACTTTTCAATTATGTTCTTTCTGTGTTTATCTTGGACATTACTGACATCTGTGAGGGCAAACATCGTGAGGCAACCTGGACTAATGGTTGTTAATATTAGTCTGAAATCGCCAACCAGTCTTAAGCAAGTGTGGTGATCAATGCTCGTGCTTTTTCAGTATGAGAAGAGACCTTTGCCCTGCAGTGTGCCCCGAAAATTTTTGCAGAGCCAATCACAGACTAAAGTAGTTACTAATAGGGTCTATTATGTAATGCGTTATAATTTATTTCGGCTTTCGGTACTATAATAACTTTATCCTACCTACCAGCCAATTAGAATTTTGATAATAACTTTTAACAGCACCACAATTAAGCTCACATTAGAACAACAAAACAATCCTTTTACTTCTCAACTCGAAAAAGTACTTACACTAAAACTAAATTACACGTTCTCTGCATAAAATTAAACCATATTACAATGATTACGCATATGGCCGCAACGCAACGGGTCCGCAACTCCGCAACATGAAGTAAATTGAACCGCAAACCGCAACGGCCAACACTACTGAGACAATGGTTGCGGCAATTAAGCCAGCACTTATGTTCGCTATTGCAAATTGCTTTCTTTGGGGACTGCGCCTTATTGCTGTGTTTGATTGGGATAGTTACTGGCGCTAGTAAAAGTACGAGTGACTGGTGATTTTACGAGCTTAGTGTTGATTTATAGATTAACTGTTGGTGCTGGCTGATTAGTTGGATAAGGTTAGATGTTTTAGCAAAAGCAGTACTTGTAGTCTGATTTTATCACTACATATTATAAAACAACGTCCTCCGCCGCGTCTGTCTGTCTGTTCGTAATAAACTCAAAAAACTACTGCACCGATTTTCATTCTTTTTACCAATGGATAGAGTGGTTCTCGAGGAAGGTTTTAGTATATAAAAAACTTTTTACAAAAAAAAAACAACCGACTTCCAAAAAAAAAGTGAAAAATAACTTTAATTTCGGAAGTCGGTGTCTTTGCTTTTCAATTTTCGTTTTTTGCCACCGACTTCCGAAATTAAAGTTATTTTTCACTTTTTTTTTGGAAGTCGGTTGTTTTTTTTTTGTAAAAAGTTTTTTATTTTTCACTTTTTAGTTGTGGTAACTACCCCACACAAATTCGTATACCGTTGTCTGCTTTGTGACGGAGTCAATTAACATGTCATCAACATCGCAAAGTGGGAAAACTACGTAATTATTGAAGCTAACTCAAAAACTACGCAAGCAAAATTAATAAAATTTATATGGGACTACCTCTGAAGCATGACCTACCAAACAAAAAAAAGAATCATCAAAATCGATTCATAATTGGCGGAGTAATCAGGTAACATACACACAAAAAAAAAAAAAAAAAAAACATACAGACGAATTGAGAACCTCCTCCTTTTTGAAGAAGTCGGTTAAAAACCCACTTACACGCCAGAAGCCGGAGGAATCAGCTAGTTATATATAAATTCACCTAAAGGCATATGTAGTAGGAATTATAATCTATTTCGTACTGTAGGTACGATTTATTTCTGGATACGAGCCGGATTCAAACTCCACCACTGGGGTACATTGCTAATGCTCCGTCTTCTGAGGTACCACATATTTAATCAAAATAATGCACACATTTGGTAGCTCTAGGAATGCATTTCTCGGCTAGATACCTATATTCCTATACCTAGATACACTAGATCTCTTCTGCATGCTAGCATAGAAACGAAATCAGCCTCATTCATATCATAAATCAACAAACAAACCAGACTTACGTTATCAGAGACGAATTGGCACGTTGCGCCACTATTTAGCGCCAACAACAATCACCATCCATTACTCGTCCGCCATATATTACGGCTAAAGTAGCGCCCGGGCGAGTGGCTGGCGCGAGTACATCCGTCCAGCGCAGCGGGGCGTATGTTGTTCTCAACTTAAATTACGATGATATAATGAAGAATTTGTTTACAGTTATTAAGTTTTGTTTTATGCTTTCATGTAATTTATAGTGATTGATATTCTTGTGCATCACTGTGCCAGTAAATAAGCTAGTTTAGCGTGCTAGCTTCCTTCTTCATACTATTACAGTCTGATTTAAGAGTTGAACTCTCAGATGAGTCCGGAACACAACCTTATTATCCATCTTTGTACAAACCATATCCTACGAATAAATATCTTTGTTTTTGTCTTGTCTTTGAAATTATGGCTTTTAATCAAAATAAAAAATAAATCAAAATATTTTATTTACATAAGCCTACATGGGCACTTATGAAACGTCAGAAGCTAGGTGCACTGTTCCAATTGGTCGTTTCCTATGGAGAAGAGGTAGGTATTTCATTTTAAAAGCTGTGAAGCCAATGTCGTTTCCCTGATAGTCAGCACCAAATTTATATCAAAGGAAGTGACTGCAATCTAACCTTACTAAACAAAGACAAATCAGGGCATCTCACTTATATTTAACTCCAACAATGCCCATTCATCGCTTCCCCATACATTAGCTCTAAACTACTGCCAGGCGAGTCACTAGCGCGAGTGCGTCAGTCCAGCGGGACGGCACGCTCGGCTGTCTACTTAAATTACTCTGTTATGCTCGACTAGCCCTTAACTGTGGGTTGTGAGCGTCCCGTGTGTAACTTTACCTGTGATTTTTATTTTTAAATAATATCTACGTCGTCATGCATGGCTTTGGGCATAGAAATTAGGGCTGTCTGGGGTAGTATTATGAAGTATTCATGCCATCATTATTCCACTGCGAAAGCGGGATGGTACTATCGGCCTTGTCTAGCTCCGTCTCTCTCTCACACTGGAAAAATGGTGGCATTAATAGTTCATAATACGGCACCTGTAATCGCTGTTTTAACTGACCATTATTAGCCGTAATTAGTAATGTTATTTTGCTAAAGAATGTGAAAATTGGAAGCCCTAGAGCCTTCAACTTTCAAGACTGGTTTTTCAAGGCATTCCTATTTTGCTTGCTAAACTGTTTTTAAACGTAGGAGTTTGCTGATTGGAGAAACTTGGATCAATCAATCTATATTTGCCATTCAATGCGGGTTACAATTAGCTAATCTACATTCTGGGGTTATTTTCTTTTCTTACTTAATATTATAAAGAGGTATTTGTGAGTTTGTTTGTAGGGGGCTCAGACCAAATAAAAAACCAAGACAGAGCGTTGCGAACATGCCAAAACTACACCGCACACACATTTACAATCAAACTACACCTCACTAAGTGCACACCATGTTTATGAAACCGGCCTCACGTCGCTGTCGACAGCGCTCTGTCTTGGTTTTTTATTTAATGTAATGTAGGGGCTTATCTTCGGAATTACTGATCAGATTTCGAAAATTCTTTCATTCATGTAAAGCTACAGTACTGCCAAGTGTCATAGGATATATTTTATGTTAAAACAAGAAATAACACGCGGACGAAGTCGCAAACTGAAGCTGACGTGCTGAAGTGACTAATATACAAGTTATCCACACTAATGTTATAAATTCGAAAGTAACTCTGTCTGTCTGTCTGTTACCTTTTCACGCCTAAACCACTGAACGGATTTCGATAAAATTTGGCAAGGAGATAGATGGCATCCCGGGGAAGGACATAGGCTACTTTTTATCGACATACCCAGAAGCAGAAGCTAGTCTAAAATAAGTGCTTAGCCTTTTCCTAACTATGTTGGGGTCGGCTTCCAGTCTAACCAGATGCAGCTGAATACCAGTATTTCACATGGAGCGACTGCCTATCTGATCTCCAAAATCCAGTAACTGGGATTACCCAGTTTTAGAGTTATTGTATTAACGATACTTTTAATTTTTTTTTTTTTGAGGGTGGGAATTCATCGAATGACTTCTCCCGCACTGAGCGGAGCGGAAGGGCGTGTCAGTCTTTTACTGACTAAAACCCATCCGTGTTCCTCCAGTTGCCGTTTGCCAAGGTTGCCTTGGAAAGGCAATTGCACAAACTTGTAATTCCAAACTCTTGGATACATTAATGTATTTTTTCATCCGAAAAATAAACTTTGCCTCAAGAATTATTTTCTTTGTGTTTCGTACCTTGTTTATGTTTGTGACATTTTTGTATTAAAAAGGTAAGTAAATAATTTAGATACGAAATTAAATTACTTATGTACAAGATTTATAATATTAGTAGGTTCACAAAATACTACATAAATAGGCGATTGGCGTAATGGTTCGATTCATGTAATGATATTTTTTAATATTTTGTTTCTCAGTACCTACTTACATAAATAAAACCGTTTTGGCATATTGGTATGCAAATGTCAACAATTTTCGAGTCATATGTCATTCATTTTTTATTTCAGTCATTTTATGATAAAAAAATGTCAAATTACTCGAAAATTGTTGACATTGGCATAGGGGTCATCAGAGGTCATTTGGTTATAAATGACCTCTCCTACATCCCCTTAACGGATTGGCGACGTATAAACAATATCCCTGTATATAAATATATAATAAAAATATTTTAGTTTAGTTAAAAGACGAATTTAACAAAAAAAATAGTAAGTTAAAATAATAAGCTTTACATCAAATCATCAATAAAGTAGTAAATCAAGTCAATTCAAAGAATCAAAGAACAACAATAATGGCTTCTTATTTTTTATCAGAAACCTTTTACTATATTTAAAAAAATCTAGTAAAGTAAAGTAAACAGTAATATAGTTCCAAAAGTAAACATATCAGACATAATGGCCATTAAAAATATAGCTGACAAACGGCAATTGATAATAATGATAAATCAGCTTGGTCACAGTATAAAAAAACCAGTATACCAATCGGGCATTTTTTTTAAACCGATTTATATCATCACCACTGCTTTCAAAACTGCGATGGAAAACAGTGAGGAAACCAGCTTGGCCTTGTACCAAAAATTCTAAGACATGTGACACCTACCAACCCGCACTGGGCCCGCGTGGTAGATTACGGCCTATTCCCTCTTAGAGAGAGAAGGCCTGTGTCCCAGCACTGCAAAAAATATTATGCTAAACAATAACAAGTAATTTAATTAATTATTTAATTTTTTAAACTCCTGGCATAAATAAAGCATCTAAAAAACGATTTTTTTTTTAATTTTATAGCTAAGATCACTCTCGATCAAGTCACCTTTCAAACAAAACAAAAAAAAAACAAAATTGGTTCAGCCGTTTGGCAGCTACGATGGCGCAGACAGACATACAGATACACACGTTAAACTTATACCTACCCCTCTTTTTCAGTCGGGGGTTAAAAATAACATTATTTTATTCCGATTTTTAACACTTAATTTTACAATTTGATTCTCTTTCGCCAGTTTCATCTTTAACACCAACATCATTACCGGTCCGGTGTTCTATCCGGCGTTATTGCCGTAACGGTCTAGTCTTTCAGCTAGTGCACCCGGGTCGGTCATTCTAACCCGGCTTGCCAGTCGTACGTCAGGGGTATACGTTGTACGGGTATAATGAACTCCGTTGGCATAAGCAGGGTTGATTTTGGAATAAGAGGATACTTACATTGTTTAGTACCTAAATAAAAGAAATCTTAAAAAAAAAACATCAAATAAATGTCTCATACTCTTTTCTCGTTTCCGGTTACTCCGTTCCGTTTGTCATCTATTTTTTTTATACAGTACCTCAGTAGTTACCTACGGCAGGCAACTCCGAACCATGTCCCGGCAAATTGATTGACTGATACAGGGTGGTAGGATTATCGACGCGAAAAATGACCATAAATTCAGTTCATGATGCTAGACGAAAAATTTGATCGCGGGGGGCGTTGAAAAATTTCAGAATCATGTATAACTGAATCCATTGCGAGAGGTCGGTGTCACCGTGTATAGGTATATATTTTTATTAAACATTGCGTAGCTTCATCAATATATTAATTGGGTTTCGAATTAAACTTTTAGGCTTTATTTATAACTTTTGATCCCTTTCAAATGTATAAAATATTCTATATAATTTTCTCTTAGAAGTACTTACCAATCGTTAGCAGTCAGTGGGTTCTGTACAAGAACTAACCTAACTAATATTTTATATTATAAAAGTGTTTTTTTTAATTTGTTTGTTTGTTTTTTACGCTTTAACGCTAAAAAGGCTGAACGGATTTGAATGAAATTTGGCATAGGGGTAGGTATACCATGACCTGGAGAAGGACATAGGCTACGATTCATGGTGGATCATAGACAAAGTCGCGGGCAACAGGTAATTCTTAATAACTTCATCATTGTACCTTCTAATATCTTTTTTATCTCCCAACATCAAAGCGTCTCCATTTTTAGCTTTGCAACCTTCATAGTTGCAAAGCTCGCTTTACCCACGTACACACAATATCTAAATGCATAAAAAGCCAAGACGGGAATACAAATGGTACCATCAAGGTATAACTTCTGCGGGGTGGGTAGTAAAATAAAAGAGGCAGGAGCGACCAACGGTACTATAAAAGTGAGCATTTTTATGCGTTGGTACCACAATTTGTTCTATGAAAGCGATGTGGGATGTCATCGTACTGAACTTTGTTTGTTTAGCAACTATTATAAGAAGTTTTTGGAGACGATGCATATCCTTAGGGGAACATGCAGGATGTCAAGACAAAGCCTTATTAATACCAAAGAATAGAATAGAATACTCTTTATAAAAAATACAGATCTATATGTAGAAATTTAACAAGGGGTGACACAATGGGCGGTCTTATCGCTTAAAGCGATCAAGATTCCACTATTTTATTTGATTTATTAGGGGATAATAAACAACTACAACATAAATATAACACATAAGTTTAACTATACTTTAAATAGTAATGCTGCAGTCCACTGCATTATCCGCAGATAAAACATTTAAAAATCAGTGGTTGCCACTAGACGAGCATATCCAAAATTAACAATTATTTTGAAATAAATAAATAAATTACTATAAAGCGAGCTATAGCTGCAAAACCAAATCAGAACAGAAATAATTTCATGTACTTGATTATACTATGCAACTAACAATTAAATTAACAATAATAATAAGATTTCAATAAAGATAACATTATATTATTAGATTTAAATCTATTTTTCGAGCATGCAAATATATCAATACACTATAATGGCTTTAAAATTTTTAAGATACGTCCGTGTAGGGTTAGCCCCAGGTCTTAACCAATGAATGTCGTAAAAACATCACCCTACTTCTGGGACAGTCAGTTCAAAAGTACCAGGGAAGAAGATAGGAACCCGTCGGTGGTAATGAAAACAAACTGGAATAGACCAATCGAACTACCAAGAGTAATAATCTCCTGATAATCTGTTTTATTGTTACATAATAATGAATCAGCCTGTAATGTTCCCACTGTTGGGACAAGGATCTACTCTCGGTGAGAGGGTGTCGGCCGTAATCCAGCACTCGGGCCCAGTGCGGGTTGGCGGATGTCACATGTCTTCAAACTTTTTGGTTATTATACGAATCATTTGACACACATTGGCAATCCATATCAATGGGGATTTGTGAACTTTTTGTCGACAAATCCCCATTATGATCTCTATGAGACGTCAATATTGGTTCTAGGACATGCCGGTTTCCTTACGATGTTTTCCTTCACCGTTTTGAGAGCATAATCAGCCTATAATGTTCCCACTGCTGACTCATAGGCCTCCTCTCTTCGAGAGGGAGTGGGCTGTAATCTATCACGTGGACCCAGTGCCGGTCGGTAGTTGTCACATGTCTTCGAATTTTTGTTTCTAGGACATGCCAGTTTCCTCGCGATGTTTTCCTTCACCGTTTTGAGAGCAGTGGTGATGAAATAATTTTCACACAATAAAGCGCATGCCTGGGTTTGAACCTACGACCTACAACTCGTAACTGCCACTTGGCCCACCCTTGCTCCTCTTGTGTTTTTACTTGCTGATAATTTGTTAATAATGATAATCATTTTATACAAAGGTGCTCAAGATGAAATTGCATGCCAGGCTACACTTTATACTTATACTTTATAGTCTTCCCGGAGCAAGTCATAAAAATAATTGGATTGCCTACAAAATAGAAAACTAGCTTCCCAGATCTCGTTTAAAATGAAACTGCAAACTGGACTACCAGTCTTCCTACTATATTGTTCTTTGTAGAATAGTTAAAAGCCTAAGATAATAATGATAATATGATATTCATTACCTCCTGTTTCTTTACGTAATCAGGGATAAGGCAATAACTTGGCAAGTTTACTGCATTCATATAATATAACCTTGGAGTAAGAGCGAGTTCATACTAGCAACTTTTTAGCTATGCTACAGCAACTGCGGTAGAAGAATTATGTTACGCGGTCTGGAGTTTTGCCAATACAAACGATTCAGAATTATTAATATACATAACATCAAACCTTGTAATACCCCAAGGTTTAGGCAGAAGTGTACCTATAGTACACCCACATTTCGCCAGTTATGTTTATGTCCCATATAATAGAGGGCGAGATATATTGCCATTAACCGGGCACAAATGCAGACTACGGGCTGCTACTGAGAAATTTCATATGGAAAACCTGAATAACACTGCCCAAACTGGGAACCAAACGTAGGACCTCATGCTCAGTGGTAGCGCTTGCGAACACTAGACCAACGAGGCAGTTTATTTAAATCAGAAAATATAATCAGATTTCTAGAGTTCAAAACATACTCCCACATAAAGTGTAGCTTTTATCATGGTAGATTCCTTTGTGCGAATTTCTATACAAAAAAACAACATGTTTCACTGTCCATAGTTGTTTGTTGTAATGCTTACAACATGTGATGTTATGTAGTCACAAAACAAGCGTAGAATCTGCACCACACAAACTGTCGTGTGGTTTCATGTAGTTGAAATTAACCATCCCTGTCCATAAATCGCGCAGCCATCACAACACACAAGCCGTATGAACCTAGAGTTAAATTCCTGACCACTTTTATGTAGCCGTATTGTGGTCCAAAAGTTTTAGTCTGTTTATTCCGGCTAATCTTCGAAACGGCTAGACAGTTTTTCACGGAATTTTCACTGGCAGATAGCTGGTGTTATAGGTAACTTAGAGTCCACGCGGCCGAAGCTTTTATTTTTACTTGCTCTTGGACTTAATTAGCCAACCAGTTTTACCAAGGGATAACGTGTTACCCAATAACTGAGTTGTAGAGGTCAGACAAGCAATCAAGTCAGGAAGTCAATCAATCTGCCTAGCCTTTCCCAACTATGTTGGGGTCGGCTTCCAGTCTAACCGGATGCAGCTGAATACCAGTATTTTACATGGAGCGACGACTTTCGGACCTCCACAACCCAGCAACTGGGTAATATGATACCCCTTGATAAGACTGGTTGTCAGACTTTCGAGCTTCTGACGACCCGTAACGACTGTCAAAGATCCACGAATGACAGCCGGGACCAATGGCTTAACGTGCTTTCCGAGGCACGGAGGAGTCTCGGTATGTAAAGATGGTCACGCATCCACGGACCAACCATGGCAAGCGTAGTCTTAGCGTAGCTTAACCTCATGGATCGACCAGTGCGGCTGTTATTACTTAGCCACGAGCTCCTCCCCCCAAGTCGATCCGTCATATTTGGGAAGAGGCTAGGCTCGATTTTGTGTGGTATAAAAGTTGACCGTCTGAGCAAGCCCTCGCGCTGTTTCAGTGTATTTTCAGGCAATCTCTTACGGCACAACAGCGATATCAAATTTTCAGTGTTTCTGCACTGAAAGTCTTGCCACAGTAATTTCCCAGTTGACTTTCGTTTGCAGCTGAATTTTGAAATGTAAGTGGGTTTTTAATGGGTTATGGTGATGTTATAATAGTTTGGTTTAAAATTCATAGAGCACTTAATACACTACAAGTGTGATAAGGACAGGAAATCGTGGCTAAGTAGTAACAGCCGCACGGGTCGATTCATCAGGCTAAGCTACGCTTGCCGGTGTTGGGTCGCGGATGGATGACCATCTTTATGTATCGAGACTCCTCCGTGCCTCGGAAAGCACGTTAAGCCGTTGGTCCCGGTTGTCATTCGTGGATCTTTGACAGTCGTTACGGGTCGTCAGATACCCGAAAGTCTGACAACCAGTCTTACCAAGGGCTATCGTATTATACCCAGTTACTGGGTTGTGGAGGTCAGATAGGCAGTCGCTCCATGTAAAATACTGGTATTCAGCTGTATCCAGTTATACTGGAAGCCGACCCCAACATATTTGTGAAAAGGCTAGGCAGATTGACCTTGTTTTTTCAGAACAAAACATTAATACCATTATTTATCCCCAACGATGAAATTACAAAGCCCAGTTTATTTTATTTTTTTACATCTCCTAACTGGCTTCCGAATTTTTTCGTCTCGAAACGGCGCCCGCCATCAAATTAATGAGACATCTCACAATCCGATTTTAACAATGAATCTTATTTTTTTTCCAATTATAGAGATTTTGGCAAACAATGGGACGATAGTAATTAATATTAATTATTTACAAATTATCGCCCCTGTCGTATATATCATGGTTTGGTTGGCATCGTGTTTTTTTTGTAAGTGATACAAAAGTGATGGATTATTTGTTTCTCTAACGTTTTGTTGTGAAAACTAATTCGTTTTAGCAACATAAGAGCATTATATTGTGTTTCAACCGGAAGATAAACATACTCAGTCATATTCAACACTATTAATTTATTATTACTAATAATAACTAGCCGCGTGGACCATAATCATAATTTTTTCAAAAAAATTACTGCTTATGACATCAGTTATCTGCCAGTGAAAGTTCAGCGGTTTCGGAGATTAGCTGGAAAAAACAGACGGACAGACAGACAAAAAAAATATAAATAAAATGATTTTTACTGTAAGTACCGTAAAAAACTGTTATTTAACATTACTTACAAACAGACATTTCAATTTTATTTATTTGTATATATGTATGTATGTATACAGGCTGTAAGGGTAAACAGTCTTGTCATTCAAACCACGGGTAGTTGACTTAAATATAAAAATAAATGACCGAACACAACAAAAAAAAAAACGTCATTTTCATTAAAATATTTTAAAAAGTTTCTATGCGACTCCGTTCTCTAGCGAAACAGTTGACTGACTGAGGGAGGGGTCGCGCTCGCGGCCGGTCAGGTCACATCCCGCACCCCCCGCCCGTGTTGGGACGCGAATTCGTTGCCCTAGCGCATAGGACAACGAACTTGCGTCTCTTATGGTAAAACGTAGAATTTAAAAAAAGAAAAAAGAAGTTATAATTTTCCATTGATTTTACGTTCTATAAATGAAACCAAACCACTGGTTACAAGGATAACGGTGTTTACCCTAACACCCTGTAGATTAACCAAATCTGCTTTATTGCGCTGTGTAACATTAGTTTACCTTCATAAATGTGGTTTATTTAGTCAGCCTACCGTTCTAAGAAGTTCACGTATATTTTTGGATTTTTTTCTTATAAATCTTAGAAGGAGAAAGCCTTATCTAGTACCTAAGGCGATTAAATAATAATCTGCTTATTTTATTTCTTGAAACAAACTAGTTTTCATTGATCAATGGTTCAAACTCATGTTTTTAAACAGACGGTCCAAGTAAAGTACACAATGATTGGTAACTTCTGTGTGTCCTTGAGTATCCAATCGTCGGTATTTTAGTCGATCCCAAATGTTAGTCTAGGTCCACGGAAAAACAGGCTTGGTAATGTGTGCGTCATGATGGCGGGGGCCATGAGATAGAAAATAGAAAATGCTAGCTTCCGCCCGCGGCTTCGCGGGGTATGTCGATAAAAAGTATCCTATGTCCTATTCCAGGTCATGGTCTATCCATGTGCCAAATTTTATCTAAATCCGTTTAGCCGTTTTAGTGTGAAAGCGTAACAAACAAACAAACTCACTTTCGCATTTATAATATTACTAGCTGCGCCCCGCGGTTCCACCCGCGTATGTCTCGATCCCGTGGGAATATCGGGATAAAAAGTATCCTATGTCCTATTCCAGAAGGCCAATTCTCGTGCTTAAAAAACGTTCAAATTCAAGTCGCAGTGCCGCAAAAGTTCCAAAACGTCAAAAAAGGTATTCTGCTAAACCAAAAAACTAAGTCAAAGGTGGCGTTTGGTGCGATGATATTGCGAATTGAATGAAAATAAGAAATGTACTGAAACGGTATTCTGCTAAATTGTCGAGTAGCGAATGAAAATAAAATCGATATCCGTGGGTATTCCCGTACCTAAGCAACCGTCAAAACTGACGTAAGCATGAGATTATTTGTTGACTGAACTGTCACGAAAAATTTTAGCTTCTGCAGTTTCAATTTCTCATTTTATTTTCATTTTGTCCTTGAAATCATCTTGAAATCCAATATTCATGAAATAAAAACTTATACAGGAACAGTGTTGTAAATACTTTTGTGTTTGTGTGGTGAAATAATACAAAACGAGTGGGTTCGCCAGTGGGAGTTATTTTCATTCCTCGCACAACGTGCAGACGCCGAATCGTCGGCGGAACAACGTAGAGAGCACAGCAGTAGCTGTTCTCAGCATCGCCGGCATCGCCGGGGTCACACATCAGGCGCATTTTCCATAAGCGACCGTGCGTTTTTAAAACTTAGTCTTACGAACTGAAGCCGCATTTCCTACAGGATAAGCGAAGAAATGGACTGGGTGTTGCAGCCAAGGTTGGTCTACAAGTACAAATTATAATACTTATATCAAAACTAGCTTCCGCCCGCGTGGTATGTCGATAAAAAGTAGCCTATGTCCTTCCCCAGTATGCCATCTATCTCCTTGCCAAATTTTGTCGAAATCCGTTCCATGGTTTAGGCGTGGAAAAGTAACATACGGAGAGACAGACAGAGTTACTTTCGAATTTATAATATTAGTATGGATATATTAATAGGGATATTATCGATTGATATGCAACAAGGCAGCTATATTCTAAGCATCTTCATCACCGCATCTACTTATCAGCCACAGGGTCGAAACTCTATTCCTTCAGGTTCACAGTTGTGTAGAAAGGCTGGAAGTGTAACCGTGATTTTAAAATCTATGCGAAATGAATAAGTAATAGAATTTGTTTGTCTATTCACTATTTATTATACCTTTTATGTCTCCTTTTTAGATTCCTTACATTTAGATGAGATACGAAGTCCCGACCTATTTGCGGTCATGGCAGCCAATTTAAACGGAGATAGCCAAGTATACAGGAGATACTATAGAAAACGAGGCTGTGCGCACACACAACATGTACACAACCTCTTCCCTCACTCTCATAGTCCGATGGGTCGGCAATACGACGTAACCGGGAAGAGATTAGTACCAACGGCTGTACGTGCTTTCCTAGGCACGGGGTTGTCACACTATTACATTACTATTTGGAGGAATCACGCGGACGACACATGGCGGGAAAAATGAGCAGGACGGTCGTTCTGATTGCCATTGTTCGACCTAGATAAGAGCGAAAAGGACGGTCCACGTCTGATAAAAAACCGTTTAAAAGCGCCCTAATACACAGTGTTACTTATGTTGTTTTGCGTAAAAAAAATTTTTTGTATAAATAGTTACCTGCCTATTTAATAATAAATATTCACTTCAGTAGGGTAGTCATTTTATTTTTCTACAGTCACTTCACTTCTGTGAAGCACAGGGTCCGTCGATGTGGCGACGCTTGAGAGAGGCCTATGTTTAACAGTGGACGTCTTTCGGCTGAAATGATGACGATGACTCCACTTCTATAGGGCTGACTTTATATTAAGTAAGCACTTCGCCTGCAACTGCATCACGGCACGTTTGCTCTTTCACTATGCTCGTGAGAGATGGCTGTGACCATCTCTCCAAACATAATACATATTTATATAGATTTGTATAAATGTATTACATTAATTTCCTCCAGCCTCTTTGTCTGAATGTATGCCCAAGCTTCTGAATAAATACTACTTGATAGATTAAGTATGTACGATTCTTGCAAAAATCATCTTTAAGGTCGGACCAAAACCATATGCTGCATCCGGTTAGACTGGAAGCCGACCCCAACTTGGTTGGGAGAAGGCTAGGCAGATGATGAAGGTCGGACCAACACATAGGTTAGATCATCATCATCATTACTGACAGCCTTGTTCCGCTCACTGCTGAGTAAGTATATGCTACACATTATTACGCTATTTCCTATGGAGGGAAGATGAATATTCTATTTTGTTCCTGTTCTTCGATAGTTTACTGCGGGATTGTACAAGACAGGATTTGACAAGCTTTACAAGGAGCTATGTTGGAAAATAGTAAGAACGCAAACAGCCTTGTGGAATCTTCTTAGCAAGTGTTTGCCTCATAGGGTAATTGGCGTTTGACATATTAGTACGAGAGCCCACGGCCAAAACCATGTCGCATCGCTTTACGGCCAAAACCGTATAAAATCATTAGTTCGTTGAAGTTGTTGTTACGTTACATACAAATTTTGCGAGGCACATGTGACCTGACAAATTTTTCAACACGTTCAAAATCCTTCGTTCGTATTCTTTCTATTTAATTTTATTTGTAAATCTAAAATCTATCGTTCAAAATCAGACAGATTGTTAAAAAATAGATCGGTACTTTTTTTGGCATAATATTTGAAAATTGGGTCAGCTCAGACGTGATTGAGAAATTCTGATTGTGAAAAATTCTGAAAGGAGATCATTTATTTGATTGATTGTGAAAAATTCTGAAAGGAGATCATTTATTTTGAGTCCAAAACCCAAAGTTTTAGTTTTATATTTAAATAAAATTAAGGTAAGTACGTAGAATAGACTTGAAGAAAACAGCTGAAGGAATAGTCTTTGAGATTCAGCGCTATGGTATAAAATGATTAGGAGGACTTCTCCGACCAAGGTACCTCATTTTTTTTTCGCACTCTGCACTTTGTGCTTTTGGCCCAACTTTGTATGAGACGTGAATGGTCCTCAGGATTTTGGATTCAGATCTATCAATTTTATAGGGTTTTGGTCGAAAAACGACAAGGCAAAAATGTTGGTCATGGGCTCTCATACTATAAGAAAGTGTCATGTGTCATGTGTGTCTTTTCAAAGTTAGCTTTTGTATAATAACTACTTGATACCCTATATTTGATTGTTCATAAATAGTATTCAAACTGCTGAAAGTCCATCATTTCTTCGGTTTATGGGCTCAGCCCGCTTCCACTGCGCAAGTGACACAGTCAATTACGACATATAGATATAAGAAAGGCTATTTTCATCACATGTCAAAGAATCGTACAGTCGAAGCGATTCGACGTCTGCCTCGCATGACCTAGGTTGTGAGTTCGATCCTCAACTATTGTTATTTTTTTTTGTAATTCATTTTTGTACTATTTTGATACATCAAGATTTCCATATTAATAATAATAAAATAACTGCATGCTTTTTAGGGTCCCGTACCGAAAGGGTGTAAATTATTTGTTATTACCAAACAGACCGATCGTTTGATCTTGCGAAAATGAGCAAAAGTTCATAATAAAGAAATGAAAAAGGCAAATGAAAACTATACTTTGATTTATTTTGCTACATTTGTATGCAGTAACTAGTACCTTGTATAAATTATTTTTTACAATATAGTATACTTGTAATATTTTTACAAGGTAGCTTGGCACTTTCATCTGTAAAGGATTTTAAATCCGCTGCAAAACTTCATCTCCCGTCAGGATATCGAAAAATCTGCTATTGATGCTAACAACAAACCCTTGTGTTTGTTGTAGAGGGTACGGAAGTTTTTTATCATAACGGCACTTCTATATCTGTATGATTTTCCCTGCAACTCTACACTCAACGCACTAGAACGACTACAACAGTAGGTATCTATCCTGGATGCTATGCTCGGGTTTTGTTTCGAAATACGATGATATTCCTCACTCGGACCAAATAAAAAACCTTCCTCATGGATAATATAGTTATGTAGGAACTAAACAATTTTTTTATGGCTATTTCGGCACCATATTCGACAAATCTCTTTCTTGCTGTGATAGTGCTATATAGTTACAGTTATTTCACTCATAAACCAAGAATTTAATAAATAAAAAAGATATAATACTATAGTTTGACATTCAATATAATGACGTCTCTTCTTGACATCTTAAACCATCGCGCTTGCGCGTCGCGATTTCAATACGTTCCAAATTATCTTTCTATCTGAATATTTATTTTAATGATTTTGTATTCTCAAAGATATATAATAACAAACGGGAAATGATAATACTAAAACTATGTACTTATCCAAGCAAACTAATTAATACATTTAAAAAATCATAAAATAAGGTTGCTAAAAATTGAAGTATCACTAATTATCACAATATCGTCTGCGTGCATTGAACCAACATGAAAATATATTTATTTTCGTAAACGAAAACATACTCGACCGCCGTGAGACTCGACTGCGAAGATATTGCGATCGGAATGTGAATAAACCGAATATTAAGGTTAGCAGAATACCATTTTTTGATCTATTCACAATGTCATCGCATTCCGGTCGCATGATTTTCAATTTGCACGTTAAATAGCAGAATTGGCCTTCAGGTCATAGTCTACCCCTGTGCCAAATTTCATCCAAATCCGTTCAGCCGTTTTAGCGTGAAAGCGTAACAAACAAACAAACTCACTTTCGCATTTATAATATTAGTTAGGATATATTATTATTTAGGATTTAGGATTAGGATTTATTGGCCAAGTAATACAGTAGGTAATCAGGTTCACGGGTTAACAGCAAGTTGAGACGATTTGAGTAGCTTACAATATTACTTACAGCTAGTATGTAATAAGCCACACCACTAGTTAATTTTCCATGCACAACATGTAACAGTCTTCTTCACAAAATCTGTTGTAATAAAAATCAAGCGCAATATGTTTATCATAGTCCCAATAATATACCAAAAACACAACCAGTCCCGCCATCTCAACACACACAAAAATGGAGGCGGCTCAGAAAAACGTTGGATCACAACCTGAATAATTCATTACTGGCTCAAGAAGCGATGAGGGGGCGAAAGAAAATGATAATAAAGACTCACTGACTACCTTTGTCCCAAGGTTTGGTCCAACAAAACAACTGGGTAGGTATTTGAGGCATTTTATCGGTACTTCCGATATGAGCTAGTTATGAATATATTTATTTAAGAGGGTGGCAATGTTCCTAGGTATGTAGTGAATGCGGCATCTATATGCTTTTGCTCAAACATGCTTGGAAATACAAGCATTATTTTGACAACATTATTCGAGATAAATAGAAAATGCTGTACTGGTCAAATACATGCGAGTAGTTGGCCGGCAATGTTATTAGAAAAACTCATATCTGTCGTGTTTAGTGGCAGAATTACTATGAAAACTCAGTGACTGTCACTAAAATAAAGCAATTTAAAGCAACCAAAAGTGAGGTATAAACTCTAAAATATAAAGATGAGAGGATTGGATTCCATCTCCGGATTGAAATCACTGTCGAAGTTTTGTTATCACAAGCCAGATTAGGCTTATGGAATTAGGCTTATAGATAGAAGAAATTATTGTACCACCGTCTCAATTATTAGTCTGTTTCAAAGAGTGTTCTTTGAAACAGACTAATAATTGAGACACTGTTATGAGATTTCCATATGAACAGATTTTGTCCTATTCAGAAACTTAAGATATCGACAAAAGCTGAGAGCTTTACATCAATCCTATATTAGCCTCTTTCCACTCTACTACCCATCACCAAAGGGGCATCCGTATTACCGGCTATAGAAGTCTATATTCATGGCCATTGCTCGTCCACCGAAACATAAGTGGGCTAACCTAATAAATCAAATCACGCACCTCATTGACGGTCACTCCATGAACTGCCCGGCCATCCCGGCCATCGGGCTATTGCTCACATTCGCCAAGACAGGTCAAACGAGAATTAATTGCGTTAGATCTATAGACTCCGCTGGATGGTATAAACACAGAATAGATAGATACAGAAGGTCAACTCGTACTCCACGTACTAGTCCAGCGAGTGCAAACGCTCTCGCCACTGGCATTCAACCGATATTGCTGGACGTAATTTCTGTTCTGTATCTGATGAAAATGTAAACAAATGGATCACAAAACGTACTTGTGGATGCCCAATTCGTAGTGTCATCTACAAATTGAGTGCCTTGATTTGATTCACATTACAAATCATTCGACAATTATTGAGGTTTTGTGTAATATCAATTTTCGTCGACGATTTTCTAATTTTTTTTTAGTTTTTTCTGGAATTAAAATCATGTTTTTATATACAATTTAACACTAAAATTATATACAAAGCGAAATAAAAATTATTATACAAAGGAATGGCTCATAGGGCGTCAAAAATTCTTCCGTAACGTGGCAATGCTGCCAGCCTTTTGGGCACTTTTCCCACTGACAGTGATGTCGACCATTTTTAAATTAAAATTAAATTTTAATAATGTCATTCAATCAGTTCTTTCATTTCAGTTCATCTAAATATGGGTAAATGTGTTATTCATTCTCTTTAGTGAGTGATTGCATAAGAATTTAACCTGAACAGGGTTTTGTTAAGTCTTTCATCAGACACATGGAACAGACTACGCGCCTATGTGTTTGACGTCTGCCTGTTTTTTCTGGCTTTATAGAGCTGACTTTCTGTACTTATTTATTCTGTGATATACATTTGGTCTCAAGGAGCTCCGTTTCTGTATCACTTTGATATTCTCTCGAACCATTGGGCCAGTAATCGGTAAAGGGAAGAAATCGAACGGATTGCCTCTCAGTGTTTTAAGGTTTTTTATTTACTCCTGTTTGAACACTTGAGTTTATTGGTATGATACACAAAGGTGTTCTGTAATGCGAGAAATTCCGGAAAATAAATCGTAGGTATTTATTTAAAATAAGGGAAGACAACTAAAATGATACTTACAATAAACAACATATTTTTTTGTTTATGCTAAACCCGAAAAGGGGTCATTGTACTCATCATTTTGAACAACTTTTAATACGGGACCAACCGCGAAAAAAAAATCAGCTGTTCCATACATTTTGTCGATTTAAGTGAACACAAATGTATGGAACAGCTGATTTTTTTTTCGCGATTTCATGTTCCAGGTAAACCTTGTCGTTTCCTGATTACAAGATTTACTAAGAGAGTTTTTTAAAATACTAAGAACAAGATTCTTCATGATTGCTCACTACTACGTGCTGTCGATTCTTCGTAAAGTTCTATACAAAAATCGGCCTAGCCATTTTTCAACTAGTTTGGGGTCGGCTTCCAGTCTAACCGGATGCAGCTAAATACCAGCATTTTACATGGAGAGACTGCCTATCTGACCTCCACAACCCAGTAACTGGGCAATACGATACCCCTAAGAACGGTTGTCAGACTTTCGGGCTTTGATGACCCGTAACGACTCTCAAACATCCACGAATGACAGCCGGGACCAACAGCATAACGTGCTTTCCGAGACACAGAGGAATCTCGGTATGTAAAGATGGTCACCCATCCACTGACCATGGATCGATCCGTGCGGCTGTTATTACTTAGCCACGAGCTCCTTCGTAAAGTTCTATACTACTACGTTTATTTCCGCCATTCCAGGTTTCTTCACGTTATTTTTTCTCTATCGTCAAGTGAATTAAACATTATAAGAATTACCACGAAAAAACGCTCTAGCCGTGAGCTTGAAAACTGTATAATAAGAGTTGGGTTTGTAAACTAAAGCTCGATTCCTATAAACAAAAAACGAATCGTTTTGCTTGCCAATGGTAGTTTTTTTAATTGCAAAACTGGGCATATAATTAGATTCGTAAGCTAATTTTACCTGTGATAGCTACTTCCATATGGGAGGGACTACTATCTAAACCTATGAGGTTTTTGTTTCATTACTGGCAAAGATACAAGCGTCTAAATTTTAACCGAGAACGGTCCGTAGCCCGTACATTATAGGAATCGGCCATAAACCTTCAGATGACTGCAACATTGTCTCACAACATAGTACACATGTGCCTAACTGCAGGGATTACAAACGTCCCCTAAGATCATACATACACACCTCTGACATTTTGAGACACAATGAAAATGGCGGCCCAGGTACATCCGTTACCCAAAGCTAGTAGATTATAAAGCTAGGGTACACGGTGGTATGTAGGGGGAATGCGTCGAAATGCCGCCGAGTCGACCTAATAGGGCACCTTCCTCCCCTGACACGGAGGGATATTAAAAAGGGTGCTAATGTTACGGAAGTGAAAATATTTTGGGGATTTGATGTGGTATTTTAACTACGGGCTGAAATTAGTTTCATGAACATAATAATACAGGGTGAAATTTAATTCATGGGCATCCTCTTAAGAGGTCATTGTGGTCATCATTATGAACAACTTTCACTATGCGACCAACAATGAAATCGCGAAAAAAATCAGCTGTTCCCTACATTTTGGCGAGCTATGCGAACATAAATGTAGGAAACAGCTGATTTTTTTACTGCTATTCCTCGAGAGGGACTGTGGCTGTAAAATGAACTGAGAGCTTTGGGAACAAGTTAGTAGTCTTCAGACATGCTGATAATAATAACTCTGCAAAGAATATGTCGGCCATAAACAATGGGATAAAAGAGCCTGGCCAGTGGACATTGATTTAAAAAAGAATATGCACTTATTCCGAAAAAAAACAGGTTCACCTGAATAATAATTATCGATACTGCGTTCGCAATTTATTTGCCAAACATGTAAACAAACACGAGTTTTAGGAAAACCAACTGTAACTGTTCAGTTTGCGCTACAACTTAATATTTTTTATGACTTTTTCAACAGTACTAGTCAGTCTAAAATGAACTTTATTTACACTGTCATAAAGTTGATATTTGTTTAAGTGAT
The DNA here is from genome assembly GCA_947363905.1 of Lithophane semibrunnea. Lineage (NCBI taxonomy): Eukaryota > Metazoa > Arthropoda > Insecta > Lepidoptera > Noctuidae > Lithophane > Lithophane semibrunnea. Next base: position 3,959,545 of record OX376211.1, read on the forward strand.
AATAACATTGGAAACAAGGATTTAAATAGACCTTATAAGTATATAAGGTCTATTTAAATCTCACTTTAACAAACATCAACTTTATGGCAGTGTAAGTTGATTTTAGACTGATTAGTACTGTTGTACATAGTAGTACATAGTAATGCATTGCCAGCAATAAAAACCAGCCCAGAAGGAAAATATTAAAATGACTTATCCCCCATTTTCATAAATCCAAGGGCAATCCGAAGCACCCTAGTCAGTTGCTAGTAATAAACCGGTTCGCTCGTCCAAAAAACAGACAGTTTAACTATTCAAACATTCCTTTTAGACCCAAAAAAGTTGCGAAAAATGAAGTATTTTTCATTAGTCCCTAATTTTCACATCAAAGCTTCTCTCTTGTTAGTCATTTCATCTGTTAAAGTAATCCTTTTGATTATAATGCTCTTTGTACACTTGCTTCATAAAAAATAGTTATGCATGTTTTATTGGTACGCAAATTTCCTGGTTCCCTTTGTTTTGGTGTACCTAAGCCTGCGCAAATGAGAAATAAGGCTGGTTGGCGTCTGTGCAAGACCTAGGTGATTATTTGCAGGTATTATGGGGCTTATAGTGTGAAAATAAAAGAAAATACGACGAAAAAGTATTCGTATACTTTCAAGCCTTACCTTTCTGGTTGTAAATAGTTTTAAAGCAGATGTTTAAGGTACGTTCTTCAGTGTGAGCTTTTTGCAAAGTCTAGTTAAAAATCGTCACTAGACGGCCACGACTCTAGCCATTTGTGGCCGTCTAGTGCTATTGTATGGTCTGCGGCTAGTTGGCCGTTGTGACCAAGTGCGTGATTCGAACCGATTTCTATAAGGTTACCTGGTCGATGCGACCACTAGTCGTGATCGTGGCCGTCTAGTGCGCGTGATCCCCATTTACCTTTTTCAACAAAACCTAATTTTGTTATAAAAGTTCCGGCACCTGAAAATTTTTTTTTAGAAAGACACGTTTGTGTCGGAACGTGTGTTATTTGAACGCTCAAGTGATGAATCCCGCATTGAAAAAAAAAAAAAAAATTGATGTAAAAATAATCGTTTCTTTTTCATGACAAGAATCTCTCGTCCACTTCTCATAGTTCGCACATAAAGGCTGTAACATACATCACACGTACCTTACGAGGCCCGCTCCGCTCGTTAATGCCCGAAACGTTTTTCTTTTCAATTTACGATTCCACCACAGTTTAGTGGGGAACGAAATTCTTCAATTAATGGCTGTCTGGTTTGTAAGGGTTTGTTTTCGAGGATTTCTTTTTTTTTTGTTACTCGTTTTATCTGTATCTTAAGGTGTGACCGAATCAGCTGAAATACAGTCGAAGTTATGTGGTTGTAGTATGGAAATTCACAGTAGTTACAGTGTGTAGGTATTTTATATTTTTATTATACTACTTATTAGATTTATTTTTGCAATTTTTTATATGATTCCTAAAATATTGGCTCCATAAAGCAATAGCTAGGGATAAGTTAATGGAGGTAATGGCCTTTGCCGTGCAGTGAGAAATAAACGGCTCATAATAAATAAATAATATTTTTTTCCGGTCAACTTCAGTTATAGGTAAAACGGGCTGGTATCCGCAACTCCACGTCAAAGCGCGTATTTTGCGTACGGGTCACTTCTTTAATTTTCGTGTGGTTAGTGACTAACCTTAAGTCAACGTTTTTATGAGCCATGGGCCTCTGACTCGGCTTCACATGCCGACGAGAAGGTATACTTAACACTTGGGACGTATGTTTATCAATGCATTTGAAACAAGTCGCATTTTTATAAATCTCTCTTCACCACCATTCTACGGAACGGTGATTTATTTCAGAAACACGAAAACACTCCTACCCCATTTAAGGGGACAAAATACGCATCCGGGGTAAAGGCTCTTACACACTGGGGCGATTCGCCGCGCGACGCGAATTTTAACAAAGTAATTTCTCAGAAATTGTTTTGTTAAAATTCGCGTCGCGCGGCGAATCGCCCCAGTGTGTAAGAGCCTTAATAATCCACTTCATTTGACAAGGGAACTTGGTATGTACAGGTGCAAGCAATAGAACACGGAACCCTAAAATTACAAGACGACACGAACCTTCAAGAGAAGGTTTATTAACTACCGGAGAATCACGGGCCCTTTTCTTCCCTCTCCTTCACACCTTCGGTAAAATATACGTCGGTCTTTGTCCCTCCTTTAGGGTCCACTGTCATTAGATGCTAAGCTCTCAATATGCTACTTAAGCTCCCCCCTCCTAATTGGGGGTGCATTAAACGCTTATGCTCATATAAAATGATTTATAGAGAGTCCGGTGTCGCCTTATAATGAGAACACGAGGGTTTTTGATGTGGAACTAGATCTTTAGAACTTATGGCCAGTGTATTTTAGAGTGTGACTAGTGTACTGTGTGGCGGAATTATTGGGTCATCATTGAACGTAGTATTTTTTTTTGGAAAGAAAAAATACATTACCGTCTCCCAAAATCACAGACTAGGAACTAACTAGGACTAACATTGTAGAAACCTTCTACAAAATTTTAAACGTAAATAAAGCACACTTACATAATATTAGCTGCGCCCCGCGGTTTCACTCTTATGAGTCTCAATCCCGTGAAAATATCGGGATAAAAAGTATCCTATGTCCTATTCCAGGTCAAGGTCTATCCCTGTGCCAAATTTCATCTAAATCCGTTCAGCCGTTTTAGCGTGAAAGCGTAACCAACAAACTCACTTTCGCATTTATAATAATAGTTAGGATTAAAGCATACCTACATTTGAAATAACAATGACTTGACTGAACTATAGCCGCTTTTCAGTTTGTAAAACTAAGGTTTTAGAGTTTTACCCAAAGCTGATGACGTCATAGTTGTTAGTGATACACTATTATATAGTTGACAACTCAGATAACTGTTGACAACCCCAAAAAAAGTACACTCGACGCAAAATTAATCGACCTACCTATCAGTTTTACAAGACCAGTCTAAAAAAAGGTACCTATGACAAATGACCCCTATTAAGCGCGGTATCCATTGACCCCTAGTTATTTTTAAACACCCCTAATAGCTTATAACGATGTAAATTAATCGTCCTAAGCGTTGCATGACGGTTACTAATATGGCCAGGTTACGGAGATGAGAGTGAAAAATTAACCTTTTTTCAGGGGTATTAACTAAATTTTTTTCAGGGTGAGATAAAATGTGGCGTCTATCAGCTGCGAGGGGGGTTTTTTGCTGGGGAATCAATTTAGGAGATAAAAATGGTGGATGGAATTGAAGACGTCGTGCGAAATCAAGGATTTTGATGCTTTTGATGTAAAAGCATTTTGTTTATGTTCTAAATCCTTGTTTTTTTTTAAGTTTTGAATTCTTATACCTTTCAGTCATGATGTTTATATTGTAGCTGGTGTAGCTATTAGATTAGGTAGCTAGAGTTGACCTGCGTCTTATCTCAATAAATCATCGTCGTATAAATTGTCTTGTGTTCATTATCCTTTATTTTGTATATGCACACGGCTACACATCAAGTTATACAATTCCAGTTTATAATGATCTCGCATTGTCTATGATTTCCGTATAATGCGAGGTCAGGTGTACCTTCTGTGACAATTTTTTTTTTTCCATTTTTTCTTGAATAATTCGTTTATATAAAATAAAGCTACTTTTTACATTTTACATTATATTGATTTCCTGTTCCTGCATTGTTTCGTGAATTTTATAATTTTGTGAACAAATAATAATAATGATATTTTTCTTTTGTTTTCAGGTAAGCAATCAATATCTGGATAAGAACGTCACTCCATGGATACGGTAACGTAATAATATTAATAAAATCGACAAACCAATTCGAGGAGCTTGTGGCTAAGTAATAACAGCCGCACGGGTCGATCCATCAGGTTAAGCTACGCTTGCCGGGGTTGGTCCGTGGATGGCTGACCATCTTTATATATCGAGACTCCTCCGTGCCTCGGAAAGCACGTTAAGCCGTTCGTCCTGGCTGTCATTCGTGGATCTTTGACAGTCGTTACGGGTCGTCAGAAGCCCGAAAGTCTGACAACCAGTCTTACCAAGGGGTATCGTATTACCCAGTTACTGGGTTGTGGAGGTCAGATAGGCAGTCGCTCCATGTAAAATACTAGTATTCAGCTGCATCCGGTTAGACTGGAAGCCGACCCCAACATTGTTGGGAAAAGGCTAGGCAGATGATGATGACAAACCTAAAAAAAATCTGCCCTTAAATAAAATTAAACCAAATCAAAACAAAAAAAAAAACTTCAATCAGTATGAAAATTACAGAACATTTTATATAAGTACATACGAGAGGCATACACTTATCTAAGATCTACACCACACCGCCCCGCGGCTTCTCTCGCTGTATTCCTGTTAAACACTGTCATTTGACTCAACACCTTCGCTTGAATTTTTATTGGTAACATTTTCGCTTTCAAGTGGGAAGTTTTGGATGTGGTACTTTTTAAAACTGATTTTTAGATGTACTAAAAAGTATAAGAAAAAATCGAACGTTCAACTAATAATGAGTTGGTGTCTGTATCTGTGAATTTCTCCAAAACTGATGAATCTATTTCAATGTAGATTTGTTTACAAGGCTTCACATGACTCGTGTTAAATAATATTAATGAAAATTTTACATAATACTTCTTGACTTAAGAGGTCGGTCGTTCGATTTGAAAAAAAAATTGGCTTGGTTTTGGAAACCCTTAGTTTACCCAAATTGAGACCCTGGGGAGGCTCAGTTGGCATTTTAGTTAGTACTCCTATTTTCAAAATCCTTAGACTACCAGGTACCTAAATTGTGATCCCGAGGGAGGCACAATTGCTAGCCAACTCTCGATATACGAGCCAACTATCTGATCGCTATGGATTCTAGACTTACTGAAACTGAGAACACTTTTGTTATTGTATTTTGCTAGTTTCCATCCATGGGGTAGGTTATCGTGTTACCCAGTAACTGGGTTGTGGAGGTCAGATAAGATAAGCAGTCGCTCCATATAAAATATTCTGCTGCATCCGGTTAGACTGAAAACCGACCCCATCATAGTTAGAAAAGGCTAGGCAGATTGATTCTTATCTATGTGGTAGCGAAATACTCAAGTGTTCTTGAATGTTTTTTGTTAGATTCAGAATCACGCAGGGACATAAATATCAAACATTTCCAATATAGATGTTAGTCATTTCCGTGCTATTGAATCTAACGCATGGTCAAGTATTGACGTATGTACTATTAAGCTTTATTTTTCATCCGTCACTTCGTTAGCCATCTATTAAACAATAGTATTGGACTATCAACCTAGCCAAATAACAAAAAGGCACCTTCCTATTAGATAATCTCAGGTAACATACCACATCCACGTCTTCCATTTACACCCCCTACAAGAAGGGGGTGTGTGCGCAATTTAAAAGATAAGATCAACCGAGCTCGCTCGAGACGATGCCTCTTAAATTATTCAAATAAAATCCCACTACGATATCTGTGATTGTAAATTTTGGTGTGCAGATGTGTATGTACACTTGAGGCCGAGAAAAGTGTACAGTATTTACAGGTGAGGGTGTAAATGGAACTCCGGTGGCGACGGGAACGGATTTAGTATTTATTTGTTTTGATTTTGTAAAAGGTGCGGTATTATTGGTGGCCTATTTCATACATATCTCTTATCAGTTATGTAAGTTCAAAGCGTCAAAGGTTAAAAAAAAAATTGTTACTAAACAACATGGTGTGTGTCTTCTCAAGACTTCTAATAGCCTAGTTATCTGCTTACCATAACGTTATCTAAAACACTGACACATAATAGATGTTTATCTTGAACATTTATAAACAAAATTGGATTCTCGTAACACCCACTTGATAAAAACTTTTTTCCATTTTTTTCCGCAAAAACATGAACAAGTTTATTCCCGTGTAACCCAAATAACTGAATATATTTTCATTAATGAACCATCAGAATATTCTGATAGTTACAAGGGATACAGTTATGTTACGTAGGTACGTAAATGCTTGTGTTGATGTAATAAAATATACTTTTTATGGTCGTTTTCTTCGGAACATGAGCAGATCTTAATAATGTATTGAATATTACGTTGGGTCCGAGATTACAGATGGGAAATAGGTGGATCGTGTTGTATTAACATAAAATTGAATTTCTAGAATTATATTGAAGATGCGCCAGGTAGGTACCTATTAGTAAATGTAGAGTAGATGAAAAACATACTTGTTTCGTGAAATTTATAAAAAATAATTTACGCGAAGTTAATCTGAAAATCCAGAATACAAAACTCCTAACAATAGTATCCAGTTCCCATTATCCAAACCATTTCACAAACAACCAGCTTAAACATTTAAAACCCGCATCATAAACAAAACAACACACTCATCACCAACATGACAAAACAAAATGAGGAAAAAATATAACATTTTGTACATTTTTAACATAGGTACTTTTTTTTGTCCGCCACTGTAAGTGGGGTTGCAAGACAAAGGGTATGCGCTTGACATCGCCTGTTTTTTTTACCTACAGTGTACAGTTATAATGCCCGGGTTACACGAGGCTAGTTTTTCAAGATAGGCTATCAAGATTGTGCTAGTAAGTTAGCGAGCTAGTCAACTATCCTCATTTCTAGGCTAGTAAGCTAGTCAGAAAGATAGTAAACTGATGGGGTTCTTTTCTAGTAACTGCAATGCTACTGGCTTAAAATTTCCTAGCATCATGTAAACACCTCTAACATGTAATAAGCCAGTATATTAAGCCAATAAGCCAGGATATTAACCCAATAAGTCAGGATAATAAGCCAGAACCCTAATTGCGTAACAGGATCAATCACAATCTGTTTGAAAGAAAGAAAGAAAGAAAGAATAACGTTTATTTGGACACAGTTCGTGAAACACAAAATACAAATAACAAAATAAAAAAAATAAACAATTTGAAAACAATAGTGTGCGCCTCACGGCTGCGCCAAAAAGGTTCATTTCAGCATTAATGCCAGACAGGTACTGTCTGACGCTGGTTTTCTAATGAACCTTTAGTGACAAGTGACGGGAAGTACAAACAGTTTCAACATACCCAATAAATATTTTAACCATTAGTTACCTATTAATAAATAAGCTAGTAAAAAAAAGGAATAAAAAAATAAATAATAATGTTTCATTTTGACATTTCAAATTGCATTATTTACGTTATTGAACAGACAATTTTATTGAACATAAATTATGAAGCAATGGATTAGAAATATCCTTCAAAATGTGAAGATTGTCATTGATCGTGTCTTACGCAATTAGTGTGCAGGATAATAAGCCAATAAGCCAGGACTTGCTTGCTATCCTAGCTTTAAAAACTGGGCTCGTGTAACCCGGGCATAACGGTATGTATTTGGTTATACAAGTGTCTGTGGTACGTGCTATCACTTATGAGGAATCTCAGGAAAAAATGTGGTCGTATTATTTGGTGGGGTAATGTAATATGCGTAGTGATACCTAATGGTGTTCAATTTGCCCTATTTTTTAACCGACTTCGTCAAAAAGAAGGAGGTTCTCAACTCGTCTGTATGTTTTTTTTTTCGTGTGTTTGTAACGCGGTGTCTCCGCCAATTATGAATCAATTTTGATGCTTCAGAGGTGGTCCCATATAAATTTTATTAACTTTGCTTGCGTAGTCTTTGAGTTAGCTTCAATTTTACGTATTTTGTGTGGTGAATATGTAAGCGTAGATAGGGATGTAATGTTCCATGTGAACCTTATTTGATAGGCTTATAATATCAGTTGTTAGTGTGTTATTTTTTTCCGTATCAATTTAATATTTTTTGTGAATATTTTACTAAGTATAAAAAAATAAATAAATACTTTTTTTATAATAATAATAGTTTTTTTAGGACGTATAGACGCTATACTATTGCAGATTAGCGGGAACGCCCTTCGTTAGATAACATACTGTATGTAACTAAACTAGGTGATCGTATCAATGGAATCGTTTTATGTTTTACTTTTTGCATTTCATTCTGAAAATCAATTGTTTGATTAACAAAAAAAAGCCAAGTTAATAACAATTTATAAGGGACTACCATCAAAATCGCCCAATTGCATCACCCAAAGGTTGACTGGTAGAAAACGCCTATGGCATTAAGTCCGCCTCTGTACATTTGTGTGCTTAAAGTATTAAATAAATAAATAAAATCGGTCCACAATTGACGAAAATATCGACGAACATAAAAAATAAATAGATAGGTACAGACGAACATTACTCTAAAACCTCTTTGAAGACGGTTAGTGAGAACGTAACGTAAAACAGTAAGAAAAACCTGCATATAGT